>CM061561.1:187900363-188632863 GCA_030864225.1 Capsicum baccatum var. pendulum | reverse complement strand
CTCCGTTGGTGATGAATTCATGTTATGTAAAGTTTGTTTTATGTTATTTCATGATATTTGAATCATGAATCTTGGTTAGATCGATCCCAGAGGAGAATCAGGTCACGGTAGTTCTGATAACTCATTTTTTTTGCTTGATTCTGATTTCTTTCTTTCTTCTTTTGAGATTTTCTGACTTTGCTTTTTTGACACTCTTTTCTTTTCTTTCTTTTGACAAATTTTTTCTTTTTTTAAAAACAACTTTTCTACTCTTAATTTTTTACTCTAAACTTTTTTTTTTGAATTTTGCTGACTCTATCTTGATTCCAAAAGAGAGATATAAAAGAAAATAGAACTAAGGCTCAAATGGGTTAAACAAAGGACGACACAATATTTGGATAGCAGAATAAAATGTCTTCGTCATATCAATCCTTTAAAATGCTAGTACATAGCATGTAATATGAAAGTGCACGATCAATATCACTTCTGACATGTTTTACAATACTAACTTGCCTTGAGCACATGTGCCACCTCTTTTTCTACACTTGTCAAACATACAACTCCGCCTTTGTTGTACATCACTCACATTGAATGACTCATGCATTTTGTGAAATTGATTTTCTTTCTGTTCCTCTTGATATAAGATCATACATTTTTTACATAATTGACATGCTTTTTAATTGATGGCCAAGTTATTCTTGTAATTCTCAAAATAATTATCTTAATTTTGAAAGAAGGCTTCAACATGATCACCAAATGTGTCAACACTCTATCAATTTCTCGAATGACTTTTTTAATTTTAACCCTCTGATTCAAAGTTCATGCTCAAATTGGATTTTAAGATCTTGCTGAAAATTCCACTAGCATGTCATATCACTAAAATGAATATAAAATATACTGTATAAAGAAAACAAACAGCACATATTTAAAACACAAAGAGAGAGGGATACTTCATTTAGTTGAAATAAAAGATAGAAGGGTTTGAACATAAACGACAAAGGAACAAAACAAGATAGATCCCAAACTACAACCCTGAAATAATTCAGAAAATAGAAAAGAAAACAACACAAACTACCAGACCTCTTCCTAGTAGGGAGATAGGTGACTTCTCGATTGCTCAGCCTGACAACTTAGCCACTGGTTTGCATACCAGCATGACTAGAGTTTTCCCCACTGCCAATGTTCTGCACCATAATTGCTCTATCTTGAATCATCTTTTCAATTTCTCTTTTTAAATATCGACAATCTTCAATACTATGACCCTGAGCATCAGAATGATATGCACATCGTACATTAGGATCAAAATTTCTTGAATGAGAATTAAGAGTGTGCCCAAGGAGATGAGTAATCATGCCCAACTCTCTAAATGTCTGGAATAAACTGGTATACGACTCCCCAATTGGTGTAAAATTATCCCTAGGCTTCTTGTTAAAAAATTTTGGTGATCCAATTAACATTGATTTTAGCTCAGAAATATAGCAATTATCATCAAGAGTATTGAACATGAGACCACTAGTAGCTTAGGGCAGCACAACCGTTGGATTGATAGCCAAAGTGGAAGCCTCAGTAGAAGGTTGAGCAACAAAAGCACAGGTCGTATGTGGTGCTGTCAATGTAGTAGGCTTATACTGAGAAGCTAGAGGAAGAGTGCTAAAGTATTGGGATGTTGTTGGCTTAGAAGGAATTCTAAGTCCGGTTGCAGTGCATCAACAACAATAGGAAACTGTCTTTGCGATTTTGATGTAAAACTTGAAGTATTAGTAGGATCAATAGTAGAAAATAGAGGGAGAGGCAACCCACTGGCTCAAGCTCAATACATTTCCATCATTTGTTGTTTTAGTCTCCAATTCTTTTCCTTTAAACTCTCATTTTCCTACCTCTTTGTTTGATCCATGAGGTCACTCTCCGTATCCTTATTTGACACAGCTAAACCTTCCCTAGATTTGGTATGATATGAAGGACCAGCTACAATGCCACAATGCCACAAACCAACTGCCTTAAACTAACTGAATCAATAGACAACAAATACGCTAGAGTTCAATATTTTTTCCAAAACCTTTTTTTTTCTTTCTTGTGAAAAGATCACCGAACCCAAGAACGCCTACGTATCTCACTCCCGAGAGAAGGGAATCAAGTGTGCATAGTTCATGAAGTTTTGCCAAAATGGCCATTTAAATTTTTTTTTCTTTGTTTTTCTTGAAACCTTAAAAAGAAAAGAAAATAACAATTTGTCAAAAGAATTGACGAAAATCTTTTTGATTTTTTTTTTTCAGTTTTAACATCCATATCCAATAATAAAACCTATGATTACCAAAGAAGAATCTTTTTGGGTTTTCAATTTTGAATTTCATACGAAAATGAAATTTAAACCTATTAAAAGAAAATCTTTTTGTATTTTTTTTTTCTTGTAAAGATGTATATGAAACACCTACTCTAAATGAAAAGTGAAGAAAATATTTTTGGATTTTTTTTCAGATTCCTATACAAAATGAAACCTATGGTTACCAAAGAAAAATCTTTTTGAGTCTTCAATTTTGAATTTCATACGAAAATGAAACTTGAAACTATTAACGGAAAATCTTTTTGTGGTTTTCTTTTAAAGATATATATAACATTTACTCTAATAAAGAGTGAAGAATTTTTTTTTTTGAATTTTTTAAAATAAGATCCCCGAACCCGGAAAGGTTGTTTACGTATCTCACTCCCGAGAGAGGAGAATCAGGGGTGCGTAGTTCATTCAGATTGAACAATTGAAGATTAACTATCATATTGACCCTAAATTAAGAGACACGATAAAAAACGGACGATGAACAACGTCAGTAAAATCTTTTGAGTTTTCAATTTAACACCTCACATAAAACTGACACCAACAACTATGAAAGAAAAATCTTTTTGGTATTTTCGTTATAAGAGATGTACAAAACTCCCACCATCTTTTTTACATTTTTCCTTTATAAAAGGCTCCAATTAAAAAAAATCTTTTTTGTGAAATTTTTAAATTAGAATGAATGGTAAAGGAACAAAAGGAAAATCTTTCTGATGCTTTTTTTGATTTTTGAAAAATGAGTGCAAAACATAAAAAAAATATTTTTGAATTTTTGGATTATGGAAAACAAAAGTCATAAAGAATTCTAAAACTACGAAACTCTTTTATGACTCACTTTTCTTCCTTTTCCTTTTTTTTCAAACATTTCCTTGCCTACACACTTTCTTTAATTCTAGCACATGCTTTTTCCCAAATCAATTTATCAAATGACCTCGTTACCCTCAAAGATGCAACAATTAGCACGTAGGAATGCTTTAGAGGTGAGTCACCTATAAATGACTAAATGAACTCCGCTAGGTCTCAATATGATACACATAAGCATGACTTAAAGGCTGTTCGGGGGAATTTATGATCGATAGTGGTTGCTTTGCTTTCCACCTACTCCATACAACCGACGGCTCCCCCTCCTAAAATAAAGGTGACTCAACTAGAGGTCGTGTACAACACGTGTACTAAGGACTTGTTACAGAAAGAATGACTCGAGTTATGCACATGATGCCAGATATAAAGCAGTAACAAGTATGATAAAAACTGTAAACAAAGAGCACGTAGGAACTCAACAATGATAAACAATAACACAAAACAATACAAAAAAAATTTCTATACTCCTATAGTGCTAAACTAAGACGATAAAACTCCAAAATAAACTCGAATTTTGAATAATCCCCTAGTAGAGTCGCCAAAGTTGTCACACCCCTTTTTTACCAAAAAGAAATTAATTTAAGTTTGAAAGGATTTTTATTATTAAAGTGACAAAAATGAAGATTTATTTTGAAAATAATTCATTTCACAATTATATTCAGAGTCGTCACTTGACATAAATTGGGTGTGCCAATTCCCCTTTAAAAATCCTTTTTCAAAATGGTTTGACTATAAAACTGATCCGCGACAGAGATTACGGTTAAGAATTTCTGTTGATCAAAGGAAAGGTGTTAGGTACTTCTCGATCCCGTGGTTCGATCACTTACTTACTCCGTATTCAGGAAACAAAGATGATTTTGGGAGTATTTATCTTGTTCCATTTGCGAAAGAGTAAGATTTCTAAATATAATAACATTATTCATTTTTTCATTACTATATTATTATACTCTATGAAATTACTGTTTGATCTTGTGTTGTAGGTTTAGGCCGGATGCTTGGGTTGGACAAAAGGCGAGAAAATGCATTTGTCGGAACTTCAACAGCTACTGGACCAGCTGGCAAAAGGTTTCAAAATTTGACAGGAAAAGAATATTTCAAGAATTTAATGTAAGGATTTAACTTATCTACTAATTATTAACACTTTGTTAGAACAAAAGATTGAATATTATATTTTTATTTTTGCTGTAGAAATTTTACTGGTGGGATGATGCGAATGCATATCTTATAAAGAGGAATTTTTTCAGAAGATGTAGAGCCAGATTTTACGGGCTGCTGGATTATGTCCGAACCAAATTGGTAAAACCTAACTGGATTACTGAACCCTCAAGGCAACAGTTATTCACCATTGGAATAGTGAAGAATACCAATTGTTGAGGGAAAAAGGAAAGAAAGCCCGGGCATCATCCAAGAGTGGCTCCCTACATACTGCAGGTGCCAGAAGTACTATTGCTATACTGGAAAGAATGGTATGTAACTTGTATAGTTTTAATTGTTTGTTTCTATTTAAATTTTTTATTATTTGAACATTGATAATTTTTTCATATGCAAGAAAAAGAAAAGGTAGGAGCATACCACAAGATGAGCTATTCGAGGAGACTCATCTGAAAATGAAAAAGAAGCTCATTCGAGGAGACTCATCTGAAAAAGAAAAAGAACCCGACGATGAAGATGTCTGGGTTGAACCTCGTGCAAAAGCTGCCCATATAAGAAACAAATATCGAATTAATGAATCTTTTTCTCAAAGTTGCTATTATTTAATTATAACTATTTTAATATTTTTTGAATTTTAATACTAACTTTACTTTGAATATCGGACAAATATACACAACTCGTTAGTGAGTATCGTAGTACTCAGCCTCCTGAAAATCAGGGTGACCCAGTACCCCAACATATAGAGGAGGAGTTATGGAAAAAAGTTGTGGGTCCTGCAGATAGAGGTCATTACTACGGATATCACAAAAATTTTTTTGGCAAGAATATTATGTGTTCGTTCGGCCCTACATACTATAGCTCTTCAGTTGATAGAGAAACCATTAAAAGACTAGAAAATATGATTTCTAAACTCACTGAAGATCTTGCTGAACAGAGAGAGGGTGTAGAAGAAGGAGAAGGAAACATCATCCTAAATCAAGATGCTACAGGAGCAGTTCAGCTCTTCTATTCAGACTGTAGGGATTATTCCTCCGTGTCCTGGTGATGCAGTACGGGTTGCAAAAGGTCTATGCCCCTGGACGATATCAGCACAGATGAGGATATGGAAGACTAGGACGAATTCGATGAAGATGACTTTTAATTTTTTGACCCTTTTATGTGTTGTACTTTGAATTTAGACATTTTGTTGTAGTTTGTACACTTTTGAAACTATTGTTGTAGTTTTTATACTTTCACTTTTGTTGGACATTTTATATGTGTTGTACACTTTTGAAAGTATTAACATTTGGTTTTTTGTTGTTGTTGTTGTTGTTGTTGTTGTATTTCATGTTGGATCATTTGATGATTTTTATTTTTAAAAAAAAATTTCCAGAAAAATCGACAACCAGTAGTCGATTTTTCAAAATTATTTTTCCAGAAAACCTACCACTTGTGGTTGATTTTCTATTAAATTAATTTATTAGAAAATCGATCACAAGTGGTCTGTTTTTATTAAATTATTTAATTAAATTTAATATAAAACCGACCACTTGTGGTCGGTTTATTTTATATTTTTTTTAAATTTTTTTTTTTATTTTAATAAAATAATAATAAATTTTAAAAATATATATATATATTTTTAAAAAAACTAACCACAAGTGGTTGATTTTGTAAAAAATACCACTACTTTACCGATCACACACTTTGGTCGGTTTTGTGGTCGAAAATTGGGCAAAATCGACCATCGACCACTTGTGGTCGATATCCCCCCCTTTTTTAATAGTGAATGACTTCTTCAATATAAATTTAAATTCAAATTCCATAAATAACAATGAAATCCACTAGAAAAACATCCAACACCATCCACTACAATATGAAAATAATTTACCTTCTTTTATTTTCAGAGTTTCCTCTAATGGTTATTGGGAGTTGTTTTGGTGGAAATTAAAAATAGAGGAGTGACGAAGAGATCCGTTTTTTTCTTCTCACTAAAAACTATATTTTGAGAAATGAAAAAAATTAAAAGAGGTAAAAAAAATAGAATGAATGTAAGAAAAAGGATGGATGATAAGGAAGAAGAGGGGGAAAGAAGAAATTGTGTATATGTTAGTGCTTCAATGCTGGAAGTTTAAAGGAAGAAGGAGACAAAAATAATTTACATTTTTTTTTAGCTTTTCTTCTTTGATGACATGAAATTTTATGATTGGTTATTAGTTTCACGTTACAACAAGTGTATCTCACGCGTCCAATACTTAAAAAATACAGGCTTTAAAATAGTGCCACGTTGGACGTTTATGCTTAATTGAAACTATTTGTGAATAAATAAAGGGTTCAATAGGTACATGTGCTAATTGAGGTGCCAATACTAAAAAAGTCAAAAAGTTCAGGGGTCTGTCTATGTATTCTTCCTTAGCTCTTAATTAGTAGAATTCAATAGATTCTTGTTAACGAAATTTTATAGGCCAAAGACATCGATAGGAACTCAAATTTATTGCCAAAATTCACTTAGACATCTAAACTAAGGCTTATTCCTATCAGGCCCCTAAACCCCCCACATTTTGTTCCAATTGGACATTTTTTGCCTACATGGCACTGCACGTGTTTGCAAATGTAGGGGGCGCATGAATAGTTATTTTTCTTTGTAAATTCCAAATAAAAAGATGTCAAATGGCATGGGGCCCCAAAAATCATTAATAAAGCAAAAAACCATTCCCTCTTCCCCCCCCACCCCCCCCACCCGATACCCCCTTTTCATCTTCTTCCTTTTTTTTTTTCTTAAACTTAAATCAATGGAGCCCAAAAATCATTAATCAAGATTCAACCATTTCCTCTCTCCCCGCTACCCGATAACCCTCTTCATCTTCTTCCTCTTTTTTTCTTCTTAAACTTAAATCAATGGAGCCCAAAAATATTAATAAAGCAAACAAATTTTGTAAAAAAAAAATTCAATCATTCCCTTTCTTCCCCCCTACCCAATACCCCCTCTTCATCTTCTTCCTCTTTTTTTTTTTCTTAAACTTAAATCAATGGAATATTGCTTTAATTTCTTTTTCAAAAATTAATTTCTTAGGTGATCAATTTTCAACTTTAAGTTAATTTCCTTTTCAAAAATTATTTTTTAAATTCCACTGAATTGTTAGGAACTTCTTGAAGTTTTACGTTGTTTATGTATTTTTTTCTGGTGTTTGTGTGGTGTATGGTTGGATTTGGAAATAAAGTTTGTAACTTTGGGAGAATTCTTCTTTCGGAATGAAATTGTTTCGAGGTTGTTGAAGTTTCATGTTAAAGAAATTTGTTCCATTTGCTTGTTCTTGTTCGAGCTTCTTGTTAAAGAACTTGAAGTTTCGAGCTTCTTATTTCATTTGCTTCTAAGGAAGATGATAACTTTGTTAAAGGAAAAAGGGAAAAGAGAATAAGGATGGCTAAAGATGAAGATCAATGCGGGGGGTGGGGGTGACTGGAGAAGAAGATGAGGGGGGGGGGGGTGGCCGGAGAAGAAGAAGAAGGGGGGGGGGGGGCAAAGGTTTTTTTTTTTTTAAAGATATTATAATTCTTTTTATATTATAATTTAATTAGTGATAAAAAATTTTAAATTATTTTTGGATTTTAATGCCATGTGTTACCTTTTAATTTGTTAATTTATCCACGTCAGTGCGTGTAGGTAACACACACTTTAACTTTTAGCTGATAGGGGAAAAAATGTCCAATTGAAACAAAATGTGGGGGTTTAGGAGCCTAGTAGGAACAAGCCTTAGTTTAGGTGTCTAAGTGAATTTTGACAATAAGTTTGAGTGCCTATCATGCCTTTGGCCAATTTTATACATATATATATATATATATATATATATATATATATATATATATATATATATATATATATATATATATATATATATATATATATATATGTAGGTGAGACATTTACTAATCGAACTGTGCAACAGAAGTACGTGGAAATAACTTTGTTGTGATTAGGAGGTGAAATAATTAAGTTATTCCTCTCGTTAGGAACACTTATAATTTTAATCTTGTAAGGTGAAATAAGTCTTCAATTGAAGTATTTCAGGAATCAAAACTTTCAAAAGAGAGAAGGAATAACTGGTAAAGTTATTATTATGTGATCAGGAGGTTACGGGTTCAAGTTGGTGGAAACAACTTACTGCTGAAATATAAGGTGCGACTGCACACAATAGACCATTGTGGTCCGGACTTTTCCCGAACCCCACGCCGGAGCTTTAGTGCACATGATCTTTTTTTTTTTTTTTTTTTTTTAAACATTTTTGGAAAGAGAAATGAGTTATTGGACGCATTGATTAATAAGTTGACGATACAAGATTAGGATGGAAAATTATAAGTTAGGTAAAATTGAGCAGCCACGAGTGAAGACATTTCTTAGAAATTTCATTCTTCAATTCTATTTGATTTGATGTGTCCATACATCGCCAGACAAAACATGGAAACCAATTTTCCTCCTTTCTTATATCACCAACTCGTCATTACAATTTAATTTGTATGGTTATTTTACTTTTCCATGATCTTTCCCTATTAGTTAAAAAGAACCAAAATCTTGTGATATATATAGAAGCCCTATTGTAATAATCCAAATTTATATTTTGAGCATTTGTGTTATATTTCACGCTTTGATGCTTTGGATAGCTTGATTTATTATCTTTCTGAACTTAGGGGAATAGTTTGGAAAGATTTTTGACTACGATCTTGCTCTTCAAGGCTTATAGGTGAAATAAGGATTCCGACTCCTGTTTTTGGAGAAGTATAGCATGTCTTTGTGTAATTTGATGCTTTACATAGGTCTATAGTGTGATTATATAGACTTTTGGGCATGCTCGGGTTTGAAACCTAAGGAGTTCAGATTGGCTTTCAAATGTGCATAGTTAAAATTAAAGGACATAATATCAGCTGAGATCAAATTAAAGTACATACTTGCCTGTGCTTTTTATTGATTTCTAAAGTATTCTAATGAGTAAAGAATCAAAGATTTAAAAGCAGAGTTATGATGAGATGCCTTTGCCGAAGATTTGCTAATTAATAATCCAATTACCATCAATCTAACACAATCAAATAAAAAAAGAAAAAGATGGAATCACAAGAAAATGTTAAAATAAGACTTAGAAAAGAAAGCTGGACACTCTTATCTTAATCACCTCAAAAAAACAAAATAAAGCAATCAGTTAAAACATAAAGGGAATTATAGATACAAAATATGAAAAGAAATTAAATAAAAGGGAAAAGTGAAAGTATTCTCCACCAAAATTATCTTTATTCCTTTGCTGTCCCATATCCAAGGTACGAATGCAATTCTTTTTTTAGAAAATTTATTTTTATTAAGGTATATTACCTACTAATGGATAGGATCTGAGCCCTCTACCTCAACGGTGAAAGATATGAAGCTTCACAAATAAGTTAACCCTCAATCTTTACGAATTTAATTAATTATATACACTATTAGTGTGCAAATAAACTTTTTTCAGTAAAATCGTTAATATGTGATAAAGATAATTATTTTAGTAATTAAATTACCAAATCGAACTTATTATAGATGATTGTTTATTTTCAGATTTTTTTGACATCATAATATAATTATAAACCATACACTATATACGGCTGTTAGCACTCGAGCTTTGAGAATAGAAAGTTTTTAGTAGGGAGCATTTTATCCTTTGAAGTTTGAATTGGAATTTTTAAATATAAATTTAAATTTAAATTAATTGAATCCCAAACAAATAAGAAAGGTCAATTAAAAATAAAGAGAAGGGTTAAAGTAGTAGAATATTTATATGTGGACAGAGGCATTACAAAGACATAAGTCTCCTCAACATGCGACGACTTGTTGAAGAAACTGATACCGTCATCCATATGACATCACCACAACCTACAATCTGGTTCCACGTGTCAAAATGAGCACCTTCCTTGTACCCTTCAAGAAAGAATCCATGAAAGTGACTCTAAAAACAAAAAGAAAGAAATAGATAAATAGTTAAATAAATAAAATATAGTGATAAAGAAATGGATGGAAGAGCATAAATAGACACAAGACTTGAAAAGTCCATCTAAAACTTTGAAGTTTGATCACATTTCCATCTTCTCTTTCCCTTCCAACAATGGAAAATTTTTCCTACAATTACTCAAACCCTAACCCTAATAATGGAGATATTTATAGCTCGAATTTTATCGATACACCGGAGAATTTTGAGCTCTCCGGTTGTTATCTCTTCCCTGAAGATGGATCGAGTGATGAGTTTTTGTCACAAAATGAATTTGTTCAAAGTGCTTCCGATAGTAGAGGATCATATTCCAATATTAAACCCGCTCCAACAACTACTCATCATAACATGCAAGTGTATGCATGAATATTCTTTACATAAGTTTTTTTACCTTTTTTTGGCTGATCATTATTGCTCAAAATTAATTATTTTTGTTTTCCAATTGTTAACAGAAAATGTACAAAAGGTGTAATGAAGAAGGTGGATGCAAAGTCTAGGGTTGCATTTAGATTTAGATCAGAGTTGGAGGTGTTGGATGATGGATATAAATGGAGGAAATATGGCAAGAAGATGGTCAAGAATAGTCCAAATCCAAGGTATTGTTGAATATTATTTCCCAATTTCTATAGTGGATCATATGATGATCCATATATAACTTTCACGCTAACATACATATAGTGTTACTATGTTATCCGTACCATCTCTACTGACTGTCTCCTATTATAAAATCATCATTATTGATAATGCATGGGCAAAGTGTCATGATTAGACCTTGTTATTTTACTACTAATTGCTTATAATTAATGTTAATCTAGAAGTAACAACAACATACCAAGTAGCACTACCCAAAACCCACAATTTCCCATTGAATTTCCACCGAAAAATGTTGAGTGGTTATTTTTCTAGATATTTTGATTGAGTTAATAAAAAAAATGAAAAATAGTAGTTCTTTCACATGAAAAAAAAAACAAACAAACTAGGAAGCTTTTTAGTGTTTCAATAGGAATCTGTTTTTCATCAGACGTTTTCCCAATGAGCTGATTCAGTGAGAAATGAGTGGAAAAATCAAATTTTCCACTGAGCGATTGGAAAACTTATGTTTCTAGTAGTATGGGATCTGGGAAAGATAATGTATAGTCCTTATCCCTACCTTGTAAAGATAAAAAAATTATTTCTGAAAGACCCACAACTTAAATTAATCTAAAAGCAGTTAAATGCTTATCCAATATAGTATATTATATATTACCATATCCATTTGTATAAATTAAATGATTATATGCATGCTAGCTAGAGTTTCTATAAATTATTTTTTTTAAAAAAAAAAATTAAGAAAGGGAAAGGAGATTACAATGTGAAGAATCGAACCTCCACTAATAAAATAAAAATTCAGATAACTAATTAATTAAACTACTAAGATTTCCCCTTATAAATTAAATTAAGTATTGGAGTAGCATAATAGTCATCTTATCTCCGCCCCACAAAATAAAGAGGAAGAATCCAAACAGAATCACTCTTAGGTGTAGTGGATTCACGTGATAAACATTAGTGCATTACTCTAATACTTTATACAGAGAATATTAAATAGGTGCTCTTATTATAGTGTAGCAGCCTATTACTCTAATACTTCATATATAGAGGATTAAATAGGTGCTCTTATTATAGCGTAGCAGCCCTTTGACTTTGGATACGTATATGATAAATGTGACATGCATTATCAATTTATCATTTACCTACATTTTAAAATAGGGATAAAAGCGGGGCGATGTGCATTCGAGACAATGCGATTTAGGCTACGTGGTCCGAGGGGGATTAAAGTCTTTGCAAATTAATGCAAGTTTGGTCCTCAATCCCCCCACACGACCCCCTTTGCCATCCCTAACTACAAGGTTTTCAAGAACACACAAATTTAGCAATCGAACAGAGGGGTAATAAATACCTAGATCAAATTTTACTGGAAAAGCAAAGAGAAAAGAGACAGACCTGGTGAGTGTGTGAGAGAGAGAGATGGAAGAACAAGTGGAGGGGAAAGGTAGATAAAATGGGTTGTGACGCTGAGATATGCCACATGACGTTCATCTCATAAAAAGGCAATGCCATGTGGATTGAGTTTATCTCTTGTACAATCCCACAGATAGAGGATATATTTGAACCATATTTAAGTAAGAGTGGGTAATATTTGTACAAAAGTATATCGGAGGATAAAATCGGTCCTTTTCACATAGTAAAGAGGCAATTTGACCTTTTTTTGCCTTTATTATAACCTAAATTCATATAATTGTAGGAATATGTTTCATACTCATCCCTATACAGCTTAAGGTAGAATACGGGTTTACATGAGTTCAGTATAAAATCATAAACTTTAAATCTTGAATCTACATCTTACTGTTGCTAGAGCTTCTGTTTGTGACCACCATTATGTGGAACTTGGTTCATTTGTTTGGTACCTAGCTAGGGGACTATTTGAAATCCTATGTACTAGAGCCAAAATGAGAAATGGTACGTATCCTTCCAATTTCAGTACTTTTATTTTTTTTTTGGTAATAATGAAAGTTTCATAGAAATTAAAGGGAGCCCAGTAGTACAATTACATGTTTTCAGTTTATCAACCAGGGTTGATTTGAAACACTTGATAAGTGTGATCTATCTTACCATTAGAACTAGATCTAACACTTCTTTGAACAGTAGTTCCTATCCTGTCTGTCCATAGCGCATTACGGACACACACTGGAGGAACTTAAAAAATTCTTGCTTCATAAAAAAACGTTGAGTTTGCTCCCATTTTTTCTAGTAAATCAGCCACCATATCGGCTTCCCTAAAGCAGTGGTGTATGAATGGAATCCCCAACCTTCTTAACCCACACTTGCAATCATGAAGAATACCATTACAGATATCATGATTTTTTTTAAGCATCCTTATTATTTTCTGGGAGTTCGTGTTGATTTGAGTAGGTATTAATTGATGACTTTCAATGATTTTTAGTCCTTCATTCAAAGCAAGTAATTCCATAAGATTGTTGGTTCCAATAAGAAAACTTTTTGAATATCCTAGCAGCCAGTCACCTTTGTGGTTTCGAATTACCCCACCAATACCTCCTTCCTAGGATTACCTAAGCAATACCCATCAATGTTTAACTTAAAGGATCCGTGTTTTGGAGGGATCCAATTGATGTTGATAGTGGTTAAGGTATGATGGAGCCTACCATCAGAGTGTATGTGGGAGAACTCAACAACTTGTGTATATGCGTCTTTGAAGGAAGCATTATACATTTGGCCAGTGAAGTTGTTAGTATTCCTAGTTGTCCAAATTGTCCATAAACAATAAGGAAGTATTTCCGCCCAGAGAAGAAGTTTGTCAAACTTCTGGCTTCGAACATTCTTCCAATTAATAAGGCAGTTCAAAGAAAAAAAGTCAGTGGGCTTAAGCTTAGAGGGTTGAGTGGCTTTGGCACTGAGATCTCTCCAAAGCTGCTAAGCGTTGATACAATCAAAGAAGATATGATTTAATTTCTCCTCTTCCTGGGGACATCTTTTACAGAATTTCCCGCTGGGGATTCCTATTTTTGAGAGATGAGAGTTGGAAGAAAGTTTGTTATGAAAGAATTTCCAAAGGAAAAATTTAATTTTATTGGGGATATGGATCTTCCATAACCCAGACCAAGTATTGCCCTGTTGAGTATGTTTTTCCAACTGAGAAACATGATTGTAGGCACTAGCAGTACAGAATTTCCCACTACCAGTAAGTCTCCAAAGGGGAGTGTCTATAGGTCTTTTGGTATTGGGGAAAAAATGTTAACAATGAGCTGCTTGGTCTCGAATGAAAGGTTAATGGAAAGATTGTCAAAATTCCAAGATGAGTTGGTCTAGACCTCAACAAGTTTGAGATCTTCATCATTTTTATTAAGGGGTCCTTGAGTGGTATTCCTAAGGGGAGTGTTATTTGGTAGCCATTTGTCCAGCCAGAATGTAACATGATGACTATCCTTCACACTCCAGGTGCTTGCTTCTGTGCAAGTCTGCCAAGCCTTCGCTAGACTGATCCAGGTCCTAGATCCTGATGTAGGTTGAATGGTTCCAATGGAGTTGTATTTGTTGGTTAATACCCTAGTCCAAAGAGTTATTGGTTGATGAGTAAACCTTCAAGCTAGACTCATGAGCAAAGCCTTGTTCTTGAACTTAGCTTTTTAGATGCCCAAATACCCCCCCCCCCCAATTTTTGGTCTAGTGATTGTATCCCAAGAAATTAAATATAGTTTCCTCTTTTCAGAGGTGGAACCCCAGATAAAGTCTCTTAGGATCTTGTCAATGGCCTTAAGAATTTGTCTAGGAAGTTGAATAAATTACATGATATGGTTGGGGATGCTTCCTAAAGAAGTCTTAGCAAGAATAGTTCTTCCTTCCATATTGAGTAATGTAGCTTTCCAGCCACTCGGCTTCTGCCTAAGATTGTCAAGGATGAAGTTGTAATCCCTAATGAGAGTCTTTTGGTGGAAAATAGAGAAACTTAGATACCTACCAAAGTCTTGTAAAGGCTTGATTTTGAGGTTTTGAGCTAGGATCAGCCTCTCATCATGGTTGCAATTATTAGAAAAAATGATCTTGGATTTAGAGATGTTGATCTTTTGACCTGAATGTTGACTGAAACTGTTTTGGGGTATTTATGATAGTATGATAGTTTTTTCCATCAACTCTAGTAAAAAGGGTAAGATCATTAGCAAAGAAGAGATGAGAGATTCTGGGGCCTTTCTTGCAAATAGAGATGAGAGTCCAGTTAAGAGTATCCACCTCATAATCAATACTTCTAGAGAGTAGCTCCATGCACATGATGAAAAGGTAGGGTGAGAGCGGGTCCCCTTTCCTAATCCCTCTTGTAGGCTTGAAGAAGTTAGTACTACCCCCATTGATAAGTATGGAGATGTTGGAAGTGGAGATGCAAGCCATAATGAGCTTAATCATTTTGTCAGGGATATTGAAAAAGAATAGAGCTTACCTGATGAAGGACCATTCAATTCTGTCCAAAGCCTTTTCAAGATCAATTTTTAAGATCATGTTGGCTTTTATCCCTCTTATTTTAGCAAAGTGGGTGATGTAATCCTGAACAATGATAACATTATCAGCAGCACGTCTATTGGACATAAAACTAGATTGAGTATGACTGATCAGAGTAGGGAGATGTTGCTTCAAACGACGAGCTATGATTTTGGTAATGATCTTATAGTGAGTATTACACAACCCAATAGGTCTGAAGTTCCTGAGGTTAATGACATTCCTACACTTAGGAATTAAACAAAGGTAGGTATTGTTCACAGCCTTCTCCATAGTGGCTTTATGAAAGGTTTGTCTGAAAATTGACAATAGCTGGGCCAATGATATCCCAATACCTTTGATAAAGTAGGGGATGGATACCATCAGGGCCAGGAGCTTTGTCAGGCTTAAAGGAAAAAATAGCAGATTTAATCTCAGTAATTTCAGGAATGGCCTCAAGTCTGGAGTGTTCCTCCTTGCAGATAGATCCTCTAGAGGATGGGTTTAGTTGGAAACCTAAAGGAGCAGCATGATGCTCAGTAGAATAAAGATTGTTGTAGTATTAGAAGATAGAATTCTTAATATCCTCTTCAGAGTAGTTCCGATTCCCAGAATCATCCCTAAGAGAATTGATTATATTCCTTCTTCTCCTATTTAGAGTAGAGGTGTGGAAGAATCTGGTATTGCAGTCTCCTTCAGCAAGCCAGCTTATCCTGGATTTTGAGTCTCCAAAACTTTTGTTCTTGTTGAAGGATTAAGCTATAATCCCTAACCAAGGTGTGCTCTAGTTCTTGGAGGAAAAGGCTATGAGGATAAGCTCTAGATCTCTGAATACCCTCAATTCTAGCAAGAAGGTTCCTTTTTTTGTGAAAGATGTTTCCAAAAACATCTCTAGTCCATCTGGTAATCTGTTCTTGGAAGTGTGCTAGAGGTTGAGTAAGATTTAAGGTTGAAGAGTCAAAAGATTGCTTAACCATATCAGGAAAAGAAGGGTAGGAGCACCAGATTATTTCTTTTTGAAAGGCTTGACAGCACCAGATTGTTTCTATTTTGAAAGGCTTGAAACTGATAGGAAGGTTTCTTTTGAGACAAATCAATAAGGGGGAGTGATCCGAATGAGTCCTAGAAAGATTAGTAATAGAAGATTCAGTAAAAAGATCAATCCAAGCTTGATTTGAAAAGCATCTATCTAGTCTTTCAAGAATAAGGGAGTTTCTATTCCTATACATTTTATTAGTCCATGTAAACTTGCTTCCTCTAAATCTTAAGTCAATGAGGTTACTTTGGTTGATGCAGTCCCAGAAGTGGGATGCTCTGCTGGAATTAAAACCGTTTCCTCCAAATTTATCAGAGGAAGATAGAATCTCATTGAAGTCCCCACCCACCAACTAGGATTTTTGAAGGTCATTATTAATGGTATCATAAAGGTCTGTATGTTGATTCCAAGGAAATTTTCTATCTTAGAAGTGGTTACTAGCATATATAGTACTGAAGTACCAACAAGAAGAAGGGTTGGTAACCTGAACAGTTATATGGATACCTTGAGGGGAGATGTTGATGTCGTTAATACTGATATTATGATCATTCCACATAATGACCAGACCCCCTGATGTCCTCACAGCAGGATATTGAATTTTGTTTGAGAAACCCAAGTCCTCAGCAAGTTTGTTAAGATCCTCCATCATGGTTTCAAGGAGTGACAGGATAATGGGCTTGTGCATCTTTATCATGGCTTTGCAATGACTTTTGAATTTAGCATTGTTGGCCCCCCTAGTGTTCCAAATGATGCAATTCATCATTGGCATGGTTGGTATGTCCCATTCCTGGATATCCATTAGGATCTCCTTCCCCCTCCCCATTACAGAGTCTTACCTCTTTTTCTTCTTGGATAGAGGTGACATTTTGATCTTATAATAAGCGCCTGTTGCTGGACATGGGGAAAAAATCTTTAGGTCCAACTTGTTGATCTCTTTGGGAATAAGAAGAATTGAAATCTCGTTTGTTACCTCTTTGAATGTGAGATGGCCTGGCCTTTCTAGGGTTATGGCTTCTATTTTTGGAACTTTCAGAGTTTGTAGTATTCCCTCTAGTTCCATATTTCCTTCTCTTAGTACTTCCAGCATTTTTTTCCTTTCCCAATTTAAGGGTGGATTCAGGGGAGGCCTTGGAGGTGTCAGGGCAAACTGTCCCTCCCCAGATATATTCACAAAAAGAGGGCCTTGTTCCAGCAGTTCCCTCATTTTGGGAGGAAAGAAGAGTAGAGTCTGATTCATGGCAGTCATTTCTGCATTCATCAAGTATGGAGTTGGAGGGATTAGATTTGGTTGATTGGTTAGGTTCATAAGGGCTTTCATCCATATGTTCTGACCATATGATTTAAGCCCCTGATTTATCCCATCCATGATTAACTGGGCTAGCTAATGGGGATTCTGAATGAGGATTTGGAAGTGAACCCTTTCCAGGTTAAGTTGAGAGATACCACTTATTCTAGTAGGCCCATCTCCAGCCAAGATGTTGCTTGGTGGTTTAATGGTAGTGGTGGAGTGGTGAATGTTATGAGGTTCTGGTTGGAGTTGTTGAGGAGGCTTGTTGGAATCCTCATTATCTTTCTTCTCCAGAGTCGTGAAAAGAGGAATGAAGTTATAGTTGTTGTGTTGGTAATTAGAGTTAGAGGGAAGATGAATAGGGGAGATAATATCCTAAGTGTATTCTTTCTCAGTCATTTCAATATCTTTGATTTGACTGTTAACAGTGATTTGCTTGGTTGGGTTAGGATCTATTGTTGGAGTATTGCAGGAAGAAGAGGGTTCCAGATTTCTAAGTTTGGAGATTTTTTGGGTGAGTGATGAGACCTCAACATAGGGATTAACATTACTATCCTTTTTAGTTCCTAAAGAAATATTAGTCAAGGAAACCTTATGCTGGTTATTGGGACTTCGGGTTCCCTTGGAATGGGCCTCAGAAGTGGGCTTAGGAGTTGGGCTAACCAAATCTTTCCCTTTGTTATTCTGTTGAGGATAATTATTCTTGGCCCTTTTATCATTTTGGCCCGCTTGGTAATTAGGCCGACCCTGACCTGGAGAAAGCATCTAAAGTGGTGCTTTTCCTTCTCCGCCTCCACTGATTCCAGATGTGGACATTGAGGGTCCGATCCGGTCATCGCGAGGGTTAAAAGACTTACCTGGAACTGCCTTAGTTATGTGACTTCTAGTGTAGTTTGTCTTGCGACTTTTCCCTCGTTTGAAGATAACCGTTTGTCATTCTTGTATGCGTTGTTCTGATTCTTTTGGGTTTTTCGGCGACTGTTCATTTTGAGTTTCTGGTAACGGTAGCTTGATTTTGCATCCTATAGTTGTATGGCCGAGACAGCCACAAACTTTGCAGAGGAAACCCTCTCTTTCGTATTGGATTTGTTGGAGATGGTCCCCTATGAGTATTGATGTTAGCAATGGCATCTCAAGTGGGATCTGGACATATACTCGTGCATAACGTCCTCTTAAGCTAGAGGATGTGCATGCATCAACTTTGACCAGAGTTCCAAGCATTTTTCCTATGCGTTCTAAAATTCCCAAGTCGTAGAATTCTGTAGGCATATGGGGAAGACGAATCCAGATTGCAGTACTTTGAATTCTTCATTCTGTTGGTATGAAATTGGGCTCCCAAATTCACACGGAAAGGTAGGAACCTCCAATGAACCAGGGACCTTGTTGTAGAGCTCTCTTTTGGTATTCTTCACTAGCGAACTTCACCGTAAAGAATTCTTTACCCAGATCTATAAGAGCAAAGCTTTCCTGAATCTTCCATATGTCAGTCAATTTAGTCTTAAGATATTGGTGGTTGAATTTTCTACCCACCGCTTTGATGATGACTGAGAATCTCCATGGTTCGTAGATCCTTTGCCTATCTTCCGTGGAGAGTGTTATTTGCCCATTTGTATCTTTTGGTGGTTCTTGGAGTGAGCCTAACTGGCAAGAGAAGGAGTAATCCATGGAAGTGTGATTGTTTCCTTTCACCATATCCTTGTATGATACTTTGTTAGTAGAGTCGATAGCCATTTAGTTATCAGTTTTAGCTAAAGAGTAAAAATACATTTTAGAAAAATAATCTTGGACCCTGAAAGTACTTTTTTAGGGTGTGTTCGATATGGAGGAAGAACATTTTCTAGAAAAATAAGTTGTTTCTTACGTATATTCTTGTGTTTGTTACCCAAATTAGGTAAGTATATATTTTCTAAAAGTATTTGTATATATTTAACAAAAAATAATGGGAACGAATAAGATAAGAAGGGTGGGATAAGAAAAAAGTTTTCAATTTATTTTTCTAAAAAATAAATTAAAAAAATTATTTTTTTTGGAGGGAGGGGTTGATAGGTGGGGTTGAGGTTGTCAAAATAGATAATAAGGGTGGGGATAAGAATTATTTTTTGATTTATTTTTGAAATAAATTATTTTTTTTTGATTTATTTTTGAAATAAATTAATATTTTTTTGGGGGGGTGGGGGGAGGGGGCTAGTAGGGGGTGGGGGTGAGGTAGGGGAGTAAGGGTGGGGTAAGAAAAAAATTAATTTTTTTGGAAGGGGGAGGTTGGTAGGGGTCGGGTGGGGGTTGGTATCGGAAGGAATGAAATTTTTTAAAGGGAGTAGGGGTTTGAGTTTTAGGTTAGGGGACGAGGAAAGAAAAAAAATTTGAAATAGCTTTTTTGAATGGGGTGGGGGTCGGGGTTGGGGAGTGAGGGTGAAGTATGAAAACAATTAAAAATTTTCAAAAAATAAAGTTAAAAAATTTATTTATTTTGGAGGGAGGGAGGGGGGTTGGTAGGGGGTGGGGGGTAAGAAAAAATTCTTTTTTGATGGGGTGGTGGGGGTTGGGGTGGAGGTAGGGGATTGGGGGTTGGAGTAGGGGTGAGTGATTATAAGAATTGTATGAATATTTCAACTTAAGAGTGAGGTTGAAAGAGAGTTTTGAAAAAATATTTTCTTTATTTTTTTTGAAAGGAAATCATTTTCCTTAAACTTGAGGAAAACAAGTTGATTTGAAAAACATTTTTCAAAACCTTTAAGTCAACCAAACATGAGAAAATTAAAAAACATTTTCAAGAAAATGTTTTTCTTCATACCAAACACACCCACAGTTAATTATAGGACAGTGTCAATCACACACATCAGCTAAACATACATTGATGATGATATCTGATAGGGCCAATTATGTGATGAATGAATGTGCCATTTTTTTTTATAACGAATTTGGTTTGGAATAGCGAAAGATGAAAAAAAAAAAAAAATTGACAAGAGAGGGAATTGAAAAAGGACCAACAAGCAGAAAAGATATGGTTGCGCTTTTGTTTCTATTTAATTGGCACACATTATTAGAGGGAAACTTGAACATCCAATCAATCATATGATTTATAGATTGTATCAACTATGAAAGGAAAACAAAAATTGTCTGAGATTAACCTTAGAGGCTTAGAGCCTTAGACTCGTTCAAAATTTCAAATGGAAATGGGTGCTTTTCTGGTTGGGTTAAATTAAGTTTTTTTCTTTTAATAATGTTATTTTTATTTTATTTATTAAACTTATTTTAAAATATTTTTTTTTCCCTTAAAATGACACATGTTCTATTTGGGGAATCTTAATAGCTTAGTTGGTGAGTAGGGTTCGATTCCCCACATTGTAATCCTCTCCCCCTCATTCCCCTTCCCCTACCCCATTTTTTTTTTAAAAAGTTAAATAAAAAAATGCATATTCTATTTTATTCGTCATTTATCATGTCATTTGCAATCATGTGTATTGCATACACTTTCTATGTTTGGCTGATTGTCAAAAAATATCTACTTGGTACAAATTTCGGATTATATAATTAGTCCTAAATAGAAATACTCCTAAATTTAGGTGTCTAATAAAAAAGTATACCAACTTTACATAGTTCCATATGTATTCAACCAAAATGTATTTGCAATTTGCATGTTGATAGAATCAAGTGGTCAAGTCACAAAAAACCACTTATGTCCACATAGTAAGAAAATTTTCTCCTGTTTTCTATAATGTTTTTACAACCAAATAAAACAATAGTATATATTTTAAAAAGTTAACAAGAAAATATACTCACAAGTCACATACCAAGTAGGGGTTGTGACAATTGCCATGTCTATGTGAAATTTGAGACCTTATTTCTTGGCAGAATACATAGACAACCTCTTAACTTAGCGTCATCTTTCATTTACACACCTCAAGTAGATATTGTTCACGTTTGACACCTCAAGTAGCGTACGGGTATATTATTTTGATATCTTTTACACAGTCCACAAAAATATATAATATGCGTGTATTACACGTGCTATGTCGTGTAAAGTGAACAATAATAGTATAGGACATTTGTCATTTTTATCTAAATAATATTTAAATTAATTTAAAGAGAAAAAAATTCCCTCCCCTTTCTCCGTCCAACCCACCCACCCACCTTAATCATCTTCTCCCCCCCCTCCCTCCCTCCCTCCCTCAATCATCTTCTTCTCCACCCCTACCCCCTTCTGCAAACACCCCATCCCTCGAATTTTCTCCAAACGCCGCCCCCCCCACCACCACAATCATCTTCTCCACCCCCCCCCCCCCCCCCCCCCCCCCCCCCCCTTCCCCCTTCCCCAGAATCTTGTCCAAACGCCACCTCCAATCCCACCACCACAACAATCATCTTCTCCACCCCAGATTTGGAAATTAGACCAAACCCCTTTGTCTTGGTCAAAATATTATTTTAATTTATTACTTCTATATTCTATTTTCCAACTATTATGCAAATCTTACCATATAAGATTAAATTATTCAATTTGATGTAAAAATATTGCCATTACAAAGTTTTTCCTAAAGCATATATGGATCCATTTGGTCTAAAATAAGTTTTCAGTTTTTCTTCATTGATGTTGCTTAATTTTTAGTTTTTATTCATCAACTTTTTGCTTAATAATTAAAATGGTGTTTATTATCTAATCTTCACGAATTCTTAAATGCGTATACAATTTTTAAATTTCTCTCAATAATTTTTAACATTAAATAAATTTAAGATTGATAAAAATAGTGAATAAAAATGAGAAATAAGGTATAAATTAATGAAGATGAGTTAATATATTATTTGTGGACTAACTTGGACGCTACATCAGCTAAAAAAAGGCTTTTACGCGCCTTTATGTGGCACACCCCTTGCCAACTCTGCAAAAGGTGCCAAAATGACATACTTGTATGCTATTTGGAGTGTCAAAAGCGAACAATATCCATTTGAGGTGTCAAAGTGAAAGATTGCGCAAAATTGAGGGGCTGACGATGTATTCTCCCTCATTTCTTGCTAGCTAAGTCCTTGACTTGAGTAGGATTTGATTTCAAAGATTTCACTGCATTTCCTTGTTGTTCCTCATAAGGGCACTTGTCTCACTTTTATTAGCATGAAAATAAAAATATATATTACTAATACTAGTACCTTTCATTTTCTTGGTGTCAAGCCTAACATTTTAGTTAAAGTTGCAAATAACAAAGAAGTGATGGCACATCAACTCTTCTCTGTTTTTTTCTTTTTTTTTTTCCTTGCAATGATATTTAATTATTGCTCTGCCCATGAAAGGGTGTCCTACGCCATTTTGTTGATGTTTAATAATTAGTGGTATTTAGGAATGGAGGATGTTGTTTTAAGAACTTAAACTCCTTTACATCTCCAAATGTGGTATTTATAAAAGATTTTAAAATAGAAGGGATTAGAGACTTTAAATTCTTCCTTCACTTGTTTAGGGTATTTCACTTATATAGTTTCTAATTTGGATGGAATTAGTCGATTTGATTTTTAAAGGATGAAGTTTGATGGTAAACATAATAATCAAATTAGAACAATAGACCGTCAAAACTTATAGTCTAGTGATACTGATTGCCGATGATATAGTTCTAATACAACGTTGTAGAATCTCATTGCCCCTTTTCGTGATCCTTTATGTAATTGTTGTTGTACCTTTTGTCAAATATTTATTTTATAAGTTGAGTTCAATATTATGAGAAATAATTAATGATATGTATGAATTCAGGAATTACTACAAATGTTCAAATGGAGGATGCAATGTGAAAAAGAGAGTAGAAAGGGACAATGAAGATTCAAGCTATGTCATTACTACCTATGAAGGAATTCACAACCATGAGAGTCCCCATGTGATTCACTACACACAGTTCCCTCCCAATAATATTGCCCTTCATAACCTTCACCTATAGAACCTTCTTTTTCTTTTTACTTTTTTCTTTTTTTTTTAATACCCTTGTAATTTTTGGATCTTTTTTTTTTCTTTATAAAAAGTTTGTAATTAGACTGATTCAAATGTATTTGCTATTGGGCTTGATGAGAATATGATGTGGGATTTACAAGAAGAAAAAACTACAAGAAGTAGCATATTTAAGACTTAAATTATGAAAAATAACAACACTTTAATGAAATTACCTTGTGTAGCAAACATAACATTATTTTAAGTGTGGTTCCTCACTTACAGCTTTGGAAAAGTTACCATGTATAAGGTTGCCTTGTTCACGCTACTTTTCTTTCTCTTTCCTTTAATTGATTTTTATTTTACCTTTTATTATTTTAAATAATATCTTATCTTTCAAATGAAAAAATATATAAATAGGATGTCTCACCCCTTTTTCGCCTGAGGGGGTCGAGTCGAAGGATTTTTTCAATTAAAGTGACGGTATTAAATAGGGATTGATTTTTATTATTTTCAGAGTCGCCACTTGGAATTGAGTTTTGGTGTTCCAAGTCACCTTATTGAATCCCTAATAAAAAGAAAATGACTCTTTATTGGTCTTCGAAAACAGAAGACTGGGTAAGAAATTCTGTTGACCGAGGGGAAGGTGTGAGGTACCCCTCTCGTGGTTCTAGCACGGTCACTTTATTGACTTATCCTGACTTAAACTATTTTGCTAAATTATATTAAGGCCTAAAATCGCTCATTTTTTAATTATACCGAAAATAGCTATCTACATCTCTTATATTAAATAAATCGATAATAATTATTTTTTTTAAAAACAATTATTTATCAAGGTGCATTATTGCATCCTTGAATTTTTTAAAATGTCTCGAAAAGATGTGTATGCCGCACTCTTAATTGAGACGAATATTTTAAAATGTGTTTAAAATTTGCCTAGCGTTAAAAAACTCATCTACTTAAAATGTCATCTAACTTTAACAATAAACTATGAGCAAAATTCATTTGAGGCTATTAATTAATTCAACAAATAATTATTAAGTTTTAACAAAAATAATAAATAATAAAAAAAAACATAAAATTACCCCTATTATGCTAATTTTACTACGATTTTTCAAATCTATTTTTTCTTTAAATTAATATAAACCCAGATAACTATCATAAACAACTTCAAATACAAAATTTTTGAAACTTTGCTAAAATACAATCCAAATATAAATGAAATACACACAATAATATAGTTCCGAGTCAGTTTAGGGAATAACGAAATTGGTTTCCTCGTTTCTTTCTGAAAATGTTTTAAGTATTTGGATGTTGACAAGTTTTTGACATTTTTCTATGTTAATTTCTCATTAAATAATATGTGCTTCAACCTAACAACCTAGTTATAGTTGGGGAAATTAATAAATCTTAACATTACTTAAAATATATAAATTTATATTTTTCTTTCTGTTTCTTCCTAATTTTTTACTATGTGTGCATGCTTTTCACTGTTTATAGTGTGCGTATAGGTCCTTCTTTGTCTTTATGCTATATGGTATATGTGAATATATATAATCTGTGAGCGTGTGTGTATGAACATGAGTGTAATAAAAAATGGAATTTATGTGCGTCTGGGTATATATATTTTTCATTTTTTCTGCTTTCTTTTCCATTTCAAATTTTAACCAGACAATATTGAAACAAAGTATTCAAATTCTCAATAAATATATAACACTTGATATTTATAGTATAATATGTGATAACAAAAAATTCACATAATCAAACATGCATACTAAATAATGCATTGAGATCATTCAAATATTTTTCATCCATGTTTTTTTTATAAAATTGATAACATAAATGGTATAGGATTGAATAAAAATATGTAGTGAATTACACTGAGTGATAAACAATGAAGTTCGTCACCGAAAACTTCAAGCGAAACCCGATCTCAACTCTTTTCTTTCTTTATTTTTGTGATGTCTCTTTCTTTTGATGTTTGTCTTTCTGATTTTCTTTCTAGTTTTTCTCTTTTTTTTTCTCTGATTTCTTGTCTCTCAATGTCTGATCTTTTTTTATCTTTCTGTGTTTTTCTCTGTCGAAGTGTACAAAAAAATGTCTGATGATAGTGTACGTTGGTTTTCTTAAATATAGGGTTTGTTTGGGGGGGGGGGGGGGAGTTGGGGGGAACAGTTAGATTAAGGTTCAGATAGATAAGATTTTTGAATTTTGAAAATATCTTTTTTATTAAATTAAAGACAATAAAAATAATAATAATAATAATAAATAAAAATAAATAATAATAAATAAATAAAATAATAAAATAATAATAACAACAAATATAATAATAATTAATTAATTTTATATTAATCAAAATATAATAACCACTTATAAATAGCCAAAATAAATATAATAAAATAGTACTAAAACTACTAATTTATTTATTAAATTTAGAATATTTTTTTTGTATTTTTGTGTTATAAATAATAATAATAATAATAAAAAGTAAAGAATAAAATTTTCAAAATTAACTTTATTGGATCTTGTCCATATGCGCCCCTGGGGATGGCTCCGGACATATTTATTTATTTATTTTAACTAAAAATTTACTAAAAATGAAGTAAGAGTTAAAATAATATCAGACCAAATGTAAATATTTAATATCGAAAAAAAATATATATTACACTCGGGGAGGGTAAAAAATCACATGTCTACATAGGAAAATAATTTTTATTTTAAAGGAGGAAAAAAAATACAAAAGAGAAAAAAATGTCATCTTGGTTCTCTCTTCCTCTTCTAAGTCCTTTCAAATCTGACGACGGCGTCGCCTTCACTATCACCATCAACAACGGTGAAAAACCCTTCGATTCCGATCCCAATTCCTCAAGTATAAAGGAAGTTTTGTCCGCCCTTTCCCAAACATTCACCCACAATCTCCGTGGCGTCATCGCCTTTCTCACTCCCCCGTCGCCGCCACTGTCAACTCAGTCGGAGCAATAATCAGAGAAATTCAGCGGAATCAAAAGTGATTTAGTAGAAATCAGAGATAGCTTGAGATTAGGTGTTTCTGAGATAGCTTGAAATCGAGTGTTTCTGAGATTTCAAAATTGGCTTCGAATTTGTTGTATTTCGGTGATAATGAAGTAAATGATCCTGGAAAAGTCAAGTAATATTGTAAATGACGATGTTGAAAACTCGTCTGTAATAATTCCGAAGAATATGAGGAGGGGGAGATATTTTTATTTTTATGTAATGATAAGTATTTAGGAATTTCAGTAAAGCTGATATCATTTATGGTAATATGTATTTTGGTGATGCTGATTTGTATTTATCGATATGTATTTTGGTCAAGCTGATAGCTTAAATATACATTTTGGGTAATATGTATTTATGTGTATTTGTGTGTTAAATATATATGCTAAGTTGCATGTATGAAAAATACATTTATATATGAACTATTTATGAAGAGGTATTTGCTTATATGTATTTTTTTTTTTTTTATAATTGTTATGTATTTTCATTATATTGGAATATTGAAATATACATTTTAGTATTCTTTTTGTTTTAAATATGTAGTTGGGGTTATAGACATATTTGTATTTGTTGAAATACAAATACATTTTCATTTGTATTTTTGTTCTGTTCAATATACATTTAAGGTATATGGAAGCATTTGGATTTTTATACATACATATCCAATTTCATATATATTTTCTGTAGTGACAGTTTTTTATTTTGTTCTGTTCAATATACATATGGAAATACAATCAAAATATACATAATTGAATTTTATGAAAATACAAATATACTCTTAAATTTCGAGAATCAGAACTCCAAAAAATTGAGTCTGAGCGGCTTAAAAAATAGATTTTGATCACTATATTGTTTGATCAATTCAATTTACTATTGCATTACTTTTTTTTCGAAATTCATTTACAAAATATTCAAAAACGATTTAACGAAATAAATTGTTAAATTATACAACGTAACAAAAATTAATTTTGATCACTCCAACGAAAAAATCGTTAATGACTCAAAATATTCAAAAATAATTAAATGAAAAATCAATTTTGATCACTATATTTGAACGAAATATCAGTAATTGCTCAAAAAAATTTGAACGAAATAACAGTAATGGTTCAAAAAAAAATTCATAATGAATTTTTTTTGATTGATTTCAAACAACTGATGAAATTCATATAAGAAAATACTATTACAATTAAATACCTTCAACAACAGTAATGGTTTAATTTGAAGTTTTGAAGATATTGAACTGTAGAAGCTTTAGTTGAATTTGATTTTGATTTTTTTTGGATGGAAACGATAATGTGAAACTAAAATTTGGATTTTGATTTCGGTTGGTAACAAATAACAAAAATCACATTAATTAAGAGGTTTTAATGGAAAAGGAATCTCTACATTTAATTCATGGCTAATTACACCATATTTAACTCAACTGACTTGAGTTAAATATGGGCAGTAAAATGGTTTATATATGTAATTTTAGCAACAGTTTGTTCAAGTACAAAATACAATTTGCTAGTTTAAGTAATTATGAAAGTATTGCTATGAATCTCATAATTATGGTCTTAAGTATGTTACTTATTAATTTTACCCTTACAAGAATGATCTTGAAGATGGGTCGTCTTGAACTTAAACTTTTAATTCCCCAATTGCTTTATGAGCAACATTTTTAATTTTTGATCTTGAAGATTTGATACAACAAGGTATCTACAAGAACAAAACAGTCCACACACGAGCAACAACAATCCCCAGTCACCCAAAACAACAAGACACAAATGGTACAAGAAACAAATATAAACTTAAAAATGATAAAGAAGATAGTTAACTTGACACAAGGATAAAATGTAAATAGCAACTAAAGAGTATATTAAACTTTAAAACCTCTACAAAACACGTAAACAAGCACCAAGTTCTTATACAAACCCAGAGAAACTCGGTTCACTTAAGAACTCACGTTTCTAGCCATTTCACAACACAAGTGGAACCTTTCACTTGTGATGTTCAATATTGGTGGTATACTCTCTCTTGAGAGGAATGGTGTTCAATATTACAAATCTTGAATCAAAATGAACTAACTACTCACAAAGACTAAGAGAGTTCTTTAAATAGTCTAGTACATAATGAGAAGCAAAAGACTCCTCTACCCTTAATTAGGATGGGGTAGGTTTGGAGTGTAAATGGGCAGCCTTGGGTGTGTTTTAGATCACCTAAGGCAAGCCCTCACATGTCAATGCATAAAACCCCTTGGGCGAGTTCACACCAAGCTCTAACGCGTCCATCTTCATAAACGTGCCTTGAAGTCGTTGTACTTCTTGAGCTTGGCTTCTAGTAAATGGTCTCGAGCCCATGATACCCGTATCATCCTCTACTTCTTGATAGGTGCTTTACCTCAAACTTACGGGTTCTTCATCTCCAATGGTATCAATCCGTGAGAGATCACACACGTTGAACGTGTTATGCACTTGGTACTATGGAGGTAAGTCGATTTTGTAGGCATTATCATTGATTCTTTCAAGCACTTGGATGGACCATCACCTCTCGGTAAACCCTTTTCCTTCCTTTGGTTGGGAAATCGGTCTTTCTGTAGGTGTACCCACACTCAATTTTCCGGCTCAAGCACAAGACATCTTCTTCCTTTGTTGACTCATTAGGCTACCTCTTGCTTCTTCTTCTCAAGCCGCAACCTCACCTTCTTATGCAACCTTTTCATAGATTTGTCCATATTATTTCTATCTAAGCTAACAACAACATCACTTGTCAAAGGAGTTAGATCCAAGGGGGGTTAGGGGGTTAAAGCCATAGACACATTCAAAGGGCGTGATGCCTATACTTGAATGGATCACCTGATTGTAAGCAAATTCAATGAGTGGTAGATGATCTTACCAAGACGTCAACTTAACTTTACCATTCAATGTAGCATATAACCCAAGATTCCATTTACTACTTCCATTTTCCCATCAGTTTGTGGGTGGCAAGACGTACAAAACAACAACTTAGTACCAAGCCTACCCCACGTTAACTTCCAAAAGTGACTAAGGAACTTGGAGTCCCTATCACTTACAATGGTACTTGGTATGCCTTGCAACTTAACAAAATGTTCAATAAACAAAGAAATTACACTAGCGGCATCTTCACTATTTTTGTAAGGAAAAAAGTGTGCCATTTTGGAGAAACGATCAACAACAAAAAAGATGCTATCCTGACCCCTTTGAGTCCGTGGCTGCCCCAATACGAAATCCATAGAAATATCAAACCACGGAAGTAATAGAGTGGGAAGTGTGGTGTATAACCCGTGAGGAAGGATCCTAGACTTATCACTCCTACAATCCCGTGCATTGGCAGAAAACTTTCATAATATCTTTGCGCATCCTTGGCCAATAGAATTGTTCCTCCAATATTCTGAGGGTCTTATCTATTCCAAAGTAACCCATAAGACTGCCGTCGTGTTCCTTCCTCACAAAGAACTCTCTTCAAGGGATAAAAGGTACACACAAATGTCTTCCCTAAAACAAGTACCCATTAAATACGACATAGGGGCTGGAATCCTAATGCCTTCTTTTATTACCCACGACTTTACTTTTCCTAAAGATAGGAGTGAATTAAGGGTCCTCGGGATATAAAAACTTGAGGCTCTCAAACCTCATTAGCTTGGACGAAAACGTGGACACAAGAATATACTTTATAGGCAAGACATCGTCTACCACATTATCCTTACCCCTTTTGTATTGCATCACATAGGGAAAGGTTTCAAGAAATTCAATTCATTTGGCATGCCGTTTGTTAAGTTTGTCTTGTACCCGAAAGTGCTTCAAAGATTCATGGTCCATTCGGATCATGAATTCCTTGGGCCAAAGATAGTGTTACTAATTACCTAACACTCTAACCAAGGCATACAACTCTAAATTATACGTAGAGTAGTTTAGAGCGGCACCTTTGAGCTTTTTGCTAAAGTAAGATATAGTCTTCAATTCTTGCATCAAAATCGTGCCTATGCCTACCTTGCTAGCATCACATTTTTATTTCAAACATCTTGTCAAAGTTAGGCAATTGCAACAATGGTGCAGAAATGAGCATATCCTTCAAGGTCTTAAAGGCCATAGATTACTCTTCACCTCACCTGAAAGGTTGGTTTTTTCAGATGATTTTGGTCAAGGGGGCGGGAATGGTACTAAATCCTTTGATGAACCTTCTATAAAAACTTGCCAACCAGTGGAAGCTTCAAACTTAACCCACGGTTTTAGGGGTTGGCTAATCTTTAATGGTAGTTATCTTGGATTTGTCTACCTCTACTCCTCTCGAGCTTACAACAAATCGAAAAAACATAACTTTATCAACACCAAAGGAGCATTTTTCAATATTATAATACAACCTCTCTTTCCTAAGAACATCAAACACTCTCCTTAGATGCAATACATGTTCATTAAGGGTCTTACTATAAACTAAAACATCATCAAACCTCAAACTTACCAATAAATGACTTTATCACATAATTTATTAGCCGCATAAAGGTACTAGGACCGTTGGTAAGACCGAATGGCATGACCATCCACTCATATATACCAAACTTGGTCTTGAATGCAGTTTTTCATTCATCACCCGGTTGCATACGAATTTGGTGATAACTACTCCTAAGATTAAACTTAGAAAACACAAGAGACATTTAGTTCATCAAGCATATCATCTAACCTAGGAATAGGATGATGATACTTTACCATATTTTATTTATGGCTCGACAATCCATGCACATTCGCCACGTCCTATCCTTCTTCGGCACAAGCAACACCTAAATCGCGCATGGACTCATACTTTTCTTGATATATCCTTTATTAAGGAGGTCCTCAACTTTTCGTTGGAGTTTCTTTGTATTCGTGGGGTTTCTCTTATAAACCGACTTGTTCGATAATTGTAACCCAGCATAAAATTGATTTGGTGCTCAATTCCTCGAAGTGGAGGAAGTCCTTGTGGCAGTTCACTAGGAAATACATCATAAAATTCCTGTAAAACATTAGAAATAGAAGATGGGATATGGGAAGTGGACGGGTTAGCATTCAAAACATCAGCCAAAAGTAGCATGGGAGTTTCATCATCATAATCTTTGAAGAGGTTGCCTTTTCGAGCCAACATTACTATCAAATCCTTACACCTTAAAGCCGAAACTCCCTCTTCTCCCTCATACTTCCTACTCTCGGGTTCCATACCCTTACTCGTGAGTTCCTTCTCCTTATTTCTCTTTCCTTGAAAACTCTTTATTTGTCCGTGTGCCACACACACTTGTGATGGATATAGTGGTCGGAGGCTGTACTTCTGGCCCCTGAACTCAAAAGAGTAGTAGTTGGTTCGGAGATCATGCTTGGTCGACCTATCGTATTTCCATGACCGACCCAACAAGAGTATACAAGCTTGCATAGGAATGATGTCGCAAAGTAACTCATCCTTATAGTTTCCAACTTTGAACCGAATCACCACTTGACGAGTTACTTTTAACTTTCCATAATCGTTCAACTATTGGAGTCTATACGGACTTGCATGTTGAGTTGTTGGCAACTTCAAGTGATCTACCATAGAGGAACTATCCACATTAGAATAACTTTCACTATCAATAATCAAAGAGCACACACTCCCCTTAACAAGACACTTAGTATGAAAGAGGTTTTCCCGTTGGATAGGATCATCCAACACTTTCCTAATCATAACTCTTCATACCACATAATTAGGTACTTCAAGTTCGCCTTCTTGAGGCCAAAACTCCTCTTCATCATTATCACTAGGACTCTCAGCCTCCTCTCCATCTCCATCTTGAGAAGCTTCTTCATTTTCAACCTTTTCAAGTCCCACTTCTCACCTTAAGAAATATAATTTCCCTTATCTCAATATCATATTTCTATGATTAGGACACTCACTATACTTGCGTCCCTATCCATGGAATTTATAGGATTGGAATCCCTTGGTATTGGAAGGAACATTTGGCTTGCCCTCAAACAGTGGAGGAGGTTGTGGAGAAATCTTGTTCATGGGTGGAGGGGCCTTGGTTGGTGGTTATTTGGACTTGTTCAACCCCTAAGTCGATGGACTCACTTCTTTCCCCTTGGTCCAACCTGAGGACCCTTGATATGCTTTGGTTTTATATGCCGACCTTTCCTTGTTTTCTCGTTCAATCTCCAAAGCTGCTTGAAAGATCCCTTCAATAGTTTCAAACTTATGAAGTGTCATGTGTGTAGAGATTTCCTTATTTAGTCCAACCTTGAACCGGATGATATCCTAGATCATTTGTTCTCCTCTATGATTAAGTTTCAAGATGAGTTGTTGAAACTCATCATAGTAAGTTTCCACACTTTTGTTTCCTTGCTTCAAGTTGTACAATTTTGCAAGGAGTTCATGTTGATAGATTTCGGGAAGGTACTTTTGCCTCATAAGATACCTTAATAGAAACCAAGGAGGGTCTTTCCCCTCAATCAATACGTTGCCAAAATGATTGACATACCACAATGTGGTAGCATATCCCTCAAAATGAGCAATGGCGTAACAACTCTTCTTCTCATCCGTGAGATCATTCACTTGAAAGACTCTCTCGTATGCATATTCCCATGCAAGAAACTCTTCGGGATCACTTTCTCCCCTAAAGATCATAAGTCCTATTTTGATAGTGTTAAGACCAACATCCCTTTCCCGAACACCTTGGCTGCCCCTACCTTCAAGCCCTTGATTTTGCCTTAGTTCTATCCTTCTACCTCTCATCCCATCTTCCATCAAATAAGGATCATCGTACATTCCATACCCTCCCCTTCGATTTTTCCTAACATATCCCGCTTCTTGCATTGGCGGGTTTTGGATATTTGGAATTTTTTTATAGTGGATTAGCATTTAGTAGAGGAGGTCTTTGGATTAAAGGATTTTGGTTTGGAGGATTCGGATTTAAGGGTGCTTTTTGGGTTCCAAGTCCTTTATATGGTACTTGGTGGCATGGGGAATGGCTAGGTCCATCAAGGCCTCAGCCTTGTGAGTAAAGGGTGGCTTGATGTATAGTATTTGGCGAATACATTCTGTAGTGTATGGATTCGGGGGTAATGGTTGGGGAGGTGTTTTGAGGAGTTGAAGGTCGAGAAATCTGTTATCTTTTCGCCCGGCCACTTATAGAGGCCATCTCTACTCCCATCTTCTCAATCGTAGCATTCACTCTAGCCATGTCCCGAGACAGGGACTCAAGACTAGCTATAAGGGAATTCATAACATGATGGTCCACAGTGGGTGCATTGGAAGTTTCGGGTTCCATGTGTGGTTCCATTTGCAAATGTACCTACAAAACGAGCAAATGTTAGTTCAAAATACTATCACACACTCTTTATACTCAGCTTCCTCACTCGACCCTTCAAGTGTTGAAAACCGGTTATTAAATTGTGAGTACTTCAAAATGAGTCTACTCACTAAGAAAAAAATACCAAAAAGCGACGGCCAGTGTCACATTTTTGGGTAAAATCGATGGAAATCCATCACTTTTTTTCCGTCTCAAAAAGGGGCGTTGTTTTCTAAAAACGATGGCCTACGTCGCTTTATTATGATGAAAAACGTTGCTTTTAGAGGAAAATTTTTTTTTAGTTATTTTTTGAAAAAATAACAAACATCATCGTTTTATTGAAAAAAATAATATTTTTTTTCCAGAAAAATTGACACTGTCTGTCGTAATTTGAGAAAAATAAAATACCTTTTTTTTTAAAAAAAAAAGCGACTTTGATCGTCGCTTTTTATTCTTTATAATGAATAAAAAAGCGACGACCGTCGTCGCTTTTTGTTAATCATAATGAATAAAAAAGCGACGGCCGTCATCACTTTTCTGCATTTTATTATGCAGAAATCTGCATTTTCTGCATCCCACCTGCCAAATAAAAATGTAATTCAGAATATGCATCCCTCATGCAACACACATTATTACAATAATCATACAACACACCACATCAACAAATCATTAAAGCAATTCAGATCAGCAACACTTAAACAAAGAATCCAACAACATTCAAAATACTTAAAACGCTTCTAAAGATTTTTCACTAATTAAAAGCTAAGTTCAAAAATATCTAAAAATTATCCAAAATTCACGTCCAACGACACTAAGGAGTAGCCCCAAGAAACTCCCCATCACTATTTGTTTCCTCTTCGTTACTTGAATCAGGAGCAACGGCCTGTGCCAAGGCATGTCTAAGATGTGCAATCTGATGTGACATAGCAGCATGTCTCTCAAAAATTATAGAAATGGCCTGATCGTTCTTTGCCAATCAACAACACATTGTCCGAAAATAAATTGACTAGTGTTATAGATTTTATATGACTAGTATATATATATATATATATATATATATATATATATATATATTAAAGTTAACTAAATAATAATTAACCATTTTCAACTCTCTAATTCACTTCTCAAGTGACTAAAATAAACCATTTTCAAGTCAAGAATTCACATTTCAAGTATCAACACTAAATCAATTTCAAGTCATGAATTCATATTTTCAAGTGATTACACTTTACAAATTTTAAAACACAAGTTCACCTTTCAAGAACTAAACTAAACCATTTTCAAGTCGCTAATCCACTTTTCAAGTGACTAGTACACATTTCAAAACACTACACTTAATCATTTTCAACTCTCTAATTCACTTCTCAAGTGACTAAACTTAACCATTTTCAAGTAGCAACACTAAACCAATTTCAAGTCATGAATTCACATTTTCAAGTGATTACACTTTGCAAATTTCAAGTCATGAATTCAAATTTTCAAGTGATTACACATTACCAATTTCAAAACACAAGTTCACCTTTCAAGAACTACACTAAACCATTTTCAAGTCGCTAATCCACTTTTCAAGTGACTAGTACACATTTCAAAACACTACACTTAACTATTTTCAACTCTCTTATTCACTTCTCAAATGACTAAACTTAACCATTTTCAAGTCATGAATTCACATTTCAAGTATCAACACTAAACCAATTTAAAGTCATGAATTCACATTTTCAAGTGATTACACTTTACAAATTTCAAAACACAAGTTCACCTTTCAAGAACTACACTAAACCATTTTCAAGTCGCTAATCCACTTTTCAAGTGACTAATACACATTTCAAAACACTACACTTAACCATTTTCAACTCTCTAATTCACTTCTCAAGTGATTAAACTTAACCATTTTCAAGTCATGAATTCACATTTCAAGTATCAACACTAAACCAAATTCAAATCATGAATTCACATTTTCAAGTGATTACACTTTACAAATTTCAAGTCATGAATTCAAATTTTGAAGTGATTACACTTTACAAATTTTAAAACACAAGTTCACATTTCAAGAACTACACTAAACCATTTTCAAGTCGCTAATCCACTTTTCAAGTGACTAGTACACATTTCAAAATACTACACTTAACCATTTTCAACTCTCTAATTCACTTCTCAAGTGACTAAACTTAACCATTTTCAAGTATCAGCACTAAACCAATTTCAAGTCATGATTTCACATTTTCAAGTGATTACACTTTACAAATTTCAAGTCATGAATTCAAATTTTCAGGTGATTACACATTACCAATTTCAAAACAGAAGTTCACCTTTCAAGAACTACACTAAACCATTTTCAAGTTGCTAATCCACTTTTCAAGTGACTAGTACACATTTCAAAATACTACACTTAACCATTTTCAACTCTCTAATTCACTTATCAAGTGACTAAATTTAACCATTTTCAAGTCATGAATTCACATTTCAAGTGTCAACACTAAACCAATTTTAAGTCATGAATTCACATTTTTAAGTGATTACACTTTACAAATTTCAAAACACAAGTTCACCTTTCAAGAACTACACTAAACCATTTTCAAGTCGCTAATCCACTTTTCAAGTGACTAGTACACATTTCAAAACACTACACTTAACCATTTTCAACTCTCTATTTCACTTCTCAAGTGACTAAATTTAACCATTTTCAAGTCATGAATTCATATTTCAAGTATCAACACTAAACCTTTCAAGTCATAAATTCACATTTTCAAGTGATTACACTTTACAAATTTCAGAACATAAGTTCACCTTTCAAGAACTACACTAAACCATTTTCGAGTCGCTAATCCACTTTTCAAGTGACTAGTACACATTTCAAAATACTACACTAAACCATTTTCAACTCTCTAATCACTTCTCAAGTGACTAAACTTAACCATTTTCAAGTCATGAATTCACATTTCAAGTGATTACACTTTACAAATTTCAAAACACAAGTTCACCTTTCAAGAACTACACTAAACTATTTTCAAGTCACTAATCCACTTTTCAAGTGACTAGTACACATTTCAAAACACTACACTTAACCATTTTCAACTCTCAAATTCACTTGTCAAGTGACTAAACTTAACCATTTTCAAGTCATGAATTCACATTTCAAGTATCAACACTAATCAAATTTCAAGTCATGAATTCACATTTCAAGTATGGAATTCCTTGCGTATGGAATTTTTTGTTTTATCGTATTCGATTTATTTGAGTATTTGAAGCGTGAATGGACCATATCTATGAAAAAGATAAATTAATGTACTCTTTTTTAGCTTAATGCGTGTTGGCATATGGCAAAGTTGTGCACATTATAATACTTGGTAACTAAGGGCACATGTAGTGAATATGGGTTGCACATTATATTTTAAAATGAATATATTAGATACTTCACCATGCTATGATGGATTTCCTCCTAAATTATTAATTTTTTGTTAGTTTAATAAGTGTGTTATTATTACCTTTTGAACCATATCTTTTATATTGCAAAAAGATAATATAAAATATAACACTAATAATTTTTTACCTATTTTCTTTTATCTACTACAGTAAGAGTTAAGCTACTCTCCATGTTACTCCGCACTGATGGAAATTTAGATCATCACAGAAAACAGAGTTTGGAATTAAAATACATAATAGAAAACAGAGTGGCTTTAGCTGCTTATGAATAATATCGCACGATCTTCTACTAAATTAATTGGAAAAAGGAAAACAAACAGAGGTGGCGTGAACAAATCCAAAATCAAGAACCCTCAAGCAATATCAATCTCAAGATTACTTAAAATGTCAATTCAAAACAAAAAACAAGAACTCCCAATCTCAAGATTACTATAAATAGCACAACTGAAAATAACGAAAAATGTAAAGCAACAACTAGAAATCAATTAAGGTAAGAGAGCTAACAGAGAGAAGAATGAGGGAGAGCGGAGAGGCGGCGGGATGGCTGATGCAACTGAATTTTCGCCAGTGATAACTCCGGCGTTATCTCGATGGAGGCGTCCACTGGTGCTTTACCGGCATTATCTCGATTGCGGCGTCCAATGGTGCTTGAAGGCACTGGTTTGGTTGATGGCTGCACGGGGTCGGTTGGTGGCATCAATGGTTTTATTGGTGAAGGTCACCGTCCGGAGTGGTGGAACGGGGGTGGGAAGGACCTTAGAGAGAGAGAAAGGATAAAGAGATGAGAGACACGACTATTTTTGAGTGAGATTTAGGATTAGGGTTTGGATTTTTTAAAAAAAGGGAAGTAAGGTTGATCCGATCTCAACTGTTGGATCGATTTTGATCGACGACTGAAATTAGAATAATTTTAAAATGGGTTAAAAAATCAGAATTAGTGTTAAATTAGCTAAAATTGACATTAATTGAATACAAATTGGCTAAAATTTAAATAAATTTATAAAATTAATTTAAAATAGGCTGCTATTTTAATGAATGTAATAATGATGAGAAAATAATAAGATGTTGATATAAAAATAAACTATGCGTGTAAAATTAATGTTATAAAATTATCGAAAAATAATAATGATAATAACAATAAATAGACGACGTATTTGTAAATCATGAGTGTGCATATTTATGAGAAGAAAAAAAAATAATAAATATTAATGAAATTACATAAAATATTGTATTTGAATTAATAAATGATCGAAATGATACTAATAATAAATTGAAAAAAACTAGGCTAAAATTGGTATATTGTGGTACAAAATTGGGTGTCAGCATCAGTCATTGGATCAATTTTGATCAACGATTGAGATTAAAATTACTTTAAAAAGGGTTCAAAAATGAAATTAATATCAATTTGGTTAAAATTAACATTAGTACAAGATAGCTTGAAAATAAACACATTGAGAAATTGAATTGAATTGAATTAGGCCCACTATTTTAATAAATGTGATAATGGTGAGAAAAATAATAAGGCATCGATATCAAAATAAACTAAGCATGTAAAAATTAATGTTATATAAAATTATCGATAGTAGTAATAATAAAGATAATGCATTTGTAAATTGTAAGTGTGCACATTTACGTAAAAATAAATAAAAATTAATAAAAATTCTGTAAAATATCCGTGATTTGAATTAATAAATTGTGAAAAATGATAATTTAATAAATGTAGAAATGACGAGAAAAATAGTAAGACGTCGATATTAAAATAAACTAAGCATTTAAGAATCAATGTTACGTAAAATTACTATATAAAATAACAGCCTGATTTAGTCCCACAAATTTGGTATGCGAAGGGCACAATGTACGCAGACCTTCTCAAAAACCTATTCAAGCTTGAATTCTTGTAAAATAAAACACAATATGTAAGATTTTTGGTGCAATTAAGATTTCATTTTTTTCTAGTTAATTAGTTGCTACTAGTTCTATTTTACGCATATTTTCTTATTGGTTAAACCGAAAAACGAACCGTTAAGGACTAAAAATCGATAAACCAAAAACCGATAAAAAATACCTTATTGATTTGGTTAGTGGTTTAACTTATTTAAAAATTGACAAACGATAAACCAACCCGATAATATTTAAAACCAAATCGAATCAACTGATGCACACCACTAATTTCAAGAAAAAATTAGTGAAAATTGATTTTAATATTGACCGTTGATCAAATATGATGAACGATTGAGATTAAATTGCGGAGATGAGTCAAATTGGGATTAGAAATTAGGTTAAAAAATCTTGAAATGGAGATTTCGATTACGTTAATACAACACATATTTTTTTTGGTTTAAGCTACCCGGTGTCCGATACCCGCTTTTTAGGAGTCCGACTATATTTGGATTCGCCCTGCGTCGGCCCCATTTAGGGGGAAGATCTCCTAACAGAGTGTTTGTCCATACCCAGAGTCGAACCCTCGACCTCTGGGTAGGGTAGATCAATCCCTTACCATTGGGCAACCACTGCTATTGGTAACTAATACAACATATTAATATAATGAATTGTCGGTTAATTGCCTTCATTATTATAACTTCAATAATGTATTACTACCTCGATCATATGATGTTAACGTATTATTCAAAATATTTGGATATATAGATTCAGTTAGCTAGCTTTTAACTATATAAATCACATACACGAGTATGTTACCTCGTAATACAACTTATTTTATTTCTACTCTGATGAATTATCATTTAATTTAGCTTACATTATTATATTAAAATTTCAAAAATATATTATTACCTTGATCAATCGATCGTATGACATCAATGTATTCAATATATATAGTTGATTGACTATAAAATTCACAATATGTACTAGATACATCACATACACATATAAATTACCTCGTAATACAACATTTTGTATATATACAATGATAAATAATCGTTTAATTTAGCTTATATTATTATATTATAACTTCAACAGTATATGTTTTTTTGATCAATCGATCGTATAATATTAATGTATTCAATATATAATTGAATACATTTATTTTTTTAATATAAAAATTATTTATTTAATAGTAAATTAAAAATTAAATATCGAAGGACATGTCGTTTTCATAAAGATAATTTTTATTTAGCTTTAATAAAAGCGACGTTGTCCGTCGCTTTTTGAAAAAATAAAGAAACATTAAAAATATTTAAAACTTATGACGGACGACGTCGCTTTTCTAGAATTAATATTTTAAAAAATAAAAATTATAGCGACGTTATCTGTCGCTTTTAATTAAAATAAACAAAAATAAAATTTAAATTTTAAAAGCGACGGACAACATCGCTTTTCAAAAAATTAATTATTATTTAGTTTTAAAAAAAGTGATGCTGTCCGTCGCTTTTCTTGAATTAATATTTTAAAAAATAAAATTATCGCGATGCTGTCTGTAACTTTTAATAAAAATAAACAAAAATAAAAATTATATTAAAAAGCGACGAACAATGTCGCTTTTCAAAAAAATTATTTTTATTTAATTTTAATAAAAGAGATGTTGTCCGTCGCTTTTTGTAAAAAATAAAGAAAAATTAAAAATAATTATAAATTGCGACGGACAGCATCGCGTTTCACTCTAATATTTTAAAAATAAAAGTTATAGCGACGTTGTCCGTCGCTTTTAATAAAAATAAATAAAAATAAAAATAAAATTTAAAAATTGACGGACTACGTCGCTTTTTAAAAATTATTTATTATTATTTTTTAATAAATTACGACACTGTCCGTCACTTTTATTAAAAATAATTATAAATTATTTTTTAATTACTTGGCACAAAAATCCACAAAAAAAGCAAAGGATATTAAGACATTGGCCGTCACTTTTAATTAAAAATAAATAAAAATTAAAATTAGCTAAAAAAGTGATGACCAACGTCGCTTTTCTCGTCGTTTTTTAAAGCGACACAGTCCATCGCTCTTTTTGCGTCGCTTTTTGGCCTTGTTTTAGTAGTGACTCTTGAGTTAGAATGGTTTGGAAGACTCAAGAAATTTTAGTACGGACTTAAACCAAGAACAACTACGAATTATAAACGAGCAAAGCACCACAAGAAACGTTAACACGAAAGACGTACTCGAAAACTAGTTCATAAATTAATAGGTTGTTACTTCGTTGTCAACTAGTATAGGAGTCAAATAGAAGGAAACTAGTAGAGACAAGGAAAGAACCTATGAATGTCCAATGACTTGAGCCTAGTAGTTGGCGTGGCCCACAAATTTGGCCATTGATGTTGTTGTTTTTTTGTTTGAAGTTTGATGTTTTCCTACTTGAGTTGTTCAATATTGCTTGTTTGGTGTTGATTTTTGGTTTTGGAGTGAGGAGACAAGACTTTGGACTCTCTTTCCAAAGGTCAAAAGGTGTCTATCTTGGACTAAATTGGCAAAACATCTTTTTGCTTTGGCTTTGTCCCTTTCCTCTTTTGGTTCTTTTTGAAAAAGGTTTGACACTCTTTTGGTAAGTAAGCTTTTTAGGAGGCCTTTTGTTTCTTTGCCAATTTGACGTTGTCTTGAAAGTATTCCCAAGACAAACACAAGACTTTGCCTTCTTTTTTGTCAAATCAAACAAACCTTTTGGTAACTATTATCTCAAGAACAATATGAACAACAACAAGAACAATTATGAACAACAACCTCTATTCGTCCAACCCTTCAACAGTAACTTAACAAGAGCTTAAATATTGGACTTTAGACTTAAATGTGCGAGGGAACAATAAGCTAACACACGAAACTACTACGACAAGCAAATATACATCTAAATTTGGGCAACTTCTCGGCTAAACACAAGATACCCAATAATTTTTTCTTTATTTTCAACTAGAAGAGCCCAAGATTGGTAGTGTAAGAACACGACCAGCCTTCGTTTTGATACCAAATAATACAACACGGTATCTACAAGCACAAAATAGTCCATACACGAGCAACAACAACCCATAATCACCCGCAATAATAAGACACAAACGGTACAAAAAACAAACACAAAATTAAAAGTGATAAAGAATATAGTTAACTTGACACAAGGAGAATACGTAATGAAGCAACTAAAGAGTATATTAAACTCTAAAACCTCTACAAAACACGTTAACAAGCACCAAGTTCTTGCGTAAACGCAAGAGAAACTTGGTTTACTAAAGAACTCACGTTTCTAGCCGTTTCACGACACAAGTGGAACCTTTCACTTATGATGTTCAGTATTGGCGGTCTACTCTCTCTTGATAGGAATGTTGTTTAATATTACAAATCTTGAATCAAAATAAACTAATTACTCACAAATACTAAGAGAGTTCTTTAAATTGTCTAATACATAATGAGAAGCAAAAGACCCCTCTACCCTTAATGAGGAGAGGGCGGGTTTGGAGTTTAAATGGGCAACCTTGGGTGTGTTTTAGAGCACCTAAGTCAAGCCCTCACATATCAATGTATAAAAACTCTTGGGCGAGTTCACACCAAGCTCAAACACGTCCATTTTCATAAACGTGCCTTGAAGTCATCGTAGTTCTCGAGCTTGGCTTCTCGTAAATAGTTTCGAGTCCATGATACCCGTATCAAGATTTGACCATAAAAAAAGAAGGGATCCAAAGTTTAAGATCATGCATTTTTAAGTTTGTTGAGTGTAATTTCTTACCCTTTATGTCTTTTCTTATGGCCCAATGATTTTTATAATACTAATTTATAGACTTTGATCCTTAGTTTACTTAATGGAAGACCTTCGTTCCTAGGAGAGATAATTTTCTTTTATATAGTATTTGTTATGAATTTATTTACATTATAGTGAATGTCTATCAAAAATATAGATAAGATCTATCAAGATCTAGTTGATATCTACTAGGATATGAAATATCTATCTTTTAGAGAGAAACTAAAAGTATTTTCCCTCTAAATAGGGGGTTTTGTTCATTGTATCATCAATCTTATGATCTCTCATCCCTCATAACAAATAAAGAAGACTCTCCTCTCTTTTCTCTATTTATTCTTGTTGTTCTTACATTATATTTTATAACACGTTATCAGTACGAGACTCTGCCAAAAAAGGTGAGATTATAAATCTAAAGGTAATTCAAGGGTAATGATTCCTTATGTTATTTGCCTTTTGCTACTAATGATATAATTATTATTATATTTGAGGAAAAATAATTGGTTTGAAATCACTTATGATTTCAATTTGTTCAGGAAGAACAATATTGTTGAAAGATATGATGACGAGTTTAAGTCTCATCTCATTAAGCGGTTAAGACATTGGGTTAAAAGTTCCAATGCATTATGATGATAAGATGTTGAGTTCAATTCCCACCGAGTTATGCCTAAGATACCTTTATATGGATAAGACGTTGAGTTTGAATCTCAATGCACCATATTAATGATATTATGATGCCTAAGGCAAAAATAATATGTATTTGATAAAAAGTCATGAAACTTGTCCATTGGATATGCTCCATTCCATGAAGTGAATGTGGTAAAAATGTATGATAAGTCTGAAAGATGACAATTTTCTTGAAGTGAATGTGGTAGCAATATATGATATAATTTGAAAGATATATATGCCTTGATGTGCTCCTGATGTAGCAATATCATGAAAGATGTTATAAGCTATCAGGATTTGATAGCCTGAAGGCATGATTCTATTCCATTCCTGGGGAATGAGAAGTTTATTAATGCAAACGTGCACTTAATTGTGATGGTATCACAACTCCCCTCCGAAAGAGGCTGAATAATTGAGAAAAGTTATTTTGAAATCTAATTCTAAAGTAGCAAATGTGAAATTTATTCATGTAATAGTAAATCTGAAATTTACTAAAGTAAAAGGTACATATCATGGTAAACTTAGAGTTTGCTAGAATAAAAGTTTATCAAATTGACATGAACGATTGCGACATCTCAAAGATGTGCGTACTGAGTATATAACATATATTGAAGAGTTAGAAAATTCTTCATTACTTTTAATGTTGCTTGTTCTCGTGATAAGTTGGTTAGAATTTAACATATATTGAAGAATTAGAAAATTCTTCATTACTTTTAATGTTCCTTGTTCTCGTGATAAGTTGGTTAGAACAACTAATGTTGAGATTGAATTCCTTAAAATCTGAAAATTATAAAAGGTGAATATGGGCTCGTTCACCTATTATGTGATATATTGAAAAGATGCATCAATAAGATGATCACATGTACCTTTATTGTCAACCAACGGTTTGGCATTCATAAAGTTGCTTGCTAAATAAAATTGAGTTAAGAGCATAACATTCAGATTGTGTAATCAAGGCAATTCATCTTGATAATAATTAAGTTGGTGTTAAATGCTTTCGATAAATAGTTGAATCATTGATTATGAGAACAAAGCCACATGTTTTGGTCTGAAGTGTGATATATTGCATACAATAACACTTGTTTGCATTAGTCCAAAAATTATGATTAATACTTTCCTCTCAATTGATTCAAGGTCAGGAATCAATTATTCCATCTAGTAGTTTTGATGTGTGGTATTTGATAAATGAATATACCATAATGTATAAAGATGGATCCCTCGAAGAAGATGAAGGATTTATGTTAGTTTTTCTTACATAAGAGGGAGATTATAAGCATCTATGATATTTGTTAACAATTATCATCAGATCCTCACTCAAAAGAAAATTCTAGTCAAATATCGAAAGTATTTCATATTAAGCTACAAGTGCTCCAATTTTGTATCCCTAAAGGATAAAGTCTATGCATCTGTGAAAAATGGTAGACTAATCGATTCCAAATGAAATAATCATTAAAAGGAATAAACAGCAAATGATCATAATAAAAAGGCAATGTGATCTTGAAGAACCTACGGCATAACAATTCATGAAACCTTATGAGAGGTTCAGGTACCTGAAAATAATGAAGTGATGAGATCTCAAAATGTTATGTCACATTGTGAATTGATACAAAATAATATATCATAGATAATATCTTTGATACAATATTAGTGCAATATTGTAAAAGATTATGAGGATATGAATTCTACGTTTATTAAAGCACGCTGACATAGAAAATATTTATGAAGTGAAATGAAAGGATGCATCTTGGTAAGAATAAAAACTTATTTGATTTGCAGTTCAGACACTTGAAAATGTCGCACATGATATGCAGAATATTATCGCTTGACAAAATTTATATGAAAACTTTTTAAGGATTCAAAATGTTTGAAGCATATAAAAGTTTTTGGGAAACTTATTTATAATCCTTATATGAAAATTGTTGGAGCTCTTGGAGAGTTTTCAAAGCAATAGATTATTTGTTGAAATGAGAAATACCAATTTGAATTGGTTATGAAGTACCATATCTTAGTACAATTGATGTACTAATATATCTTGCAAATACTACAAGGCCTGATATAGTCTTTTTCGGTTAATTTGTTAGCAAGGTATAGTTTTGCTCCTACTAGGAGACATCAAAATGAGATCAAACACATGATATTATATTATTCCAAAGATTGCAGTCTCGATTTTATTGATTATGTTGATGCTGGGTATTTAATTAACCCACATAAATCTCGATATCAAACAGGTTATGTGTTCATATGTGGGGATACTACCATATCTTGGAGATATACAAAGCAGTCAATCGTAGCCACATCATTGAATCACCCTGAGATAATAGCTATTCATGAAGTAAGCCGAGAATGTGTATAATTAAGGTTCATGATATATCTTATTCGAGGAAAATATGGTTTAAAATGTGTCAATGTATCCATAATTTTATATAGAGATAATGCAGCATGCATAGCACATCTTAATGGAGGATTCATAAAAGGAGATATAACGAAGCACACTTCATCAAAGTTTTTTTATACACATGATCTACAAAAGAATGGTGTTATTAACATGAAGCAGATTCATTCAAGTGATAATGTGATTGATTCATTCACCAAGTCTCTTCCAACTGCAACTTTGAAGAAGATGATGCACAAGATTGGGATGCAAAAGTTCATTGATGTTCTCATCAGGAGGAACAAATACGCGTTGTACTCTTTTTCCTTTTTAAGGTTTTGTTCCACTAGTTTTCCTTGTATGGTTTTAATGAGGTAACCAAAATGTATATCATTAGAGATGTGTACTCTTTTTTCTTCACGAGATTTTTTTCCCACTGGGTTTTTCTAGTAAGGTTTTAACGAAACACATTATCTATTAATTAGACATTCAAGGGGGAGTGTTACTAATGTATTTACATTATTGTGAATGTCTATCAAGAGTATAGATAAGATCTATCAAGATCTAGTTGATATCTACGAGGATATGAAATATCTATCTTTTAGAGAGAAACTAGGAGTATTTTTCCCTATAAATAGAGGGGTTTTGTTCATTGTATCATCAATCTTATGATCTCTCTTCCCTCATGAAAAATAAAGAAGTCTCTCCTATCTTCTCTGTATTTATTCTTGTTGTTCTTACTTTATATTTTATAACAGTATTATTATTTAATTTTTTTTTATATAGAAGAGTGAGTGGAGGAACGACCAAGGGTAAACTTGTAATTATACTCATTATCAAGGACAAAAGGTCTTTAACTTGAAAATATCTCTTTCTTCACTCTCCTTTTCAAGATTCTTGATATAAAAAAAATATATCTTACAAACATACTATTTGTATACCACTATACATATTAATGCATACATTATAACATATTATATTTTTACCTTAGTTATTATTTTTTGTGATCTCCTCTATTAGTTGACTTTCTTATCAAGACTTTAGTTTTTCCCATATTGATCCTTACTATTCCAAGAATATAAATATTCTTAAATTTCATTTGAACAAATTCTCACTTTGGACATAGATATTATTCCTCTTTATTTTATGCAATGTTGATTTTACCTTTGATATTTTCAATCCTCCATCTTTGTAATATTTTTTTATATTATATGTAACATTTTTTTATTTTTAATTCTAGGTATTTATAGATTGTTTAAGTTTATTAACATTATAAGTAGAATAATTTTATGAACTTATTACAAAATATAATGCTATCTTTTATTCTTAATTGTGTATATAGATAAACGATTTTTGTCATTAATTGTTATTTTTAAATTATAATTTAATGACAATATAAATGAATGATCTTTTAGGAATTTATTATAAAATATATCTCTATTTTTTATTTATTATTTTTATTACTTATATTAAAATATATCTATAAAACTATCACTCTCTATTTTTTTTAATTGTATAAATAGATATTAAAGTTTATTATTATTAATAATTTTTATTTAATTTTGTTCATTCATTTCATTATTAACCGTCAATAATGTATGCACTTAAGTTACTATTTCTCACTTTTTTTTTTATCTCACCAATAATGCTTATTTTTTTCCTATAGAGATTTGATATATGGTTTTTTAATGATGTCCAAGTATAAAAATGTCATTTCAGCAAATTATATAACATAATCCAACTTCAAGCAGTTGTACAACAAGCAAAGATTATATTACATTTCTAAAAAGTCATTCAAGTTGTACTAAATTGTAATGGACACGTGAAAACAACACACTGAAACAACAAAAATATTTTGTGTACGTGTAAAAATATAAACTCAATTTATGTCTTCAACTGGTCATCAATTATCACCCTTATTAGATAAGTTTTTTTTTCAAAAGGTAATATTCAATATCATGCACTGTTTTTCTTATTTTAAATTAATCTGAGATTTAATCTAATTACTTTTTGTCGTTTCTTCACTTTAACTCATAACATAACTAATGTGAGTAAAAACTATCTATTATTTTAGAAATTAAATAAATCAATTATTTCCATTTTTCTTTTTCTTTAATATAATAAAAATTGAATGAAATTAGTATGATAAAAACAAATAGTATATGTTAAATTGAAATAAATATAATAAATAATGTTTTTATTGAATTATTAATTTAAATATTTAATAGAGCATACAAATATAAAGACAAATAAATGAATCAGATGGAATGCTTGAAATTTAAAGTAAACTAAGTAGGCGTTTGGCCATAAATATTATTCACAATATTTCAGAATACATTTTTACTTTATTTCAGAATATTTGTTTGGCCATAAATATTTCAAAATACTTTTTAACTATTTTGAATTTTTGAAAAACACCTCAAAAGGTGTTCCACTATTTTTAAATTCACTTTTTTGTATTTTTTTAATTTATTTTCTTAATTTTTTTTATTTCATAAAATAACTCAAGTTTCATAAAATTCTAAAATATTTCAAATTTACTTTTAATTTTTATATTTTTTTAACTTCAAAACTCATTTCCTAAATACTGATGAAAAGGATCCAAAGAGTATTCCCTAAATTTAAAAATTGCAGATCTTCATCTAAATAGAGAACAAAGTTTGTATTTTATTTCACTTTAAACATTAGAAAATAATTTAAATAGTTGAATTAATATAAGTTTGATTTAATTTTTAGTTGCCTGATCAAATTTGATAAAAATTAATGTATATTGATAATAGAATATATTTAGATTATCAACGTGGATAGTGGTGTAGTGTTGAGATTACTCCACTCTTAATCAGAGATCTCAAAATTGAACCTTGGGAATGAAGAAAAATTTGTTGGGAACTCTAACGATCAACTTTTTGATAAAATATGTGAAATATGTATTTTTGTATTATTTGACTATTTTACCCTTCTCTGTAGTTGCATTATGGTATTTCTGGGGTGTGGGGATGATTGACATAGTTTTTGATGCATTTTGGTATCATGTATGCGATATTGTGATTTTTGATGGATTCGAGAGACTTATTTTGGACTTATGAGGATATCTTTTGATCCGTGCTACAGATGGACAAACGAACTGCATCACCAACTTTAGAATATCGATTTTAGGCTAGGTAGACATTTGGTTCTGGTCCCGATGCACCCAATCTTATTTTGACCTATTGGTTGAAAAGTTGAAATTAGAAATATGAATGTGGGACCCACATTTGGTCGAAACGACCTCGAATGGAAAATACGAATTTTACAACAGATCCAAAATATTGATTTTAGAGTGGTAAGATATTTGGTGTGATTTTACGGCCTTTAAATCTCATTTGGATTCTCGGTTTTGGAAAATTGCGATTTTGAGTTTCGGGGATCAACTTTTTGAAAATGATATTTTTTCAAAAATTTGACTTCGCCAACGCGTTTGGAACATGGAATTTTGTGTGGTTATATATTTATTTTTCATATATTGAACTCCGAACGAATTCTGAGGACCCCATCGGAGTCCGGATTAGACTTAAAAATTAAAAAAACAACTTTTTCCTTGTTAGTGTAGATTTTCTGCACTATTAAAATAGTCTTTGGGTCTATTTTGCTCATTTTTTATCTTTTCACTTGAGAGTTAAACCCTAAAATAGTATGGTAAAGCTTGTGGGAGCTTGGAAAGCTAGATTAACATCAATTACTTGATTTTATTACGTATTTAAGGTAAGAATTCACCATTTTCTTTGTAATTTCTTGATAAATTTCTCAAAACTCCAAAAATCTTAGGTCTTGATTTTAAACCCCAATTTCACTTGAATAATATTTTTATCGTGAAATTATTATTTTTTCATCAATTAAACTTTCAAAACAACCCCGATTCTTGATTTTAATCCAGATTTCAAAAATTTTATCTGATAAGGCTTAAAAATAGTTTTTCTTCGATTTGAACCTCGTTTTTTACTCGATTTAACTGGGGTTTTCAGTTGTAGGCTATTAAAATTATGGGAAACATATTTTTGATGTAAAGTTTTGATTTTGCCCCTTTTTTTAGAAACCCATTGCGGAGGTCCGCTTTGACCCCAAATCAAAAGTAGTCAATATGAATGTCGTTGATTTTATTTTAATACATAGATATCATATTTTATGTTTTTAGTGTTGTTCGAGATTATTCATTAAAATTAAGATTGTTGATTTGAAGTGTAGCAGATCTGTTTTGGCTTTTGAGGTAGGTTATGGCTTAACTCTTTCAGATTGGGCTAAGTAGTAAATGGTGGTACAAAATACATATTAAGGGTGAGAACTAATCATGAAAAATTATTATCTATGTGTTTTTCCTGTACGGGGCCTATATATGATTAATTGTCAAAATTATGATATTATGTGATGTGTATGACTGTGTGGGGTCCTATGTGATGTTGATAGACTTGAATACTTGTGAATAATTATATTATATTGTTTAAATGTATAATGTGGAACCACTAGTATATTGTGATACATTCATACTTGTTGGTATATGAGATATGTGGAAATTCATGGATGAAATGGAAATAATGAGTGAATATTGGCTCACATGGTTGTGAAAATGTATCATTGTGGTCGGTTGTAGAATATATCAAGTGGTTGGTTTTGGAAATAGTCATTGTGATTGGTTGTGAGCATTATATCTCATTTCATATTCATTCATGAAACATTGGTACCACCGTGACAACACCTGAGTAACACTGGCAACACCTTTTTAAAACCCTCTCCGAGAAATATGTCAGAGAGGAGATATGTTAACACCTTATAAAATCCTTTGCGAGGGATGTTCCAGAAAGGAGATATCAGATATGTGGATTGTATACGGGGTGACGAACCCCCCATGGGTCCTACATTGGGAGGCTTGCCTCCGTAGGTGTATACAGGGATTGTACAATGATCCCGGAGGTTGTGAGATGACCTCGTGCATCATCATCATCATCATATACATTGCACTCACTTTATTCTGTTTATATTGTGTTGCCATATTGACTTGTCATTAATATAATTATCTTATCTTTTTTTACTTGTATTTGATTATCTTGTTTATGCATGTTCTCGCTTGTTCTACTTAGATGTGATGTGATACATACTTGTGTTCTATCTGATTGTGATGTTGCAATATATGAAATATATTAGAACTGTTAGTGTATGCGGTGTGGGCTACCGTTGTGGGGCATTTTCTGATTGTAGGTGACGTTCCCTTAGTGTATATTTTGTATGCTTTATTTACTACTTTGTTTGGTCGGCCTATGATACCTACTGAGTATAAGTAGACCGTACCCATGCCTACTGCACCCTTTTGTGCAGGTCCTAGCTCGAGTGCGCCTCAACTTGCTTGACTTGAGCGATTGTTGGAGCTTTCAAGGTAACGGTTGGACATTCATGCGTCCGGAGTTCACCTCTATCTTTCTATAGTTGTTATAACTTTATTAGTATTCAGAGATAGATATTATTCCTTTGTGGTTATTTTTATGATGTATTTGACTCCTGGATTATATTAGTAGTTCTTACACTATTGACACCTGGTTTTGGGCATGATTGACATTTTGAATAGGTTCTTTCTGCATTATTATGATTAATTATATGGTTCGGTTCTGTTCTAAAAGCTTTTACCTTGGAGTATTTCTATCTTTTCCCTTTTTTGTATCAGTTTGAGTGATAGACTTACTTGTCAAGGTACGCCAAGACAAGTGCCATCATGACTCTCATTTTTGGATCGTGATAGGAGCGCCACCCCCTGCAGTGCACAATTCGAATTAGTCTGGGCTTCAAGTGCGAGTATCAAACACTGAGTGAAAAACCAAGAAATAATATTTTTATATTTTAAAATTGATCAAATCAAAATTTAAATAACCAAAGTAAATTATTTTCCTTATTTTATTTATATTTTTATTTTATGATACCAATTAATACTTAAAATTCTGTAAGAAATAGTCTTTCTATCTCTAAGAGTGGAGGTATGATTTATATACATTCTACCATACTCAAACCTATTTTGTGAAATTATATATTGCATATGTTGTTGTATCAATTGAAACTTAACATTATTTTAATAATTAATAATACTGTACAAGCAACAATTTATGTGCAAAGACTAATAAAGAAAAAAGAATAAGAACCATGTTCTTAATAGATCTTCCAAAGAAAATAAAGGAGTTAGGAACACTGTAGAAAATTTATTAAATGTATGATGTGATTTTTAACTTTCTTGAATATAATATATTTCACGTATAATTCAATTCAATCAAACAAATAAAATTATATTTTAAATTGCAATAAGTTTATGTCATTATGCGATATTGAAAAAATAAATTAAATTTTAGCCTTAGTGCTCTAGAACAGTAAGAAATAAATATTTTCATAATAAATACCAATAATACTTAAAAATATTTGTGAGTTAGATAACTTTACATACAATATTTTATTTATGCTAAAATTTATGTTGGTACCAATAGAATATTGGTCAATATTTTTATATTAAACTTTTTTGTATATACGAAATAAATCTAACGTTTATAATTAGTACATTGGACCCATTTAGGGGCCTCAAAATTATCTAGTATTATATATGGATAGAGCAAGTTTGTTGTACTTATATTTAGGGTAAACTTATGTGTAAAATTATGCTTGTTTGAGGAACCATACTTCTTTTCTTTTAAAAATTATAAGTCAAAAGTGGAAGTATCTAGGGGATTTGAGCTATAGGTGACAGAAAAGTTTGAAAATGAGGTGTAGGTGACTCAAGTCTTAATAATTGAGTGTAGGTGATAATTACTTTATTATGGATTAAGAAAGTTGAGAAAGTTTGAAAATAACCCACAAATTTTTGAATTTACACTTTGATCCAAATGTTAGTTAATATAACAGGAAACGAAGGAAAAAATGCGTGTTTCTCTCTCTTCTCATCCGTAGTTGTTTTCTCTCTCTTCACAATTATTGTTGTTCATTGTTGCTCCTACTTTATTCATCATCTTCTACTTCATTATCATCATCTCCTACTTCATTATTATCTTCATCTTTTTCTTGTCGACTGTTGTTGTTGTTGTTTTTACCATTAATGCTGCTAATTGACTAATTTTTAGGTAAAATTTTATTTCGTACATCACTTTCCTCTTCGTCATTACTTCATAGGTGACTTTGGTATGTAAAATTTTAATTTTTAATCAAATTTGTCATCTTGGTACATAGCTACTGCTGTTGTTTTTCAACAATGGATAGAACCTAATCATGAATCCAACATAAGAGCCCACAATTTAAACAGATCACTCATCTGTTGCATTAGATGAGTAATCTATTACAACAGAAGACTCATATATTGGATTCATGTTTATGGTTCTAAAATGCCCGTAAAATGAATCGAACAGATGGGTAATATGTTACAATAGAAGAGTTATCTATTGCAACAGACTAGTTATCTATTGCATCAGACTGATTATCTGTTGTAATAAACTATTTATTTGTTGCAATAGATGAGTAATCTATTTGGAATAACACAAATCAGTTCCTACCACAAACCCAACAGATAACCAATATATTTTAACTCTTGCTATTGCTACCGGATTCAAAATTATTCCTTGTGTCCAATCATCGACATGTTTGTTGAGAAGATAATAGACGGAATGAAAATTAAATATGAATTAAAATATAAAAGCTGATCAAACATAATTTTTTTATTAAACAAAAAAAAAATAAAAATACATAGAACTAAAGAAAAAAATAATCTAATAATTATTATTATTATTAATAATACTGCCAGCTGGCCAATTTTCAACCGGCAGCAGGGACCTCCTCAGCCTACAGATCTCCCGGAGCATCCTTTCTCTCACTGCTCCCAACTCCCACTGCAGGTTACGAACCTGCATCCGAAGTTTATTCACGTCATCTTACAGAAAAACAACATTCCACACTGGATTAGCCATATCTAGAACACACATGAATTTACAAAAAACATAAAAAAAAGAAAGAAAAAATCTGAATGTAATACAACGTATACTACAAATTGGGTATATTTACACACAAAGCAAGAAAATAACTTACCTGAGTCAGGTAAGAGAAAGTCGTGGAAGGTGTAGTATGAAAGACAAGATACAATAAATAAATATAGTGTAGTAGAAGGAATGATTAAGTAAGGAAGGACCTATTAATAGAGGGTTGAATTTGAATGAGTTAGGCAAAAAGGCGCGAATGTTTACCTCCATTTATTAATTATATTTTTTTATTACTGTGAAAAGCTATGACATAATTAAATTAAGCAATATTGTGATAAGTCATGACTTTTCAGCTTATTATTATTAATTAGTTCTTTCCAAGAACCATTTTTATTGAGTTGTGACAACAGATTCTATATCTTTTTCATCAGATAACTCATCTGTGACAATAAATATATCATCTGTTGCAACCAGTATACAACCTGTTGCATCGGATAATATATTTATTGCAACATATAGTCTATCTTTTTTTTTTAATAATCATTATATCATTAATCCAAATTTGGTGACCTTTTTATTATATAAATTAAAAAACAGATTTAAAAATAAAAATAGTGAAAAAATTCACTACTTGTTGCCTATTGAATATTAACGTCAATTATTCAAGTTAAATAACATTTTTTTACGGTTATAAATTGTGTTTATCATTATTTTCTTATTGTTTTCTGTAACAAGAAATGACTTAATTAAATCAAGTTGGTGAGTTTTTTTATTATTGTGACAAGTCATGACTTTTCAGCTTATTATTATTAATTAGTTATTAAATTTAAATAACCTTTTTCTCAATTAAAAAATCGAAGACACCTTTTCAATAACTGTTTCTTTAATAAAATAATAACCATTTTTATGGAGTTGTAGCAGCAAATTGTATATGTTGCATCAGATAACCCATTAGTGACAACATATATACCATCTGTTGCAACAAATCGACAATCTATTTTAGGAGCTTTTCTTATTTCTTCTAACAGTTGATTCATCAGTCACAATAGCTGGGGAATTTGATGCAACAGTAACATTGAATGTGTTAGAGACAAAAAGTCACGTTTGTTCACCTTTTATTTAACAATCATCATATACCTTAATTAATCCAATGTTGTGACTTTTTTATTATATAGTAAATAAATAATTTAAAAAAATAAATTTAAAAACAAAAATGATGAAAAGTCACAATCAGTTATTATAATTAAATAATCGTTCTTTTACAGTTATAAATTGTGTTTATCATTTATTTCCTTATTATTTATTTACTAATCATTTTTCATATTAAATAATTTAGAAGTCATGACTTTTCACCCTCTCAATAGCAATAACCCTTTTTTATTAATAAGCACCTGTTGCAATATATGATCCATCTGTCGCATCAGATTAACCATCTGTTACAAGATATGGTTCATCGGTTGCCACAAACGCTCAATCTCTACCTCCAACCATTGACATGTTGTGAATAAGGAATAGACAGAATGATAATTAAAAATTAAATAAGAATTAAAAATCCAAAGTCGATCAAACATAGATTTTTGAATCCATTATATACAAATATATACAATAAAAAAATACCCTTGGGTAGATCCGATATAAAAAAAAAGAAAATACATACACTAAAAGAAAAAACATTAACCTAATTATTATTACTACTATTATTATTATTGGTATTAGTATTATTGTCAACCGGCCAATCGTCATCCGGCTGCAGCAGGGCCCTTCTCAGGCTTGCTCTGAAGTTGCTCAACTCCCTCCGGAGTTCATGAATTTTCCTTTCAAGTTCCCGTAAGGACTCGAGATGAATCACCTTGTATAAATATGGATTAGTCATATCTAGAAGTAGAGTAGAATGAATGAGTAAAAAGGGACCTATTTATAAGAGATTGAATTCGAATGGATTAGTCGAAAATCCAGGGTTGTTTACCTCTTTTTAAATAAAACTGATGAATTTTAAAGCTTATGTAAATTACAAAAATGGATATAAATACAACATTTTATCTTTATTTTATTTCGAAAAGAAAAGAAAATTACTTTAAAATAAATCTAACAGATAGGTAATCTGTTGCAAAATATATCCCATCTGTATGTTAATTTACAACATATTGACAATCTCTTACAACAGATGGATATAGTTGTTTGATTTTTCCAATAGATAAGTTATATATTGTAATAGATTGATCATCTGTCGTAATAGATGTCTATAATTGTTTGATAATTTAAATAGATATGGCATCTGCGTTGCAACTTGTTAGTCATCTACTTATTCAATTTAAGCCATACATGGGCTAAGAAGAATAAGGTACGTGCAGATAGATGGATCCACTTTCATGTGTGGTAGTTAAGTATTACTGATAAGGTCATCGGGACAACACACACAAAGTATAATATTTTTGTAAATGCAGTTTTTAACCGATTAGGCACTGATCATTCAAACAAAATCCTGCATTGTACAGTTAAATTTGATAGGTTTGAATTGATAATGCTGAGGGCCCCATGAAAATGGTGTTGATACCCTGTTATGAGTTACTAACGGTTGTTGCTCATGTTTATGAGTGTCAAGTTTTGAGAAGAGATTAATATTTAGTGTCATTGCAGAGATCCAATAGCGATTGGACTTAGCTTAATTGTGCATTGGACTCTGACAAGGCCTTTGAAGCTCCGCACTGCATAAAAAAGTAACAAAAAATTAATAGAAATTCCCCTGGCCAAAATTTATATGGAAGGGTTGTTCGAGAAGATGATTATACGCCAGAAGAAGTCGAAGGAAAATGCCTACAAGGGAAAGGAGAGTTGATGAAAAACTATATAATCTAAGAGCAAATTGAAGAGAAAACATAGGGTAGCAAGGAACTTCTAGCGAATCTGGCCAATGAAACTGAATTAAAACATGAGAAATCTGAATCAAGTGCAAATATTAAAGTATATCTAGTAATGAAAATTATTCTGTTGTTTCTCTGAAAGAAAAATAATACAGATGGACACTTTGTTAGGGAGCTGCGACTAGGTAGTGTGGTCGGGATGATCACCTTTATAGAAAATAGCAGAACACCAAAAAAGTATCTTTATGGGCACCAAGAGTTGAAATAAGGTACAGTAAGTCAAGAAAACTTGCGCCAATAATAATTGCAGTTAAAATAAGGAATCTAAGCGAAGGCGAAAATTTCTGAATTTTAAATTACATCCCATGCCTTCTTGTTTGTGGTTCTGATTAGGTCCACTGCCAGTGACCTGATCGGAACCACAAACAAGATTGAAAGATAGATTGAGTATCAGTACTTCCTTAGCACTATGGATTAATTGATTGTGTTTTCTTGACTTAGCATGCTTTCAACATATCTTCGAGAAGATCAGAGGCTTGCTGTAGTATATGAATCCTGATAAGTTTCAAGCTTGCCTCTAACTTGCTGATTCAGTATTCAAGCTGGTTGTTGCAATATTTGAGGTCATTATAGAGTTCCTGGTATTATGTGAGCTCATCATTAAGGAACACTTTCTTTGAAGTTGTGGCATTGTAAAATACCTTTAGAAGGCTTCCAGAACAGTTTCTTCAGTAGGCTTAAATAATACATGGAGGGTTCGCTATGTTTGTTTTAGGTCAAAATATGTTGATGCACACTCAAACAGTGATCCCAACAGTTGAACAACTCAATTTTATCGAGCGCTCAATTTAGCTTGCTCAACAAATCTTTAAGGAATTTAATAAATTAATTAGCCTAAAATTATGTAACGTTTGATCTTGATTCCACTAATCCTATCAAACGTTACGTAACTCCAGGCTTATTAACCTATCAAAACCTTTGCCCGAGTTAGTGCACAAATCGAACGAGCTTAATCTCTTAGCTATTAGGACAAGAGTGATCGATAGAAAAGTTAAGAGATTGAGATCATTTGATTTGTGCACTAACTTGGGCAAAGGTTAAATAGGTTAATGAGCCTGAAGTTACACAATGTTTGATAGGATTTGTGGAGTCAAGATCAAACGTTACGTAATTCCAAGCTAATTAATCTATGAAATCCCTTGAAGGTTTGTTGAGCAAGATGCTTTGAAAAACGACCAAAAAAAAATGAGTTGGTTAACTGTTGGGACCATTGCTTGAGTGCGCATCAACATATTTTGACCTAAAACAAACATAGCAAACCCTTCATGTCATTTAAGCCTTCTGAAGAAAGTGTTCTGGAGCCTTCTTAAGGCCTTTTCAATTTCATAACTTTGAAAAAAGTGTTCCTCATTGACTAGCTCACAAAAGACCAGGAACTCTATACCAACCTCAAAGACTTCAACGACATACTTGAATACTATATCAGTATGCTGGATGCAAACTTGAAAATTATAAGGATTAACATACTACAACAAGCCTATGATCTTCTCCAAGATATGTTGAAAGCATGCTAAGGCTATAAAACATAATCCAGTATATACATACTACTAAGGAAGTAATGATACTCAATCTACCTTTCAATTTTTTTGTGGCTTCGATCAAGTCAATAGAAGTGGACCTAATTAGAACCACAAACAAGAAGGCATGGGATGTAACTTAAAAATTCAAAAATGGTTGTTTTCACTTAGATTCCTTATTTTAACTACAGTTATTATTGGCACAAGTTTTGTTGACTTACTGTACACGCTATTTCAACCCTTGGTGCCCATAAACACGCCTTCTTAGTGTTCTGCTATTTTATTTAAAGGTAATCATCTCAACCACGCTACCTAGTTGCAGCTCCCTACAAAGTGTCCATCTGCATTATTTTTCTTTCAGAGAAACAACAGATGAATTTTCATTACTGGATACACTTTCATATTTCCACCTTATTCAGATTTCTCATATTTTAATTTAGTTTCGTCGGCTAAATTCACTAAAGGTTTCTTGATACCCTATGCTTTCTCTTCAATTAGCTCTTAGATGATATAGTTTTTCATCAAATCGTTATTTTCCCTTCCAGGCATTCTCTTAACGCACCTTTCGGCGTATAATCATCACCCCGAGCAACCTAACCATATAAATTTGGGATAGGACAATAACTATATTGATTTTCATTCTTCGTTTAAGCAGTGAGAGTCCTCGAAGGACCTCTCAGAGTCCAATGCACGCTAAAAGTTAGTCTAATTGCTATTGAATCTCTTTACAATGCCACCAAAACTTGATCCCTTCATAATGCTAGACACATAAACATGAGAAACAATCGACATTAAATCTTAACAGGGTATCAGAACCATATTCATGGTCCCTCAGCCTTATCAGTTCATACCGATCTAACTTAACTGTAAAGTTACAGATATCTTGTTTGAATGATGAATGACTAATTGGTAAAAACAATATTCACAAAATCAGTGTACTCTATGTGTGTTTTCATGATAACATTATTAGTAATACATAGCTTCCACATATGAAGAAGTTCCATCTGCAAGCAATTTATTCCTCCGAACCCATCTTTACTGTAGCCTCTTGTGTTGGTGGGCAAAAGTTGATCAACTTTTAGTTCCTTATATCTACCAAAAAAGTGAAAAAATTGATGTCAAACAAGACAAGAACAGAAAGAACATTATCAATCTGTTGTAATAGATATGGAGTCTATTGCAATAGATGTAGAGTTTGTTGCAAGATATGTGTAGTTTGTTGCAACAAATGTAGAGTCTGCTATAATAGATATGGAGTCTGTTGGGATACATCTAACTAGCCTTGCTAGTGGTTTGATTTATTCCAACAATTGCTCTGTCTATTGCAATATCAACAACAACATAAACTATAAAGAAACAACAAAGAAAAAACATCAACAACAAAGAAACAACATCATTTATTCCAACACCACCAACAACAACATCAATAATAAAGAAACAACATCCTTTATTCTAACACCCTCAACAACACCACACCACAAATTGTAACAACACTAACCCTTCCATTAACATCAATAACAACATCAACAATAAAGAAACAAATAAAATTCATTCAAAAAAAATGATACAGCTAACAAGGCTTTTAAACTTCTCCCAACATATGACTTTTTTCACATATTATAATAAAAATTGTGCTTCATTCACTTAAAAGTTCCTTCAAATTTTTTAAATACATATGATATATATAAATAGTAATTAAATAAAAAATAGATGTAAATAACTTGCAAAAAAGAAGATGAGAATGAAAGAGCAATAGTGAACCATACCTACAATGTAAAAACCAAGGAGATCAAAATAATAATTTTAGTCGAGGAAAGATATGGATCGGTTTAGATCCCAAAGGATATTTATGAGAAAGAGGAGAGAAAAAAGAGTTGACTGTGATAACCCTAAAGAGGAGAGAAAGAAAAAGATAAGAGATGAATAAATTTAGGTTGAAGGAGAGATAATTCTAGACATGAGTTTAAATATTCATTAATATTCATTAATAACTTGAGGGGCACGAGAAAGATGAGTGATATTGAAAAGACATGACTAGGCTACCTAATGAGATTTTTAAGTTATCCAAGAAATATTGTTTACCTCCTTAAGTAGTACTATTTTACTATCTTTCTTTTTCTTCTTCTTCTTCTTTCAGACAGAGGATTTCTTAGAATTAAAAAAAAAAACAATTCAAACAGATATGTCATCTGCTGCAACAGATATAAATATCTGATTAAAATTTTCCAACAGCTCAGTCATCTGTCAAAATAGATGTAAATGTCCATTTGATAATTAAATCATATATTTCATCTGTTGTAACAGATATCAATATCTGTTTGAAATTTTCCAACAACTCAATTATCTGTCAAAACAAATGCAAATGTCTATTTGATAATTAAATCAGCTATGTCATATGTTGCAATAGATATCAATATCTGTTTGAAAATTTCCAACAGCTCAATCGTCTGTTGTAATAAATTTATTTGCAATACATAGGGTGAACTACAACTTCAACAGATATCACTCTAAGTCAAAATATTTTGTATTAACTTATTACTTAGATAATACCTAAATTTATTTATATAGAACTAGGTATGAGTAAATTAGGGTGAACTACAACTTCAATTAAGTCTTTGTGATTGCATGATATTGGTATTGCATTCCTACCAACCTGAGTCAGAGTCGTCGATCGATCGCTCTGAGTCAAAATATTTTGTATTAACTTATTATTCAGCTAATACCTAAATTAATTTATATAAAACTAGGGATGCATATATTAGGGTGAATTACAACTTCAATTGAGTCTTTGCGATTGCATGATGCTGGTATTGCATTTTTGTCGACCCGAGTCGGAGTCCTCGATCAATCACTCTGAGTCAAAACGTTTCATATTTACTTATTATTGAGCTAATATCTAAATTGATTTAGATAGAGCAAGGTATGAGTACATTAGGGTGAACTATAGCTTTAATTAATTCTTTGTGATTTCTTGATGCTGGTATTGCGTTCCTACCGACCCGAGTTGGAGTTGTCGATCGATCACTCTGAGTCAAAACATTTTGTATTAACTTATTATTGAGGTAATACCTAAATTGATTTATATAGAACTAGGGATGAGTATATTAGGGTGAACTACAACTTCAATTAAGTCTTTGTGATAGCATAATATTGGTATTCCGTTCCTACCAACCCGATTCTGAGTCGTCGATCGATCACTCTAAGTTGAAATATTTTATGTTAACTTATTATTGAGCTAATACCTTAATTGATTTAGATAGAACTAGGGATGAGTACGTTAGGGTGAAGTACAACTTTAATTGAGTCTTTGCAATTGCATGATGTTAGTATTACATTCCTCTCGATCTAAGTCCTCGATCAATCACTCTAAGTCAAAGCGTTTCATATCTTTTAAAATTTTAAAAAATAATTAAGATCAATTCGAACCAAATTAACATTTTCAAAACTTGTCATACTTTTTCAAAATATGAATCAACCCATACAAATCATCCATTGGGAGGGGAACATTTCATAATTTCAAATCTCAATTTTGTTGCTCTTTTCTCTCTCTCTCTCAACAATACAGAGAACAACTACTCAACAAATTGCTCAACCCTTCACAACAGATTGATTTTCTTCCTATTTTCGACCATATAGGTGTTATTTTTGACTATATTCTTGCCTGTATCCATCATTTTCTATGTCTTCATAGATAATAGAGTTCGATAAGAGTTCTATATTTGTTATTTTTTCTAAGAACTATGGCTTTTTAGTTAATGATGAAAAGAAAGACTTTTAGTTGTATTATCTTTTAGAATGAGTTAACAATTTTGAGTTTTGATGCTAAAAATATAGAGAGAACCCGAGCAAACCCTAGTTTTTGTCGAATTATTTCATTGATTGCCGTGGTATTATTGGATGATATATGTAGTATTTTTGGTGGATGTTGTTATTGGTGTCGGTATGGTGGTCTTGGTGGTGGTGGTGGCGGTTTTGCAGGCCTTGGTGCGAGTATTGGTGGCATTGGTAGTGGTTTTGGTGGTGGTATTGATGGTCCTTCTATTGCAACAGGTGGAACAACTGTTGGGAGATATTAAATAGGCGTTCAAAAAGATTCCCCATCTATTCCAACTGATGGGTTATTCGTTGGAGTATTTATTTGTAATGTGGCGTATAATAATTTATTGAAATTTATCTTTGCTTTTTTTTATGTAATGTATTTTTTGTTTTTTAGTGTTTGTAGTTAAAAAATGGCTCCCAAAATAAAATAAAAAACTGAAAGTGGATCAACTTCTGACCACCCAACAAAAAAGGCTAGAGTACAGATAGATTCAGAGGAACTTCCTAAACAATCTAAGTCTGGAAAAAATAAAGTTGAGAAAAGTTATGAATAAGGTGGTGGAGAAGGGTATATAGAGTCTGGTGAGGAAAATAAAAGTGAGGAGGAAGAAGAAGATAAACAAGATGATAATGCCTCACCAATAGGGCGTGAAATAAGATCGAAATCCCAGCATGAAGTTGTCAAAATTATTAGTATTAACAGGTTTCAAGTTGCGATGCCAATAGATGACCCCGCAAAACCAGCTGGTGATCTTGTACTTAAATGTCAATTTGGGAAACCTTATGATGAACTTAGGAATATTATGAAGAACAAAAACATAGACGGACTTTTTAAGAAGATCTTCTTTGGACGCTTTCTTGAGTTGCCTGAGGACCACACTAACCGTTTCCAAATGAGCATGGTTTATGGTCTTCTCAAGCACAAGATCAAGTACTTGGAGGATGGTAAAGAATCGAAGGAGGGCAAAAAAATAGATGAAATCTGAATCAACTACTGTGGCATGCCAGTTTGTTTTGGCTTGAAAGAGTTTGCCATAGTAACGGGCTTCAGATGCGATCATCTAGAAGAACCTCTCATCAAGGAAACACCCCTCGAAAGGTTAAAGGAAAGTAGGACAGCCAAACCACCATCATCAAGTAAACGAAAGGTATTGTCCAAGCAACCACCCACCAAAACAAACAAATGCAAGGAAAAAATAGTTGGGTTGTTGGACATTGCTGGATGTATCTACAAAGCGGTGAATTTAATAGAAGATCTCAAGGATAAAACCATACCAAAGCAGTATAGGGAGAAATTATGCTTAGTTTGGTTTGCCCGTGGCGTTATATTGGCAAGAGATGTCAATAAAGTCATAGAAGATGATTTGTTAAAGCTTGATAATGATTTTGATAAATTCAACAATGATTTCTAGGGATATGACAACTACTACTTGACTATCAAATATTTACTGACAAAGCTATCCCCAAAGAATATCAAATTATACGGCTTTCCTTGGGCTTACATAGTAAATTTAATCACTACTTGTTTGTTCATCCATTAATTTATATTGAATAATTATTATGACTTTTTTTTTGCTTCTTGTTTATATATTTTAGGCTTGGGCATTTGAATCCATTCCTTCCCTTCAAAAGTAGGTCAAGGATTACTCGAAAGAGGTTTTCCATCTAAGGATCCTTAGGTGGTTGGCTGCAAAGAGCAGTACAAGAATTAATAAGGCTGATCTCTTTAACCCTTCAGATGATGCAGTACATTTTATTTAGAGAAAAATAATTTGACTTATAGAAAGATATTGAAATAGATGTGACATCTGTTATGATATATGGGTCATCTGTTGCAACAGATTACCCATCTACTGCAGCTGGTGCAACAGATGGGTAATCTGTTGCGAACGATGATCCATATTTCACAACAGATTAACCATCTGTTGCTTTGGTTCTCTAAACTCGACTCAACAGATTACCCATGTACTATAAATTATGCAACAGATGAGTAATCTGATGCAATATATTGTTAATCTATTATGACATACAGATCAACTGTTGTGACAGATAGATCATCCGTTGTATAACTTGATTATGTAAAAATGTAACCCAACAAACTGCAAATTATTATGATATGATTTAAATATATCTATCTTTTTTTTAGGTTGTGCATCCTTGGGTCATGCCTACTGAACAGGATTTGGATATGACTTCTTTTATTACTCTAGGTTATGTTGATATAATAGAAGACCCAAATGTGGATTTAATAAAGAAGGAATTGGCTAGAGTAACAACCATAAGAAGAGCAGTTAGGTAAGGTCAGCCTAATGTTGAAGCTCTTTATGACCAACCCACTGTAAGAAAAGAAAAAAATTAGCCAAATACTCTCCATTCTGAAAACAAAAAAGATTGAAACTCATCTCTCTCCAAAAGTTTTTGAAGTTTTAGGGCCACTAAAGAAGGTGGATATATATGCGGAGCTTGGCGTTGAAGTGAGGAGGGAACTGCAAAATGCCAAGTATCCCAAGAAGAAGAAACCTGTAGAAGAATACACTATGCATAGTTTTGACTATGAAGACTTCAGGAGTATGACATCTATGCGTCAGTGGTAAGTGGATAGGGTATGTTTACTTTTCCAAACCCAGCCTTCTAATCTACTCCACAAAGAAGAAGAAATGCAACAGATGTGTCATCTGTTGCAATAACTGGGTATTCTGGTGCAACTGGTGGTTGTTCTATTGCAACATACTCAATATTTGTTGCATAAGTTGCGTTAGCTGGGTAATCTATGAACTGATTTAAAGAACCCTCTACAACAGATGGACCATCTGTTGCATCTTTTCAGTATGTTTTTCTTCTTTCCAATTACTAGCCTATTTAAAAATTATCGTCTTATATCACAGTATGTTGATGAAATTCTCTGCCTCATGAGGGGCAGGCAATTAGCATACCTAAATGCTTATGATGTTGCCGATAGAATAATGGATCTCAACTTCTAAAACAATTTCAAGAATAGGTACAATAGGCTCCGTAAGCTAGCATCAACTCCCGATGGCATGATATTTGATATGTTAGTTTCTATGTGTGAATGGCAGGAAGATATGATTAACTATGTTAGATGAAAGAGGCCATATCCACTCGACAAGAGCTGGACTAAGGCAAAGAGAATTCTTGCAGTCATGAACGTGGAAGTCAAACATTTTTTCGCTGTTGAGATATTTCTTAAGGAGGAAAAGATTAAGGTTTATGACTACAATTTACCTGTCTTCAAGGAAACCATTTTTTATCTACGTCCAGCCACTGTTGGAGTTGCTTCCCAACTTATTGAGGCAGAGTAAACTGATGGATCATTTTTTAATAGAAGTCTTGATGAAGAAATCATAGAATTTTGAAGGTCAAAACAAGATCATGAAACTTTAAAATAATAAAATCAGTGCCGCATGTGGTCTATACTCGCTTGCATACATCGAATGTTTGTTGACCGGCACAGAAATGTTTGATCTGTGCGATGTCATTGTGGCAAAGAAGCAAGAGGTCTGGGCTTATGGGGTACTAACTAAATGGTTAGAGCCTGTGTATATAGAAGAAGATGTACAAAGATAAACACCATAACAATTTTTTATGTTTGACGAAAGTTGATTTTTTATAATACTACAGATTGTCTATCTGTTGTAACAGATAGTATAACTATTGTGACAGATTGATTATCTATTGCAATAGGTTGGTCATCTATTGTATTATACAAATGTCTCTCAGTATCTGTCCCAATAGATATACAATCTATTGTAACATATAGTCTATCTGTTGTAACTGATCGGTAATCTATTAGAATAAATAAAAAAAGTAGGAAGACCTATTTGATAATTTCTAACAGATGACCTACATATTGTAACATATGTCTAAATTTGTTTGATAATTTTGAACAGATATGCCATCTGTTGCAACATATATATTATCTGTTGTGATATTTGAAGCTATTATTCAATTTCAATTAATAAGTTCAAAACTAAGGATTAAATTATATTCACAGACAACATTAAATAAATCGAAGCCTTTAGAAATTATATGAAATAACTCAACAAAGAAATGAAATGTAAAAAAATTATTATGGTTACAAATGATTTACTTGACAAATAAATAAACAATTTAACCTTTGGTACCAACAATTACAAAGGAGAGGTTATTACTTTGGCAGACTCAACTTATAAAGATCTACTCAATAGGAACAGGTTGTTCTTCATCCGGTGCTATGAAATTCGACTTTGGTCATCGTGGATCTTTAATGTCACTTGCGTATGATTTTTGAGCTTTTGCTTCTCCGTATTTCCTTAAAAGAGTAGCATATCTTTTGCGAAGTAATCTAGCATCAAGTCCATCATTTGGTACTTGTAATCCATCGCTCAAATACTTGGCGTAAGCGACAAGAAAAATACTGCAATCCCTGCATTTTATAAAAATAGATAATCCAACAGTTCATGTAAGCGTTGTGAAATTTATGAAATGAAACTAAATCATGATACTTACAGGCTACTAATGGGTTGTTCAGTGATTCCTTCAACATATTCTACATCAAATAGATTATTCATTTTATGTCGGTATGCTTCAATCGTCGACCAATCAGTATGAACCTTTTGGTTCAAAAAGCCATTTATATCAAGGTAAGCAGGCAATATTTTGATCAATTTTGTATCTCCGACGATGGTACAAAATGTCTTCTTCCCGATAGCGAGTCATAAACTCATATGCGCCTCTGTTTAAGAATGATGAAAGCCAACACCCAATGGAATTTATCATCGCAATTGATTAGGATGTACACTTCGTCAACCAAATACCAAGGTAAGCTAGCTGGAATGTTAAAACCTTTAATGATGTTGATTAAGAATTCCTCGGTTCGAAAAACTTTCTACTGTTGTTGACAAAACCTATTGTAGGCCTTATTGATGAAAAATTTGTACAAACAATTGCCTGTCATATATCTGTATTGTTCTTGTGTTTGAAACTTGGCTTTCTTTCGGAGGTAGTAAAAATGACATTGACGTGCTACATATATTATCAAATATTTCAGATTACGTGACAGTAAAATTAATACACAGATGCAATTAAATAAAGTATTAATTAATAGTAACATGTATGGCATTTAAACCTCATCATTCCAGCAAGTTTGGGGCTGTGACATCAATAGAACCAATCCTTCGCTTCAATATATGCAACAATAAAGTCGAACATATCAAAACCAAAACTCGATTCGTTCACTTTATAGTGTCCATTATTTTATTTTCTACATGATTTATATGTGTTAATGTCATATTTTTACAACAAGAATTGTATAGATCAATATCTTTAAGAGCTGATTTATGTACCTGCTGGCGTGACGGTTTAATAACCCATTGGTAATCCATTCTGAATAGTCGTTGATCAACTTTATTAGATTTTTTAGAGTGTTATCTGAGATGTTGAACTCTTCAAATGGGTGATTCTTCCATTCTCCCAAACTGATAGGATCCACTTTTTCTTCGTCCATGGAAGCAGTTTATGAATTATTAACTGTGATATTATGCTGTTCAGCAGTAGCTTCTACTGTGACATCCTCTTGGAAAGTCAAAATTGTCAATGCTAATAATCACAGATATACAAAAGATTAGATATCTTTTACATCAGATATATCATCTATTGAGACAAACTCGAATAGGTAAAATAGAGTTGTGCGATAATTTCAAATAGATGACCCATCTGTTGCAACATATGACTCATTTGTTGGTATAAATTAAAACAGTACTAAGACCTATTTGATTTACTGAAATAGACAGACATATGTTGAAATAGTTAACGCATTTGATGTAGTAGGTTATACGAAAGTTGTAACAGATGTATATATCTATTTGATAATTTTTAGGGGATGCATAATTTGTTGAAATAGACGTGTTTTTTTGTTTGTTAGAATAGATAATATACATTCACCTTCTTCAGCTCATGCTGCTCTCCTATGGCCCTTGTAAATTGATCAAAGGTGCAAGACAGAGATAGAGGAGTTGCAATTTTGCTTATTTCGATGCTTTATGATGCCTTGAAAATTTCTTTCCTTCTTCTCTTAGCCACCTTAATCTCTAGTGGAGTGTATGGATATGAAATCCTCTTTGATGGAATGGCACATCTCTTAGATTTCATTTTCTTTATAGAAGCAGTTAATGCATTAATAACATTAATTACTCCATCATGTTTCATCTTGCAGTCTTGATATTTGTATGTAGAACATTTGCTAGAAGTGGTAAAATATGTATAACCAATATGATCATAATCATAATGGTTTGTTGTTTCAAAAATTGTAAGAGGAGCATCACTACCACTACCACTACCATCAACAATAACAACAAGTGCACACTCTAAAATTAATTTTCTTGTGATGGTTGTTGCTCCAAACAATTCCTTATTTATTCTATCAATGACCGTAGGGTCTGATAAAATTTGCACATACCGTAAAGTAAGAAAAAAAATGAAATCTTCAACTCTCGATTGGTCGGAACAAGCCACAGATGGACAATTTAAAATAAATCAGTACATATATTAGAATGATGATGAAATTATTTTTAAAAATCATTAAATAAAATAAAAACTTAATTAGAATTATATCTACTGCTTCCTTCGAGGGGTTGAAAAGATCAAGAATTTTTGCATTCTTATCAATTTTGGCCGACAACCATCTCAGAATTTTTGGACATGAAACTTTTTCCTGGTAGTTCACTTGTTGTCTCAAATAAGGAATGACTTCAAGTACCTAAGCCTATAAAATAACACCAATAAATTAAAAGCATTGTTGAAAAACAAAAAGATAAATCATGTCATCAAAAAAGAAATATTTACCATGAAAGCCTATGGAAAGCCATATAAGTTGACTGTCCTTGGCGTTATCGGAGTCAACAAATATTTGACAGTCATTTTATAGCTTTCATAACCCCATGGATAGCTGTTAAATGTCCCAAGATCCTCGGAGAGCTTTATTAAACCAAGTGGTATGTTGTTGTTAACGTCTCTTGTCCAAAGAACATTATGTACAAACCAAACCAAGCACAATGATTGTTTGTGCTTCTTTTAAAGTCTTTTACCTTTCAACTCTTCTTTCAAATTTATGTTTTTGAAGCTTGGACCAACAAGGAACACCAGGTCATCACAATCACTTGACTTGCCTTTGCCTTTTTTAATCCAATAACTATGGCAAACTCTTTCCAATCAAAACAAACAGGCATGCGATAGTAATTTATCCACACCTCATCCATCTTATCTTTGTTTTCATACATAAACCTTATACCATTTTCATTTGAAAATGAGCATTATTGTCCTCCGACAAATCAAGATATTGCCCAAAGCAACTGTCCCTGAAATAAGCATCCTATTTTTTTTCTTGAAGTATTTTTCTGAAGGCCTCAAAAGATTTTCCCATGGCTACTTAACCACGAAATTACCCATTAAATTTGTGGCACCATCGCATTGTTTTCTCATATGCTGAAGGTTTTGATCAACTCTTTAATGGAAGGGCTATTAGCATTTGCATTATCTCTTTTGAAATATTCCTCCTCCCCATGTTTATCTTCTTCTGCTCCTGATTGAGATAACGCTTGTAAAACAAGTTAATAGAGTAGTGAATGTAGCTTAGCTGCTTCCCTTTTTCCTTTACTTAGACTTGATTTAGTTTCTTTTCTTTTGGGATCCATATTATCTAAAATTAACAGGAATACAAAATAGATTATAATTGATTAATGCATCATTAAAAAAGGGTAATAGTAAATCAAATATGTACAATAGTAAAATAACAGTTCTAACAGACCACACATCTATTGCACCAAGTAAGATATTTGTTGCAGCATATAACCAAACTATTGCAGCGGATGATCAATATGTTGGAAATAATAAAAACAGGCCACACATTTTTTGCACCAGGTAGGGTATCTGTTGTAGCATATAACCAACCTTTTGCAGCGGATGAGTAATCCATTGGAAATAATAAGAACAAATCAATCATATGTTACACCAGGTAGGTTATCTATTGCAGCCTATAACCAACTTGCTGAAGCAGATGAGTAATCCATTGGAAATAATAAAAATAGGTGACTCATCTATTGCATCAGGTAGGTTAGGTTATCTGTTGGAGCATATAACTAACCTGTTGTAGTAGATAATCAATCTGTTGGAAACAACAAAAATAGGCCAAACATCTGTTGCACCAGGTAGGATATTTGTTGCAACATATAACCAACCTGTTGCAACGGATGAGTAATCCACTCGAAATAATAAAAATAGACCACTCATCTATTGCACTTGGTTGGTTAACTGTTGCAGCCTATAACTAATCTATTGCGGTGAATGAATAATCTGTTGGAAATAATAAAAATAGATCACTCATCTGTTCCATCAGGTAGGTTATTTATTGCAACCTATAACTAACCTGTTGCAATGGATGAGTAAAAATTAATCACTCATCTATTGCATTAGGTCGGTTATCTATTTCATCCTATAACCAACCGGTTGGTACGGATGACTAATCTATTGAAAACAGTAAAAATAAATCACTTATCTGTTGAAATAGATCACTCATCTATTGCTTAATAAGTTATCTGTTGGATCAATATTATTTAGATTTATTCCAAATAGAAGAGTCGTCTGTCACAACAGATGAATGATATGTTAGATTCTTCATCTGTTGTATTAGATTTTCATTGTTGCATCAAATTTTCATCTGTTGCATCAGATGTATAATCTATTGCATCAGATAGTTTATCCATTGCATCAGATGGTTCATCTATTGCAACACCATTTTTACCCAAAAAATAACAAATCAATCCAACAATACCAACACAACACACACACACCAAGAACATCAACAGTGACCAAAAATCAGCAGCGAATTGAATCAACAGTTCGACAACAGAACTACAATAACAACAAAAAATTATATTTCACATCAAAAAGAGTTGAGAATAAATGCCAGAAATTAGGGTTTTATTCAGTCCATATTTCAAATTTAAGCAAACAATACTGAAGTTTTTAACTAATACTAGAAGATAAGTTGACTCAAGTTAAGTTCCTCTGTTTCTTCATAACTAAAAAGAAATAATTTTTTACCTGTGAAAGAAGAAATGGGACAATGAAGAACTCGAAATTGTTGTCGCCGGAGAACACTGCTTATCACGTTGATTGATGGTTGAAAGTAAAAAAAGAACTTACCCAGCTATTTGTCGCCAGAGCTTGAAGTCATAGGGGATTGATGGGAGAAATTTACAAAACTTTTGGTTGGGAGAGAGTTGAGAGAGACTATCGAGAGAGAGAGAGAGGAGAGAGAGGGTTGATCTAGAAAGAAGAGGGGTATGGGTTGATTTGTATTTTTGAAAAGACTAGGAAGTTTTAAAAATATTAATCAAGTCCACAATTAACTTAATCAAGTTTCCTAATTATGTTTGACCCTTTAAGTTGGTCAATATCACCAATCCTTCATTCAAGACTTAAAAGACACCTTTCCTTCAATTTTCTCAAGTAACTATGCTACTATTTGTCACATCGATTTAAAAATTTCAACCACTTGTTTTCCTTGAAAATAAGATTTTATTTTATGACTAATCCCAAGGCAATGTTATTAATGGGCAAGGTCGAGTAGTGTAGATATTAATTTTCTTACTACAAGTATGTGATTTTTTGCAGCTTGTTAAATTTAAAGTTTTGTTTATGGAAGAGTGAAGTTAAAAGTTAAAGTTCACTCACCTCTAAAGTCACTCTTGTGAATCACTCAAACCATGCACCCTCTTAAATTAAAATTTATATACAAATATATAATGCATGTACAATATGTATATAACTATATATGACTATACAATGTATCAATACTCTCCAGAAAAAGTAACAATTGTCCTTTTAATGATAGATAAAAATTCATAAACAGTTATGGTTTAGAGTGTAATTATGAAACGTAGCTACAATTTGAGGATATACTCGATAAAATTGGACCTATTCGAAGAAAAACATAGCAGACCGTTCTCCATGCTGAGCTCAATAGAAGTCCATTGCATTCTTGGCCCAAACTTATTTTTGCTTACCCATATACCAAAGAAAAAATTACAAGAAGTAACAAACTTAAGACTAATTATAGTAAATAACAATAATTTCATAAAATTATATTTTATAGAAAAATAATATTTTTGTAGTGACAGTTATCAAAGGGTAATTTCTCCTATTTTTCACTCCAATACGTTTTCTCTTTCCTTTCTTACTCTACCTTTTATTTTTTTCCTCAAATAGCTCATATTTTTCAGATTTTGACTCCATTATCTCGTGTGTTTTCTCACCTTGTAGATGAAGATTATGCTCCACTAATTAAGGTAACTATTAATTTACAGTTATTGTATGTTACCTCTTCCACAAATTCTATATATTTTGAATTTTTGTAAATTTTTTTGTTCGTTACTGCGATTCTTTTTTTATTTTTGGTTGTTGTATGATTGTGGAGTTCTGCTATAATGGCAGAACACAAACCATATAGAAGATTAAATAGAGGTATACCACCCATCAATTTAGTTTTTGATAATCCACCATCATTTAGTATTGGATTAACTCAAGATGAAGTTGTTAAAGTGGTTTCTACTCCTATACAGCCTAAGAAATTAGTGAGCATCGAAGAGACGAGGTCGAAGCATAGTAATGATCCAGAAAAGATGGCCAAAATTATGAAATAAAAAGAATTGAAAAAACATCCATCTCCAAAAAAACCCCATAATAAAAAAAACTGAGAAAAAAAGAAAATTAAAAGAAATCAAAGAATCAAGCAAAATTTCAAGTCATAATGTTGAAAACTCCACTAAATTTGATTCGAAAGAAGATAAAGACAAAGAGTTATTTGTATATGTATTTATTAGGTAATGGGTACTAATTTGTGTTTATGTATATATATATATCCTCACACACAAATCTTGCTGTATTTTTATACATTTGGAACATGTGAATGTATTTGTATTCTTGGACATACGTATGAAGTTTACATATGTATTTTTGAACAGTGCTGGATTTGTATTCGGATTGTCCTATGTCCTTTTAAAGGGTAATATACATATATTTAGTTGTATGTATTTATTAACTAATGGTAACTTATTTTTTTGTGTGTGTACATATATATATATATATATATATATATATATATACACACACACAGATATTTTAGGGGCATATGCATGTATTATGTATTTTTGATTACCTATATGTATATGTATATAGTTATCCTTTTTCTAACAGAGATTTATGTTGTATATGCATATATCTATATCTATATCTATAATATATTAAAAGTGTGAATGTCTTAAAAAAGTGATTTGAACTTTTCACTCTTCATTAAAAGACTTCACTTTAGACAAAATCATCTTTTCACTATTTTTTTTTAATTTTAATGATGTTAAATATTAATTATAATTAAAAATAAAAATCTATCCTAAAATAATTTTTTTTAAAAAAAATCTTTCCTAACTAAAATATGCTTGATATAAAAAAAAACTAGAAATCCTCTCTCCAAGTCCAAAAGAAATTGGGTAAAACGCTTTCCCAAATAACATAGGATTTTACATAGCATTTTCCATTTTCTATAAAAATCATGCTAATTAAATATTTTTTCTTCATCACAATTTTGTCTTAATTTTCATATTCTCGAAAGCGGTCATATATAACCACGAAAAATCAAACTAGATTTAACTCATAATTATGTTACATTTATGTAAAGAAAATTCATTAGCGATCATGATTATCCATAATTCATTAATTTATATTGAAGATTGTGTGCATGGGTCAAGAAATTATTCAAATGACTATTTTTTGGCTGATATCTATTAATTTTCAAGAATACTTATTTTTAAATCACAAATGGGGCAACAGTACTTATTTCTTTCAATTAGTTATAAATATACCGAGGTTGTATGTATGATTTATTTATAATATTAACTTTGCATCACCAAAAATGTTAATTAGGTTCAATATGCACACTTTGCTAGCCATGTGCGAACTTGAGCTAATGATTAGTATTGGCCAAAGTTAGTTTTGGTTGATTCGAGTTGTGCGTATTTGAGTTTAATTTTTATCCAATCATTAATTCATTTTATTACTTTGGTTCAATTTTTGCTTCTGCTTGAATAGATTATTCAGTGTATTCTATAATATTGTTGGAATAAATTTTATAAATAGTAAAGGTTAAAAAAAATAATTAAAGATAAAAATTTATATGTTGGTACATAACTTAGATGTGAGATGTTGAATATAATTGGTACGAGCGAAAGTAAAAGTAGGCCGAAGAAGTATTGACAAAGCTTTAACTTCTTCAAAGAAATGTTTATAGTAATGTGTCTAACGTTGTTTACAACATACATTTATATGTGCAAATATTAGCCTTTTCTAAAACCTTTCTGATATTAACACAAACTACACGTGAAAAAAATCTCAAAAGACGATTAAGAACGGGGTTGCACGGAACAACTATTTAAGTAGAACAACTAAGTTTGATCCAAAAAAATAAATAGAACAACTAATTACTAAGTATCAATTTATGTCTTGACTTCATATTCTTTTTTAAAACTTCAATGTTGATTTAAACAAAAGTAATTTCAAGTTAATTTATGCAGTATGATTTTGTATTACTTTAATTTTTATAGCTCAATTATTAATCGGCGTTATACATACCTGCAAAGCACATATACTAGACTAGTATACATAATGGTCAGGTATGTATTCTGTAAATACATATGTAGATATATATGTATTTTTGTATTGTAAAATACATATGTATATCTGTGTGTCTATGTATTTTGTATATTTTTGAAATATGTGTATTTAATATAGATATATGTCTCTTATGGAAAAGAAAAAATCTTAATCATTAAAAGAATAATCAGTTATGTAATTTTTGTGAAAAATTCTAACTAATATAGATTTATTAGTTATGTAATTTAAGCAAAATTCTTTTAATAAAAGTCATTTATGGAAAAAAATTCTCAGCTTTAAATGTATAGAGTAATTTAAGCATTATTCATTATTTACAAAATATAACTTGCTATTTTTATGTAATTACAAAACAGTTGCTATGGAATAATTTAAGCATTATTCCTTATTTAACTCAACTGATTTGAGAAAAAAGTGGACAGTAAATTTTGTATATATATCTTGATAGCGAACTTTGCCTATACAAAATATAACTTGCTATTTTATGTAATTACAAAACAGTTACTATGAAACTCTTAATTATGGGCTTAAGTTTGCTACTTATGAAATTTTTTCTGTACCATATAGGAATGTACATGGACTAGATTGGTTCGGATTTAAATTGAGAAATTGACATAATTGTACAACATTTCCAAAATATTGGCATTTTAATAGCCAAAAAAGATTACTCCCTCCGTCCATCGTTACTTGTCCACATTTCTATTTTGGGACGTCCAACAATACTTGTTCAGGTTATAAAATCAATGAATAATTTACCTTTTTTTTAACCCATTTTACCCATAGTTTTAAATACAATACATTACTCATTGTATTTTTCTAAAGAAAAAAATTTATTATATTCAATGGATGATATAGTAAAATCACTCTTCTATTTATTATTTCTTAAGATATGTGTCAAGTTAAAAAAATCATAAAAAGAATGTATAAAAATAAAGAAATAATACAACATTATTTTTACGATCTTAATCATTAAATATATAAAAGAAAATATAAAATTAATACACAATATTTTGAACTCTTATCGACATCTCACACAAGCTGAACCATTCAATAGCCTTCATCTTATTCTTCGAGACAAATAACAAAAAGAAATGTAATAAACATCAAAAATGTAACATGAAACTTAAAAAACTAATGCGATTATTTGTACAAAGTTTTACTATGTTTATTTATAGATCTGTAATATGAAAATACTAAATATATATCATGAATATAATTATTAATTATTTTATTGGTTATGATAATACAAAAATATGGGAATAATGAAAATAATGATCATTTCACATTAGAGAAAATTTAAAAAGGGAATTCAAATTTCTTAACATTGCATATTTAATATAATTAAGAGAGTTAAAAAGAGTTTTTTTTTTATATAGAACATAAATGAAAATAGATAGAGAAAAATCCAAAAAAATTTGTATTTCTTAGGCCAATGAAAGATGTCACAGCATTTTTTATTTTTTTTTGGCATTCCTACATAAAAAATTTGACTCGGTCATTATCTCACATACATAGATTCAATGTACAAATAAAAAATTTGTGAAATACACCCTTTCAGGCATAAGATGAAACTACAAAACTAAAATAAATAAGAAATTATAGCCCAAAAGCAAAAACTTGTTTTCGAATATCACAATTGTAGAAAATCAAGCATGAAGTAGAACATACATATAATCACATAGAATTATAATGACTCAAAGCGATAAAAAGTAAATGAAAATTGCCATAAAAAGTAAATAAAAATTTGTGTCAAAGAAATAAACACAAATTATCTTATTTTTAGTTTGATACTTAGATTGTTTTCTTCAAATCCTTTGTCACACCCCGGGTTTTTCACCGTATCCGACCCCGCTAGGGAGTGGGTTTTAGAGAAAATGGGTTTCTCCAATTAAAGTGATGTTTTGAAAAGGAATTATTTTGTTTACAGAGTCGCCACTTGGAATTGAGTTTGGGTGTTGCAAGTCACCTTATTGAATCCCTATTCAAAAGGAAATGACTCTTTCATTTTTATTTTTTCGTCTGCGAACTAGAAACTCGGATAAGGAATTCTGTTGACCGAGGGGAAGGTGTTAGGCACCCCTCGAGTCCCGTGGTTCTAGCACGGTCGCTTTAATGACTTACGTCTGGCTTAAATAATTTTTTTTTTGTTTTGGATTTATAATATTTGTTAACCTAAAAGTTGCTTGCTTCCTGCTTTTAACTTATTTTTAAATTATTTAAAAACTGCGTTGATGTGTAGCTTACCGATAGTAGTACTTTTCGGCCTCACCACGAGTTTTGGCATATTTCTCGCGCCTTTGAGGCATTTATAAGTCGTCCCCATTTTTCTAGTCTAAATAAACACCTAATAGGTTTAAAATATACCCAACCCAATCCAATCGGCTTCAAACGATAAATTAATTTTAATTATAACGAATGGTCGGTAGCAGGGCTTTCCAACTTCATCGTTAAATTTCACTTGTATATTAAATCTTAATTTCTTTGAGATTAAAAACCCAACTCATTCTTTTATGAATTCACTCCCTTACAATTAGTTCTTCCCTCTTTTGTTTTGTCAAATATGACGGGTCTTGAATAAGTCCGCAACCTATTTTATTTTATCTCCCGTTATAATTAACTATCAATTAGGCCTTAACAAATGTCGAGGTCTAAAAACAACTTTATTTTTAAAATAAAAACCTATGTCAAAATTTGTGATTATAAACCATTTTAGGAAGTTAGATTAATAACAAATAACTAAAAGAATATGAGCAAGACAATTGAAGGTTGATTCATTATTAATCCAAAGAGATATCAGTTTCTTAAATTATTTGTCCAGTAAAATAAGACCCAAACCAACTTATCTGAATCCTTAGCAGTTAGTACATGACCACGAATAAAGAGGCAAAGTAATAGTAATTGTATACCCAACACAACACTTGAGCATCACAACCACGTAAACAAAGCCTCCCATTAACACAAATATCCTACAGAATCACCATGGTAACAAAAATTCACCCTCCAAATCCCAAATCTCTTCATATGGAAAACTTCCCTAGCACCAAATCATTCCATCATTTCTTTCCCTTCTTTTTTTTTTTTACAAAAAAAAAAGATTTTTAAACTTTTATTATTGGAAGTAGAAAGTAACGGTGACCCTTTACAAAACTTTAATCAATTCACTAACATTTCAATTACTGGATATAAAAAAAATAAACCAGCACTACAAATCTACGTAGTAGTAGTTATAACTATGCATGTGCATGACTTTTGTGTGTAAATAATGCATCCTTAGTCCTTTTTTTTTTAATTTTTTTTATACTAATTGCATGTCAACCGAATATAACATTACATTTTTAATACTAATAACCTAAAATTATCTCATTTAAAATTTGAAACTAGTCTAGTTAACCTTACTTCGGAATGACAAACTAGTTATAAATAAATACATAAGATAAAGTATATAAAATAATAAATTACACATAATGAACAATATAAGAGCCGTGAAAATACATTTATTCATGCTTCAATTCACATAGAAAACTTATAAAATAACCAGTACGGATTCGATAGAAACCTGTCTGACGAATTAAAGTGAAGCACGAACAACGTCACCGAAAACTGAAACAGAACCTGAACTCAATCCACTACTTCTTTCCTTTCCTTCTTTCTTGTTTTCACTACTTGATCCGCATGTCTTTTTTTTTCTGGTTTCTTGGTTCCCTTTTTTTTCTGTTTCTTCGTTTCTTTTATTTCTCGATTTGTTGTTTCTTGATTTTTTTTTGTTTCTTGGTTTTGTCCGTGTCTCCTTTTTCTTCTTCCTTTCTTGTTTCTTGATCTTAATCCTCTTTCCGTGTGTGTTCATGTGTTATATATATAGTATGTAGTGTGTGTGTGCTTGTGTCGTGTGTGTGTGTTATGGGAAGGTAGTGGGTGAGGTTAAGTAGGAGTGGGATTGTGGGGTAGTTTGGGTAGTTTAGGTTTTCTTCATCATTTTTTTTTATTTTTTTATTTTTTTAAAATATTTTGGAAGAAATAAAAATACTAAAAAAAAAAAGTTAATTAGCTAGTCTTAGGAATATGACTAAGAAAAATTAATATCACATGTTTTTTTTATTAAAGTTGAAAGAAGAAAAAAATATAATTTAGAATTTTTTTTAAATAAATAAACAAATAAATAAACGATAAAATAAAAACTTATTTAAAAATGTGACTCTATTTTTTGTAGTTTCCAAAATTTTTAACGAACGTCAAAAATAAGATAAATTTAAAATGCCTAAAAATAAAAATAAAAATAAAATAAAAATTAATTGAATATTAAAATGGTATAAAAATATTAGGTTTGGGTCAAAAATTAGGTGTTTATAGAATGCCCCTCTTTGCTTGAAAATATGGAGAATTTCCAAGCAAAGAAGTAAACATGACTAATTTTGGCTCAACCATTTATTCATTAGTAAATAAGTAGAAAAGAGGTGTGACCGAGTCTTGGTTTTAGACATCCCACATATCTCGGGTTATAAGAGAATCAGGTCACCTGTAGTTCGAGTGGGTGTAAGTGTGAGTGGATAAATTGGAGAGTCGAGTTGAGGTCCCGTCGAGTTTCCGGTTCGTTGCTCCTTTTATTACATCAGAAAAAGAATAATGAAACTAAAAATGAAAGATACAAAATCCTATCTCTTCTAAATGTCTTGATTCTCTTGCTTCAGATCTTCCTCTTGGATCTTCAATTATCGCCTCACCTTCTTCTGGTGGGTACCTCAATCTCAAGATTTGATCTTGAAGTTAGGATTTGAGATTTGAACCTTCAACTTGGATTGAGTCATTGACACTCGGCCAAAGAACCGTTCATAAAATACTTTGGATGCTTATTCTCCTTATCAGAAGCTAAAAAGATGTCTCTTGAGATGTTGGGCCGCTACAGATATGGAGCTGACTCTAACTATCTTCAACCTGATCATTCTTTTATATTCTGACCGGAGATGAAATTCCATTCTTGGATAAACCTGTGCTTCACAGACAACCTGCAAGCCATCAAAGAAGATGAAACAAAACAAACAAAATTTTCTGCCCCAGTTTACGCTAGGAAGATTTTGTGAGTTATTAGAAAAACTATAATCTAGTGTAAAAATAAATAAATAAATGAATGGATAGAAATTTAGGCTAGGAGCGCGATAAGATAGGAACCCTATTCTTAATGATGCAACCAAAGGAAGGTATGCCTAATGAATGCATGGAAAAGAATTAGTATTTTTACTTATAAAAATATGATTAGGGATTGTCATACCCTATGAAGAAATAAAGAAGAAAAATAGGAAGGTTTATTTCCTAAAATGTCGACTAGGGGACGGCGTCTTATAAAGATAAGATAAGATGTCAACTAGGAGATGGCGCCCTATGAAGCCGAGATAAGATGTCAATTAGGGGATGGCGCCCTATGAAGACGAGATAAGATGTCAACTAGGGGATGGCGCCCTATGAAGACGAAATAAGATGTCAACTAGGGGGTGGCGCCCTATGAAGACGAGATAAGATGTCAACTAGGGGATGGTGCCCTATGAAGACGAAAAAGATGTCGACTAGGGGATGGCGCCCTATGAAGACGAGATAAGATGTCAACTAGGGGATGGTGCCCTATGAAGACCAAAGAGATGTCAACTAGGGGATGGCGACCTATGAAGATAAAGAAGATGTCAACTAGGGGATGGCGCCCTATGAAGACGAGATAAGATGTCAACTAGGGGATGGTGCCAATGAAGACGAAAAAGATGTTAACTAGGGGATGGTGCCCTATGAAGACGAAAAAGATGTCAACTAGGGGATGGTGCCCTATGAAGACGAATGAAGATTAGGATTTTTTTTTCTTTGTTAGAAAAGAAACAAAAATGCCCCAGTCTTGAATATGCGGGGTTTTATTATTATTATTATTATTATTATTATATTGATATGAACTTAGAATTATAGGAGTATAACAAAAAAAAAGAAAATTCAAGAAAACTTAACTTTGCTATAGTTTTTTTTTTCACTAAACTTCACAAGATTGCTTTGCCCCTGTTCAAGCAAAGAAAGAAAAAAAGTGAGTTTTAAACTTGGTAGTTGGTTTGTGGCCTTGAATCCCTTGGAGGTTTGTCTTATCCTTGCCCCAACTTGATACAGTTGATTAAGCTAATTAGTTGGCGAGCTTGCATCTTCATCTTTCAAATTCTGTTGTATTTTTGTTTGTTTCAGTACGATTCTGATCTTCATTTTCAAATGCGTTACTCGTAACACTTATCTTAATTGGCTCTCTGTCCTTGTCAAGGTGGTGAACACCGAATAATCTCTGCTCAATTTCACTGGGAGCCATGGTCAATTTTGCGCGTTTTCTTTATTTCGTATTTGGTGCGTGTAAAAAAATGAAATAAGGAAAGATCAAAATAAGGAATAAAAGAATTATGTTTGAATAGAAAGTATTCCTACCAGTAAAGTAAAAAACTTATTTGGAGGTGTAAATTGACTTCAATAACGCATGACACGCAATTTGGAGTAGATATTTGATCCTTCAAAACTGTCTAATTTCGAATTAGGCTGCACCTTTCAATCAAATCAAATCATCCTTCTTGATCTTTGTCCTGTCATGATAAACTTTGTTTGACCACAGTCATTCCTTCTGGGATTTTCTCAATTGACCTCTCTAATTTGGATTGTCTCGTTCATCATTGTCTTATGGCTCCCCTGAGGGTTTTCACCAATAAGTTTTTTTTTTCATCTTGTGGTGCCTCCATGGGTTTTCACCAATAAGTTTTTTTTTTCTTCTTGTGGTGCCTTCATGGGTTTTCACCAATAAGTTTTTTTTTTGGTCGGATATTTATATATACGACACACAAGGCTTGACATTCTCAAAAGTTGATCGAAAGGTCTTTAATGGACAAAGGAAAAAAGATTTTTAGGGTAGATTACAACTTGAGAGCCATATAAAAGTGACAATAGGATATATATCTCATCCTTTTTTTTTTTAAATACTAAGATTTTTTTTTTGTCGGACTGAACCCCAAGATAGGGCTGCCTACGTATCCATTTAGGAATCAGGTCGAACGTAGTTCAATGGACAACGCATTATCTTTTTTTTTTGGCTCCAAAGAGGGTCAGCAAGGAAAGGTAAATAAGGCTCGAAAGGCTGACAAGGGATTAGTGACGTTTAGTTAAGGAGAATGATGGCCTTTCGTCATCTCAACTTGAGAATGTTAAGCACAAGTGTGTCAAATATAATATCTTTTGACTGAATCGGCATTGATAGATTTTTCTGTCATTTTTCCGTCCAGATCCGCAAGTTGCAAAGATCCATTTGATAGTACTTGTTTAACTATGTATGGACCTTGCCAGTTTGGATAAAACTTTCCTTTAGCCTCTTCTTGGTGTGGAAGGATGTGTTTTAAAACAAGTTGGCCGGCCTCGAATTTTCTAGGACGTACCTTCTTATTGTAAGCTCGTGCCATCCTCTGCTGGTATAATTGACCAAAGCAAACTACCGTCAACCTTTTTTCATCTATTAAGGATAATTGTTCTAGTCTAGATTTGACCCATTTCGTATCGTCAATTTCGGCTTCATTAATGATTCGAAGAGAGGGAATTTCGACTTCTACGGGTATCACAGCTTCAGTCCCGTAGACTAGTAAATAAGGAGTTACGCCAGTCGATGTACGGATAGTTGTACGATATCCTAAAAGTGTAAACGGTAATTTCTCATGCCACTGTCGAGATCCTTGGACCATTTTCCTAAGAATCTTCTTAATATTCTTGTTTGCTACTTCAACGGCTCCATTTGCTTTAGGACGGTAAGGGGTAGAATGGTGATGCACGATCTTAAAATGCTCACAAACCTCCTTCATTAGATGACTATTGAGATTGGTTGCATTGTCTGTGATAATGGACTTCGGTATACCAAAACGACATATGATGTTCGAATGAACAAAATCCACTACTATTTTCTTCGTGACTGATTTGAAAGTATCATCTTCTACCCATTTACTGAAATAGTCAATAGCGACCAGTATGAATCGATGCCCATTAGAAGCTTTTGGTTCTATTGGACCTATTACATCCATGCCCCAAGCAACGAATGGCCAAGGAGCGGACATAGGATGCGGCTCTGAGGGTGGCGAGTGAATCAAATCATCATGAATTTGACACTGATGACACTTGCGAACAAAGCGAAAGCAATCTCTCTCCATAGTTAACTAATAATATCCCGCCCGCATAATCTTCTTTGCTAAAACATAGCCATTCATATGCGAACCACATACCCCCGAATGTACCTCATCATGATTTTTTCAGCTTCCTGAATATTAACACATCTCAACAAGTTCAGGTCTGGGGTTCGTTTGTACAGAATCTCCACACTTAAGAAGAACCCATTAGCAAGTCGCCTAATAGTCCTCTTTTGATCTGCATTGGCGTGTATTGGATATTATTTTGACTTTAGGAAGTGTTTGATGTCATAGTACCAAGGTTCATTATCTGGTTCTGCATCAATTATATTACAGTAACCATGTTGATCTCGTATATGTATCTCTAATGGGTCTAGATGCGTATTTCCTGGGTTTGGGAGCATGGAAGCTAGGGTAGCCAGGGCATCATCCAGCTCATTATGGGATCTGGGGATATGTCTAAACTCGATAGACTTGAACCTTTTGCTAAGGTCCTCTAAGAACTGTTTGTGTGGAATGATCTTGATATCTCTCGTTTCCCATTCACCTTGAATTTGTCGAATGAGTAATTCGGAATCTCCCAACACCACTAGCTTGTGTACATCCAGATTTATTGCCATATTTAACCCCATGATGCAAGCTTCATATTCTGCTGTGTTATTAGTACAAAAGAAACAGAGTCGTGCTGTGGCGGGATGATGATGCCCAGTCGGTAAAACAAGAACCGCCCCAATTCCTACTCCTTTGACATTGACTGCCCCATCAAAGTATAATTTCCATGCATACGTATCATCTTGAACTTCTTCCTCAATTGAATTTATCTCTTCGTCAGGGAAGTAAGTTTGCAAAGGCTCATAATCATTGTCAACTGGGTTCTTTGCCAAATGGTCAGCCAATGCTTGTGCTTTCATAGCGGTACGAGTAACATACACAATGTCGAATTCTGTAAGTAAAATCTGCCACTTCGCCAATCTGCCTGTGGGCATAGGTTTTTGAAAAACATATTTTAAAGGATCCATTTGAGATATGAGGTAGGTTGTGTAGGACGAAAGATAGTGCTTCAAATTCTGAGCAATCCAAGTTAGGGCGCAACATGTCTTTTCTAAAAGAGTATATTTTGCCTCGTAACTCATGAACTTTTTGCTCAAATAATAGATTGCTTGTTCCTTCTTGCCTGTGATATCATGCTGTCCTAAAACACCACCAAAAGAATTGTCCATCAGTGACAGATATAGGAATAAAGACCTACCAGGTTCCGGTGGGACCAGTACTGGAGGATTTGCCAAATATTCTTTAATCTTATCAAATGATTCTTGACATTCGTCTGTCCATTGGATAGCAGCATCCTTCTTTAGCAACTTAAATATCGGTTCACATGTAGTGCTGAGCTGAGCGATGAATATGCTTATATAATTCAGCCTTCCAAGAAAACTCATGACCTCAGTTTTATTCTTTGGAGGCAGCAATTCTCGAATGGATTTTACCTTGGAGGGGTCCAATTCAATTCCTCTACGGCTAATTATGAAACCCAAAAGTTTTTCGGATGGAACTCCAGATGCACACTTGGCTGGATTGAGCTTAAGATTATACTTTCGCAACCTTTCAAAGAATTTTCTCAAATCATCTACGTGATCGACTCGTGTCTTGGACTTGATAATGACATCATCAACATATACTTCTATTTCCTTGTGCATCATGTCATAAAAAATAGTAGTCATAGCTCTCATGTACGTAGCTCCCGCATTCTTTAAACCAAATGGCATGACCCTGTAGCAATAAGTACCCCACGGGGTGGTGAAAGCAGTCTTTTCTGCATCTTTTTCATCCATCAGGATCTGGTGATATCCGGCATAACAATCCACGAAAGATTGGATCTCATGTTTAGCACAATTAGCAACGAGGATATGAATGTTGGGCAGTGGAAAGTTATCTTTAGGGCTTGCTTTGTTCAAATCCCTATAATCAACACAAACTCTGATTTTGCCATCTTTTTGCGGTACGGGCACCACATTAGCCAACCATGTGGTGTACTGAGCGACCCTGGTCACGTTCACATTCAATTACTTCATGATTTCCTCTTTGATTTTATCGCTCATGTCAGTTTTAAACTTTCTTTGCTTTTGCTGGACCGGTGAAAAGTCAGGGTATGTAGGCAGTTTGTGGACTACCAAATCTGTGCTTAGACCCAGCGTATCATCATAAGACCAAGAAAAAACATCCTTATACTTGATCAAAATCTGAACGATATCATTTCTGATATTCTGATCCACATGAATACTTATTTTTATTTCTCTAACCTTCTCACCAGTTCCCAAATTTATTATCTCGGTGTCATTTAAATTGGGTTTGGGCTTATCCTCAAATTGATCCAATCCTTTTTTGACTTCCTTATCAGTTTCACCTTCATCGTATTCATCTACCATTTGGTTTGCTAATTCGAGATTAGACAACTTTTTAGGATCTAAATGTGAACTCCACGTATATGCCATATTATCGGAGCCAGTATTAACATAACTGAAATAATATAAAAATAATAAAAATTAAAAGAGGAAAGAAAATATAAATTTACTAGAAACTTGAATTCCATTTAGTTGAATCAGAAAGGATAGGAGGGTTAACATGCAAGAAACTAAACTATGTGGACTACCACCCTGAGAATAGTCCAAAATACAAAATAAAGGAAAATGAAACAACAAAATAAACTACCAAGACTCCTTCCTTGTGGGGAGAGGAGTGGCTTCCCAGTTAGTGAGCTTGATATTTGGCCCGACGAACTGCACATCTGCATAGCTAGGGCTTTCACCCATATTAACCATGTTTTCTTCATAAAACATTTCCTTGAGGCCTTGACATATTTCATCCACATCCTTGTTAGCATATGGGTATTGATTTTCTTCCTTTTGAGCTTTCGTGAAAGATTGGCTAATGTGTGGAACTGGACTTGTCAATTTCCAAGCCTTTTTCTTCTGCTCTTTTGCCCATTTTCTATCTGCTGCGGTAGGATTAAAGCCTAAGCCGAAGGAGTTGTGGCTACCACATAGATCTACAGGGTTTATAATTCCTTGCAGCGAAGCCCCTAATACTTTTCTCGGTTCATAACCATTTTGTAGCATTTGGCTAGCCACCATGATTAAAGTAGAAGAGAGATAAGACCTTGGAATCGGCGTACCTTCCACGACTTGATCAACTGTCACGGTTTCAAAGGCTTGATAAATGGGAGATTCACAACCCTCTTTTGTTTCGATACAGGGTACAGAAGGATCTCGATGTATGGGAAGGTCATCCTCTCCATGTACAATGATTTCCTGATTGTCGTGTTCAAACTTAACTACTTAATGCAAAGTAGAAGGTATGGCTCTGGCCCTGTGGATCCATGGTCTTCCTAAAAGTAGGTTGTAGGAAGTATCCATGTCTATTACTTGAAAGGTGATTGTAAACTCAACTGGTCCGATAACTAAAGCAAGATCTATCTCACCAATTGTGTCTCGTTTTGCGCCATCAAAAGCCCGAATACATACATTATTGGACCGAATCCTATTTGGGCTGAGTTTTAACTTTTGCAAAGTAAAGAGAGGACAGATATCTACTCCTGAACCTCCATCGACCATTACCCCTTTTATGTAATATCCTTCGCATTTGATAGTCAGATGCAAAGCTTTGTTATGACCAGAACCTTCTGTGGGTAACTTAGCATCAGTGAAAGTGATTCTATTTGCTTCAAATATTCTATGAACCATCCTTTCTATTTGACATACCGTAGTTTCCTTTGGGACGTATACTTCGTTCAACAACTTAATCAATGCCTGATAATGTTTTTTAGAATGTAGCAGCAGGGACAGTAACGAGATTTGAGCCAGGGTTTTCCTCAATTGATCGACAATAGAATAGTCTTGGGTTTTTATTTTCTTCAGAAATTCCTCAGCCTCTTCGTTTGTGACAGTTTTTTTCATTGGCCCTTGACTATCTTTAAACTGTTTTGGTCTCCTTAATTCTTCTGGAACATAGCATCTTCCTGATCGAGTCAAACCCCCCGTTTCGTTTGTTTCTTCCATGACCTCTTTTCCTTTGTACATCACCGTGGTTTTGTTGTAGTTCTATGGGATGGTTTTCAAGCTTGTTACTGGGAGCTGCGCTGCGTGTCTTATGACAATTGGCTCTGTCATCTCTCTCGTGTTGTTGCGCTATTGGTCGAACCTTGCGGGACCACTCAAAACATATAGTTTTGGCCCATCTTGTGCTATTCCCTTTAGCTTTGCAGGAACATACAATACCATCTTTTCTGAATATCGGGGTCTTATAATGGAACTCGCTCCTTTCACTATCAGTGGTTCTCTTTGCATACACTTCAGTGCTTCACCCGGGTTCTCCTTCAAGGCGCCTATTTCCATCACTTCTTGGCTTGTTGGCCTGTAGTCTCTATCATTAAAAATCATCCCCACGACGTGTGTGTTACTGTGATTAGGAAGTGGATTATCGGTGACATTCGGTGCTTCTTCTTTTTGTATTACGATTGCCTTTCTTTCGATTAACTTTTCGATGGCTCTCTTCAGACTCCAACAATTTTTGGTACTGTGACCTTGGACGTTGGAATGGTACTCACACCTTACATTAGGATCAAACCAACTTGCATTCGGATCCACTTTGAAAGGCAAAACAGGTTCAATCCATCCTAATTTGACCAATCTTCGCAACAGGCTCGTATATGATTCTCCAATTGGGGTGAAGTTTTCCTTTGGCCTCTGTTCTCTTATGTAGTCTGCCGGAACGTACGAATTACGAGGGCTTGTAAATTTGGCTGCCGCGGACGAAAACCTTGTGGCACAGGTGCCCGCCATTGTGGACGCTGAGGAGGTCGGGCATACGCTTGAGCATTAAGAACAGCAGGTTAAGGTGTATAGTAATGTTGAGGAGGGTTGGGTTGCACCTGTTGGACATGAACGTAAGGGGAGTTTCGTCCTCTTTGGGCATTGCCTGGTCCTGATGCCATCATGGACCCTTTCTCCTTCTTCTTCCAATTTTCGATACTACCTGATCCATTCTGAATGGCTTGTGTTTTGGCCCTGAGGGCGGTTTGGCTCATAATTTTTCCTGATTTGATACCATTCTCCACCATTTCCCTAATTTTTATTGCTTCGGCGAAAGGTTTACCAACCGTGACTAGTAAATGATGAAAATAATCGGACTCTTGAGTTTGGAGGAAAACGTCAATCAATTCCTGGTCCTTCAATGGCGGCTTGACTCTAGATGCCTGTTCTCTCCATCTTATGGCAAACTCTCGAAAACCTTCAGATGGTTTTTTCTTCATATTAGCGAGAGAAGTGCAGTCAGGGATAATATCGAGATTGTATTGAAATTGTTGTACAAAATCTTGAGCCATATCATCCCAAACGTGCCAATGGGAGATGTCTTGATCGATAAACCATTCGGAGGCTATTCCCATCAGACTTTCTCCGAAATAGGCCATAAGCAGCTCCTCTTTCCCTCCTGGTCCTCTGAGTTGATTGCAATACATTTTTAAGTGGGCCACTGGGTCACCATGCCCACTATTTTTGTCAAATTTTGGGGTCTTGAACCCTATTGGCAAATGAACATTAGGGAACATACACAGGTCTTTGAAAGAGATGCTTTTGTGTCCTCATAATCCTTGTATGTTTCTCATACTCTGCTCCAGAATCCTCACTTTTCTAGTTATCTCTTCTCGTTCTTCATTCATAATAGCCTTCTCAATCACGATATGAGACTCAGGCTGATGAGTGGGCTGAAATGAATTTACGGGTTTGAATGCCAATTCAGGAGGATAGACTTGATCATGATTTAGCTCGTTGATAGGTTTCTGCATCATTGATGGAGGATTTATATTAGTTGTCATGGCTGGAATAAAAAGCGGGTTGTTCGTGAATGATGGATTTGGAGGACGCATTGTGGATGTGCCAGCAGCGCTAGACACATTAGCGTATGGACCAAATCCAGGCGGATAAAGTGGATCATCGACCTGGGCTTGAGTAGAACTGGGATGATTTGCATCTGAAAATCCAGGAATCGAGGACGGCGGGGCTTGTCCATTCGCCCAGGCCTGATACATTTCCGCAATTTGTTGCTTCAATAACCTATTCTCCTCCAAAGATGCGAACTCTTGTGGAACTAACTGATCTCGACCTTCTTCATTGTCAGATTCTGTTCCATATTTCTGAGTGATCTTCCTTTTTCCTTTATACCTTGTGTTGTACGGGTGAGAGGCCAACTTAACCACAACCAACCACCTTATTCTCTCTCTCTCTCTTGAAACAGAAACAAATATGTTAGGATTTAGAGCTTTTAAAAATATTGATATATTCGTAACTAACTTAAATGTCATGCACCTAAGTAATTTTCTTCCTGAAATGGACTTAGGAAAACCCTCTTGTTTCATCCCGGCTTTGGTGAATTAATTTTTTTCTCATTATTTAACGCCAACATCTTAAAATTGTTACTTGAAACTTGAATCTTGAAAAAATATTTGATCGCACCCATCGAGGGTTGCCTACGTATCATGTTTTACATGAATCAGATCATCACCTAGTTCATGGTTATGGTAAATATATGTATATATTTAGAAATAAAGAGAGAATAAAAACTTGAACAAATGCGAAATTTTCCACACATTTTCAACTGTTCTTAAAACAAAGCTTTAATGAAAGGAAACTAAAATTATCTAAAACTAGAACAGACTCAGAATACTGGAGAAAACCTATAAAGAAACTAACTCTAAGAAAACAAGGACTTTAATAATTATCATCAAGATTCCTTCCAAAGATGTCTTGCAACTTAATCTTCTCTCAAACTTGAGTAGATCCTGGATAATGCTTTTGACAAATGCGGAGCTAGAGCACGCACCTGACGTCCCAGATTTTCATCACCTTGGTGAAGATACTTAGCATAAACATTAATCAAGGTTTAACTGAGCTGAAGTACCTCTCCCCTGGCCTCGATCATACTCTCATGGCAGTTTTGCACCCAATGCTGCGTGGTGCGGATGGTATGCTTTAGTTCTCCTTCTTGTTCATGAAGGTCATCGATCTGATAGTGAAGCGCTTGTCGTTCGGTCATCCACTGGCTCTTCTCGACTTCAACTTCCTTCTGAAAAGCCGTGAAGCGTCTCGCTATTTCTCTTTCCCGTTCCATGGAAGCTTTTAGCTGAGCTCGGAGCTTCGACTGTGTACTTGTCAGCAAGGCCTTCTCTTTCTCAAAATCGCTCGATTGCTGCTCCATAGCACCGGAAACAATATCCAGATCTTCTTGTAGGTCATGCATGGCAACACGGTTCTCCCTCTCAATATCCTTACTAACCGACCTAATTCTGGCCTCAAATTTTGCCTCATGGTGAACCAATTCTTCTCTAGCCCTTTCCAAATCATTATTTAAGATGTGCAGAGTAGACTGATATTTCTCTTCTACCTCTCGTCGAGCCTGCTTAATTCTGACTTCGATCTCCGCTTCTCGATCCACTGGCTCTCTGGCTGACCTTTCTGGCATAGCTTTAGGAGGAGGTTGTTCATGAAACCATGGAAGATACCAATAGTCTACCTCTCCCTTGTCGCGGTCTTCCACCATGTGATCGAAACCTGAAAGTACACATACTCCCCAGATCTTAAGTATCTCAGTCTTCCTTAGAGGGATATCGGGGAGGAATTCGTACATGAACTCTTTCATATCCTCGACTGGCGGTATATGCTGACGTCGATCGAATTGTCGCATGACTCTTAGTGGCACATAGGGCTGAACACCTCGGAGACCCATTAAGACGATGAAGGGTTGGAAAGTACACATATATATCACCTCTTTTGAGGGGAACCAATGATAATTCCATACTATCTTGTCAGCCGTCAACCCCTCCAAGTACTCTTTCCAAGCTCTTATTCCTTCGGGAAAATTTTGGTCCTCCATCCTCTTCTCATGGACCTTGATATAATCATTCCACTCGACTCAAAAATCCACAACAAATGGATGGTAACGAATATGCTCGAGCATCCATAGCTGAAATAGAATGTTACATCCTTCAAAATAGTCCGCCCCATTTTTGCACATTATCAGGGCCCGATAAATGTCTGCTAAAATCATGGGCACGAGGGTGACCTTAGGATTCTTCTCAAAAGCGGTAATAAACGCAGCCAGATTGGTGCTGATTTTTCCACCTCTCTTTGGGAATACCATGATTGCCAAAAAAGCCACTATGAATGCTTCAGAACCGTGCTTTTTCCAGGTTTGGTAGCATCCCCCATTGTTAAGTTCTGATTTAAACAGCTCGAATCCCCCTTACTGACCATATCTTTCATACAAAAAATTCTAGACGAACCCATCTATTTTCTAGGCAGCCTCCAATGTTCTTCTTTTTATGTGCAATAGCTCGAAAAATCTTTCGGGAGTGACATGCTTCGGTATCATGGGTTCTCCTTGGTGAAGGTTCTTTTCCTTTCCAATAAATGCTCCTATTTCCTCTAGTGTGGGAGTAAGCTCAAAGTCGAAAAATCGAAATACGTTGTTTGAAGGATCCCAAAACTGTACCAAGGATTCTATCACGTCTCTTCGGGGTTCAACATTCAACAGACTCCTTAAAAATCCCAAGTGTTTATATACTTCTCCCTGTCCATAGTCATTCATATTGTTATACCATATCCGCAATAGCTTTGGAACTTTATCTAATACCATGAAATGGGGTGCTTCATCATCCCTCGGCCTCTTGTCACTCCTTCCAACTGAGTTCATATTGCCCTATAGGATAATGATGGCAAATAAGAATTCTATTTTAAATATCCTAAAAAATAATTTTTGAAAGAAGTTGACGGAACGACACGGAATAGGATTTCAGCATGAGAAAATAGTAACTGACAAAACAGGAAGTATCCAAGTCTTCTAGAACATCCTAGAGTAGAGACAATAATTTGATGACGTTCGAACCAGACATATCAGCAATAATTAAATTATTAAAACAAAATAGCGGACCAAATTATTTAACAAGATTTTAATTGTGTTTGACAAAAATGGGCTCTATGATATTCCTAAGAAAGATTTTAAAACCAAAGAAAATGGACATAACGAGACCACGACGTTAAAACGACTTAATCTCTACAAAAAAAAAGTTCTATGTAAAATCTTATATATTTTCTAAAATAAATTCTTAAAAATTTTTATTTAACCCCTTTTTTCAGATCAATTAATTCACCTAAAAGCCGGTCAACATTCGATATGGTGTTTCCTATAATGCAACAAGTAGCACATAAAATGTACATGATGGTCTCAAAAGGTGACACCTGACCTAGATGGATACGACCCGAGGGTCGAGCCCCACTAAGTCAAAAATACACGTGATACAAATAAAACGTAGTGTATTAGGGATAGCCATGTCTAAGTTCCAGTTATGTTAGGTTCAAACTGGTGGAGTTAGGTCTCTAGACTGTCAATGAAACGAGCGGAATACTCGAGTCGGCAAGGGACAGCTTTACCGGTAGCAGGGCTTTCCGGCCTCACTGTTGGGTCCCTTTCCATCCTAAATTAAAGGTGTCAAACGGGCCGGGCTGACCCGGCCCGACCCGGCCCGACCCGGCCCGTATCTATAAACCGGACCGGTTTGACCCGGCCCGGAAAGCCCTAGGGCTTTAGGGTACCGGGTCCCGGTCCGGTTTTTTAAAAAAATTGGGCCCGGTTAACCCGGCCCGGACCAACCCGGTCTAGGCCTGCCGGTTAACCGGCCCGGCCCGGCCCGGTAACCGAAAAAAATAAAAATAAAAAAATAAAAAAAAAAAAAATTCTGTTGGGCCAAACTAGCCGTTGGCCCAACGGTAATATTACCGTTTTTGGGTCCAAACGGCTAGTTTGGGCCCATTTCATTAAAAAAAAAAAAAAAATATAAAATATTTTTTAATCCTCAAAATAAATCTATAAATACCCTACAACTTCAAATCATTTCTCACACAATTTTCCAATCTCTCAAATCTCATTCTCTCTCAAATCTCAATTCTCAATTCTCAAATATTCAATATATTTAATTTCTTAAAGTGTTCACTTTAATTTTTTATTTTTTCGTTTACAAAGTAAGAGCGGAAGTTTCTAAAGTCGCAATCTTCGGATACTTCCCAAATTTGGTATTGTCGTTCCATCTCTTACGTTTAATTTTTATTTATTGTATTAATTGTTTAATATTTAATTTTGTTATATTTGTGTATTTTGAATATTTTTAGTTTAATTTAATTTATATTATGGATAAATTAAAAAACCTCGCTGCTAAAGGTGTTAAAAATTTTTGTCCCGGAAGCGGTAGTGGTAGTAAAAAGCGAATTATTAGCGGTAGAGGTAGTTCAAGTAATAGATATACCCGTGTGCCTTCGCCTCCGGTACCGCTTGGTACACCTTTTGAGGAAGAAATAGGTGTAGGTGGTCACGATATGGATTATGTAGAATTTCAAGAAAATTACGGTATAGAAGAAGAAAATGAAGTAGATGCAGTTAATGTAGACGAAGATGATGAAAATATTGCTGAAACACCCGCAGTAGGACATGCTAACGTTAGATCTGAATCAGTTAATCTCCCTTCCCGTCCTCCCAGTGCCCCAAAACCCCGTAAAAGAACTAGTATTGCATGGCAATTTTTTGAACGTATATCAGATAGTGAGGTGCAGTGCAATATTTGTCAACAAATATATAAGCATAGAAGTGGCGGTAAGCAAGGGGGTACGGGTACGTTAATGAGACATATAGCTGAAGATCACAAAAGAGAGTTAAATATTGCAAAAGGTGGTGGGGATGTTGGTGGGTCAACGCAAACTAGAATGGACCCAACAACCGGTCAAGTAGCGAAAAAGTATAATAAATTGAGGGACCGGGAAGAAATAGCTAAAATGGTAGCTGTGGGTTGTTTGCCTTTTACTTTTCCTTCTTCTGATGCTTTTATCCGTTATATACAAGCAATTTATAATCCTATGTTTAATGGTATTCCTAGAACTACTTGTCGGTCTGATATTTTTAAACTCCATTCACAATATTGTTTTTATTTATCAACATTCTTAAAAAATATTCAATGTAGATTGTCCCTAACTTCTGATCTTGGTCGTGCTGTTAATAAAAATGATTATTTAACTGTTACTTGTCATTGGATGGATAGTAATTTCATAATGCAAAAACGTATTCTTGCTTTTTTATATGATGAAGATCGCAAGCATACTGGACAATTTATTTCTGATTCTATTATTAAAATTGCCGGATATTATGGTATAGAAAATAAAATTTTATGTATTGCTTTTGATAATGCTTCTAACAACAAGAATGCTATAACAAAAATAAAATCTACGTTATCTCCACCCTTTCCTGAAATTTTCCATATTAAGTGTGCATGTCATATCTATAATTTAATTGTAAAAGATGGTCTTGACTTTTTTGAGGTTTATATTGAAAAAATTCGTCTTGCCGTAGGTTTCATTCAAGGAAATAATCGTAGAGCGAGAATTAAAGAATTTAAAGTTAAATGTCAAGAAAATGGACTTACACCGATTTTAATGCCTGAGGAAATTGATATTAGATGGAATTCTACGTATGAATTTTTAAAAACTTGTTATAAATATAGAATTCCTATTACACTAACTTTTAACCAACACTGTGGTTCTTTTGCTGATTCTGCTGATTGCATGTTACATAATTCTGATTGGGTTATAATTAATGATCTTGTTAAATTTTTAGAAAAATTTTATGTAGCTACGGTTGAATTTTCCGGTGCATACTATCCTACTGTTTGTAATATTTTGGCATATATAGCCGATATTTCTGGTTTGCTCCAACAATATAAAAATAAAGAAGGTTATAAAGAAGCTGTTGGCGCTATGTTTACGAAATTTAAAAAATATTTCTTCCCGATTCCCCCTATTTACATGATTGGTGCTATTTTAAATCCTTGCATGAAATTTAATCATATGTGTCACTTTAGTACGCTTATTTATACTAACTTAGAAATAAATACTAACCGTGAGTCTGAACAAGAGCAGCCTGATTTGTGGACGGCTACGGCTGATGCAAAAGATTATATAGACAAATTATATAATCACTATGCTGATTTATTTGATTCAGCCGTACCTACAAATATCAGTCCAACTGTCGCTCCTCATCCTCCCGAGGAGCCATCATCTTCTAAAAGGTCGGCACATAGTGGTTTTCCTGATTCGTTTTATGATTTATCTTGTTAGAACAGTGTGGATGACAGAGCTTACACATCAACTTATCGGGAGGAGCTGAAATATTATCTGCGGATGCCACCAGAGGATCGCAGACGACGGATCAACTCGCTGGATTGGTGGAGAAATAATGAATCACAATATCCTGTACTTTCAAGATTAGCCAGAGATATCTTGAATGTTCCAATGTCAACCGTTGCATCAGAGAGCGCCTTCAGTCAGGGACGACAGCAGCTTGGAGACAACCGACACTCATTGGGAAGCAACGCAATGAATGTTTTAGTTTGCCTTAGAGACTGGATTAGAGCAGAAAGAAGAAACCAAGGAATGGAACCAGAGCCAAGCGACGACCTCAAACTTGAAGAAATAATGACTTCACGGGAGAACTCAACAGAATCAAGTCCAATGCATGGGTTTGCCCCCGTTGACTTCGACTATCCTATGCAAATTCCAATTAATATTAACATGCATGAGTTGGAAAAAATGATGCATAATTTATAGATTTTTCATTCATGTAAATTATAAATTTTGGATCATTTTGCAATCAATAAAATTCCACAAATTCATTCACTCCTTAGTTGTTGTTTTTTATTTTTTTTTATTTATCAATTTAAAGTTTTAATATCTTCTATAGAAGTGTATATTTAATGTATACATTATATATATCTTCTATAGAAGTGTATATTTAATGTATACATGTGTATATATCTTTTATAGAAGTGTATATTTAATGTATACACGTGTATATATCTTCTATAGAAGTGTATATTTAATGTATACATTATATATATCTTCTATAGAAGTGTATATTTAATGTATACATGTGTATATATCTTTTATAGAAGTGTATATTTAATGTATACACGTGTATATATCTTCTATAGAAGTGTATATTTAATGTATACATTATATATATCTTCTATAGAAGTGTATACTTAATGTATACATTTGTATATATCTTCTACAGAAGTGTATATTTAATGTATACACGTGTATATATCTTCTACAGAAGTGTATATTTAATGTATACATGTGTATATGTTTTATAAATTAGTATATAAGTATATCTATAAATATTGTAATGTATATATAATGTAGTATATTTTATAAGTAGTAGTGTATATACATTGAATGGTGCATAAACACGTGTATATATCTTCTATAGAAGTATATATTTAACGTATACATGTGTATATGTTTTATAAATTAGTATATAAGTATATCTATACATATTGTAATGTATATATAATGTAGTATATTTTATAAGTAGTAGTATATATACATTGAATGGTGCGTATACATGTGTATATATCTTCTATAGAAGTGTATATTTAACCTATACATGTGTATATGTTTTATAAATTAGTATATAAGTAGATCTATACATATTGTAATGTATATATAATGTAGTATATTTTATAAGTAGTAGTATATATACATTGAATAGTGTGTATACACGTGTATATATCTTCTATAGAAGTATATATTTAACGTATACATGTGTATATGTTTTATAAATTAGTATATAAGTATATCTATACATATTGTAATGTATATATAATGTAGTATATTTTATAAGTAGTAGTATATATACATTGAATGGTGCGTATACATGTGTATATATCTTCTATAGAAGTGTATATTTAACCTATACATGTGTATATGTTTTATAAATTAGTATATAAGTATATCTATACATATTGTAATGTATATATAATGTAGTATATTTTATAGGTAGTAGTATATATACATTGAATGGTGCGTATACACGTGTATATATCTTCTATAGAAGTGTATATTTAATGTATACATTGTATATATCTTCTATAGAAGTGTATATTTAATGTATAGATTGTGTATATAGCGTATATATAGTGTATATTTGACCGGTTTTTATCCGGTTTTGACCGGTTTTGACCGGGTTTTAGCGGGTTTGACCGGATTGGGTTAAGTGGGCCAGTTTCGGGTGGGTTTTATTTTTTTACTGTGCGGCCCGGCCCGGCCCGGCCCGGTTAAGGCCAAAACCGGCCCGTAACCGGCCCGGAACCCGGTAAGAGAGAGGGGGCCGGTTCCGGGTTGACCCGGCCCGGCCCGTTAGACAGCCTTATCCTAAATCATGGGTGACTACAGAATCCTTCCCAGGAGCGTTGCCGCATCTCTGGTATCTCAAGCTCGGGAGCGAATACCGCATCTCCGAATACACAGTATCTCAGAAGACTCAGATGGGTGCGCGAGAGAAGACAAATTATATTGCAATTCAAATAATATCAAAGCGATAAACATGTAGGAAAAGAACACATTTAGGCCAACAATATACATTATCAAAATTAAATAAATCCAAATAAGTCAATATAAAAGTCCGAATTCTAGTTATATCTCCAGCAGAGTCGCCATCTGTCACACCTCGGGTTTTTCACCGCATCCGATCCCGCTAGGGAGTTGGTTTTAGAGAAAATGGGTTTTCCCAATTAAAGTGACGTTTTGAAAAGGAATTATTTTGTTTACAGAGTCGCCACTTGGAATTGAGTTTGGGTGTTCCAAGTCACCTTATTGAATCCCTATTCAAAAGGAAATGACTCTTTAATTTTTATTTTTTGGTCTGCGAACTAGAAACCCGGATAAGGAATTCTGTTGACCGAGGGGAAGGTGTTAGGCACCCCTCGAGTCCCGTGGTTCTAGCACGGTCGCTTTAATGACTTACGTCTGGCTTAAATAATTTTTTTTTTGTTTTGGATTTATAATATTTGTTAACCTAAAAGTTGCTTGCTTCCTGCTTTTAACTTATTTTTAAATTATTTAAAAACTGCGTTGATGTGTAGCTTACCGATAGTAGTACTTTTCGGCCTCACCACGAGTTTTGGTATATTTCTCGCGCCTTTGAGACATTTATGAGTCGTCCTCATTTTTCTAGCCTAAATAAGCATCTAATAGGTTTAAAATATACCCAACCCAATCCAATCGGCTTCAAACGATAAATTAATTTTAATTATAACGAATGGTCGGTAGCAGGGCTTTCCAACTTCATCGTTAAATTTCACTTGTATATTAAATCTTAATTTCTTTGAGATTAAAAACCTAACTCATTCTTTTATGAATTCACTCCCTTACAATTGGTTCTTCCCTCTTTTCTTTTGTCAAATATGACGGGTCTTGAATAAGTCCGCAACCTATTTTATTTTACCTCCCGTTATAATTAACTATCAATTAGGCCTTAACAAATGTCGAGGTCTAAAAACAACTTTATTTTTAAAATAAAAACCTATGTCAAAATTTGTGATTATAAACCATTTTAGGAAGTTAGATTAATAACAAATAACTAAAAGAATATGAGCAAGACAATTGAAGGTTGATTCATTATTAATCCAAAGAGATATCAGTTTCTTAAATTATTTGTCTAGTAAAATAAGACCCAAACCAACTTATCTGAATCCTTAGCAGTTAGTACATGACCACGAATAAAGAGGCAAAGTAATAGTAATTGTATACCCAACACAACACTTGAGCATCACAACCACGTAAATAAAGCCTCCCAATAACACAAATATCCTATAGAATCACCATGGTAGCAAACATTCACCCTCCAAATCCCAAATCTCTTCATATGGAAAACTTCCCTAGCACCAAATCATTCCATCATTTCTTTCCCTTCTTTTTTTTTACAAAAAAAAAGATTTTTAAACTTTTATTATTGGAAGTAGAAAGTAACGGTGACCCTTTACAAAACTTTAATCAATTCACTAACATTTCAATTACTGGATATAAAAAAAATAAACCAGCACTACAAATCTACGTAGTAGTAGTTATAACTATGCATGTGCATGACTTTTGTGTGTAAATAATGCATCCTTAGTCCTTTTTTTTTTATACTAATTGCATGTCAACCGGATATAACATTACATTTTTAATACTAATAACCTAAAATTATCTCATTTAAAATTTGAAACTAGTCTAGTTAACCTTACTTCGGAATGACAAACTAGTTATAAATAAATACATAAGATAAAGTATATAAAATAATAAATTACACATAATGAACAATATAAGAGCCATGAAAATAACTTTATTCATGCTTCAATTCACATAGAAAACTTATAAAATAACCAGTACGGATTCGATAGAAACCTGTCTGACGAATTAAAGTGAAGCACGAACAACGTCACCGAAAACTGAAACAGAACCTGAACTCAATCCACTACTTCTTTCCTTTCCTTCTTTCTTGTTTTCACTACTTGATCCGTATGTCTTTTTTTTTTCTTGTTTCTTGGTTACCTTTTTTTCTGTTTCTTCGTTTCTTTTGTTTCTTGATTTGTTGTTTCTTATTTTTTTTTTTGTTTCTTGGTTTTGTCCGTGTCTCCTTTTTCTTCTTCCTTTCTTGTTTCTTGATCTTAATCCTCTTTCCGTGTGTGTTCATGTGTTATATATATAGTATGTAGTGTGTGTGTGCTTGTGTCGTGTGTGTGTGTTATGGGAAGGTAGTGGGTGAGGTTAAGTAGGAGTGGGATTGTGGGGTGGTTTGGGTAGTTTGGGTTTTCTTCATCATTTTTTTTATTTTTTTATTTTTTTAAATATTTTGGAAGAAATAAAAATACTGAAAAAAATAAAAATAAATAAGTTAATTAGCTAGTCTTAGGAATATGACTAAGAAAAATTAATATCACATTTTTTTTTATTAAAGTTGAAACAACAACAACAACAAACCCAGTGTATTCCCACCTAGTGGGGTCTAGGGGGGTTAAGATGTACGCAGTCCATACCTCTACCTCTGAAGAAGTAGAAAGGCTGTTTCCGATAGACCCCCGGCTCAAGACACGAGACACCACACAAATATAAAGTAACGCACAGAACAGGATTTCATAACATAAATACGGCACCCATAAGTATTAGGAAACATCGGAAAGCACCCAGATTCGTAATAAAACATGGAACACCGAAAGCATAACAAGAAGAAGAATAGGAATAGGAATAAAAATAAGAATAGGAAGAATAACAGGAATAAAACCCCCACCAAATACTTCCCTACCCTAGCGCCCCAAACTGGCCCTAGTTTTCTGCCCTAATTCGCGCCCTCCAGACCTTCCTATCTAGGGTCATGTCCTCGGTGAGCTGTAGCTGCTCCATATCCCGCCTAATCACCTCACCCCAGTACTTCTTCGGCCTCCCCCTACCCCGCCTAAAACCATCCAACGCTAGCCTCTCACACCTACGAACCGGGGCATCCGTGTCCCTTCTCTTCACGTGTCCAAACCAACTCAATCGGACTTCCTGCATCTTGCACTCCACTGGAGCCACAACAACCTTCTCCCTGATAGTCTCATTCCTAACTCTATCCCCTCGAGTCATCCCACACATCCAGCGCAACATCCGCATTTCCGCCACCTTCATTTTTTGGATGTGGGAGTTCTTAGCTGGCCAACACTCCGCTCCATACAATATGGCCGGATGGACTACCATCCTATAGAATTTGCCTTTAAGCTTGGGCGGCACCTTCTTATCACACAACACCCCCGACGCGAGCTTCCACTTCAACCATCCCACCCCAATATGGTGCGAGACATCCTCGTCAATCTCACCGTTACCCTGTATCACGAACCCGAGATACTTGAAACTATCCCTCTTACATACCTCCTGCGATTCCAGCTTCACGACCACCTCGTCCTCCAACCTCGCGTCATTAAACTTGCATTCCAAATACTCTGTCTTGCTTCTGCTCAACCTGAACCCTTTAGACTCAAGAGTTTGTCTCCACACCTCTAATTTGTAATTCACACCCTTTCGGGTCTCGTCAATCAGAACTACATCGTCTGCAAAAAGCATACACCAAGGCACCTCCTCTTGAATACGCCGCGTCAATGCATCCATCACCAAATCAAACAAAAAAGGACAAAGAGTAGATCCCTGATGCAATCCTGTCAAGACAGTGAAATGCTCTGATTCTCCTCCCGCCGTCCTTACCTGAGTTTTCTCTCCATCATACATATCTTTAACTGCTCTGATATAAGCCATCGGGACTCGACTCACCTCCAAGCATCTCCAAAGCACCTCCTTGGGAACTTTGTCGTAAGCCTTCTCTAGGTCGATAAACACCATGGCAGGTCCTTCTTCCTTTCCCTATACTATTCCACCAGCCTCCGTACCAGGTGAATTGCCTCCGTCGTCGAGCGCCCAGGCATAAATCCAAACTGATTTTCCGAAATAGACACTATCTGTCTCAGCCTCCCCTCGACCACTCTCTCCCAAATATTCATAGAGTGACTCAATAACTTAATCCCCCTATAGTTATTGCAACACTGGATGTCACCCTTATTCTTATAAAGAGGGATCATGGTACTCCACCTCCATGCCTCGGGAATCTTTGCCGTCTTGAAGATTTCGTTAAACAGACCAGTCAACCACCTTACCCCAGCCTCTCCAACGTACTTCCAAAACTCCATCGGTATCTCATCCGGCCCCGTCGCCCTACCCCTCCGCATCCTGCGAACAGCCTCTCTAACCTCTTCTACCCTAAAACGTCTACAATAACTAAACTCCCGACACTCCTCTGAATGCTCCAGTTCCCCTAACACAATAGCTCTATCCCCTTCGTCATTCAAGAGTTTATGAAAGTACGACTTTCATCTATTCTTAATATGGTTGTCCTCCATCAACACTCTGTCGTCCTCCCCCTTAATGCACCTCACCTGATCGAGGTCACGGCCCTTCCTCTCCTTAGCCTTAGCGAGTCTAAACAAATAAACGATAAAATAAAAACTTATTTAAAAATGTGACTCTATTTTTTGTAGTTTTCAAAATTTTTAACGAACCTCAAAAATAAGATAAATTTAAAATGCCTAAAAATAAAAATAAAATAAAAATTAATTGAATATTAAAATGGTATAAAAATATTAGGTTTGGGTCAAAAATTAGGTGTTTACATCCTTCATAATGTCTTTTGAACAATTCAAATCAAGATACATGCTCAAGAAGAACAATTATTTCTTTTGATTTTAAGATTCAATAGACTAAAAAGAAGTAAAGTTGTGGGAGAGACAAAGCTTGATCTCAAAATGTATACTCAACATTATTACTATATGTTGAACCTTGAAACCTGAAAAGGCTATGATGCAATCGAAAAGGCACGTATCCAGCTTAATGATTTATTATTTCAATTCAATTCTTGCAACTTTAATGACCCATTATAATGTAAATATTCTTTCAACTTTAATGACCCACTATAATTAGTTTTTGATGGTTTTAGTTATAAAAAGAAGGCTTAAAAATATCACAGTATGAATGATGGCTTTAAAAGTAAGTCACATTATTATTTTCACTTATATACAATATAGACATATAGACTTATGTTGTTTCATTACATAATAAATTATCATTAAATTCATAAATTAATAACATTGACTTTTGAGTTGTGAAACGAAAAAAGAGTTAAATGCATAATTAAGAGAATGTAATTAAGAAATAATTTGAAATTTTTAATGTATTTTTTAAATTAAAAAATTAAGATAAATATAAAAAAATTGAGAATAATTATATAGATAGGAGGGAAGATCAAAAGTATAGAGTTAAAACTTATTAATGATATTCCTACTAAAAAGAAGAGTTACAATCATTCATTATTATATTAGTAGATGCTAATTATCTTAAAACTAAATGAAATAGCTAATTGATAAATAAGAGGCAGAATTTAAAGTAACCATGGAACTTGATATATAACTTTTGGGTCGCTAAAAATCTAAGCAGCTTTATGGCGTTTGTTTGTAGGAATTGGCTCTCCCGCTGGTGTGTAGGCATCACAGATAACCTGTTTCAATTACAGAAACAATAGGACCAAACTTCTAAACAATGAGAACAAAGATTCATTAAAACATCATGAATCAGTATTCCTTACTAAACAACTCACCAAGATGTTGTTACCACCATGAAAAGGATCTTTAAAGATTGCCTGAGGACTAAGGTTAAATGGTTGAGGTTAGAAAAGGGAAAAAATGAAAGGAACATTTTAAAAAAAAAATAAAAATAAGGTATAAAGGAAAGAAAGGAAAATTCTTCTAAAAAGGAATGAAAGAAAAATTAGTCGCTGATCTTACTATAGAATGACTTCACTGTCTTCTCCAAACGCTTGTCCAGTACTTGATCCATCGTAGTTCCACTTTGGGAGCACAGAAGCATGCTGGATTGGCGTTGAAATAGTCTGAAAATTCAAAAGCAATCAATTAAGAATTAGAAAATTCATGTAATAGTTCAAATTCGTTTTCCTAAGCTTTGTTGTTTAATTAGAGAAGCAGCATCATGTACCCTTGATTTACTGCGCATGTCAATTCCAGACCCTCCAATCTTTGTTTTAAAGGAATTATAAATATAGATGGGAAGGAAGCTCAAAAGTATGGAGTTAAAACTTATTAATGATATTTCTAATAAAAAGAAGAGTTACAATCATTCATTATTATATTAGTAAATGCTAATTATCATAAAATTAAATGAAATACTAATTGATAAATAAGTTTTAAAAATAGAAAAATCCAAAAATTTGTAAAAAAAAAGGATAAATAGGAATACTTGCTTGTGAGACATGCCACATAAGTAAGGACTTATTCCTCCTTTATATTTATATATATATATATATATATTAATTTTTTTATTTTTTCTCTCTCCTAATGATATTCATAAATAAATATACATAAATACCAACTCTTTCGGAAGTAATTACACTATCTCCCACTTTTTTAATTACTTTACTCTCTCCCTATTAATATATCTAACATAATCGACATATACATAACATTTTGTGTATATGTTGGATTTTTGTAATATGTTTAGGGAGTTGGAATTTTTTGTAATATTGGAAACATAAGTTGTTCATTTGTGTAATTTTTAGTATTTTTATCCTTATCACTCTCTCTCTTCTTTTCTTTTTATTCTTATGTATATAAATTCAATATCTTTATGTATGAATAAAATTTTATCCATAAAAATTAATGTGTAAATTTAGTTGATATATACGAAAATGTATTCCTAAATTATATTTTGTTTGTACGCATAAGAATATTAACAGCACTTATATCTGCAACTAGATAATGCATAAAAAAAAATTAAAATGCTACATATATACATGAAAAATTATTCATGATAATTTGCATATAATTTAGCTGGTGTATATGATAGCTGCAGAATGTATACATAAATTATAGTTTGTTTGTTACATAATAATGTTAACAACAATTATAGTTACAACTACATAATGTATTCTGGTAATTTACACGAAAAATAAAAAAGAGTTGAACGAGTAGTAAAAAAAAATATTCAAAAGTAGTAAATGTTTTTCACCTTTTTTTCATAATTGTTCTTCTCATTGTTCTTTTTCTGCTCATTGTCCGAATCACTCCAGTGTATTTTTAACGAAAAACATAAAAAAAAATAACTACTACAAAAAAAAAGAAGAAAAAAGCAATAACTTCTCCGTGAATTCTCAAATCTAATTTTTAGATCTTTTGCTAATTTTAAGGAGAATTTTTTATTGGAAGAGAGAGAGTAATTTTTTACTATTTAGAAAAAAAATTAAAAAAATTATCAAGGAAATGGTTATAGGCTACATGGTGTGTCAAGACCCGAGACTACCCCTAGTTGTAACACGGTACTTGGAACCATAAGTGATCCCAAGCTAACCCTTGAACTGACATACTGTTGAGCAACTGATTTAAAATATATTGAATAGCTAGTTCTGCTGTGCTGAAATATAATCGTGACAAAATCTGAGAAAAATATAACACTGATACAATTTTCAATCTGATAAAAACTGAAGAGAGAACTGAAATTATATGACAGACTTTGACTGACATCTATGAAGCCTCTACTATACTGACAATAGATAGTTGGGACATGCCTCCAACTACCACTAATCAATACAAATGAATAATAAGGTAAAGTACATGAACAACATCTGACTGAAGTCCCCGAATAGGAGAACTCATCACCTACTGGCTGAAAACTGCAACTGCCTAATCATATCGTGTGGACTACAATTGATACATACATTATGAAACAATGTAGCCACACAGACGTATATGTGGATCAGTAGTTCTGGAATGTACTGAGTAAGCGGGGGTGAATGCAATAAGTAAAACTGATTTCACACATAATCTTAAAACATTCATGCTAAGTGTAAGTAGGCTCACCAAGAGACTTAAATAAATTGAAAGCTGAAATATCTTAAAACATACATAACAAATATAATCTGATAAGCTGGTGAATCGCGACATTCAGTTCCTTAAAACTTTACTGGTATAATATAAATAGAACTGAAGCTGAAAAATAGTAAAATATGGATATTGTATGAATACTGGATCTAAAACTACGGAGTGGAAACCGACATAACTCAAGGATCTAAATACACAAATATACTGAGCATGAATGCATGAAAAATGTGATATCTGAGAATGCAAGACGAAGTGTATATCTATTATGTCACTGAGATAAATCTTAAATCTAAAAGACAGAAAGTTGTAAAATCAGAGAAAGCATGAGCAAACATATAACGTGATTCTAAAATAGTCTGTAAAATGAAATACTAAAATCTGATAACTGGATAACTGATGAACTGTATGCTATGGTTAAGAAAACCTGGACTGAATTCTGTACTGAATATTTGACTGAGACTGTGGGAGGTATCATCTAACAGACATGCCCCAATCTAAGGTAATCGGGGTCTAACTTGTAACCCCAGTTGGAAGGGTTTCAGTATCGTGCCACGGGTACTAATACATAGCTATGTAGATCTTCTAAACTAATGACCCAAAGGACTAATGAGTCACCTTCAAATGGTATGTGCTCTAATAAGATATGTGTTAACTATCAGATAAACACCTTGTCAATCCTCAACTGGCAGGTTGATATCTCTAACCTACGCTGACTACGTAGTTCTGAAACTCAGGGACTGCTACTAGAGGTCACACCCTCTACTGGAAAGTGATTCCCCATCTCTGGGTTCGATCGGTGCTAAATCCTACTCTCAGTTGAATGACATTGGAATACTAACTGGTGCATGAACTGTTAACTGATAAGCTCAGGTCATTGTATTTTGAAAACAATAGTACATACATATTCTAAAGTAATTGTAAACACGTAAACTAATGTCTTTAATATGAAATAAAATTGGAACTTTTGTTATAAAGCTAATAATCTGAATATGGGAATAAAATCATGATTTTGTCTGACTTGTTACTTGAAAATGAAAATTATGTAAAATACATAGGTATCGGGTGTTCATAACCCACCAACACTGAATAAGTACAAAATATGATATTAATCTTGAAACACTGAAATAAGTGATTATGGTTCAAAGACCCTGACATGGGCAATTCATCAAACACATGGGGATCATGAACTTGAAAATGGGAATATGATGTACATGTGAAAACAACATGGGTACATGACTAATTTCATAAGTTGGGTATTTATCATGAAATCAATGGGATAGGACATGGAAACTTGCAACTTAAAGAATGAATAGATTAATTCACTTGGAAATGCTTGTGGACATCGCAAAGTTCATCATTCAATATTATAACATAAAATTCAATTGGATACGTCATGGGAATCGAAACTTAAAGCATGAGATAACCTAACTTTTCATGAAAACATTGTTGGACATGAGTTTAGTCAAATTACTATGGAAATCATGATTTAAATTCATCCTGAACACATGATACTTCATAAACAAAATGGAAAGTTCATATCTTTAACTAAAGAAAAGCTTTTTAGGCTCCATGGGTGAAAAAGGACATATGAATGAACTCCCACATACCTTAAACCCTTAATCTTGAGAAGGAAACACCATTCTTGAAGCTTTCTTGAAGGTTCTTGAACTTGGGGAAACTTAGATTCTTGATTTCTTATTGAAAAAAAATTGAATTTGTTCTTGGGGGATGAGTAGGGTTTTCTTGAGAGGAAAATTAGAGAAGATAGGCAAAATAATGCCCTAATTAGTGCCCAAATCGTGTTATGAACGATTGGGTTGATATGAAAAAAGACCCAATTGCCCCTTAATCATTAAACCACAAATTCATAATTGGAATTAGGGGTGGGCATTCGGTATTCGGTTAGGTATTTTCAAAGCTTGGGTCCGATAATTCGGTAATCAGTATTTGAACATAGATACCATATACCATACTTATAAACATCGGTTCGGTAGTTTGGTAATAGGTAAATTAAACTTTGATTTGGTGCGGTATTTGGTAATACCATATTAAAGTTGGAGATGTGCAAATGTATGTTTAAACTTCAAAGAGTATATTTAATAGAAATCCTATTTAGTATTTTTTTTGTTGCTTTTTATAAATATATTACCAAGGTTTAAGAGATTCTTTGGGATGACTAGTACTATTGTCTATTAGGTTGGGATAGAAATATATATATATATATATATATATATATATATATATATTCGATATTCGGTAAATACTGAATACCAAACGGTATTAATATCTTGTACCAAACCCAACCACAAATACCAAAATATTAAAATTTTACTCCCAAATATCATACCAAATACCGAATTACTAAATACCAATTACCAAAATTTTTGGTTTGGTTCGATAATTCGATTTTTGATATTTTATGCGCAACCCTAACTGGAATACGGATTAAAGGCTCATCGCGACACGATTTTATCATGGTGGCTTACTAGTTCTGACGAAAATGATCATAACTTCTTGCTCGGGTATCAGATTAAGGGAAAATTGATATCGTTGGAAAGTTAATTCAATTATCTACAATTTGGTACGTCTTGAGTTGAAAAAGTCCACGTAAATCAAACATCATAAACGTTCAATATTTACCCTTGCAGGATGATTACCAAACTTTGGTGAATCAAAGACTCTTAGCTCAAATTGTTCTAAGTGATTCCTATGAACATTCTTCACCTTATAAGCACTTCACAACTAGGATAAAGATCATGACACATGCATTCAATTATATTCAAGAAATGTATGAAAACACCTTCACCGCAATGCGATGTACATGCCAAAGAAAATGCCCCTGCGACGGGGCCCTATCGTGATGAATTGCTGGATTTGTGATCCTAATGTGCCCCAAAACCTTATCCGAAAAATCCAAAACTCCCCCGAGACATACTTCTTACATCCCTGAACGAAGGCCAAAATAAAAATCCTTGAAGTTTGGGAGTCTTGAAAATGACTAAGTCCCCAACACTTAGTGACAATTTCAAGCCTTAAGCCCCTTAAGCATACAACTAAGAGTTGAATCTAGCTAGGATAAGTACGGGGTATTACAATATCTCCCCCTTAGGAATATTCGTCCTCGAGTGAGACTAGTTATACATAGAGTACTATACTAAGTATCTGAGATCATATACTGAACATGCATGACTTGGAACATGATTGTATAACTGGGTCTGAAACATGATACATAAACTGAATATCATGAACTAAACTGATTCCTTAAATACATGTGATGACATGAGAATGGTTATAAGGTTGAGATAGAAAAGATAGAGTCAGCTTATGAGCAACCATTACTTTAGGCTGGATCTGATTTCATGAAGAAAAGATGAGAGATTTAGGACATGAAAACTCGGGTATTACAACATATCCCCCTTAGGATTGTTCGTCCACCGAATGATACTGACTTGGCTGAAATACTAAAAAAAGACTGAGGTGATGCATGGGATACTTACATATTGAATCATGACTGAAATATTATACTCAACTATACATTCTACTTTAAAACTGCACTTCACTTGAGGTTACTTAAAATATTCACACGAGCACTGATAACTATATCGACTGAAGTCTGAATTGAACTGAATTCTCTCACTATGTTCAAGCCTACTCGAATCTACAAAGCGCACACATAGCACTGTAATACTAGTCTTAATCATGAATTCAATACATCCTACATTTTCACAACTCCCCATCTCAAGAATAATTCTTATTACCACTTCAACAACTACATTCAACCTCTTACTAGGAATTTACTGACGCGCAATACTTTCATCCACTTATACACCAACATAACATTCAAGCCTATCATTATAACCATATATGAACTTCTGGGAAAACACCCATAAAGGAATCTTTGTCATATTCTCTAAACCTTTATCAAAAACAACTTTCATGTACTACCCCAAGAAAACACACACAAAATTTCAACTAACTATGTATAAAAAACATGGCCTCAATCTTACTTCACACTTATAGCCTTAGCGAAAAACAAGTATACAATAATCTTTCATCAACAAGAAATATTTACTCTCTCCCATCTAAACAACTATTCATCATCACTATCTTAACCTAAGAAAAGGTCACTGAAAGGTTAGAACATGAGGACTTGAAGCATGAAAGAATAACTTTGACACTTAACTGAGGCCTAAGGAATAGAGTATCAACATTATAGATTTATCAAAGAGATCTAAACCGAGGGCATACATGACATAAAATGAGTTTCGCTAATTATTAAGAGTGTAGCATGAGTACCTAAAACTGAACATACTGTATATCATAAGTACATGAGTCATGAGTTTTATGACCTGAATTTGGAGTTCATAGATTTTATGAAATATGATTCGTACTGCTGAGTGAACTGGAACTCCTCATACCAGGAACTGAAAGCGTACATGATTCTATGAAAGGTGCATGAATATGAGCTATGATTATGGAACTGACATGTAAGGCATGCGTAGATATCATGATGACTGAAGTACAATACTTTGCACTAAGATAAGAATGGGTCGGGCATCATCCTCTCTTACTGTTGTTCTACAACATACTGGCACCACCACTAGAATCTAAGAGCCTGACTCGATTACTTGCTCTATCATCTCTCTCTTAGCTTTAAGCCATAATTCTAAGTCTGTAGGACCCTTTAAATAAACTCTAAACTGAACTGCAACCACTTTATTCTAGATCCCAAAATATAAAAACACACATAAATAATAAAATCAAACTGAAACACTATATCTGAAAGTGTAAAACCCACTACTAATACTTTCTTTCGAGGTACAACTCTTTGTTTTATATATCCAAGCAATCATCACACAATAGATTAAACACTAACTAATTTAAAATTTTCAGGAGTAACACCAGACACTGAGTTCACACTATCAAGAGTTTCAACTTTTCTTTCGATTAGCTCTATATTCAAAGATTCAAACTTAGATTCTAACACTTAATATGGATATCCCCAAACCTTCAATGAACCATACTAACTTCCTTCATAGGCTACTAACATCACATCTAAACCATGAGAATTATCACTACACCAATATACCCAACATCAACAACATATAATTTCAAATCAACAAACGTAAATTCTTGCATTCACTATTTCAAGCCTATAGCTCACCCTTTATACAACTAGCTCAATGAATACATAATCTACTAAATCTAGATAAACACTATCCACCTTTACTGTTGCTAAACTTTTGGGTTCATGCTTCTAACTCTAGGTCACATGCTATCATAGAATTTTGAGAAGGGATCTAAAAACACATCTAGCTTTGGATCAATGCACGATTTTTTATGGTCATGAATGAAATCTTTAAAACTTTGGGACATAACGGAATTAATAGGATACTTTTGAGTCTGTGTACAGTCCTACAACAGTCTGTGGGGACTATCTGAAAAAGCTCAATCTGTAGGAATTTAAGCTTTACTATTTTGGTTACCTTAAAAGTAAGGTAGAGTTGACATGAATGGAGAAAGATGAGGATCTGTATAAATTTCTTAGAGAACACTTCTACTGCACGATCTTAGATATGAAAAAAGGGAACCATTTCCTAAATGCCTTGTAGCCTCTCAAAGAAAAGTACAAACCTCTCTGTACCATTCCGTAAGACTTAATTAGACATGGCTTCACAGATACCCTAAGACACTTGAACCTGGCTCTGATATAAAGTTTGTCATGATACGAAACTACCCTCTAGTTGTAACACGGTGCTTAGACCCATAAGTTATCTAAAGCTAACCCATGAGCTGGCATACTGTTGAGCAACTGATTTAAAATATATTAAATCACAGGTTTTATTGTGCGGAAATATAATCATGACAAAATTTGGGAAAAATATAATACAGATATAATTTACAATCTGATAAAAATTGAAGAGAAAACTGAAATAACATGACTGGCTTTGACTGACATCTATGAAGCCTCTACTATACCGACTATAGATAGTTGGGACATGCTTCCAACTACCACTAATCAATACAAATTAATAATAAGGTAAAGTACATGAACAACATATAACTGAAGTCCCCGAAATAGGAGAACTCATCACCTGCTGGTTAGAAACTGCAACTGTCTGATCATATCATGTGGACTACAATTGGTACCTATATTATAAAACAATGTAGCCACACAGACGTATATGCGGATCCGTACTTCTGGAATGTACTGAGTAAGTGGGGGTGAATGTAATAAGTAAAACTGATTTCATACATAATCTTAAAGAATGCATGCTAACTGTAAGTAGACTCACCAAGAGACTAAAATAAACTGAAACCTGAAATATCTTAAAACATGCATAATAAATATAATATGATAAGCTGGTGAATCGCTTACACTTAGTTCCTTAAAACTTTACTTTTATAATATAAGTAGAATTGAAGCTGAAAATAGTAAAACATGGGTACTGTATGAATACTGGGCCTGAAACTTTGGAGTGGAAATCGACATAACTCAAGAATCTGAATACACAAATATACTGAGCATGGGTGCACGAAAATTGTAATATTTGAGAATGCAAGAATAAGTGTATATATCTGTTATGTCACTAAGATAAATCTAAAATCTAAAAAACAGAAAGCTATAATATCTGAGAACGCATGACTAAATATATAACATAATTCTGAAATAGTCTGTAAAACGAAATACTAAAATCTGATAACTGAATAACTGATGAACTGTATGCTATGGTCAAGCAAACCTAAACTAAATTCTGTACTGAATATTTAACAGAGACTGTGGGAGGTATCATCTAACCAACATTTCCCAATCTAAGCTAATCAAGTTCCAACCTATAACCCCGTTGGAAGGGTGTCAGTACCGTGCCACGGGTACGAACACATGGCTGTATGGATCCACTAAACTAATATCTCAAAGGACTAATGAGTCTCTCTTAACAGGAAGGTGCTCTAATGAGATATGTGTTACCCTCAATTGGCTGGTAAATACCTTATCAACCCTCAACTGGTAGGTTGATATCTCTGACCTATACTGGCTACATAGTTCTGAAACTCGGACTACTTCTAAAGGTTACACCATCTACTGATAGGTGAGCCCCCATCCTTGGGTTTGCTCGATGCTAAATCCTACTCCCAACTGAATGACATTAGAATACTAACTGGTGTATGCACTGTTAACTGATAAGCTCAGGTCATGGTATTTCAAAAACACCAATGCATACAGATTCTAAAATAATGGTAAACACATAAACTAATGTCTTTAATATGAAATAAAACTGGAACTTTTGTTATAAAGGTGATAATCTGAATATTCAAATAAAATCATGATTCTGTCTGACTTGTTACTCGAAAATAAAAATCATGTAAAACACATAGGTATTAGGTGTTTATAACCTACCAACACTGAATGAGTACAAAATGTGATATCAATCTTGAAACATTGAAATAAGTGATTATAGTTTAAATACCCTAACATGGACAATTCATCAAACACATGGGGATTATGAACTTGAACATAGGAATATGATGTATATGTGAAAACAACTTGGGTGCATGACTAATTTCATAAGTTGGGGATTTAACATGAAATCAATGTGATAGGACATGGAAACTATCAACTCAAAGCATGAATAGATTAATTCACATGGAAACGCTTGTGGACATGACGATGTTCATAATTCGATATTTTACCATGAAATTCAATTGGATACGTCATGGGAATCGAAGCTTAAAACATGAGATAACTTAACTTTTCATAAAAACATCCTTGGACATGAATTTAGTCAAATTACTAAGGAAATCATGATTTAAATTCATCTTGAACACATGATACTTCATAAACAAAATAGAAAGTTCATATCTTTAATTAAATAAAAGCTTTTTGGGCTCTATGGGTGAGAGGGGACCCATGAATGAACTCCCACATACCTTAAATCCTTAATCTTGGGAAAGAAACACCATTTTTGAAGCTTTATTGAAGGTTCTTGAACTTGGGGAAACTTGGATTCTTGATTTTTTTTGGGAAAAAAGAATTGAATTTGTTCTTGTGGGATAAGTAGGATTTTCTTGAGAGGAAAATTAGAGAAGATGGGCAAAATAATGCCCTAACTGGTGCCCAACTCGTGTTATGAACAATTGGGTTGAGGTGGGAAAAGTCCTAATTTACCCTCCATCATTTAAACCAAAAATTCGTAACTAGATTGCGGATTAAAGGATCATCGCGACATGGTCTTATCACGGTAGCTTACTGGTTCTAATAAAAATGATCATAACTTTTCGCTCGGGAATCGGATTAAGGTAAAATTAGTATAGTTGGAAAGCTAATTCAACTATCTATAATTTGGTGGGTCTTGAGTTGAAAAATTCCATGTATATTAAAAGTTATACACATTCAAATTTGACCTTTGTAGGATCGAACACCAAACTTTAGATGAATCAATGACTCTTAGCTCAACATTGTTCTAAGTGATTCGTATGAACATTCTTCACCTCATAAGCACTTCACACACTAGGATAAAGACCATTACACATGAATTCAATTATAAATCAATAACTATATGAAAATACCTTCACCGTGATGCGATGTATGTGCCAAAGTGTAACACCCTACATATTTGGGCTAGACTTCAAACTGTTGTTCCTAAGTATACAGTCCGGAACTCAATGATTTTATGTATATATATGTGTGATGATCAATAATATAGTGTTAAAATGTCCTTTTATATCATTTGAGGTCATAAAAATCTCCAAACTCAAAGACGAGTTGAGAACACTTCTATTGATTCAGTTTTAGCAAATATTTAATCTTGGGGTCAACTTTAAACTACCATTACTCCTTGTAAATAATGATTTGCATGTACTACTATATGCCAAATGAAATATATTTGAATTTTCTTTTTAACACATTTGGTTTCACCTTAATCCAATATCGGAGCAAGAAGTTATGCCCATTTTACTCTAGCATATTAGTCTGTCAACTAAGTGACGACCTGAGCTGACGGGCCGTCACATATGTGACAAATTATCAGACCAAGTCTTCATCCTTAGGTAGAAAATCATCAATTACGGCTTCTAAGTTATGACCTAAGGTAATGGGTCATCACCTAAGTGATGACTTATCAACCCAAGTCGTCACCCATGAAATTCAGCAATTCCCATTCAGATTCAGAGAGCTATTTTGGTCTTTTTCCTTACCTCCTACAATTTAAATCATACATTAAATCCTATTAAGTGATAAAATATTAGTTTCTCATCACTCATAATCCTATCCACTCTTAAGAACAAAAAAATTAGGGATTTCTCTCAAGATCATCTCCCAAGAATAAAATTCAAGCCCTCCTTTAAAAAAACCAAGAAATTTTAATTCTCAATCCAAGAACATTCAAGAAAAGCCAATTCTCTTTAAAGATTAAAGCTCTAAGGTATGTTAGATGTTCATCCATGTGCCCTTTCACCCATGGAGTCCAAAATCTATCTTTTATGTTTTAACTCATGAAATTACATGTTTGTAATGATTTATCTCTATGAAGCTTTTATAAATTTTGATTATATATGATGTTTACAATCTGTTTTCATTGAAAGCATCCCTTATTATATATTCTATGAATTATGTCCTTGAACTTTCATGAATTTTGAATTTATATCATGTTTACAAGAAATTGTTGTTGTTATTAAACCCTACATGTTTTGAATGGTGTTGTCCGCTGATTTAAGCCTTAATTGGCGATTTAGTATCAAAATCATGCTTCTATAACATGTTTAAAACTTTTCCCATGCTTAGCTTAAACCATGATTTGCAAGTGTTTGATAAAATACTTAGATGAATGGATTTTGAACAATGACTACTTATTACATGTTTACAAGTATAGATTTTGGAAATTGCTTTCAAGTGGAACGCATTATAGTATGTTTTAAATATTGTGGTTTTCATATCATGTTCATGAGAATTTGGAATAAATCCTCAATTTATGATTTTATCATGTGATCATGTTATCTCATCATGTCTAGAAATATCCTCATGTTAAAGTCTTGTTCCCCATGTATTTGATGAAATGCTTAAGTGAATAATTTTGAACAATAATTTCTTTGCATGATTTCAAAGCTTTCATGTGACCCTGTTGTTATTGTTATCAATTTCTGAGGGATATGAATACCCCAAAACTTAGCTGTTTACAAAATTTCAGCAGTTACAGAATAGTTCAGATAAACCATGAGCATACTCACCCAGTTAGCCATCATGATCAGTTGTTTGTCAAGTTAAGCTTACTTCAGTCCCGTAATCAGTGTAAGTTCATTTGAGAGTAGGATTCAGCACTGAGAGAGCCTAGGGATGGGGGATCACTCATCAGTTAGGACTGGGTCCTTAGAAGCAATCCCTAATTTCCAGAACTATGTAGCCACGTATTTTATGAGATATCACCTGCCAGTTTTGGACTAACACTCTCAGGGATCACCCGCCAATTTAGGACTGATCCCAGGAGTCATCCGCCAGACTAGGACTGAATCCACAGCCAGTATTAGTACCCGTGGCATGGTATTAGTACCCTTCCAACTAGGGTCACAAGTTGGACCCCGATCAATTCAGACTAAGGCATGTCGGTTAGATAATACCTCCCACAGTTTTAGTTTCAGTATTCAGTATAGAACTCAATTCAGTTTTGCTTGACCATAGCATGCAGTTTATTAGTTATTCAGTTATCAGATTTCAGTATTTCAGTTACAGACTATATCAAAAACATATTTTATGCTTGGCTATGTATTCTCAGCTTTTATAACTTTCACGCATTGATCTCATGCTAACCAGTCAGTCTTTGCTTCATGCATGTTCACTAAGTTATTTCATATTATTCAGCTAGTTATTACTTCGTGTTCAGTTATCCGATGTTATTTATTCAAACAGTTATTACTGATACATATGAAACTATGCATATTAGCCTACCTCATTTAGCATACCAGTACATTCAAAGTACTAATAGCATACTTGTTTCTTGTGCTATGATGTTTCATATCATAGGTTCGGACGCTCACGTTCCCGATCATACCTAGTTATCCCATCCCACTAGTAGCAACACCAGTGGTAAGTCCTCATGTTTTGAGGACCAGTTATGTTATTTCAGTTTCCCAATTTTAGCAAATAGTCGGAGTTAGTTAGGGGTTTGTCCCATCAACTCCTCAGTTATTCAGTTAGAGGCTTTCAGACTAGTACAGACAGTTAGTCAATTTTTAGTATGTTTTTCAGACGTTAACATCATATTTCAGTATTGATTACAGTGTTTAAAACCTTATGGCCTTTTCAGATTTCTTCCGCATATATTTTCATGATTATTATTCAGTGCTTACAACAGGTACCAGTCATGAGTTATCTTGTGGTCTTTCAAGATTTTAAGCATCGTGTGACGACTAGGGTGTACTCCCGGGTCATTACATAAAGGGAATGTCATCGCAACGCAGCCCTATCGCGGTGACTTACTGGATTTGTGATTCTAACATGCTCCAAACCTTGTTCGACAAATCCAAAACTCCGCCGAAACATACTTCTTACATCCCTGAACATTAATTAACTCAAAAACTAACGTCTTGGGGTAGAGAAGATCAAAATTAAAATTCTCAAAGTTTAGGAATCTTGAAAATGGCTAAGGCCCCAACACTTAGTGAAAATTTCAAGCCTTAAGCCCCTTAGGCATGCAACTAAGAGCTGAATCAAGTTAGGATAAGTACGGGGTATTACATGGTGCTGATTGTTTTGGCTGAGAAGTCATTTCATGCCAACTTTTTAAAATGAAAAAATTACAAAAAAACACTTTACTTTTTTTATTACATAATAATATCCCAAATACCCAAATTAATTATAAATATTCCATATTTATAAATCTTCTCTCTATAATTCATATACATAACTTTACCTTCCACTTGTCACACCTACAATCAAGAAACTTCAATTTTTCAAATTTTAAATTTACTGTTCTTCTAGACTTCATATTTTTAATTCATAAAAATCCTACAAAAGGCAAACTTAACAAATCAGTCGAAAGAATATAATAGTTTCCACGACTTATTTGATCACAAATCAGCCGAAAGAACATAACAAATCACACACACTAACAGTTGCCCTGATCTTCATCACCCCATCACCCCAATCGGCCGCCATGACTGATTTGGGAGTTAATGAATTCACCAACTTCTTACTAATATTATATTTAGGTGCCGTAATAATTAATATTTCGAAGAAATTTACAGTATTGCGACAACAAAAACAGTAAGATGGAAGAAAAAATAATTGCGTCGGAAGAAAAGAAAAAAGGAAAGAAAGAAAAAGGTATGTATATACATGGAATTTAACATTACCGGGAGTTTTTATGTCACATCATATATAGATGTATGGAATTTATTGTTACTTCTTCCCATATACATAACATTATTATGTATATGAGCTCATATACTTTATATTTGTTATGTATATGTGGTGAAACAAACACCGATGACTGTTTATTTTAGAACATATATATTACAGAATTATGTATATGTTATGCATTAACAGTGTTATACATAAAACGACTATGTATATCACGGTTATGTATATGGCTCTGTTAGACAAGGTGAGGTGTGCTTGTTTCAGCTTATATACATAACATTGTTATGTATATGAAAGAACATTACACACAAATATTATACATTATTTTATGTTTTCAAGTTTTGAAAAAAAATTGTTTAGATTTTGTTGTATATTAAACGAATATTGATTTGCAATGTATATTATTGCAGGGGATGCAATTTGAATGTAATTGTCAAAATCAACTTGTGATCCCTCAATCTCTAATTCTATCATTGAAATTGATTTGGTGTTTCAAAATTTTAAAATCAAAAAGTTGTTACTGAATTTAAGTGCTCCATTAATCACAATTCCATAAATATAACGTTAGTTGTGTCATCTATTTAAAATAAATATTTTATTTTCTTAATTATAGTTAAATCAATTAGTTCACATACATTAGTAATATATATGGTCAACAACTTATGTATAAGAATAGGAAGAAAAAAAAATTAATTGAAAACATGGAGAAAAGATAATTATATTTTAAAATGGTGAGATTTATGGTATTTACCCTTTTAAAATATGGCTAGTACTTGCCAATTATATGTTTTGGTGGATCCCTGGTGCCATTTTTTTTTTTTAAATATCAAACCAAACTATTCACGTTGGATTTTTAAATCTATAAATCAAATCAAATAAATATAATTTAGGTTTTTCAACTTCAGATTTATTGAGTTTTTCAATTTTCTCGGATTTTTGGATTTTTTTGAACTTTTACAATAAAATCTTCATACAAACATATAATTAACTTGTGCTTCAAATATTTCTTTAGTCCAAGCAAGATACGAATCTTAGGTGCCCTTACAAAAATAACATTAAATATTAGACAAAAACACTAAATTTAGGTTATGTATTTATACAAAACTAAATAATAAATATCCAATATTATTGTAATTTCTAATATTCAGTTGAATATTTTAATAATATTAGTATTAATTGGGCTCTATTTCTTTTACTAACATCTATTAGTTATTAAACTTATCTGACCATTCAAAATTGTAGGTTTAAATTTGAAATATATATGTTGAAAGAATTAGTATTGGATTGGTTCGGTTTGCTTTGACCTTTTTAGTTAAAATCAAATCAATTGTAGTTGAATTTTTTTTCAGCACCAAATCATTAGTCGAATTTTTTTTCGTTTGACTCAATATGCAGTTTGATTCGGTTTGCAGTTTGATTCTGTTCACCCCCAATATCATATTTAGAAAATATTTACCATTTATAACTATATAATCTTAATACATACATAATTTACTTTACTGCATACTGTAGATATTTTTTATCAAAACAAGCATACTATATTTATATTGCATATATAATTCACTTTTGGGACATAGTGTAATATATCTATATTGCATGCATAGTTTTTTTTTTTTAATGTATAGTGCATATTTTTAGCGAAACAAGTATAATACATTTTAATACATCTATATTGCATACACAATTTATTTTAAATACATAATAAGTTACTATAGATGATAAATATTTTTTAAAATGATATATTTAGGTAATAAATAAAAATTATATGAAAAAGTAGTAAATATATTATACAAAGTACTCAAATAAGTATTTTGCCATTATATAATTTGTAAGAAGAAATGAAAAAATAAGTTGAGACACTCCTATTTAATCTGTATTAAGTATTTTTAAAATAGTTATTCTACTTTGTAGAAGCATGAGTGAAGAACAAAATCAACATTGTCGCCTATTTGTCATTAAAATTAAAGTTGAGGGCATTGTTGTTATTTTATCTCTCAAGAAGTACCTCGTTAAAATGACGTGTTTTTTTCTTTTGTTGCCAACACACGTTATCACTTATGTGGCTTTATCTCTGCCACCTCTAAATGATTTTACAAGCTCTGGATCGATTTTTTAATTGTTTTTCTCACTTTGGTTTGGTGTCATAAATTTTAAGGTTAGCTACTCTATCAATTTTAGTCAAATCTTTTTTTTTTTTTGTTTATGTTTTGATTTTAATAAACAATGAAAACTCTTTGCTATGGGTTTGTAGAACAAATATTGCCTCTTAATCTTATCAGTTTATTGAAATCAAATCACTTACTACTCGCTGCATATCCGATCCTAACATTTTTGTTGCTATCAGCTTCAAATTCTATCACTAATAAATCTTATTTATACATAAAAATTTTGATTTGGCTACTGTTTCATTTGGTCACGTGGACATTAATCTTAAATTAACATATGTTAGGTTTTAATGTCAATAGTTCTGAATCTTCATTAGCATTTGTGACTATTACAACTTAAAAAATGTAGCGTGCTATGCTTCTTTTCTTTTGAGTAGGCAATATACCACTTAAACTTAATACTCCCTCTGTTTGATCTAATTTGACTTGACATAAAGTTTAAAAAAATAAAGAAGACCTTTGAATCTTGTGGTCTTAATTAAAATTGTGTCAAATGTACCAAAATGTCCTTTAATCTTGTAGTTCTAAACATGTCATGTAGAAAGTTGAAATTAAAGTATTGTCAAACAAAGAAAGGGGTCATTCTTTTTTAAATGGACTAAAAAAGAAAGTAGGTCATTTTTTTTTAAATGGAGGAAGTACTAATTATTAGCATCTTTTCAGATAATAGGTTTATGAGAAAATGAAATGAGGTAGCACATAATCTAGTTAAGTTTGCTGTTCTTCTTTTACATAAAAATCTTTAGGGTTCTATTTTCTAAAGTTGGGTGGACTAATGCACTGGCGCTTTTACATGTTTAAACTGTTAGAAAAGACGGGCATACAATCAAAGAGTTTGACAGGGTAGCAGTGGAAAATACTCAAGACTAAACTATCCCTTTCAACTTAAACCAAGAAGAGACAAACAAATCCAAGGAAAATTGAGTAATATACAGCAAACAAATCAACCAAATGAAACAAGACAAGAATAAAGGCAATCACACGAGACACAAGATTTACGTGAAAAATCCTTCAGTGTGAAGAGTAAAAACTACGGGACCAAAACCTCCACTATAATCATCAAAGATTTAAAATATTGTCCTCCAAAATGGTCACCAAAAAAGAGCCAAACAACAAGCAACAATACATACACCACAGCAACAAAACAAGAGAGTAAAAAAATACAAACACCAAAATCGCAGCTACTATTCAAGACTGAAAAACAGGATCTATAGACCATCAAATCAAGCTATGCCAGTTTCTAATCAAAGAGAGAGATGAGAGGAACATGCAGTCCAAAAATTAGCTCAATCGGACAAAAAATGAAGCGGGAATCGCAGTTTAAAGATGACGGTTGTGCCTGAAATGTTTTGGGCGAAGATCTGTTCTTTCTCTTTTTTTTTGTGAATGGTGAATAAGAACTGAAAAGGTCAATATATATTCCCCATAAAATTGGGCTATGGACAAAGTGGGTTGGTCCAATAAATTGGGATTTATTTTATCTACATAGGAAGGGACAAAGGCCCATGACCCAATAATTCTCGCCGTCCCGACTATGTGGAGGACACCTCCATCCTGGCGATCATGCAACAATCTTCAAACTCCCCTCTTGGCAAAGCTTTATTCATCATGTTGGAACCATTTTCATCCATGTGAATCTTCTCAAGTTCAAGCAATTTAGAATCCAACACATCCCGAATTCAATGATATCTCACATCAATGTGTTTAGACCGACCATGAAATGTAGAATTCTTGTCAAGATGTATAGTAATTTGACTGTCGCAATAAAGAATATACCTCTCTTGAGAACAACCAAGTTCCCCCAAGAATCTCTTCATCCAAAGCAATTCTTTACAAGCTTCAACGGAAGCAATAAGCTCAGCTTCTGTAGTAGATAGAGCAACACATTTTTGCAACCTAGTTTGCCAAGACACAACTCCCCCTGTAAAAGTAACCAAATACCTTGATGTAGACTTGCGAGTATCAACATCACCAACTATGTCTGAATCAGTATAACCATAAAGAATAGGATTCCCTGTACCAAAACACAAACTCAGACTAGAAGTGCCAAAAAGATATCTCATAATCCACTTTACAACATTCCAATGTTCTTTTTCCGAATTAGAAAGAAAACGTCTAATAATACCAATAACATAAGCAATATCCGATCTTGTACAAAACATTGCATACATCAAACTACCAACGGCTGGAGCATAAGGAACTTTCTTCATATCTTCCTTCTCATCATCACTGGAAGGACACTACTTCGTGCTCAATTTGAAGTGCATAGCTAAAGGTGTACTGACAACCTTAGCCTTATCCATGTTGAACCTTCGAAGTACTTTTTGAATGTACTTCTCTTATGATAACCACAACTTCTTGGCCTTCCTGTCACGGACAATCTGCATGCCAAGAATCTGTTTTGCTGGTCCTAAGTCTTTCATAGAAAAAGACTTACTTAACTCTTGCTTTAACTTTTGAATCCTGCAAGTATTATGACCAATAACAAGCATGTCATCAACATAAAGCAACACAATAATAAAGTCACCATCAGAGAATTTTTGCACAAAAACATAATGGTTTGAAGTAGTTTTCTTGAATCCCTGCTGACTCGTAAAGGAACCAAACTTCATGTACCTCTGCCTAGGAGCTTATTTCAAACCATACAAGCTCTTCTTCAATTTGCAAACATAATTCTCTTTTTCCTTGACTTCAAAACCTTTGGGCTGCTCCATATAAATTTCTTCATCTAAGTCACCATGAAGAAAAGCAGTTTTAACATCCATTTGCTCAACCTCTAAATCTAGACTTGCAGCTAATCCTAGAACCACACGAATGGATGACATCTTCACAACCGAAGAAAATATCTCATCAAAATCAACTCCTTCTTTTCTGTTTAAATCCCTTCACAAACAATCTAGTTCTGTACCGTGGAATTGGATTACCACTTTCATGCTTCACCTAAAAAATCCATCTATTTTTTAAAGCTTTTCTGTCTTTAGGCAGCTTAACCAAATAAAAGGTATGGTTATCTTGCAAAGATTTAATTTCATCTTCCATAACATCAAACAACTTTTCTTTTTCTTTACTTTCTATGGTTTTATCAAGACTCTCAGGTTCTCCCCCGTCAGTCAAGAGTACGTACTCACTGGGAGATGAACGGAATAAAGGTATTCTCTTTCTTCTATACCGTCTGAGAGAACTCTCTGGAGCATCAACAACTGGTTGCTGATCAACTATATCAACTTGCACTGGAGCATCAACAACTTCTTACTGGTCATTCTGAATATGATCATCATCTTCATTATTAACTTAATTTTCATCACCACGAAGATTTTCTTCAGGAGCAGTAGTCAAAGGAACTGAATCAACATTAACTAGGCTTTCAATACTCTAAGAATCAACCTTCTAAGCTTTGTCAAAATCTTCAATTGTTTGGTCTTCAAAAAAATAACATCACGACTTCTAACAAGTTTCTTCTCAACTGGATCATAGAAACGATAGCCAAATTCATCTTGACCATAGCCAATGAAGATACACTGTCTAGTTTTAACATCCAACTTTGACCTTTTATCCTTAGGAACATGCATAAAAAATTTACACCCAAAGACTCTAAGATGATCATAAGAAACATTCTTACCAGACCAAACTCTGTCAGGGACATCACTATTTAAAGCAACAGTAAGAGATAAATTGATAACATAAACAACCATATTAAATGTTTCTGCCTAAAAGGAATCTGGAAGCTTAGCATCTGAAAGCATACATCTAATCATCTCAACTAGTGTTTTGTTTATCCTCTCTGCTAAGCCATTCAACTGAGGAGTCTTTGAAGGAGTTTTCTGATGCCGAATGCGCTACTCACTACAATATCTATCAAAAAGACCAATATACTCACCACCATTATCTTAATGAATGCATTTCAATTTTTTCCATGTCTGTCTTTTAACTAAGGCCTGAAAATTCTTGAACACATCAAGTACTTGATCCTTGAACTTCAAAGAAAATACTCAGAGTTTGCGAGAATGATCATCAATAAAAGTCACAAAGTAAAGTGCACCACTATGATACCTTACTTTAAAAGGACCGCACAAATCAGAATGCACCAACTCCAGCAAATCGATCTTTCTTGAAGGCGGATGACTCTGAAAAGAAACTCTTTTTTGTTTACCGGCTAAGCAATGAACATACTTCTTTAACTTTGATTGTTTTACTCCAGAAAGCAAATTTTTCTTAGCCAAACTATCAATGACCTTCTCACTCATATGACTTAACCTTTTATGCCACAACACTGACAAAGTATCATTCTCCACCAAGTTTATTAAGATTTTAGAAGTAGAGCCCTGAAATATATACAAGTTAGACAACTTGTCACCTCGAGCCCCAATTATCGAACTTCTAGTAAGCTTTCACTGGCCAGCACCAAGGGTATTAACATAACCCTCATCATTAAGACTTCCTACAAAAATCAAATTCAGGCGAACATCTGGATCATGCTTGACATTATTGAGTACTAGTTTGGAACCATTGTTACTTTCCAAACAAACCGTGCCAATGCCAAGTACTTTAACTTCATCATTATTGCCCATTTTCAATATCTCAAAATTACCTGGAGTATAAGAAGAAAATAATCCCTTCTTAGGCGTAACATAAGAAGTAACACCAAAATCCACAAACCATCTAGACTCATCGCGAATAAGATTAATAGCATTCTCACCACAAGCAACAAGAAGATCGTCATTAGGAACAACAGTAACAAGATTTTCATTATTGCCTTCTTCATTTTACCGTCTTATATCTCTCTTATGCTTGTAACAATATTTCATGATATGCCCCTTTTTGTTGCAATAGTCACATGTAACATTCTTGAATTTGGACCTTGACTTGCTTCTACTTTTATCTCTATCATTTGAATCCCTAGACTTGTTTCTCCCCTTCTCTTCAATAACCAAAACATTAGAGTGTAAAGATGAAGAAGATGAGGCCTGAGATCTTCTTCTCATCTCTTCATTCAAGAAACCACTCTTAACATATTCCAAGTTACAATACCACCAGGAGCAGAATGAGTCAAAGAAACTCCAAGAGTTTCCCAAGAGTCAGGCAGAGTATTAAGAAGCAAAAGTCTCTGAATTTCTTCATCTAACTTTACTCCGACAGCTGGCCAAGGACACTGTGAAAATCATTAATATGATTAGAAATAGGACTGTCCTCTTTATACCTGATATTCATCAATTTCTTAAGCAGGAACAACTTGTTATTGCCAGTTTTCGAAGCATAGAGTGTTTCGAGGTTGTCCCACAAACTTCTAGCATGTGTCTCATTCACAATATGATTTCTAACATTATCTTCAACCCATTGTCTGATATAACCACAAACCTGTAAGTGCTCAAATTCCCAATCCTCATCTGTCCTGGATTCAAGTTTAGTAGACACAAATACAGGTAGATGTATTTTTTTGACAAATAGAAGATCTTTCATCTTGTCTTTCCAAGTATGATAGTTACTACCATTCAAACGCACCATCTTGCTCATATTTTCCGACATCATTCAAATCGAAAATCAACAACAACTAACACTCTGATACCACTTGTTAGGAAAGATAGGCACACAATCAAAGAGCCTGACAGGGTAGCAGCGAAAATTACCCAAGACTAAACTATCCCTTTCAACTTGAATCAAGAGGAGACAAACAATCCCAAGAAAAATAGAGTAATATACAACAAACAAATCAACCAAATGAAACAAGACAAGAATAAAGGCAATCACACGAGACACAAGATTTACGTGGAAAATCCTTTAGTGTGAAGAGTAAAAACCATGGGACCAAAAACTCTACTATAATTGCCAAAGATTACAACATTGTCCTCCAAAATGGCCACCAAACAAGTGCCAAATAACAAGCAACAATACATACACCACAAAAGCAAAACAAGAGAGTAAAGGAATACAAACATCAAAATCGCAACTACTATTTGGGATAGAAAAATAGGAGTTACAGACCACCAAATTAAGCTCTGACAGTTCCTAAGCAAAGATCAAGATGAGAGGGACACTCAGTCCAAAAATCAGCTTAATCGGACAAGAAACGAAGCAAAAATTATAGTTTAAAGATGACTGCTGTGGCTGAAATATTTGGGTGAAAATGCTCTTTCTCTCCTTTTGTGTACTGAATTCTTATTTTTGTGAATGGTGAATAAGACCTGAAAAGGTCAATATATATGCCCATAGAATTGGGCTATAGGCAAAGTGGGTTGGTCCAATAAATTTGGCTTCATTTTATCCACATAAAGAAGGGACAAATGCCCATGACCCAACACAAACATACATTAAAATAAGGCAAAATGACCTTCTGGACCCCTCTACTATGTCAGTTTTGTAAGTTGGACACTTCTACTTACATGTTTATCATCTGGACCCTTGAACCCATCAAAAAACAACATTTCACACCCTTTAGCCGTTGACCTTGCCTATGTGGCAAGGTCATGGTGACTACGACAAAGAGAGTGTAACCACTCGCCTAGGAATGCGAGTGGGGTCAATTTTTGGCCAATTTTACATTAAAATAATTTTAAAAAATAAAAATATTATTAAAATTTAAAAAATAAATAAAAAGGGTCTTTTTTTCTCCATCTTTTTAAATTTAAAAATATTTTTAAAAATTTTAAAATAATTTAAATTTATTTAAAAAAATTTTAAAATAATTTAAAAATAATTTTAAAATTTAAAAAAATAAAAAAGAATCCTTTTTCCCTCTGTTTTTTTAATTTTAAAATATATTTAAAATTTTTAAAATAATTTAAAAATATTTTGAAAAATTTAAAAATAATTTTAAAATATTTTAAAATATTTTTAAAAATTAAAAAATTATTTTAAAAATACTTTTAAAAATTACAAAAAATATTTTTTTCCTCCCCACCCCACCCCAACCCGTCCCCGCCCAGCCCCATCTTACCCCACACCCAGCCCCCTACCCTACCCCAACACCCGTTCAGCCCTTCCCCACCCCCACCCCAACTCCTCTCCACCCCCACTCCCCACACCCTACCCAACCTCGTACCCACCCCTCAGACCTCACTAGCCCCTCCACCTCACTCCAGCCCCGTATCCACCTCCCACATCTCACCAGCTCCGTCCAGCCCTTCCCCACCCCACCCCCAACCCCTAAACCCCTCTCAGCCCCATACCCACTCTACCCTCAGCACCCACACCCCATCCCAACACTCTTCCAGCCCCCCCCCGCCATTTACTTTTTTTTTTTTTATTTTAATTTTTCCTCTCAATTCAATTTCTTTTTTTTAATTAAAATTTAAATTTGAAATATTTTTATTTTTTTTTTGCATTAAAATTAAAATTTAAATTGATAGTGAGTGATAGTGAATATTAAAAAAAATTAGTGAATTTTGCTTGACAAAAATTAAACTTTTTGTGAATTTATTAAGAATATTCAAATATAAAATTTAAAAAGTTATTACGTTTGTATATATGAATTTATAGTTAAAAATTTAAATTAGTTGGAGAATAATTTTAATTATTTGGAATGGATTTGATGTTTAATTTGTGAGGAAAAATAAAAACATGATTATTCAATTTTTTCTACAATTTATAAATTTTTCTTATTTAATTAAATTAATTTTAATATTTAATTTGTTATGTAGCATTTTAAAAATGACTTGAAATTTAATGTAATACTTTAAAAAAAATTATAATGACGTGGCAGACGTGTCAGGCTGCCAGTCGTGGCAGCTGACGTGGGGGAGAGTGTGTTACACTCACCAAAAAAGGGTTTAAAATGTTGATTTTTAGTGGGTTCAGGGGTCAAGATGGCAAACATGTAAGTAGAAGTGTTCAACTTACAGAACCGACATAGTACAAGGATCTAGAAGGTCATTTTGCCTTAAAATAATGCAGCTATTTTTAAAAAAAAAATACTACGGACTATAAGTAATTCAATAAAAAACTTTACGGATATCAAGAACATCTATGATTTTGAGAATCCATTTATTTTGTAAAGAGCATTTGTGATTTTCACCTTGAACGAGATATGCCAATAGACCAATAAGCATGTGCGATAATAAGTAGCAACTTTACGTAATCAACTCTATATCTATCTCCACTTGATCGATCCTACACGGGAAAAGAGTATAAAACTTCCTAATGTTTAATTTTTTAGGTCGATTCTCTTATAATACTATTGTTGGAGAATTTCTAAATCCTTTCAAAGGGAACACATAATTATCCTTACCTGCTAGGCTCCTTTATAATCCCAATCGAATGCTACATAATTCAATCAACATATTATAATGAGTTAATGACACAATAGGAAACAAGTGAAGAAGAGATGTCTTCGTTAAAAAAAAGACTTCTAGTAGTCGCTGTTGAAATAGAATGACGGGATGAAATGCTTTCCGTAATCAGGATGAAAATGACAAGCTTCGAGCAACTTTCTTATAAGAAAATGCATTTCGAAAAGCGAGGATTTAATTGATTACCATGTAGAAAGAAAGGACACATCTTATAAATTGAACTTTTGCTGCATGATTTATATTCTCATGAAGTAAAGAGAAAAATGAAAAAAAGCAGAGGACTTATACTAGCTGGAGTGTAGCTATGAGTGGTTTGTGTACATGATTCAATTTTATTGACATATCATGTTTGACGGAAATATGCAGACCTTTTGATTTGACATTTTTTTATTAAATATTATTAGATGCAGTTCAAAAATGATTTTTCTCCTTTTTTATTTTACTAATAAATTTTTTAACATGCTATTTTTTGAATAATTCTACTATAAATTAACTAACATGAACTTATTTTATCATATCATGATTGTCAGGAATTTATAAATTTAGCTATTCATAATCACAAATATAAATACCTGTTCTGGTAAGTCTGATAATTCTAGATTTTCCATAGTTGTTTGATGATTCATAGCTTTTCCTTGGAAATATACCTGTTTTTATTAAATAATTCAAAAATTTTGTGTACAAGAGAGGATTTTGCTTCAACTCATGAAGACTTGTCCTTATCTGAGTAAGTGCACTTTCTATTTATAACCTAAAAAAATAAAAACGTATATACAATTTCTATATTATTTCTACTTTACACGTATTCTATCTAATTTACAAAGAAGTCTTTACATTCTGAAAAGAAAGACTTAAAGCTAACTAAAAAACAAAAACTAATAATAGTTTTTTAGCCAAAAAGTAAAAAAACCTAATAAATGAAAAGAAAAGTCAAAAAGGCTATTAAGACTTTACAATAATTTACGTAGGAAGTTTAGCTTTTTCTTCATATGTTATTTTCTTATCTTTAATGTTTTGTCTTCTTCTATTATTGCTCCGTTACTGTCTTCTTTTTATCTTTTTCTTGTCGTATCTGTTGCTTTTTCATCTTCTTGTTATTGTAGCAACACATCTAGAATAAATTTGTGTCTACCACTACATCTGTTGCATACATGGTCATCGTATCTTTGGCCTACCTATTTACATAATTGATCCATAGCTTCTTCTAAAATAACTCCTTTCGTAATAGATCTTGTGACTGGTAACTCTTCTGATTTTAGGATCGTTATGACCCATTTTCTTATCTCTTTTCTGTCATTTTCTCTAATACTTTTACAAATAGAGTAAACCAATTGTACCAATTGTAGGGATAAGCATTAACAATAAGCAGGATTCAGTAACAACAATAGATATACAATACAAGACTATTAAGCAAATGAAACATGATATAACATTAAGGGGGCGTATAAGGTATAATAGTCTCAGGATAAAATGTAGGATTACTTTATCTCGTGCTTGGGTGGAGGTACACCATAGTTCCAAGATTATTTATCCCATTATTTACACCATAGTGATGAAATAAGTTATCTCGTACATATGGTGGGATAATTAATTTCAGAATTAGTATAACTAATTCTAGAATAGCTAATCTCGGAATTAAATCAAATGATCCCAAAGTGTTGGGCCCGTGCTTGCATGGGCTAATAGCCTAATCCTATCTAGTAATTGGTAGAACTGTATGTGAACTTAAAACTAAACTATTCCTCTTTCACTTATTGCATTCTTGAAATAGTGAGACTTGAATATCTAATATGAAAAGTGAATTTAAATTAAAATAGATATTATTGAAAAAACTTGAAACACTGGTAGGATAAAGATTGACAATTCAAACTTTTGAAAGCTACTTCTAAGTTTCAATTTCAAATATATGTATCTAATACTTTAGACATTGATAGTTTAACTTCAAACACACATGTGTGAAGTTTGACAACACATATATAGATAATTTGCTCCATAAAAATCAAAATTCTGATGGGTATATTGAAAATTTATTTGCACAAATACTAAACTATAGACAAATTTCATATCTTCATACAAAATATTTTACAACTCTATCTTAAATTGATTTAACTTACAAAAAATTATTGTAGCGACATAAATTTTGATGAATTATGTGAAATATGTATTTCTGTGTGAATTAACTATTTTATCTCTCCCCATGATTGTGTTGTGGTATTTCTGTGGTGTAGGGATGATTGACACGATTTTCGATGCATATTGGTGTGATTTATGTTATATTGTGATTTTTGGTGGTTTGAGAAGTCTTATAATTGACTTCAATCAACATCTTTTGATATGTGCATCGAATAGCAAAACAGACAGTGCAAGCAGATCCAGAACGTCGATTTTAGGGTGGTAACATGGTTGATGTGGTTTTATGGATTTTAAATCTCACTTAGACCCTCGGTTCAGAAAGTTATGATTTTGAATTTCGGGGATCAACTTTGTGAAAATGATATTTTTTTCGAAAATCTGATATCTTCATTAAGTCCGGAATATCGAATTTTATGGACTATTATATTTCGTTTGTGTTCACAGGATTTCAGATGAATACTGAGGGATCCGCGGAGACTTGAACCCTATATATACCCATGTTTTACCATCCCTCCCCCTTGCGACTTGGAGCTTAGGATTTCACACTTTTGAGCAATTTCTTCCATTTCTAAGCTTGATTAAACTTCAAAACACCTATTTCAACTGCTTTACTCCAATTTTATCATCTATTTCTTGTTTTAATATGGATTAAAGTGGAAATTGAGGATTGTGGCCCGAAAGGCACAAAACTATATTTCTTCGATTTAGACCCCGATTTCAACCCATTTCACTTGGTTAAGTTTTTAATCTTATCATTATTACTTTTCTATCAATTTCATCTTTAAAACAACTTCAATTCTTGATTTTTAAAATAAATTTCGGGAATTTTACTCGGTAAAATTTGAAATTAATTTTTCTTTGATTTGAATCTCATTTTTGCTTGAGTTTTAAGCAATAGACTCCTAAAAATTTAGGAAACATGTTTTTTTAAATAAAATTATGATTTTGCCCTTCTTTTTTGAAAACTCGTTGCGGGGGTCCGTTTTGACCTTGACTTAAAAATAGACAATATGGGTATCACTGACTTTGTTTTGATGCATAGATTTTATATTTTCATATTTTAGTCGATTCTGATCCGTTCATGGGGAGTAAGGCTTTGGATCGTAGGCTTCCAGATCAATTTTCGACATTCGAGGTAGGTTATGACTTAACTTCTTTTAGAATGAGTTGTAGTTAATATTGATACAAAATTATGTTAATGGTGTCAAAATTAATCATGAAAAAGGCTAACTTTGTTGTGTTGTGTTGTGTTCGTGTGGGGGACTATATATTGATGTATTTAGTGATTTTGGAATATTATTTGTTATGTGTGACCGTGTGGGTCTTATATGATATTGTTGACCTTATATATATGAAATTGATTATATGTTGCTAATGAGAAAGCCTAACGCTGTATCAAATGTATATTGTGATGTATTCATACTCTGTTCTCATGTGAATCTTGTTGGATTTCATGGATGACTGGAAAAATTAAGTGGATATTTGGCTTACTTGATTGGTACATTGGTTGGATATAGAAACACTCATGTTGGTTGGTTGTGACCATTTCATCCTCATATCATACACATTCATTAAACATTGATACCATTGTGGAAATACTGACTTTTTCTAATAGAAAATATGATATCTTAAAAATCACTCCCCATAGAATGTGTTAGGAAAGAGATATAAATATGAATTGGATATGGATTGTATATGGGTGATGAATCCCCCATGGGTCCTACATTCAGAAGCTTTAGCTCCATAGGTTTATACGGAGGTTATGCTACAACCTCATGTATTACATCATCATCATCAACATTTTCATTGCACTTACCTTATTATGCCTATGTTGTGAGTATATATCTGTCTTTGACTTGTTATTTATCATTTGTTCTATCTTCCTCTGGTTGTACTTGAAATTCATGTATATGTTTGATCTTATTTTCTTTACTTGGATATGATATAAATGTATACTTGTATTCCTTCTTGTACTTTGTTGTATTATATGTGAGTATTATAGAATTGTTAGTAGAAACAGTGTGGGATACCGTTGTAGAATATTTTTTAATTGTAGGTTACATTCCCATAGTGTGTATTCTGTATGTTTTATTATCTACTTTGCTCAGTTATACTATGATACCTACTGGGTATAAGTGTACCATTCTTACCCCTACTGTACTCTTTTGGTGCAGATTCTAATTCAGGTGTGCCCCACATGGTTGATTCGGGTGATATTTTGAGTCTTATAAGGTAGCAGTTGATTTCATATGTTCGGGGTATACTATTATCTCTTTTTATTAGACTATGTCTTTATTAGTACTATGAGTTAGAGTTTTTCCTATTTTAGATATAATTTGTATTTGGACTTCGAGTTGTACTAGTTATGTTCTTGCATTGTGATATCAGGTTTTAGGAGTTTGGCATGATTTCTTTGATTTTACACATTTTGCTTATATTATGTTGTTGTGGTTCAACTTCATTCTAGGAGCCCTGGCTTGGTTATTGGTGTTATTTTCCTTTTTATATCTGTTTAGGTGATAGACTTACTTATCAAGGCTTGCCACAATATGTGCCATCATGACCTATGGTTTTTAGATCGTGATAAATTAGTATCAGAGCCAGGTTCATTGGTCTCAATGGTGTAAGAATAAAATATCTAATAAAGTCTCAAGGATCGATATGTAGACGTTCGTATCTATCTACGAGAGGCTATAGGATGTCTTTAAGAAATTTTCCTTATTTTGTTCCTTTTTATGTAGATTTATTTCATACCTTGTGTTCTAAGTCATGTTTTACTTTTTTCTGTGCAGATGATATTGACTAGATCTCGAGAGGTTAGAGATGTGGAGCCTTCATTAGAGGAGAGAGCCTACTCTAGAGGGAAATTTGGGAGTAGTAGATGGACTCGGGGTACTGGAAGGGCACGTGGATCTGCCTTGCCTATAAGTAGTGCTAGGGGACTTTCTCTGAGCCTTATATTGAGCATGTTGGAGATGTGGGTTCTACTTTCATTCCACTGAGTTCTTCTACCCCAGTCTTGGAGGGATTGTTGATTCACTTGTTAACCTATTTGGAGGGTGCTCCTTTGAGTGTGTCTGGTGTTCCCCCAACTTCGAGTATTGTACCCCCATTTTGTGATAGAGTCTGTTTGTGGTGTTTTTTCAGCTTCGAGTGTGGATCCTCCAATTACATCTACTTCTGCTTTTGGTATACCATAGACTCCAAGTGTTATTCCTCATTCAGCACCTGCATTCGAGTATGGTATTCTGAGGTCAGAAGTTCAGCCTTCATCTATGTTTCCCCCTCATATGGGATCTCAACCTGCTAGATTTACCATACCTCTTCTTGTTGCGAGTATAGTAATGTTTTTTGAGGATCAAAAGAGGTGTTAGATTTACTCGTTTGGGTCCCCCTAAGTTTAGTGGTGTTGTGGACAAGAATGCCTATGAGTTCTTGATTGACTGTCATGAGAAGTTGCATAATTTGGGTTTACTTAAGTTGTATATACTACTTATTAGTAGAGATGGTCCTATATATTAGTGGAGGTCGCTTGTTAGTTGCAAACCTCTTTATTCTCTCAAGATGACTTAGGATCAGTTTGTTGAGGCTTTTTTTCAGAGGGGTTCGTACCTTACAACCTAAGGGATCGGATGATAGATGAGTTTGGTCACCTGAAGCAGGGCTCTAGTACTATTGTACAGTATGAGGAACGCTTTTATGCCTTGTACAGATATTTCTATGAGAGTATTACCTCCGAGTCTGAGAAGAATCGAAAGTTCATAAAGAAGTTGTATGTCTCTGTTCAGTTATTTATATCTTAAGTGGCTGTATTCAAAACGTCTTTTCAGAATATGGTAGATCATGATAAGATGACTGAGCATATTATTCGAGCATCTCAGGAAGGTGCCAAGTATGTGTATTATTTTTGTGAGTTCAGAGGCCATATTTCTCGAGGTAAGGATTTCAGAGGTTTCTGTGGATATCATGGTAAACCAGTGCAGGCAGCTTTACAGAGTAAAAGTACTGGGTCTTCTGGTTGAGAAGTTAAGGGTGGCCGTTCTGGTCCAACTGTACCTTATCCTATTAAGTCAGGTCGTAGAGCTTGCTATATGTGTGATGATATTAGCTATTTTTCCAAGGACTATCCCCATCATGTGTTTAGATTTATTTCTATTTCAGTTGTGAGAAATAGAGGTTCTACTAGAGGTGCGCGAGACAAATGTAGTGGTACCCGTGGTGGTGGTCACGGGGCTACTCAGTCAGTTGGTAGTTGTGGATAGTGCTATGATATACCGTCCATACCAGAAGCAGAGGCTTTTGATGCTTTTATCATAGGTATCATCCCCATTTGATTTAGATCTACATCTGTGTTATTTGATCTAAGATCGACTTTTTCCTATGTGTCTATGTATTTTGCTTTATGTTTTGATTCTTCTAGTGAGCCTCTTGCCATGCATATTCATGTATCTACCCCTGTAGGAGACTCTTTAGCGGTGGATCGAGTATACCAATTATGTGTTGTGACTTTTGCTGGGCGTGAGACTTGGGCAAATTTACTTATCTTAGATATGGTTGATTTTGATGTTATCTTGTGTATGGATCGGTTGGCTCCTTATTATGTTGTCCTAGATTGTTATACTAAGATCGTGACTTTAGCTTCGTTGGGTGTTCCAAGGATAGCTTGGAAGGGTGCATTTTATTCAGGTCTGAAGAGGGTTATATCTTATGTTTAGGCTCATTGATTAGTTGAGAGGGGATGTTTGTCTTATTTGGCTCATATTTATGATACTAGTGTTGTTTCACCTCCTTTTTTGGATTTTGTTCATATTGTTCGTAATTTTATGGATGTGTTCTCTACAAATTTTCTTGGTATTCCTCCAGATTGAAATATTGATTATGCTATTAATGTTAAGCTGGGCACCAAGCCCATTTTTATTCGTCCTTATAGGATGGCCCTAGCCGAGTTGAAGGAATTGAAGGATCAATTGCAGGAGTTTTTAAATAAGGTATTTATCCGACCTAGTGTTTCACCTTGGAGGGTTCCTATCTTGTTTGTGAAGAAGAAGGATGGGTCTACGCGTACATGTATTGATTAATGGCAATTTAACAAGGTGACAGTTGAGAATAAGTATCCTCTTCCTCGTATTAATGATTTGTTTGATCAGCTTCAGTGTGTTTCAGTGTTTTTGAAGATTGATTTGAGATCTAGGTACACCAGTTGAGGATTAGAGCTTTGTATATTTTGAAGACAACTTCTCAGACTTGGTACAAACATTATGAGTTCTTGGTCATATCTTTTGGTTAAACCAATGCCCTTACCCCATGGAGTTAATGAACTAGGTATGTTGATTATATCTCAAATTCTTTGTTATTATATGTATGATATCATGGTTTATTCCAAGAGAGAGGTGATTATGAGGAGCATCTGCAGATTATGCTTTTGAGGTTGCGGGATGAGAAGTTGCATGCTAAGTTTTCTAAGTATGAGTTTTAGTTAGAGTCTTTCTCTTTCTTGGGTCATGTGGTGACTAAAAAAGGTATTATGATTGATCCAGCCAAGGTTGTGGTGGTTCGTGATTGGGTTAAACTATTTCGTGCATTGAGATTTAGAATTTTACTGGCTTGACAGGTTACTATCGATATTTTATTGAAGGTTTCTCATCTATCGTAGCTCCGTTGACCAAGTTGACTCAGAAGAAGGCTTCTTTTCAGTGTTCTAATGCTTGTGAGGCAAGCTTCTAAAAGCTCAAGGATTTGTTGACCTCAGCCCATATCTTGACTTTGCCTAAGGAAGGCGTGGGATGTATTGTCTTTTTTTATGCTTCAAATATTGGGTTAGGTGTTGTGCTGATGCAGGCGGGTAGGGTGATTGCATATGCTTCTTGTCAGTTGAAGACCTATGAGAGGAATTACCCTGCCCATGATTTGGAGTTGTATGCAATTGTTTTTGCCTTGAAGTTGTGGAGGCACCACTTGTATGGAGTCCATTTTGATATTTTCTAAGATCATCATAGCCTTTAGTATTTATTCACCCAATAAGATCTTAGTATGAGGTAACGTCGTTGTCTTGTGTTGCTTAAGAATTATGACTTAACTATCCTCTATCATCCAGACAAGGCTAATATAGTTGCAGATGCCTTGGGTCGAAAATCGACTAGCATGGGTAGCTTAGCACATCATCTGACATAGGATAGGCCTTTGGCCTTAGAGGTACAGACTTTATCTAACTAGATGATTAGGCATGACATTGCGACACTTGGGGGTGTTTTAGTATTTTTGGAGGCTAGCTTTTCTTTGATGGAGCAAATTTAAGCTCATCAGTTTGATGATGTTGGATGAAGATTGATTCGAGATAAGGTGTTGAGTGGTGAGTCTAAAGAAGCCTTACTTAATTCAGATGGTACCTTGAGAATTGGAGGCCGAGTTTATGTACCGAGAGTGGGTGATTAGATTTGATTAATTTTAGAGGAGTCCTATTATTCAATGTATTCTATCAATCTGGGAGTGGCTAAGATATATCGTGACTTGAGACAACATTACTGGTGGGGTGTATGAGGAAAGATATAGTGGGTTTTGTATCTCCTTGCCTATGTTGCCAGCAGGTGAAGGTTGAGCATATGAGACTGGGCGGTTTGCTTCAGAGGTTACCCATTCCCAAGTGGAAATGGTAACAAATTACTATGGACTTTGTGACTGGATTGCCTTGTACTTCTTGTGGTTTTGATAGTATTTGGGTCATCGTGGATCAATTGACTTAGTCTGCTTAATTTATTTTGGTTCAGGTCTTTTTCTATGTTGAGAGGTTAGCCTGTATCTACACTCGTGAGATTGCGCATCTTCATGGTGTGCCAGTGTCTATCATCTCAGATCAAGGTTTAGTATTCTTATCTCACTTTTGGAAGACTTTTTAGGCGAAGTTGGGTACTTCGGTTGATCTTAGTACAATATTTCACCCCTAGACCGACGTTCAGTCAGAGAAAACTATTCAAGTTTTGGGGGATATGCTCCACACTTTTGTGATGAACTTTGATGATCAGTTGGAGAAAAATCTAACCTTGGTGGAGTTTGCTTATAATAACATCTACTATGCCAGTATTGATATGGATCATTTTGAGGCTTTGTATGATAAGCGTTGTCGCTTTCTAGTTGGTTGGTTTGAGGTTTTTAAGATTAGATCTCTAGGTACGGACTTGCTTTATGAGTCTTTGGATAGGGTTCAGATCATTTAAGATAGACATCGAGCGGCTCAGAGTAGGCAGAAGTGCTATGTAGACTGTATACTTCATGCTTGATATTTGGTATTGGTGATTTTGTTTTCTTTCGAGTTTCACCCATGAAGGGTGTGATTAGGTTTGGGAGGAAAGGCAGGCTTAGCCCCAAGTATAGTGGCCTATTTGAGATTCTTTGGACTGTTGGTTATATGGGTTTTGAGTTGGCTTTGCCCCAGATTTAGCTGTTGTTCATCCAGTTTTTCATGTTTTCATATTTTGCCATTATATTTCAGATGAGTCTCATGTCATTCGTTGGGACTCCGTTCAGTTAGATAAGAGGTTGTCTTTTCTTTAGGAGCCAATCTCCATCTTGGCTAGGTATGTTAGACCGTTGCATTCTAGAGTTATTCTAGTGGGCAAGGTTCAGCCGAGACATAAACCTATAGATGAGGCAACTTGGGAGGCCGTGTCTTATATGCCGAGTTCTTATCTTTATCTTTTTGCGGTTTCAGGTATTTATCTTGCCTTTAGTTTGAGGACAGCTAGATTTTTAGTGATGGATGATATAACGACTTAAATTTTTGATGAATTATGTGAAATACGTGTTTCTGCATGAATTAACTATTTTGCCCCTCCCTGTAGTTACATTGTGGTATTTCTGAGGTGTGAAAATGATTGACGTAGTTTTTGATGTATTTTAGTGTGATTTATGTGATATTGTGGTTTTGTTGGCTCGAGAAGCCTTATAGTTGACTTCAGTCGACATCTTTTGATTTGTCCAATGACAAAATGGACTGCGCTAGCAGATTCGAGACGTCAATTTTAGGATGATAACATGGTCGGTGTGGTTTTATGGCTTTTAAATCTCATTTTGGACCATCGATTTGAAAAATTGTGATTTTGAGTTTCGGGAGTAAACTTTGTGAAAACGATGTCTTTTCGAAAAACTGATATCTGCATTAAGTCTGGAGCATTGAATTTGATAATTTACCATCTTTCATTTGTGTTCATAGAATTTTAGATGAATGTCGAGGGGTCTGCAGATTCTTGAACCCCTCCATATATACCCATGTTTTGCCCTTCTTTTTTCCTGTTTTTAATTCTTGGAGCTTAGGGTTTCACACTTTTGAGTAATTTCTTACATTGTTAAGCTCGGGTAATCTTCTAAACGCCTATTTCAACTACATTAATTTTATCATCAATTTCATGTTTTAATATGGATTAAAGTGAAAATTGGAGATTTTGGCCTACAAGGCCCAAAAATGTATTTCTTTAATTTAGACTCCAATTTCAATCCATTTTCACTTAGTTAAATTTATAATCTTATTATTATTACTTTTCTATCAATTTTGTCTTCAAAACAACTTCAATTCTTGATTTTTAAAATAAATTTCGGAAATTTTATCCGGTAAAGCTTGAAATTAATTTTTCTTCGATTTGAATCTCGTTTTTGCTTAGGTTTTCAGCTATAGACTCCTAAAAATATGGAAAACATATTTTTGAAATAAAATTATTATTTCTTTTTTTTTTTCAAAAATCCATTCCGGGGGTCTGTTTTGACCCCGACTTGAAAATATGGAATATAGAGTATCATTGGCTTTGTTTTGACACATAGATTCTATATTTTCATATTTTAGTTGATTTTGGGTCTGTTTGTGGGGAGTAAGACTTTGGATCAAAGATTTGTGGATCAATTTTTGACATTCGAGGTAGGTTATGACTCAACTTTTTAGAATGGGCTAGGTAGTTAATTTTGATACAAGATCATGTTAAAGGTGTGAGAACTAATCATGAAAATAACTAAGTTTATTGTGTTGTGCCCATGTGGGGGCCTATAAGTTGATGTATTTGATAGCTTTGTAACATTATTTGTTATGTGTGGCCGTGAGGGGTCTTATATGATATTGTTGGCCTTGCATATGTGAAATTGATTATGTGTTGCTAATGAGAAAGCTTGACACAGTATCAATTGTATATTATGGTCTATTCATACTCTGTTGGCATGTGAATCGTGTTGAATTTCACGGATGGTTGGAAAAATTAAGTAGATATTTGGCTCACTTGGTTGACATATTGGTTTGATTTATAAACACTCATGTTGGTTGGTTGTGATCATTTCATCCTCATATTATACTTATTCCTGAAATATTTGTACCACTGTGGAAATACTGGAAACACTACCTTTTTCTGACAGAAAATGTAACATCTTAAGAAACCCTCCTCGAGGGATATGCTGGGGAGGAGATACGAATATGGATTGGATATAGATGTTATATAGGTTGAAACCAAATAAGTGTGCCCTCCCCTGTACCTTTACCTCTCGTTTCTTACTCCTCCATTTCTCTGCTTCCCACCAATTAGAAAAGAAAATTATTTTGAAGAATCAGGTGGAGGATTAAGGACTAGGAAGGAATTTTTGCGCATGAGAGGCATATCGATACAACCCTAAGCTAGTCTTTATTCGAGAAATTCTTAAATTCTATCAAGAATTCAAGTTGGGGTTAATTCCCAAAAAGTTAACTTTTATTCACTCCGTACTTGAATTTAATTATAGAATATATGTTGAGATGTAATACTAGTTGTTGATTGTTGTTTAATTGAACCCTTGCACTCTTTTTGGAGTGAATTCTTGAGAAGGGAAAATTGTAAGGAAAGAGGGGTTTTTAGGGATTTCTATTAATTGGTTGATTTAATGATGTATTGTATTAGTTGAAAAAGTTAGAACTCATTTCGGATTATCTTTAAGAAATTACATTGGTTTCGGGCGTAATCGAAGAGTATTGAATTAAATTGTTAAATGTTCCTACGAGTTACTAATGGACACATATGTTACTCTTGTAGTTAGTGAATTGCCTAGTGAATAGCGGAAGTTGCTAGTTGGAAAGATAAAAGTTGTACTCCCGCGGGTTGAGTTATTTGGGGTCCGAAATACTATCATAGCTAAATAAGCACTAAGGTATGTAAAGCTAAAACCTCATTCTTTTTTAAGACACAATCGATTGTCACTTGTTTCTCCTAAAAGAATCAATATAGCCTACTTGAATAGGTGAATAGATCCTTCACTTCCTATATGTTTAACCCACAACTGCATGCCTAATATGTCCTTAATATTTGTATGTACATTCCATTTGAAATTTCTCGCTTCTGTATTTATTTGTTGAAGTCACAATATTCATGTTTCTCTTGTCAAGCCAAGTATCAATAGAGTTACACCTGATAATACTCATATTCATTAGAAATTCTTAGAATTTCCATGTTGTATAGGTGTCACATGCTATAAATTAAAGTAAATGGCCATAACATAGCTGCACTAGTATAGCTGACCACATAGCGATGCATTATAAGTTGATATAATAAAAGGACTAGCGTTTAAATATATAGATCATATTAAGAAAGTTAGTTGTATATGAAATACTATTTGACTGGCTAAATAACCATCATTATAATTTACTTGGGCCTATAAGACAATATATGTTAAAGGTTTATCATTATCGAAGGAGGGTATTAGGTTTTGCTTGGCACACGCGTCACGTAATTCTGTGCATAGAATTGTGACCATACCACTACAGTGAGCCCAAACATTATGTAGTACCCGCCCTTGTGGCATCATTTGAATTTGGAGTCATCCGGGGTGCCCCTGGCTCAAGCCAATACATGACACATATGGCCTGCGGGAAAACCCTTATAGTGAGCCCCAAGGAGGGGCTTACCCTATATCAGACCGCGATTACAATTATACGTATAAAATCATAGTCAGGAGTATCTGGGTAACACATATGGTACACTTGATATAGAATGCCCTTGGTGGGCTATCATATGATTATTTATATTAAAAGTGGGCACAGGACATCACTTAGGCAAATTACTAGGCCCTTAATAACGATGATTTACTCATAAGAGGTTACATGATAAGTTAATAAGGAATATACATACGTAATAGTCTTATATGGTGTATTTGTCACCCGTTATTTCATAGGTTATAGTTTCATATAAGAGGTTCTAGTATTCAGTCGTCCGTAATTGCTCATTCTATTGTTTCACTCATTGAGCATCCTTGTACGTTTACTTATTATTCTGTCTACTTTACATACTAGTACATATTTTATATGTACGAACGTCCCTACGTTCAGGGGCACTGTGTTTCTATAAATACAGGATCGGGTATATTGATGAGCAGAATTCTATACTAGGCACTTTTTCATATTCAGCAAAGTAGTCGGTGAGTTCCTATCTTGTCTGGGCTATTAAATGTCGAGTACTATTTAATCGTATTTCTAGTTATAGTTTGGGTATGTATTTCTCTAGTACAGTTATAATTTCTCTTAGAGGCTTCATAGATGAGATAAGTTCTCATACGTGGTCATAGTTCCATATGTTTATATCAAAAAAGTGTTTGATGAGAGAGAATTGAGTTATACATAGCCCTTTATCATTGTTTGTAAATTGTAACTCCTCCGCATAGTATATATGTCAATCACATAGTTGATGCTCATACGGTTCTTGTCCACCCTGTCTAGGCTAAGCTAGGGGCGTGACAGTGTGGGCTACCATTGTGGGATATTTTCTAATTGCAAGTTACATACCCATAGTGTGTATTTTGTATGTTTTATTATCTATTTTGCTCAGTCAGCCTATAATACCTACTGAGTACAAGTGGATTGTACTCACCCTTACCGTACCCTTTTGGTGTAGATTCTGATTTGGGTGCGCCCCACATTAGTTGATTCGGGTGATATTTGGAGTTTTACGAGGTAGCGGTTGATTTCATGCTTGCGGGGTCTATTATTATCCCTTCTTATAGACTATGTCTTTATTAGTATTCTGAGAGAGCTTTTCCTGTTTTAGATATCATTTGTTTTTAGACTTCGAGTTATACTAGTTATGTTCTTGCGCCGTGACACCAAATTTTGGGACTTTGGAATGATATCTTTGGTTTTACACTTTCTGCATATATTATGTTGATGTGGTTTAGCTTCGTTCTAGGAACCCTTCATTGGTTATTGCTGTTATTTTTTTTTTATATCAGTTTGGGTGATAGGCTTACTTATCTAGGCTTGCCGCAATAAGTACCATCATGACCCTTGATTTTTAGGTCGTGACATTTATGAATTCAAATTGTGACTTAAACAAGGTCACAAAATCAACCATCTGCACACTTTCGTCTTTCAAGTTTGTATATTGAATGTACCACAATGTATAACATTTGCATATTTGAATAACAAATAGAATTATTTGGTCGACCGGTAAAATATGTAACTTGCCCTTCCTTAAAAGTTGCTACTTTTTTTGTCTTGTGTTTTGCTTTTCAAATGAATTTGTTGTTGTTACAGTTTTCCTTTTATATATGCTATGTGATCCTCCCTCCAATACATATTTTATTTCTTTCCTTTTGTATGTTTTTTAATTTGGATTACTCCCTTTGTCTTAATTTATAGGGATAATTTCAATATATACAATAAAGTAATTAGTTTAACAAATATAGTCATGTTTTTATTTACATAAAAACTAGTCAAAAGTAAAAAAGTTATGGGTTTTTAGCCATGGTTCACTCCGGCTCGCGGCTAATAGTTACGTATATATAATGTATATGTAATGTATATATAACAAATAAAATAGTTATGTAATGTATCGAATATTGTATAAATGTGTATCGATATTGTATAGATGTTGTATAAATATGTATTGATATTGTATAAAAGTTACATAATGTATTGATATTGTATAAATAGTGTATAAACAAGTAGCGATCTTCTTCTTTTCTATCTTCCTTCTTCTTGGCTCAAATTCCACAATTCAAGTGAAATTCATTGGAGAATTTTTTTTCCTCCGACATTGAACTTGCACTTAGCCTTAATATGCATATTTACAGAGCCTTGAATTGAAAAAGTAATTTGTCTGCTTACAATAATGTTTTGCAGAAAGCTCCAAAGTTTTAACATCAAAGTAAAGACAATATCTTGTACAAAATTTTAACTGCAGATGAGGCTACAAAATATTTTGGATATCATTAGCATGGCCTTTTCCCCAATTATAACAAAATAATGGCAAATCTAAGGACCTAAATCCTCTCCAGGAAATTCTAAACCATGTGCTACAAAAGTGGAGAAAAACTCATAATGCAGATCTACATTTTATCTTGACCTCAAACTACATTCCTCAATATGAGTTGGGAAAATGAGATTATTACTTCCCCATCCATCTTTATTTGTCCACTTTTTTATTTTAACATGTCCAATAATACTTATCTATTTAAAATAATAATAATGAATAATTTATCTATTTTTATCCATTTTACCCTTGATTTTAAATATAGTCGATCACTCACTGCATTTGAAAGCAAAAAATTTACGATGTTCAAAGAGTGATATAGTAAAATCACTTCACTATTTATTATTTCCTAACGTATGTGTCAAGTCAAAAGTGGACTAGTATTTATTGATAGAGGGAGTACTTAGAATTTTATATAATCTAGTAAGAGTGCCAATGTTAGAAGTGTTTTCATCATAATCTTGAGTATGGTAGGTAAATAGGAATATTCTAATTTGTATATGCTTCAAATTCAAGTGCAGCGGCCATTAAAGAACTTGATTTGAAAGTTCTTTCAATTTCGACCAATACAGAATCTCCTTTGAACAATTTCAAATTTTAGTTATGAACTTCTCTCAATATTTTAAATCTTTTGCTATATAATTTATTTGAAATAATTCATGTTTGAGGCACACTGGATTTTAAAGAATCAGTTAGGAAAGGGAGGAGGAGGAGGAGAAGAAGTGACGAAGCAAAAGCCCTGAAGAAGAAGCCAAAGAAGAAGCAACAACAAGAAGTTTTTTTAGGCTATTTTGGGTTAAAAAAATAAGCCGAGCAATTATTTTAAGAAGTAAAATAGGCCAACGAGTTATTTTGAGAAACAACAAATAAAAGAAGCCATTTTTTTGTAAGAAAAAAAAAACAAATAAAAGGGTCATTTTTTGTGTAAAAATTTGAGCCAGTGATCATTTTGCTAAAAAGATATCACGATCCAAAATAGACACGTGATGACAGTGGTGGAACTCTCATAACAAGTAAGCCTAATCCAATTCTAAAGAACAAGAATAAAGGAAAATAGAAATAGAAGCGAAAGAATAAGTAATCCCAAATATATAATCGAGACACAAACCTTCGAAAATACATCATAGGTCTGGTTGTCACTAGTAAAATCTTCTAATACAGATTCAGAATAATAACAATTGTCTAGAATAACTTAGATGCGGATAAAACATAAAACATAAGTAGAGAGATACGAGAAGTTCCAAAGTATGACAGTCACTACCTCAATCTCTGTAATATCCATTGTTTAAGGAACACAATCTACAATCTAACACTCAAACCAATACCTGCATGAGGTGTAGAAATACAAAAAAAGGATGAAAAGAAAGGATGGGTATCAAAATCACGTATACTCAACAAGCTCATCAAAAACCAATCCTAATTCAAAGCATGGTGAGAACTGCCACCCCAATTATCTAAGCTTTACCCAAATAAATTTGTAATGGCCAAATTCTCAACTTTATCCTAATAGGGTAACCCAACACAATAGTCATAACATTATCCATAAATAGGGTAGGCACATAGCTCTAGGTAAGTCAATACAGTCACTTTATGATCAACAAGAATAAAAAATCATTTATAAGGAAGACTCATTAACACAGTATATCAGACTCGGTTATCTTATTTAATTAATAATTTGTGATAAAGTAGTGAAAGTGTACATGCATGTGTACGTCATGCTACCACTAGGTATGATCCTACATATCTCACAAATCAAGCCATAGTCATACCTCATGTCTTATGTATACCTCAACGCCCAAATTAACCAAGAAGTAGAATAGCATGATGTAACAAAGTGAAATGAATGCTCAATACACAATATCACAAACAAGGATCAATCATTATAATTAATATAAAAGTAAACAATCAACGACAATATCAAATTTTGACCAAGGAAATGACATGTAATGCAAGTGATGAAATACAATGTGACGATGATGATGATGAATGATTGAAAACCATCGCATGACTTTTTGCATATACCTACTGAGTCTCAAGGATCTCAAGATAGGACCTATGGGGTTTTCGCAGCCCTCGTACTTTTATAACCTCAATCTCATGTCTCAAGTCAATCTTATCAGCACATCCCTTGGTATAGATATTTTATAAAATGTCTTATTTTCTTATAAAATCAGAGTGGCTCGGTGTTACCAATGTCTCATGAATATGCATGCGTTATATGAGGATGTAATGCTCACAACCAATTCATCTAAAGGCAAAAAAACCCATTCAATACATGTATAAGTGAGCTCAAAATTAATTCAATATATCAATAATTCATGATATTAGTTTTCACTTGACACTACCAACATATATAGTCACATAGTTATCAATATTATCATTTTAAACCTCTTACTTGGGCATCACTATAATGAATATGCAACTAAATGCTCATATAAAACCTACAATGTCAAGTCAAGACCCATCACTCGAGCGACAGTAATGTATAAGGCATTTAATGCACAAACATGATCAATAACATAAAGTTAAGTCCCCACACAGATATCACAATAATATACCCTCTCAAATAAAAAGGAATATATATATAAGCCCCCATTCGGGCGTACAATCATACATAATTATTCAAGTTCATAATGAAGTTCGCATAAGCGCCACACGAGCAGCACGAAATAAACAACAAATCTCAATAATAATATATCGCGAACTACTCAAACCTAACTTGGTCCATACTATAAGCTTCATCAACTATTACAAGTCTATTCATATTTTAAGTATCCTCTAAATCTCAATCATTTCATTAAATTACGATAATAAATAATCATTCCCTAAAGAGTCACTAAAATCTAAATTATTATATCAAAGCCCACTAAACACAATAAGTATTTATTAAGTCATCTATCTACCTTCTACTCTAAGTGGTCGTTTGGTTGAAAAAGAGTTATCTAGGAGTAAGTTATCCCAGGATTAGTTATCCACCATGTAATAGGATAACTTATCCCATCACTATGGTGTAAATGGTGGGATAAACAATCTTGGTACTAATTAATACCTCACATCAAATAAGGAATAGAATAGTCCTTTATTTTATGTCGGGACTATTTATCCCTTATACCTCACACCAAACGACCCCTATGGATATTCACAAGAAGTAAGACTAATTAGGATAAGAAACTATATAACTACAATCCATCAAGGACTCCGGTGCACACAGAGATGCTCGTGATTTCACCGAACCCCCAATCCTAAATGATATACAAAATGCAATAAACAAGCATACAATACATATACACTATGAAAAAAGTCAAGGTAAATCTCGATCGAAAGCTTAACTCTCTCGAATCAACATCAACACGTCTAATCTAATCAAATATGACATCTACAAGTCAAAAGAATTACATCGACACCCATATCGACTATATTTATTTGGGTCCAAAATCTGCTTTGAAAATCATTTTCGAAAACATAAGAATAAAACCAAAATTTTATTTATGAATAATGTTTTTCATATCAATAGGAGTCAATAGTTGAAAACCCAAGTAAAAATGAGGATAACTCGAATCTCAAATCGAAGGAAAATAATTAACACTTTATCAGGTGAAAATCCCAAAATCACATTTAAAATCAAGGATTTAAAGTTGTTTTGATGATAAAATTATTGGGAAACGATGGAAGAAAGATCTGAAAATTTTCCCATAAAAGATATATTGAAAAGCTCTTTGAGATCGTTCAAAACTGAGCTCTCAAAGGTGAAATGTGGTGAAAATGAGATTTTTGATCAAGAAGGGGACTTAAATTGTCCAGGTAAGTAATGGTCGTCGCGAATACGGATCCCTAGTCATGAACGTAAAGCTAAACCTAACCAAAAATATGTGATCACAACCAACACACTGCAAATGCGATGAAGAAACGGACCCTACCTACGAGTTACTCGTCGTAATCAAAGTATCCACCGTTGTGATTGTGATGAGGCAAAATTTTCTCTTCGCAAATGCAAAGTGGTTATCATGTACGTCAAAGTTAGAAAATTATTGCTTCGCCAACATGACAAAGGAGGTTGCGAATACAAAGGAGGAAAGGTCATGCACCAACAGCAATTGAAACCAACAAAGCCAAGTCAAAACTCTCTCAATGAACATTTGAGGCTCATTCAGAACCATACAAAAACAAATCAATAATGCTACTAGGCTAATTTCAATATTTTGGATTAACCCTCGGGACCCCTTTTAAGATAATTTAACAAGATTTCAAATGGAGGGTCAAAACTATAAAAAGGCTCGTTACCGGAACTAACCATGCTACTAACCTGTAATTGATGTTTCGAATCTAATGAATTTAGAATCATCATCTAGGGCTCGAGTCACAAAATATTGATCAAAGTTAAACTAACATCTTTTAAGGGTGTTCAATACCATAAATTCATTTAAAATATGTTCGAATGCATCAAGAACCATGCCAACCATCCCCATAACTCTTAATTGAGGTAAAACAACCATAGAGAAGAAAAAAATAATCAAAATACAGAAATTTCTAAGAACTAGTATGAGGGTTATTATAGTATCAACCACGAAAATTCAAGTTTGTCCTGGAATGTACAAGTAAGAAAGTATCAAAAAATGGGTGTAGGATAGAAAATACCCTTAAGAGACATAAAACAAGCACTCCAGCATGGAGTCACAATCATGGAATGACCGATCTCACCATAGAACCAAAATATACATCACATAAGGACTTACTAGGTCACAACACTAGCATCTAAGGCCAAATTCTCAATGAAATTGAATTTCTACATTTTTGAACTTCCTCTAAAACAAAAATCTGAGTCAAACTCAATAGTATGCATAAATAGACCAGGCTAATCTAAACCTAACCAAAGCATCTAAAAACACTAGTTAAGCCCACAAAATGAAAGATCATCCTTAGATCCACCACAAACCAAGGAACTCATATTTCACATCATTATCCACTAAAACACTGAATCAACCTACCTAAGACTGATACTATCACTATCAAACCAAACTACACCACAACCCTAAGATAAACTACTACGCCAGGAACTGGTATCAAAGCTACACAAAACCTCAAAAGTCACACTCAATACACTAGATTACCACTCAATAGTCAAAACCTACAACTTAACGCTTGAGGCAAGTAAGAATCACCATAACACTCTATAAATCATACGCATGAAAGCTCTAAACATCACAATAATGCATCCAGTCCTTAATACTCAAAAGCCATCAAACAACCTGAAGTTCTTACTAACCTGGTGAAACAAGGAGCCTTTTCGACCCCGCTCACGTACAGAACCCACCGTAATAGAAAATGATTAGCTCATAGAGAAAGTGCAAAATTACTATATCTCACTAAAGGACACTCGAATCACAGATCAAACTCAGAGAATCACTACTATACTTTGCATAAACTACTAATGAATCATATTATCAAGACTTTAAATTTTCAACTCGAATTCGTAACTAAACTTGACTATATCAAACTCTTTATGAAAAAATTCCATAACCTCTCCTTTACTTAATTTTACATTCAACAATGTTTAACATAGGGGTCATGGACTAATAAGGTACAACATAACACTAAGTCAATTCTCATCCAACATACCCTGACAAAAGGTTCACGAAGAATAACACATACTCTAATTGAAGCTTATGAGCAAGAATACTCGACTGAACCACTCTGCTACTACAAAATGACTCTACAACTAATTTTTTATTTCCATTTAAAACTCTTTCCAAATCAAAACAAGAATCTCTCACAAGATGAAATACTTTAAATCTAATCAAGGAGTGTCTCAATACCATCAAATTCCACTATTTCTCAAAGGTCAATCACTAAGGAAGTAACAATCACAAGGCATAAATGCCTAAAAATCTTTCAAGTTGGTTGTACCAAATTCGATCCACCACAAAGATCTTCTTGATCAATCTAGTAGCACCACTCATCATCCCACAAAGTCAATATCATCAATATGGTATTAACCCAAACCACAAACATATTGAAGTAACCCCCTAATACAAGACTTAATGCCGAATAAATAAATATATAGGAGAATGTAGAACCATAGTCAAATACCACTAAGGTATAATTAAGGCACGCTAAAAACCATACATATGGATACTGTACCAAAACCTTCTGCCTCATGTCTTTCATGTGGAAGCTGATATTGAAACTTGTCACTCTCAGAGCAACTGATGAAACATTTATCCATCTAAGCTATGGGAAATCCATCTTATAGTATCCAATATCCTCATATAAGAATAAAAAAAAAGGTTGGAGCCCACTAAACTAGGCCTAAAGAACACAAACAACCACCCTGATCTGACCATTTCTAAGCATAACTACAAATACCCTGGCATCTATCTTGCATATTGCTATGATCATTAAATTCCTGGTCCATCTAGCCCATAAACCTCTCATATATTTCATACAAACCCTTTTAAGAACACATGAGCAAATTGATCCATCAAAAAAAGAGGTAATTCAACCGATCTACCCTCTACAAAGGTCATCCATCACTGTCGAGCTAGCCTAAAGAACTTAAAGAAAGTGAAGTCTACTCCATTAAAATCCATCAAACCCTAAATGTGAAATCTCTCACAGTAACTAAGCAAGAAAATGTAAGCATCAAACCTAGGATCTCCACTAAAATGAGGTGGACATGTACTTAAGAAATCTATTTGTGTCATTCGTTTGAATTCAACTTGTATTTATTGTTTTGAATTAATTTGATCGCCATTCATATTATTCTTCGTGGATTCGAACCCGACTCTAAAGTTGGGTAAATATATTGACGACAACCGCCTTGCACTTAAGTTGACGTGTAAGTTGAGCGTTATAAAAAATAGCGCCGCTGTCGGGGAACAATTTGGTGTATTAAGTTAGTTTAAAATTTTAGTTACTTGCTTGATTTCAAGCTGGTACATATGTGTATGTTAATTTTGTTTGTTGGTAGATTGTATTTTATTTTTACTTTTCTTGATGGCATTTTCTAACAAATATATGTTGGATAGCTGGGAGTCATGTTGTGATCCCTCATATTTGTAATGTGATGGTCCACACTTCAGGAGAGATTGTAACTATGCTCCTCGAAGAGAGATGGAATCACCATCCCAATCCTATTGGGAGTATGGTTGTTATATGTGTGGACGCCTACAAGGAAATTGGGATAAATGTCCAAACACCTTCTCCCCCTATTAGAGTAACTGAGTTGATGGTTCTTCTTATAAGATTGACAGGTCTTATGATGAAAGAAAGAAGGAGCAACATACCGAGTCCAATAGATATGACCTAAGGTTACTTTCTATTTTGGACCAAGTGAAAGCAACGGGGGAGAACATCAAAGACTTGCATAAATCCCACGAGGTGTTTCAATGGGTAAGTGTTAAGGCAAGAGAATCGAGCGAGGACATAATTCTTGCAAACCTCAATACCCCAACCATTTCTCAAGATGAGGTTTATCAAGAAGAGAAACCAAGTTGTGATAATGAGCTTAGTATTGAAGATTCCTCAATGACTTCCCAATTATCCAAATCATATGAGGGAGAAGAAGCCTAAATAAAATAAATGAGTCTAGAGTCAAGAGATGAATCAAATAAAACCTCATATGATGACTCTAACTCATTTTGGGGTGACAATGCTATGGAGAAAGCTAACCAAAAGGTAGGTGTTGGACCTCATTCAACCCACTTTTCAACATTGGTCATAGAGGATATGATGAGGATCCATCCTTTTGACCAAATGGAGAATTGTGGGGAAGCGAAGTTCGACTCTTGCATTTTGGAGTTTGTCATTCCAAAGGAGTACATGGAGCCCCGTCCATCAAAGGCCAAGATGCTCAACTTCTGAAGTACAAGGAATGGCCTATTGATGTGCTTACTTTTACCCAAGGAGCAAATCCGAAAGAGCGATGTGAAGTTGAGTAAAAGAATTATGTCTTCAAATTGGCAATATCGGAGCTTTCTTACAATTTATGACCTCTTCCAAGTTTAATCTTGGAAGATTGGAATTGTATGTCCCTCTATCGCTCATTGTATATTGAGTAAAAGTTGGGATAGAGATTCAAATTTTCTTAGTGGAGACATTAAGGAAAGGAGTGAAACCATCGTGCTGCGACGTTAAACTAAGCACTTGATGGGAGCCAACCTATCACACCACGAAAAGTGGCCCTATCCTTTTATCTATGTATGCTAGGGTAGATTTTAATTTTTGTTGATTGTTTGTGTGCATGCATAGTCCATAAAGTATTGGTGCTTAGAGGAATTTTGGTTGAATTTGTAAAGAAGGGATGTGTGAATTTGGCAAATTGACTAAGCTGGACATGCAGGAACCTAGGATGCTTGGTCTCAGTTATCGCAACCGCAGTCCATGCATCCATTATCACGAATACCATGTGATTGTGATCGTGTAACTTGGACCGCGATCGTGGTTAACTCAAATTAAAAACACCATCAAAATTCCATGCACCCATGCACCTTAGTTTCAAATTTCTCATAATCTCCCTTAAATTTGTGGTCTCTCAAGAGTATCCAAGGTTTCATCTAAAACTTTTTGCATCAGTTACCTGGTATGTAGTCTCAAACTCCGTTAAGTTTTCTATTATTGTAGGCTTAGGACATGTAGCTAGAATTGAGCCTAAAATTATGTTATAATGTCAAAACTATGCTTATTTGTAATTTTAATTATGGGTAGCAGTTGTAGGATGTCTACACATCATTTGGGGAAGTCTTGAGTACCCATATTCCAAACTAGACTAGTTATAATTGACGTGTACAATAGGTGTCCATTCACTGCCCAAACGAGTCCAGCATGAATTCCTTCAAGTTTGGGGCTGCAATCTTACTAGCTAGGCTTATTTTTACCTGATCATAATGTTGTATACCTAGTTGGAAGACAAAGTTGGTGTTAAGTTTTTGTCTTTTGAGCAAATGGCAAAATTGTTGGTTGTGGTCCCAGGTATCACAACCGCAGTCCTGATGACCACGATCATAGTAGCGCAATCGTGGTAAATGCTCTGTGATTGTCATACCTGAGGACAGTTGCCTGGAGAAACCCAATTTTTTGAACATATATTTTTCACCCCAGAATCTCCTATAACAGTGCCACATGTACTTTTGTTATTAATCTATCATACATTTTGCTTTGAAATTATTAAAAATATTCTTAAGTGTCCTTCATACAGGTACTCAGCTGCAGAATATGAGACTTAGATGAATTTGGAGCCTTGCTTTTGGAAATCCACTACTGGTGTTACAAGAACCCCCCAAGGTCCAAGCTATACCTAGAATGGAGTATTTATATGGACAAAGCCCCAGTGACATTCCCAGAATTCTTTGACAAAAATTTTGTTATTAGGGAACATACTCCAAGACTATCCCAGGGGCAAGGAGAATCCTCTACTACTTACCATTCATATGTGGCTCAGTCCGACTATGAAATATATTAGGAGGAGCTAAAGAAATAAGGTGCTAGGTTTGCCAAATTGGAAAGAGCATATTCGACCTTGGCAATATCACACAGGAACCTCCTGGAGTCACAGGAAAGGTTGTTGAACAGGGAGAAAAAGAGAGAAAAATTCTTCACCAATATGTGGAGAGGGGTAAATGGCATATTCAATGTGCTTAAGCCTATAGAACATCTACCTTCATTGAGGAGCGACAGTAATGATGAAGCCACTTCTGAGGGTCTGGTGTTAATAACGGTGGAGATGATACAGGGTATACCGGAGATGATGAATATTATTTAGGGAGCATACTTTAATATTATCTTGCTAACTAGGTAGTAAGTGCACCGACAACTTTTCAGTTGGGTGTGTGTAACATCCTGCATTTTCGGGCTAAACATTGAACCATTGTTCTTACGTATGTAAAATATAATCCCATGATTTAATTTTGAATTTATGTGTCGTGATCTTTATCTTAGTATGTGAAGTGCTTTAGAGGTGAAAAATATTCATTGAAATCACTTTAAACAAAGTTAAGCTAAGAGCCTTTGATTCGTCCAAAGGTTGGTATTCAATTCTACAAGGGTATACTTTGAACGTGTATAAATTTGATATACATAGAATTTTTCAGCATAAGACCCACCAAATGATATATAATTGAGTTAGATTTCCAACGATACCAATTTTACCTTACTTTGACACCCGAGTGAAAAGTTATAGCTTTTTTCGTGAGAGGCAGTAAGGTGTCGCGATAGCCCCGCACTGGGATGGCTATTCAACCCAACTAGGGATTGCATCACGAGGGATGATTAACCCAACTAGGGGTCACGCACGGGGGCTATTCCCCCGTAGTTTTAGCTTATTAAGGGTCAAGGGACACTTTGATCCTTTCCTTTCAACCCCAAACATCCAAAGCACGAATTACAACACCCAAATGGACATTATTTTCCCATCTTCTTCAAATCAACTCATGTAAAAAAAAACCTTTTCCCAATAATAATAATTCAAGCTTTTCTTCTCAAACACAAGGATTCAAGCTTCAATTTCAAGGTTTCTTTAAGAATCCAAGAATTCAATACATCCTCTTCAAGAAAGAAACCAAGAATTAAGTTCCCTAATCCAAAAAGATCAAGAAAGCTTTCAAGATCATCTCCTAGGGTTTCAAAATCAAGTTCTCTATATCAAATCAAGTCTATTAAGGTATGCGGAGTTATGCACAAGGATACTCCTTTCATCCTTGTGCCCAAAACTTGATTTTTAGTTAAGATTTCATGAATTGCAATTAGGGTTCATACCCAATTATCATTATTTGAAGATTATAATGTTATAAGTGGTTTAAATGTTGAATTGCATGTCTATTTTCACATCTTTATGTGTGTGATATGATTTTTGTAGATTTTTAATTGAGTTTTAAGCATGATATTGTGATTCTTGATTTCATTACCTTGATATTATTGAAGTATTTCAAGAAGTGTATTGAGCATGATGTTTTTCCATGAATTTGTATGAGTTTAAAGCATGGGTTTTAAGCCCTAAGTCTAAGTATTGATATTTCAAGAAGATTGTGATTTTAAGCCTCTTTTATAACTTGTTTGAGAAGATTCAAGAAAGAAATTGATCTTTTGATCCTAAGCTAAGATAAAGAATCCACATTGTTCATATAGTTTGAGATTTAAAGAAAGAGAAGCATAATTAGTTTTCATTATAAACCCTTATGCTATTTTAAGGTGGATTTCCTAAAGTTCTAAGCAAATGAATGGGAGTAGTATTTAGCATAGAGTTGGGTATATTTTCAAGGTCTCATGTTCCAGAACTACGTGCCACCATAGTATTAAGATTAAGTGCCCATAGTGGACTAAGTCAGTGATCACTTAAGATAAGGTTATACTCCTTGGCAAGAGTATGACACATCTCCCCAACGTGAAGTTTTCTCCTTTGGGAAACATGACGTTGGATATCAATGATAACTCACATAGTGTATGTCAGTTGGAAGAACCTCCCAGAGTCCGTAAGTCCTAAAATAGAATAACAGAACAACTTTTACAAACTAAGCATAAAGGCTCACAATTTTACCTGGATATTGTCTTACATAAGACATCGGTTATCAAATTTCAGACTTTAGTTTTTATATGATAAAGGTGAGTCCTTTTTCACTTTGCCTGCACGATTTGAAAAAAATAATAAGATTACAGCTATTCAGAACTAAGTGTGGTGGATCATAAGAATTACTTTTATGCTTTACTACTCATGATTTATGATTTGACAATTTTGATTATTCAAGCCATGGTGAGTCACTTACACTTAGCATGTAGTTTTTGAAAGGTTGTTGAATATTTACATTATTGTTTTACTTATGCATTCATCCTGATATGCTCAGTACATTCCAAGAGTACTGGTCCACATATACTTCTATGTGCTACATTATTTAATAATGTAGGTATAAGTTGTAGCATACACATCATAATCAGATAGTTTGCAGCTTCCAGTCAGTAGGTGATGAGTCCTTTTAATTCAAGAGCTTGAGTCAGTCATAGTTTGAGTAGCATCTTATTTTCTTTATTCAGTTGTATTAATTAGGGATAGACAGTCAATAGAGTTAATGTATTGGATTTCAGTTTTGTTTTGTATAAACAGAGTTGTATTCATTTTAATAGTTTTATTCTAAAGATATTCAGTAAAGATGTGTTTTCCTCTTATTTCTTTCAAACCTATGTATTTTATTCAGTTGCTCATAAATTATTCCAGTACAAGGGTTAGCTTGGGATCACCTATGGTCCTAAGCACAGTGTAACGACTAGGGGGTAGTCTCAGGTCATTACAAACTTGCTATCATAGCATAGATTTCAAGTTTCCTAGGGTGTTTGTAAAGCCGTGTCCAGTAAAGACTTGCAAAATAGTACAATGACGTTCGTACTTTTTTTGATAGGATATTAGACATTTAAGAAATATTTCTTTTCCTTCATACTCTAGATCGTGTATTAAAGTTATTCTCTCATAAACTTCTGTCGATTCATGTGTTACTCCATAATTCTTTATGTATGACTTATCCTTGAGATGACATGACTAGTAAGTTCCAATTCCTCCTAAGATAACATTCTCAGATTTACTATCAGTAATTTTAGAAGTCATACTAGAGGATTGAGAGAAGCTCGCTAGTGTGCTATAAGTTCCTCAAGTTGAAAGCATGTCCTCATCCTTATGAGTTTTTCAGTTAATACAGAATAAGATATGTATTCAGATTGCTCATTAACCCTTCAATCCAGATAGTCCCCATGAGTGGAGATAGTATGAAACTAAATTGTTAAATAGAGTTTGCATTTGAGGGATGTTGCAACCTAGAGTGTTATGATTTATAAGTAGTAAAACCTTGTAAGTGTAGGTTTAGAAGTATAGTGACAAGAAAGGTGGGAATGGAGATTGATTAGAATTATATAGATAAAATTATGCATATTATCGAGTTTGTGTTAAGGTGATATGTCTTTGTGTGTTAGTTTAGGAGTAACGAATGTGGTACAGTTTCCTTGGTTGGAAGTAGAGAAGGAGTTATTAGTTAAGGTAAATTATTGCTGGCTTAAAGTAAGAAAGGAGTTTTGATGGTATTAATTGTGTTAGAAAAGTACAAGTTGTTTATGAAGGTATTTGGTGGTTGAGTATTGTGAATTTAGGCTTCTCTTGAGGTTGAAGGAGTTTAGTTGAAACTTATAGAGCTATGAAAGTAATATAGGTGCATAGATGGGTAAATAGTCATAATGTGTAGAAGGGGGATGTGCTAATGGATTTTAATAAGGTATACCATAGGATTATGATCAATTATTATTATTATGAGGCTTTAGTGGACTAGTGTTTCTTGATGTTCTATTTTATAACTTCCAAGTGAAAATAGTATATGAGGTTAGGTTGTTAATCATAACTAACACTATACACTAAGTTGGAATAGTGGATGATCATCAAGGTGGAAATAATAATTGCTTGGTTAGTGATGCTAGTTATATAGAGGTGATCTGGTAGGCTTAAGCAGTGCATGCAAGAATTTAAGTTTGTTGATTCGAAATCAAGTATGATGATGTGTATATGATTTAGAGGTATACCCAAGGTGATATAAGATTGTATTATTTTCTAAGTTTATTAAGTGTTGTGTATGGTTAGTAGTACCCTTGAGTTGATAAGTGAAAGAAGGCTAGTTATATAGTACATAGTGCTCTTAATAGCTGAGTTGAGGAATTATGGATAGATGGTATTGAGTATTTTAAGTATGATTTTAATTCTTATGTGGTTTGGGAAGAATATAAGTATAGAAGTATGATCTTGGTAGGCTATGATTACGTGTTGAGTGAGGCAGGTATATTTGTCGAGTTAATAGAGCGTAAGTCTATGATGATGATTATTGAAGCTAGAAAGTTAAGGATGGTATGTGAAAGGGTTGTCCAGGAATGAAGTCAGTAAGTTCAAAATATAGTTTGTTCTTGTGAGTTTAGCATTTATGTGTAGACATTAGAATGAATAAATTATGGCCCAATCTCGAGGATATGGAGTAGACCCATAAGCTTAGAATGTCAGCTTTGATCTGAGAGGAAGATGGCAGAGTAAAGAACCAATTTAAGTTTTGAGAATTAGATTGTGATGCATGTCAATAGGAGTTGTGATGAGATAGTGATCCCTTCATACTCTAGAGTATTCCTTTGATTTCAGTCGTTATCACACCAAATCCATATCTTGTATGAGAGATCCATGACAAAGGCCAATGCTTACACACTTTATGCGTATTCAAGTTTATTCTCAACTTTTAGTAAGTAAGTAACAGCTTCACTCAGTGATTCGAGTAATCCCTCATAAATCTATGAACTTCAGTCTTATATTGAATAGCTTATGATAAGTATGAACTCATATTCTAGAGTATGATCAGTTCTCAAAACTTATGATACTTGTGAAATTCGTATATTATTTATGTTCTCAGTTTAGATCTCTTTAATAAATCCATGCCTTTGACATTCTATTCCTCAGGCCTCAGTTAAGTGTTAAAGTTATGTATAGTATTCTTTCATGCTTCGGGTCTTTATGTGTTAGCCCTTCAGCGACCTCTTCTTATGTTATGATAGTGGTGATAATAATGGGTAAGCAATGGTTTAAATAAGAGAGTTATAACCCTCATTAAGAAAAATTATTTATCTTTTTTTTTTCTATCTAAGGCTAAAGAATAAAGAATTTTGGGGTAAATCTTTGGTATATGTTGTAGTTAGTTGAGAATTCTGGGTATGTCTTCTTAAGAGTAGTGCAAGAAAGTTGTTATTGATAGAGGTTTAGAGAGTATGAGAAGTATGACTTATGGGTGTTTGCCTTGAAGTTCATATGTGGTTATAATGATAGGCTTGAATTTAATGTTGGGATGTAAGTGGAGGAATGCAATATACACTAGTGAATCCATAGTAAGAGTTTAGACTTAGTCATTGAAGTGGTAAGACATATTATGCTTAGGGAGTGAGCTCTGAAATAGATATAGAAAATTAAAATGTGGTTTATACTAGTATTATGGTGTAACATGTTGTATCTTGTAATTTCAAGTTAGGCTTGATCACGGTGAGAGAATTTAGTCCAATCTAGACTTTGTTAGATGGATTTAGCAATGCCCATGTAAGTCATAAGTTGAACCAAATGAGTATGGTATTTAAGGTGAATAGTATAGTTGAGGGAGTATTTTAGAAGTGTTTCTAAGCTTGAAAGTAAGAAGTTGCATTGCCTAAGGTCTAGCAATTCTATCCTAGCTTATGTTCTATAGGCCTATATTCTATGTCATCAAGTTGTTGTCATGTTTTGATTCCTTATTCAGATATCCTATTCAAATCATGCCCAAGATGCTTTGTTCCGTAATGTTATTAGAACTTCTTGCAAAGAATATTGAAAAAAATACTCTAATTGAGTATGAGCTCTCAGTATGATTCAATCCGTATAGCCAGTAATTTAGCTTAGCAGTCAGACAGATAAAATCCTATGGTTTTCTATCTTTCTATCGAGTCTTACGATCCAAAGTTTCATGAGTATGGCTATTCCGTGAGGTAATTAAGTTCAGTCCATGAATCATACCTAAAAGTCAGATATTTAGTCATAATTCAGTTCATAAGTGTTTAGTGAATGATCTTAGTCTTCCAAGTATTCCAGCTCAGACAGTTTAATGCCCATTGTACGATCTTAGTTTTGTTGTCTCATGATTCGTGCTTACATAATGCACTTGGCGATGCCATGAAACCCTTTTCTTTTGATTCCTATACGTGTTTTATTGAGGAACAATTCCTAAATGATAAGATACGTACTATATTCCATCCTTAGTAACTCTTGGAATATTATTCCATCAGTTATCATTTCACAATTCTATATGTAAGATCATATCTTGAGTATTTCAAGTGAGTTCAAATCTCTCAACAAGAATCAGCCCCTTATAAGTCAATAGAGTCAACTCAGAAATCAGTTTCATGATGGAAGTTTTAATGTTTCAAGTCATCTATATCCTATTTTAGAATACATATCATGTCTACATTCTTTCATACTTCTAAAGTCTCAATAATTTCCTATCCATTATTCGAGAATGAATGATTCTAAGGAGGAGATAATGTAACACCCCGCATTTTTGGGCTAAACATTGAACCATCGTTCTTACGTATGTAAAATATAATCCGATTTACTTTTGAATTAATGTGTCATGATCTTTATCTTAGTGTGTGAAGTGCTTTCGAGGTGAAAAATGTTCATAGGAATCACTTAGAACAAAGTTGAGCTAAGAGCCTTTGATTCATCCAAAATTTGATATTCAATTGTACAAGAGTATACTTTGAATGTGTATAACTTTGATATACATAGAATTTTTATCTCAATACCCACCAAATGATAGATAATTGAGTTAGCTTTCCAACGATATAAATTTTGCCTTAATCCGACACTTGAGTGAAAAGTTATACTCCCTCCGTCCCAAATTATGTGTCATCATTTCCTTTTTAATCAATCCCAAAATAAGTGTCGCCTTTCCTTATTTGGCAACTTTTTAAAGGCACAATTATCCTTTTACCCGTATTGTTCCCACTTAATTAAACAAAACAGATATTGACACATTTTTTGATAAAGGATAATTTGGTAAACTTTACCAAGTCTTCCCTTATTTCTTAAACTCCGTGCCCGGTCAAATGGCGATACATAAAATAGGACAGAGGGATTAGCTTTTTTCGTGAGAGACAATAAGGGGTCGTTATAGCCCCACACTACAATGGCTATTCAACCCAACTAGGGTCGCGTCGCGAGGGCTGCTTAACCTAACTAGGGTTTATGTCGCAGGGGCTATTCCCCTACAGTTTTAGCTTCTTAAGGATCAAGGGACACTTTGGTCCTTTCCCCTCGACCTCGAACGTCCAAAGCACGAAATATAACACCCAAAAGGGCATTATTTTCCCTTCTTCTTCAAATCAACTCAGGTAAAAACCTCCCCTTTTCACAAGAACAATAATTCAAGCTTTTCATCTCAATAACACAAGGATTCAAGTTTCAATTTCAAGGTTTCTTCAAAAATCCAAGAATTCAATTCATCCTCTTCAAGAAAGAAACCAAGAATTAAGTTCACTAATCCAAGAAGCTCAAGAAAGCTTTCAAGATCATCTCCTAGGGTTTTAAAGTCAAGTTCTCTACATCAAATCAAGTCTATTAAGGTATGTAGGGTTATGAACAAGGATACTCCTTTCATCCTTGTGCCCAAAACTTGATTTTTAGTTAAGATTTCATGAATTTCAATTAGGGTTCATACCCAATTATCATTATTTGAAGATTATAATGTTACAAGTGATTTAAATGTTGAATTGCATGTCTATTTTCATATTTTTATGCGTGTGATATGATTTTTGCAGATTTCCAATTGAGTTTTAAGTATGATATTGTGATTCTTGATTTTATTACCTTGATATTATTGAAGTATTTCAAGAAGTATATTGAGCATGATTTTTTTCCATGAATTTGCATGAGTTTAAAGCATGGGTTTTAAGCCCTAAGTCTAAGTATTGATATTTCAAGAAGATTATGATTTTAAGCCTCTTTTATAACTTGTTTGACAAGATTCAAGAAAGAAATTGATCTTTTGATCCTAAGCTAAGATAAGGAATCCACATTGTTCATATAGTTTGAGATTTAAAGAAAAAGAAGCATAATTGGTTTTATTATAAACCCTTATGCTATTTTAAGGTGGATTTTCTAAAGTTCTAAGCAAATGAATGAGAGTAGTATTTAGCACCGAGCTGGGTATGTTTCCAAGGTCTCATGCCCCAAAACTACGTGCCACCATAGTATTAAGATTAAGTGCCCATAGTGGACTAAGTCAGTGATCACTTAAGATAAGGTTATACTCCTTGGCAAGAGTATGACACCTCTCCCCAACGTGAAGTTTTCTCCTTTGGGAAACATGACGTTGGATATCAATGATAACTCACATAGTGTATGTCAGTTGGAAGAACCTCCCAGAGTCCCTAAGTCCTAAAATAGAATAACAGAACAGCTTTTACAAACTAAGTGTAAAGGCTCACAATTTTACTCGGATATTGTCTTACACAAGACATCAGTTATCAGCTTTTAGCTTTCAGTTTTCATATGATAAAGGTGAGTTTTTTTTTCACTTAGCCTGCATGATTTGAAAATAGAATAAGATTACAACTTTTTAGAGCTAAGTGTGGTGGCTCACCAGACTTACTTTTATGCTTTACTACTCATGATTTATGATTTGACAGTTTTGATTAATCAAGCCATGTGAGTCACTTACACTTACCATATAGTTTTTGAAAAGTTGTTGAATATTTGCATTATTATTTTACTTATGCATGCATCCTGATATGCTCAGTACATTCCAAGAGTACTGATCCTCATATACATCTATGTGCTACATTATTTAATAATGTAGGTACAAGTTATAGCGTGCGCATCATAATCAGACAGATTGCAGCTTCCAGTCAGCAGATGATGAGTCCTTTTTATTCACGGGCTCGAGTCAGTCATAATTTGAGTAGCATCTTGTTTTCTTTATTTAGTCGTATTAATTAGGGATAGTTGGGGGTCATATCCCGACTACCTAAAATCAATACTAGTAGAGGCTTCATAGACAGTCAGTAGAGTTAACGTATTGGATTTCCGTTTTGTTTTGTATAAGCAGAGTTATATTCATTTTAATAGTTTTGTTTTGAAGATATTCAGTAAAGATATGTTTTTCACTTATTTCTTTTAGACTTATGTATTTTATTCAGTTGCTCATAAGTTATTCCAGTACAAGGATTAGCTTGTGATCACCTATGGTCCTAAGCACCGTGTGATGACTAGAGGGTAGTCTCGGGTAGTTACAGGGTGCCTGTCCCTATATTTGTACTGCTTGGATGTCCTTGGATAGTGTTTTAGATGATACTTTGAAGATTGTTATTATTATGTTCTGAGATGTTATATGTTTTGGTACTCTGATGGTGCCCACGTTTTATGGATTATCATGTTTTTCTTTTATTTTTAGTATTCTTTTGATTTAATTTAATTTTAATCTTGATTGATTCACGATTAGCTTTGCCCTATGATGGATTGAGTGACGATATTCTTAAGGGTAAAACGTCGTGTTTGGGTTTGAGACACAGGTGTAGGGGAATTCTGTGTACCCATAGCATTAAGTATCATTAATGCAAGGGAAGCCTGAGTACCTGTAGCATTATACTTTGTTAAGTTGGGGTCACTTTACACACCATTGGCGAAGTCTAAGTACCTATATGGTTAGTTTTCCTATGAGTGAGCCTAAATGTGAGACTAAAGCTTTGATTGTAGCCATAGTTTAGCAAGTTGAGTATGGTGCTAGTGTAAAAAAAACAACCCCCTCCATCCAAAATTTTTTAAAAAATTAAGAGCATGGACGTGAGCGACTTTGTAACAAATCCTTTTCTCTTTTTGTAGCTCCACATATTGTTGACTTGTCAATAATTTTAAATACTCCAATTTCGTTTCTAATGGAAGGGACAATTAAACCCCTTTGGCGAATTTTGCATGCCATATGTGGTGAGCGTTTTGCATTCATCTCTTGTATACTTGTGTTATCTAGAACTTGTCTCGTTAGTCTTTCAAAGATAATGTTGCTTGTATTTGTTTGGAGAAATTATCTTAGGCCATTCTTGTGATTTTGGAACCCACTCTAGCCTAAAAAGCCTTTCTATGCATAAATGCAATCCGTAGTTACCCACTTTGAGCTTGTGGACCTTTCTTTGGCAAAAACATCATAAGTCGTGAACCATTATTTTTATCCCGATTTTTTACCATAGCCTCCTTGAACTTAAAAATATAACTTGAGGCTAAAAGCCTAAGTTGGGGGTGGTGAAAGTGACGAAAGAAAGTTTGAAGCCACGAAGTATTAGCGAAATGCCAAATGTGCCCAAGTGTTGAAAATCAATGTTTAGAAAAAAAAAAGGATCCCATAAAAGGATGAATTGCACAAAAGTGCAAGGAAATGAAAGTGTAAGAATAGTGGTGACCAAAGAAAACAAAATATAGGCTTTAAAAAAAAGAATAAAAAGAAACAAAGAAGAGTGTCCAATAGTAAAAAGGGAAGATTGAAAAGTGTGATGTAGACGTTTAAGGAAGGGAGTAGTCATGTTGTCCCCAAACAATATCTTACCCTAACCCAAACCTACATTACAAGCTTAACAATCCTTTTGAGAGCTCCAACTATTTACTTTCTTTGTAGTAGAGATTGAAAATATAGGCAAGCCTATGGTATAACACTTGTTGCATTGAGATTTCTTTTGTGAGAGAGAGAGAGTTTATGGACTTCAAATTATTTATTGCATATTTTGTAGCGTGATGTGAGGAATTCTTTTTCTTGTAAGGATGACATGTGAAACCAGCTGAGGTGGGTGATTTTGTCACCTTCCGATAATGAGGCAAACGGAGTATAGCTTAGTTGTTGTCAAAAGGGAGTCAATTCTAGAGTATTGGTTTTTGTTGCTTGGTCGCTCTTTGAAGTCCTATGTAGCCTTGGTTTTAGTATTTTATAAGGAGAGATGTATCTAAGTTATCTTAGACCATGTGCAATGAGCTATTTGTGGTTACGATTAAAGTTGAGGTCATTGTGATCTTTAGGGCATAAAGGTTGGGCTTAATGATTGTGTCTCATGATAAGAGGAAGTATTTCTTGAGGACAAGCAAATGCTTTAAGTTGTGGGTGTTGATGAGTGGTGAGTTTACTACTCAATCACACTTACTATTCTTGCACATTACCGTGTTATGGGTGAATAAATGAGGTATAATTGTGATTAGATGCACTAATGTCCATTTCTTGCAGGCACAAAGTTAAAGGGTTGGAAGGATGTGGATTGGAGCTTAAAATGATCAAAGAGGGAACAAGAAAGTGCAGCTGGAGACCTGAAATAGAAGGGCCTCATGTACCGCGGTCGCGTAGTCGCGGTCGCAGCCAGACTTGTGCGATCGCTTCTTGGCGGAAATGCTCATCCCAAGGGCAAAACTATAATTGCACTGCTAATCCAAATTTGAACAAAAAGACTCAAACCCTAGTTTTATGAAAAATTATTCTATCACATTCCTTCTTCCCCAAAATTTTCTAGGTTTTAGCTCTAGACTTTGTAGCCTCCATTTTTGGAGAAGAAAATATTGTGTAAATTTTGGGTGAAGAATATATTGAATACTTTCCAAGTGGAGTATTTTCTCACTTCCATTGTTAAGGATTGTAAGAGAGCTAAGTTTGAAGTAACATTTACTTGAATCTTTAACAATCCATTTCAATGGAGCTTATGGGTATATCTATGCTTAATTATATTATGTGTAGCTAAATCTTCCTCTTGGGGTTATGTGTGAATAGGGGTTAAAGTGTGTGTGGGTTGTTATTGTTAGCATCTCTTTGATAGTTCATGTTTATAGGTCCTATCATTGCTATGCTAACTTGGTTGGGATTTGATGGGTGAAAGCTCTAAATACCCATATGGGTTTGATGAGTGAAAGCTCCAAGCTCTAGAAAGCTCAAGGCCATCTTCGAAAGAAGGGTTTTGGGTGAAGTTTAGAAATCCATATCACCCTTGAAAGAAGGATATGGAGACCAAAGCAATGATAGAAAATTATGTGTGTAGTTTGCTAAATTCTCACTATCTTAGAAATAAGGGTGAATGTGAGGCTGACTATGTCATGAGTATCATCCTACAAATAGGGATGCCTAGATTGAGGTTGTGGTGACCAATTGTTGAACACATCTATTAGGTATTAGAAAGAATCAATAGGTGAAAGCTTGGTGTTTTGTCGAAAAATTAGCACCAAAATCTATAACCAAGCCTATCCATAGTTGACTTACTAAATTGATGTTGATGACTAACTCCCACATGTCACTCCCTTAGTAATGCATAATCTCAAGATCCGTGCGTGATTCTTAAAAACTCTAATTATTCATAGCCCCAAATTTATACTAGAAAATATCAAAAATAAATATTAGTGTAGGAACCTATCTTCCCCATTTTATTTTTTTGTACAATTTGTTTGAATTCAACTTGTATCTATCGTTTTGAATGAATTTGATCGCCATTCACATTGTTCCTCGTGGATTCGACCTCACTCCAAAGTTGGAAAAATATATTGATGATGACCGTCTTGCATTTCAGTTGACGTGTAAGTTGAGTGTTATCAGTAAGTGGTTCCTATTAATACTCTTGGAAGGTTGTTAAGGCACCAAGAATATCCACTAACTTGTGGTTATCTGAACTATTTGAAAATAATTTTTTTGACTAACTTTAAAAAGAGAAATTAATTTTTGAAAAGAAAATAATTAAGAAAAAAAATTGTCTTCAAGATTTGTGCAAAATAAATTTTGACGATTTAGGGGGGAATTTTTAACTAAGTCTTAGAAAACTAAAAACAATTAGCATATAAAGAGGAAAGGGGGAGACTAAAAGACTTAGGCCATTAGGCCCAAATTCATAAACTCTATCCTAACCTAATTTGAGCTTTCGGACTATCTTCACCTGTCTTAATCTAATTACTTGGGCTTTTGGCTCATAACCTGTCCTAATCTAATCATTCGGGTTTTTGGCATACAACATGTCCTAAACTATCTTTTTAGACCTTTGAGGTCCAAAATCTGCTTCACCTGTATTAGATTACAACTTTGGCTTCGAGACCCCAACTGAATGAATAAATAAATGACTAAATAAAAACAAGGCAATAATAACAATTGGGACTTTTCAAGTCTCTTAGCGACCTCATCAATAGGTTTTGACCCATTTTTCTTCTTCTTCTATCTTCTTGCACCCGCACGCCATATAATCAACTTTGAACTTAAACTTCGAACTTGACTCGAAAAGGTGGGTTTCATTGGCCCATTACGAAATGCAAGAGGAAAAGAGTCCATTTGAACTCCAAAGCAGTTTCATGCAAAGAAAAAGATTAAAAAAAAAAATTAATATACGTTCGAAAATTCTACACTTAATAGATAAATGATGAAATGGAAAAAATAGCATTCTCAAACATAAAGAAATAATAAACTATGATATCAAAGCAAACTAAATTATCCAACGAAATAAAAATTAACCCATCTCTTAGACAATCTTACAAAAATTGAATCTAGCACAATATAATCAACTAGCCTTGAAAAGAAGACATGGATCCACAGGCATAGTTGTTTAAAATTTGAACAAATACTTCCTATAGATTAACAAATATTTGCATCAAATACCATGATATGCTAAAATCTAAGGCATGCTTTCCTTAATGAAAGAAAAGTGGAATGAGTATTGTCGTGCCCTATTTCAAATCGGTTGAAACAACACACAAACATATGGTGGCTAATGTCGTGACTCTTCAGTTTTGAAAATTTATTTTTTAGAGTCGCCACCTAACTTTTTAGAAAAATTAGAAAAAAAATATTTGTATGTAGAAAACTCTATTTTGGTCTTTCAAAAACATTTAGAGATTTTGATTTAAGGGTTTTGATTACTCGAGGGGAAGGTGTTAGACGCCCCTCAAAGCCTATCCGAAGATAGTCCTCTTACACTCAGTTTAGGAAAAATATTTGAAAAAGAATTTTATTTTGTTATTTACTAAAATGGTGATAAGGAAACTCTCATCATTATTTTCTGTTTGTTATTTTATATAAAAGAAAGAAAACTTAAAGGTATAACAAAGGTGATGCTACCATGTACAAGGGAGTAATATCATTATTGCAAAAATCTAACATGCATTTTAAGTATAAAAAGGGTGATAATATAACTTAACACATATATTAAAAGTGTAAGTCTTATAATTTAGAGAAAGTTATTTGAATATATGTAAGGTTAAATATATCCTTATAGAGAATAAGGTACTTTCATAGGCGTGAGAACTTATTTGCAAAACTATACATATTTAACAGCACGTGAAGAATATATGAGAGATTATGAGTTAATTAGAGTAAAAGTAATTGTAATAGCATGTAAACCATGATAAATAATAATAGTAGTAATAATAACAATAATGACGATGATAACATAACAGTAAAGTGATGAAAATGGTTGTTATGAAAATAGTAGAATATATCTTGCACATAGTAGCAAATGAAATGTATATACCTCATATTTTCTACCTCTGAAAAATCGAACAAGTACTGAAAATATAACTTAAAGCATCAGAATTATAAAAACAAGGTTAGAATTAACGAACAACCTAAAAATTTTGTGACCTGCTCTCCCCTATGAGTTAGTATTTGAAATTCTAGTTTGTTATTCTTTTTTTTAAGAAAAACATGGAGATTGTTATGTCCATTTTATTAACAAATTATTTTTTAAGGTGAGATAATCAATTAAACACTTGATGAATTTTTTTTAAAACAGAATTTGCTAATCCTTAAAAGAAAGTTTACCTTTGCGAATCGATTGACCGAGTGTCGATCACAAAAATATGATGATTGACCGAGTGTCGATCACAAAAATATGATAACGCCATCCTATTTAAAGATTTGATACGTAACAAAGCAATTATAAACAAATAAAGCTACCTCAAGCAAATGTAACGACAAAATAGAGTTAGTTAACATCCAAAAGAAAGCATAACATAAAGAGTAAGCTAAAAAAAAGAAACGGCTAGGAGTACTAGACTCCATTTCGGAGTTCAAACTTCTATCTCGCACGACTCCGAGACTCTTGTGATCCTAGTAGCATTTGACCCGATAGTTGGGTCAAAACGAGTTTCGATTAAAACTCCATCTCCAAGATTACATGAAACAAAAATAGAATAAAGATGAGTAACCAAAATAACAAAATAATATAGTTTGTCGATTATGAAAAAAAAACACATTACTCGTGAATACATTTCACATAAGAACCGGATAAGTGCTTAAGTTAAGTTAGCATTCTAAACAAATTATCCTCGGAAGACTTTGCATTTTAATAGGACCTGATCACTAACCTTCATCGCTACACCATAGTGATAACAAATTTCCTAAGATCCAAAAGACTTTTCAAGGGAGAATTTTAATTTTTCTCAATGCATATCAAAGGGCTCAAATGATCAGGAAAATGTTATTTCTTTAAACCCTTTTTGCCATACCTTAGTGATGGTTAAGATACCTATTATTCCCAAAGCATGAAACTCCCAGCACAAAGTGGACACTTAACCATCAAAGTTATTTATAAACTTGACAAATCCACCAAATTTCACTTAGAATGGCAAATAGAGTTGGCCACGAACGAAATTTAGCTGGGAACATAAAACCCAACATATCCAAAATGAGGTAATTGATAAGAGTTTATGAAGGTAATCTTCTTAAGTATGAACAAAAAAAGAAACCCAAAAGACAAATAAATAAGTCGAGAGGGATGGAGTTAAGAGAAAATAAGTGAATAAGTAAACCAACTTTTAAGCTTTGGAATGCTCATGACATGATCAAACAACTATAGAGAATTAACATAAATGTTTTAATCCTCTGAAAGTTAACCAAAGGGGCCACGGCCAGATATTAAATCGGGCAATTTGACAAAATTGTACTCATGCTGACAACTAAAAAAATTGCATGAAGTTAAACCAATTCTATCCAATGTTCACTACGAGAAGTAACTTTATTAAACTAACCCAAATACCAAAACTTATACGGGCAAGGCATATCTTTGTACTAAGACAGACTCCATTTTAAACAATTAAGGAAGCACCAAACAAAGAACTCTCTTAAGCTTTAAGTAAAAGATAACCACTAAGGGAGATAAACGGGATATTATATACTAGTCTTTAGTTGTAATATAATGAAGTGAATCCATTTTTTTTAAAAAAAAGGGCACAACTTAAAAAAAAAAAACAGAATACTTGCTTAGGAATAAGAGAATTCTGGATAGCTTAAAGAGAGAAACAAATTCATGTAGATTAATGCTTAGGAATGTTAAATAAGAGTAGAATCAAGCACATTCTTTTCTCCTTCATATCTTAGATAAATAAAATACTTGTGATAGATTTAATATTTAAAGGACTAGATCTGGATGCTATAAATAATTAGCTTATTTTGATATTCAAAATTTAACAAGGGCATAGAAAGAATAGATAAGGATGACAAAAATTAGTTATTTCATAAAAATCTCATAGAAAACTTCCAAAAGCACCATAGACATCAGTTAACCATCTTCAGAAAACAAACATGACAGAGAGGTTCACCTGCTTGAGTCTATCCGGTCAGTCAGCTTTAAACAAACAGAGAAAGTTTCAGCTAGTTGAATCTATCTAGTCAATCAAACGTTAAACAGACCGTCATCTGCTAATGCATGTAAGATCTCCAAACCGATTGTTTTAAGGAAAAGCTTGCGTCGACTCTTTATAAACAACATCAAAAGTTTGGCACCTTATACAAAAGAACATCCCGACAATAATGAGAATATGACAGCTTCAAACTCAATTTACCAAACTAAAAAGGGGCTGAGACGACTATTAATTCCAAAAAAAATTGCAAGCATCGGGTGATCACATATTTGTCAAAAAAAAACTTTCCTTACCACTGAGTAGCTTATAGAAAATACAAGATTAAGAGAGTAGTTCTTGCTCCCTTTATTTCTGGCTAACCATAAGAGTCCAGTTTTGAGTAAAATAAAAGTCCAAATGATGACACCATTCACCAAAAGCAAAGACGACATTGGACAATAGACATGAACTCCTTGAGGCACGTAGAGAGCGTGATCACTGTATTGAGAGACCACGTTCACAAAAATGGTGATACATTATTCCAAACGGAATTTATGCTTCCCACGAGAATATTCGAATGTGTTGCATCATTCTCATGAGTTGAAACAATAAAAGAAGAGGAAAACAAAGAGTATAGATATATCCCTGTGCAGGCTTCGAGATGACAGCATGATTTCAGAAGGCAAGATAGGGACACACAACTTCTCGAAATCAGAACAAAAGAAAGGGTGACGAAGGTTAAAAAAATAAAATAAAGTGACTAATTTTGTGTATCTCACATGATTTGAACACACAAAAAAAAGGGTAGGAACGAGGATTTGAGATGAACTCAGATTATTTAGACTCACAATAGGAACAACGACACCAATATATGTTTGAAACTGGAACAAGCCCCCTTGCTCACATATTTATAGGCTTGTATATTCCTGAAACAATTTTTCAGAGTACAAAGCTATGTTCAGGGATTCAAGAGAAACTATAACCACCAACAGTCCAATGATGAAACGATTGCACAAATAAACATAATTACAGACCCACGTATTCACACATGAAGTAGAGAAAATTCAATCATCGACAAATTTGGGGAAAGCACCACAACAACCACCATAAGCGTGATCCGTATTATGAAAGGGTATAATACATAAGCAAGTACTCCAATCGTTTAAAATATATCAATAACTTCAACTTACGCGTTGCTACATGTTAAGAGCAGCCCCATTTTTAAAGAAAATAGATTTCGATTATGCCCAAAATTTAAACCATTATCATGCCTCGGATTTACTGATTGCAAGGCGCACACATAAATCGCATCAATATTATCTCTAAAAAACAGACCAACAACAGTCAAACAGGGGAAATGGGGAAGGGCTAAACATGCTTTGAGCAGGATCAATTTCATTTAATGAAGGTGTTAATCAAAACACAAGGTGACGATGAAATAAATTTTTCCACATACCTGAAAAGAGAAGGGAACAAAACCCGAAACACACATCCTTCTTACTTGATAATTTTTAACACCATAGCGAGTTCTTTACACATTAAAGTTTATAACCAAAAACTGTGATCAACCTTATTTATTCACATTCATTAATCATAAAAGAAGATTTTTAGCAAAAAAGTGATGTAAACAGGAATGTCACAAGACTTCCAGATGTAATATCAAACTGGGATGGGGAATTAAGATCATAACAAACCACCTTCAGATCACAATATTGGTCTGAAAGTTAAAAGCAACGAAGGTTTGTCTAAATACAGTGGACTAGATCGCAAAACTGGCATTTAAGCTAAAATAGTGGATTGAAAACTAACAAGCAACTCTAAGACAAAACAATAGATTCCAAAGCTAAAATAAGGAAAGATGAATCTAAAAAATGAACCAATCGATTAAGGTCATGATAGACAGCCAACATACAATTTTGAATGTTTTAAAAGTCCCTCCCACAACAAATGAAGCTGCTGGGATCTTGCAAACACACTAACCAAACGTACACATAGCTAAGTTATTATTACCAGAATAAAGCATCTGAATCGGTATTAAGATAACCTCAAAATGTTTACTAGAACGTTTACAGGAAAACTTAAACCTTCATGAAGTGTGTTTTGAGCTTATTAGGGGGGTTTAATGACCTAGTTATGTACTGTTAAGTATGTACATAGCCCAATTGTGCCAGAATTACCCCTTCAAGTTCTCATTTGTGCAAACAAATGAAACATCCAATTTCAGTCCAAAATAAATCAAACTTTATGGGTTTTTTTATTTAAACTAGATCCCACACAAACATATAATCTAACAAGAAATATAAACAAATGACAAGAAAAACTATCTTTACTTTATGTATTTGCACTCAAACTCAAATAGTCTAAAGCCGCAAACATCCATACACAACACACAGAATTTACAAATTATGCAGTCAAGATGGAATAGGATTTACTCTTACAACTATTCGCGAAATCACATCAGAATTGCATCAAAACGTAAGGAAAATCAAAACGAGAACGAACAAGCACCCATGTACAGATATCCACAGAACCATGTATCCATGAAATGGCTTTCAGAATCAAAACTACATTTCATTCGCAAGATCCAAAATACAACACCAACACCAACACCAACATCGAAGCAAATCCCACTCAACAGAATCCAAATAGATAAGGGAAAAGAAAAGAAAATGAAATGAAAATGGGGTAGATTAGCACCTTTTTTGGAAACTGGAGCTACGGCGAAAAGGGTTTTTCAACGGCGAATTCAACTCCGAGGATTCTGAACGTCTGATCTCTAATTTGCTCTATTTTCACTTATTTTGACACTATTTTTTCTCTCTTTTCCTTAATTTTCTCCCTTTGCCCCAAAGAAATGGCTGAAGCCCTCCTTTTATAGGCATATTTTAGAATTTTTGATACTTATCAGACTGGAAATAATTTAACGGACTAGATCAATTTGTGTGGAATGACAAAGTAGATATGGGAATTGTTTTGAGTTTCGGGTTAATTTTTAAATTTCTGAAATTTATAAATAAGAGTTGGATTTCGGTGAAATAAAAAATTGAAATGAAGTTATCGTTGCTCCGAATACTCTTTTTCTTCTGAAATTAATTTTGTCGATGTTCTCTACTGTCCTAAAATTATTTTTAGTCTAATGTATATAAATTATATAAATAATTTAATATATGCGTCCGATTTAATAATTGGTAATTTTAAGTTTTATAATGCTAACAATATATATATATAAAGAATATAATTGAAATGTGTGCGTATATATACATATATATATATATATATATATATATATATATATATATTAAATTATATATAAGATTATAATAAAATATACACATACACATATAATAAGGATGTATATATTATGAAAATATATATATATAGTTACAATATATCGTCTGAAAAATAAAATTAGAGAAAACGCGAATGCGATTATCAAAAAGATATTTTTTTTTAAATTTTGATGTTAAATAATTATTTATATTTAATTAAATTATTTTACCATATAATAGGAAAATAAATATTCTTTTTTTTATTTTTTTCGAAATTCATAGAGATAAAAATACAAATTTATTTTAAAAAATTATTTAAGGTCGAGGAGTACCAAAAAAATAAAGGAAATGGAGTGAGTTAAAATTGGGTGTCAACGAGTATAAGATGAGGAAATCTTTTTTGTGGCATCTCAAATATGAAATATGAAATATAAGATATACTAATGCAACGACACTTTTTCAATACCAAGTGGAGTCAATCAACAAATTTTAAGAAAAACTCATGATAGTATGTGAATAACAATGGGACGTCTAAAAGCACAAAAATTCTTCAAGAAATAAATCAATAAGCGAAGTGAAGCAAATTGTATACATTAAACATGTTTGAAAAATTATATTCAAAGACAAGATAAAAAAAATGGTAAAAGATTAATTTCAAGAAAAAGTGTCCAATTATGCCTACTCCTATTTTAGTTTTACACCCTTTCAACAAAATCTATAAACCTAACAAATTTTCGATTTAAATAAGAGAAATCAAAGATGGTTTTGACCTTGAAGACGAGTAAAACATGACCACACACATATCAAAAGAACTATAACATAAAATCATGGAGAAAATAACTCTTTAATTAAAAAAATTAAGAATCGGCAAAAGAGTTGGATCTTAAAAGTAGCCCTTAAGATATAATTTTTACATGTGAATGGGCCAACTATCATGTGTATGTCAAAGTGGTCAACTTCAATCTTAAGCGGTGATTTTGCAAATCGATAGGCCACAAACATAGCACACTATGATATGCCTTTCAAAAATAACACCAAATCCCTAGGTACAAGTAACTCACTACTTCGAATTGAGAAACAATTTCACAGACCCTTAACAATAGTAACTATTTTTTCGACATAAAAAAACAACTTTACATGCTAAAAGCAAATATGTCCACCAATAAAAAATTTAAGCAAAGCATGGGTACGTAGTTTAAACAAGCAAAGGTCGAAACTTTATTCATCTAATCATAATAGTCAAAGAAAAAAGTCAAAGAAACACGTTCAACTATTGTTAGCTCATTTTACACCATGAACATAAAAATAGCCATAATATTGATACCACAACATCATATGGCCTTAAAGACCATATACAACCAACAATCCCAACAAATAAAATTACAACTACACAACTACAAAACTACGAAGAAGGAGATGAAGAAGAAAATGATAACAAAACTAAAAGATAAAGGTGTGTTTACCATTTTCGGAGAAACAAAACGGGACTTCAAGTTTTCTTCGGAGTCTTGATCACCACCGAAAAGCAATCTTTCGAGAATCCCAATCAGTCTATCGCTTGAAAAAATCTTACTAAAAAAATGTTTAACTCTTTGCTCAAAAAAATTTTCCACTCTTTGAGACTTTTTAAATTTTTTTCACTAAAAAATTTCAACTATTTGCTCAAAAGCCTTTCGACTCTTTGAAGCTTGGTCTTTCTACCAAAATAGTGTTAGTATTTATAGAAAAGGATAAAGATTCAATTCTTTTCATCCATTAATGTGGGAAAAAAATTTAGGGGTGTTTTGAAAATTTAAAATTGAAGATAAGATTTGTTGGATGATAAGGTGAGGTGAAATTGTACAATCTAGTACAATTTTGAATTTCAAAAATGAAAAAAGGACAGGGTTGAGAAAAAATTGCAGGATTTAGTACAAAATTTAAATTTCAAAAATGAAAAAAGGACAAGGTTGAGGTGGAATTGTATAATCTAGTGCAAATTTTGAAATTCAAATTTAAATTTTGGGATTTGAATGGGTAGATTGACTTAGTCTATTTATTAAATACCCAAAATTAAATTAAAATTAGCCAATCTTATTTAAATTTTGGCCAATTGAGAATCAATTGGTCAATTAAATTGCAAATATGGCCCTAAATAATAATTTTAGTCAATTTTATTTAAATTAAAGTCATATTGAAAATCAACTGGCCAATTACATTGCAATTATGGGCAAATTGATTTCAATTATGACCAAATTCAATAAATTGACTAAAATTTAAATAAGATCCGATATAAATTATTAATCGATTTAACCCCGAGATTCTTGATTAGATAAAACCAAATAAATATTTCTACAAATAAATAATTTTTTGAGAACAAATTGTAATTCAATCATGATTTTACCCATTTGAATTAATTTTCAAGATTAATCTCAATAACAGTCCAATTTTGATAAAAATATTCATTTAAGTAATAGAATTTATACAATCTCGTATATGTAAATATGAAACATATAGTTGTCACTTAAATGACAAAATTAACCCAAAATAAATATTTTAGAACATATTTACCTAGATGAAATAAACATTTTGATTTTATTAAAAACTGAAGAAACTCAGGATTAAATTTAGTCGTAAAGGGCAAAAATTAGGTGTCTACACTTGGAATGCACGAAATAAAATAAAAAAATGAATTTATGCTAAAGTTATGCAGCCTCCCAAATATCGATAACAAACGCCTCTGCACCGATCTGCAAGACTCTACTTAACTTGGATATACTAATGAGACCAATGAACCTAGGGCTCTGATATCAATTTATCAAGATCCAAAATAAACACGTGATGGCACTTTTCAAACCCTTCATACAAGTAAGTCTAATCTAATAAAAAGGAAGACGAATAAAAGAAAATAGAAATTGAAGCAAAAGAACAAAGTAATCACAAATATATAACCAAGACATGAGTCTTCAAAAATACATCCCAAGTCTGGTTGTCACTAGTACAATCCTCTAATACAAATTCAGAATAACAACAACAATCTAAAATGTCTTAGATGCAAATAAAATATGAGATATAAGTAGAGAGATCTGAGAAGTTACGAAGTCTACCAGCCACTACCTCGATCTCCACAGTATCTAACGTCAAAGAAATGTAATCTACAAAATCTACCACTTAAATAAATATCTGCATAAGGTGCAGAAAAACAAAACAAGGAACAAAAAGCAAGAATGAGTATGAAACCACGTGTACTCAAAAAGCAATGTCGATAACCGACCCTAATACAAAGCGATGGCGAGAACTACCACCCTAATTACCTAAGGTTTCCCTAAATAAATCTATAGTCGTTAAATTCTCTACTTCATCCTAACAGGGTAAACCAACACAACAATCATAATATTATCCATAAACAAGGTAAGCACATAAGTCTAGATGAGTCAACACTAGCCACATTATGATCAACAAGAATAGGAAAATATTTATAAGGAACACTCACTAACACAGTTTATCAAGCTTATAAATTATCATATTTTAAACAATAATCGGTGATAAAATAATGAGAAAGTAAAAGTATGTGTATGTCATGATACCACTAGATACGCTACTACATGTCTCACAAATCAAGTCATAGACTTACCCTGTGTATCATCTATACCTCAACTCCTAAATTAACCAAGAATTAGAATAGCATGATGTAGCAAAGTGAAATGAATGCTCAAAACACAATATCACAAACAAGATTCAATAATGATAAGTAACTATAACAGTAAGCACTCAACGATAATATCAAACCATACAAAGAAAATGACATGCAATGCAAGTGATGAAATATAATATGATGATGATGATGATGAATGATTGAAAGTCACCGCATGATTTTTCATTTACACCTATCGAGCCTCAGCGCTCCCAATATAGGACTCATGGGGGGTTTGCAACCCATATGCTCTTATAATCTCATTATCATGTCTCAGGTCAGCATTACCGACAAATCCCTTGGTATAGGCATTTTCTAAAGTGACTCATTTTTCTTACAATGACCGACAAATCCCTTGGTATAGGAATTTTCTAAAGTGACTCATTTTTCTTACAAAATCAGAGTGGCTTAGTGGTACCAATGTCTCATGAATATGCATGTGTGGTAAGGATGTAATTCTTACAACCAATTAGTACGAAGATCAAAAACCCATTCAATACATATATAAGTAAGCTCGGAATCAACTCAATATATCAATAATTCATGATATTAGTTTCCATTTGGCACCACCAGAATAAAAAAATCATGTAGTCATCAATATTATCATTTTTAACTCCCCACTCGGGCATCACTATAACGAATATGCAATTAAATGCTCATATAAGGCCTATAATATCAAGTCAAGCTCCCCACTCGAGCAATACAATAATGTATAAGGCACTTAATGCACAAACATAATCAATAACATCAAGTCAAGTCCTTACACAGACGTCACAATAATATATCATCTCAAATAAAAAACAATATGCATATAAGCCCCTATTTGGCACACGATCATAAATAATTACTCAAGTCCATGATGAAGTTCACATAAGCCCCACATGGACAACACGGAATAAACAATAAATCTTGATCATAATATATCATGGACTACCCAAACCTAACTTGGTTCATAGATTAAGTTTCGTCAACTATTACAAGTCTATTCATACTTTAAGTATCCTCTAAACCTCAATCATTCCACCAAATAACGATAATAGCATAATCATTCCCTAAAAAGTCATTAAAATCTAAATTATTATATCAAAGTCCACTAAACATGATAAGTATTTACTCAGTCATCTATCTACCTTCCACTCTAAGGATATTCACAAGAAGTAAGACTAACTAGGATAAACAACTATATAACTACAATCCATCAAGGGCTCCGGTACCCACAGAGATATTCGTCATTTTATCAAAGCGGTATCCCCGGTGCTAAACGATACACAAAATACAATAAAAAAATATACAACACACAAACATTTTGAAAATAGTCAAGGTACATCTTAACTTGACTTTAAAGAAGATCCACAAACCCAACATAGTTCAAAGCCTCAATCGAAAGCTCAACTCTCTCGAATCAACACTAACGTGTTCAATCTAATCAAATATAACATCTATAAGTCAAAAGGAGTCCATCGATACTCATCGACTATATTTATTTTAGGTCCAAAATCCACTTTGAAAAACATTTCCAAAAACATAAGGTTAAAATTAAAATTTTATTTAAAAATAATTTTTTCAATGTCAAGAGGAGTCTATATTTGAAAACATAAGCAGAAACGAGTATAAATCGAACCTCAAATTGAAGGAAAAATAATTTACATTTTATCGCATAAAAACCTTCAAAATTATATTTACAATCAAGGATTTGAAATTATTTTGAAGATATTAGGTAATGATAGAATAAGGATTTGAAAACTTATCCATGGAAAAAATCTTAAAACCCCCCTTGCAATCATCCAAAACTGAGCTCTCAAATGTGAAATATGGTGAAAATAGGGTTTTGGGTTGAGAAAGGGATATCTAGGTAAATAATGGCCTTCACGAATGCGGAACCCTGATCGCGAACGTGAAAGTCAACCTGACCCAAACTCTGCAAAATGGGCCAAACATCGTAAAGGTGTGAAGAAATGGACTGTAACGCCCCGAAAATACACCCTAGACGCCACATGGTGCTTACGATCTTGAAGGACCACAAACTAACCCACGAGCTGGTACCTACTATGAGCACTGAATAGTATAGTAACAAAATATATATGTGCGGAAATAACTAAATAATGCCAAAGGTTTAAACCTGAGATCATTACTGAATCATGAGTCTGAAGACATACTGAAAGTCAAATAAAAACATTGATACACTGACTAACTGTCCTTTGTCTGAAAGCTACTAACTAATTATCCGTTATCTGAAAGCCTCTAACTAACTGAAAAGAGTTGATGAGATAGGCCCTAACTAACTTTAACTGTCTAACTGAAATGAAAAGCTGAACTACTAAAATAACTTAAGTAAATAATTATGTCCTCGATAGATGATGACTCACCATAACTACTGCTGCTTATAGACGGATCTGTCTAAGCACAGTCAGAAAATTGAGCACCCGAACCTATGATATAAGATATCATAACGCAAAAAAAACGTATGTGATCGGTACTTTGAATATAGTGGTATGCGAGATCAGGTTAGGCTGAAATACAAAGGTTTATATGCATGAGATAATGACTGAATGAATAACATAAGATAACTAATTTTAAATACATGAAAACTATAAAATCTGAGAATGCACGACTAAGCTTATAACCTGATTCTGAATTAGTCTATGAACTGAAATACTGATAACTGAATAATTGATAACTGTATGTTATGGTCAAACAAACCTGAAACTGAATTTCATACTAAATATTGGACTGAGACTGTGGGAGCTAACATCTAACCGACATGCCCCAATATGAGCTTATTAGGGTCCAACATATGAATCTAGTTAGAAGGGTGCCAGTACTATTCTACGGGTACTAACATTGGCTCTGTGGATCCACTGAACTGATGCCCCGAAGGACTAATGAGTCACCCTCAACTGGCAAGTGCTCTAATGAGATATGTGTCAACCCTCAACTGGCAAGTGGACATCTCAACCTATATTGGCTACATAGTTACGGAACACAGGGATTGCTACTATGGATCACATCCTCTACTGGCAGGTGAACCCCCATCCCTGGGTTCACTCGATGCTAAATCCTACTCCCAACTGAACTGACTCAGATTACTGATCCGATCTAAGTTTGACTGATATAATAACTGACTAAACTTATAATTCTCAAATATATCTAAAACCATTCTAAAAATACTGAGACTAAGTAATAATCTAAGTTTTTAGGTATTATTAACCCCCAGGACCCGATAGCAATAACAATAGGATCATACTAAAGCTTCGGGAAACATAATAAGTAGTCATTATTCAAAACTCAACCTTTTAGGCATTTTATCAAACACATGTGTGTCGTGAGTTAAAGCTTGAGAACAGTTAAATCATGTGATAATAACGTAACTGCAATATTAAGACATGGATTAAGGATGTAACATGTGAATATCACCATTCAAACGTGTTAAGGGCAATTTCCAATGAAAACACATGGTAAACATAATTTGTAATCAAAGTTCATAATAGCTTCATGATTATAACTCATAATAACATGTAAAAACCATAACTTTAAACTTGAAAATGGGTTCTTGGACTCCATTGGTGAAGAGGGCCTATGGATGAATATCTAACATGCCTTAATTGAAGAATTCATTAAGATTCGTGATGGTTTTCTTGAAAATTAAGCTTGAATCCCTTGTTTCTTTTAAAAGGCTAGGTTTTGTTCTCGAGAGAGAAAGCTATCATTTGAGAGAATTTTGTGTAAAAGATGACACATAATGCTTTCGGGACCCTAAATCCCGTGTTATGGATGGATTAGGGTGAGGGAAATGACTCAAATACCCTCCTAGACCCGAAACTCATTAAACTGAATCGAACTGGTCAATGAGAAATGTGGCACGCCGTAGAGCTCTATCGACGCGATATGCGCCATGCTGCGGGGCTCCTTAACAACGCAAAATGTGAAGCATCATGGAGCCTTACTATTTTGACTATCTAAATAGATCTCAAACAACAACAACAACAAACCCAGTGTATTCCCACATCGAGAGGGTCTGGGGAGGGTAGAGTGTACGTAGTCCATACCACTACCTCTAAAGAAGTAGAGAGGCTATTTTCGATAGACCCCAGACTGAAGCCAAAGGATAGTATATAAAACATCAAAGGTATGGAACACGATAAAAACATAGGTACGACGTCCACAAAAAATTATACATTGCCAATCAAAGGACACCGAAGCCCTCCTACCTACTGACTATGACTCATCCACCCAACCTATCCCTCTACCCTAATACTTTTCCTCCATACCTTTCTATCTAGGGTCATGTCCTCAGTTAGTTGTAATCGCTCTAAGTCATGTTTAATCTCTTCCCTCCAGTATCTCTTCGGTCTACCCCTACCCCATTTGAAACCATCCAAGGCCAACCTCTCACACCTATGAATCGGGGCATCCGTGCCCCTCCTCATCACATGAACAAACCATCTCAACCTCACTTCTTGTATTTTATCCTCTACCGACACTAGTCCCACCTTCTCCCGAATAATCTCATTCCTAACCCTGTCAGCTCTTGTAAATCAACACATCCAACGCAACATCCTTATCTCCACCACCTTCAACTTTTGGATATGAGAATTCTTAACCGGCCAATACCCTGCTCCATATAACATAGCCGGCCGGACTGCAACCCTATAAAATTTGCCTTTCAGCTTGGGGGCGTCTTCTTATCGTATAAAATTCCCAAAGCAAGCCTCTATTTCATCCAACCTACCCCAATACAGTGAGAGACATCCTCATCTATATCTCCATTCCCCTGAATTATAGACCTAAGATACTTAAAACTATCTTTCTTGCAAACCGCCTGGGAATCCAACTTCACAACCACCTCCTCCTCTTGCCTCGAGTCACTAAACTTGCACTCCAAGTACTCCATCTTGGTCCTACTCAACTGGAACCCTTTAGACTTCAGGGTTTGCCTCCAAACCTCTAGCTTATCATTAATACCTCGATACAAATCATTAATTAAAACTACATCATCCATAAAAAGTATACACCAAGACACCTCACCTTGTATACTCCACGTCAACACATCCATCACTAAGGTAAATAAAAATGAACTAAGAGTTGATCCTTGATGCAACCTTCTCAAGACTGAGAAATGCTCGAAATATTCTCCCACTGTCCTTACCCGCATTTTCACCCCCTCATACATGTCCTTAATTGCTCTGATGTACACCATAGGGACCCCCTCGCCTCAAAACATCTCCAAAGAACCTCTCTATGGACCTTATCATACGTCTTTTCTAAGTCAATAAACACCATGTGATGATCCCTCTTCCTTTCTCTATACTGCTCAACCAGTCTCTGCACTAAGTAGATTGCCTTAGTCGTAGAACGACCAGACATAAATTCAAATTGATTCTCCAAAATAGACACAATCTTCCTCAGCCTCTGCTCCACCACCCTCTCCCAAATCTTTATTGTGTGACTCAACAACTTAATACCTTGGTAGTTGTTGCAACTCTACATGTTACCCTTATTCTTATACAAAGGGATCAACGTGCTCTATGTCCACATCTCAAGCATTTTTGCGGACTTGAAAATGTTGTTAAACAAGTTGGTCAGCCACTTCAATCCTGCCTCACCATAGAACTTCTAAAAATCCACCGGGATCTTATCGGGCCCCGTCGCCCTGCCCCTTTGCATCTTATGAATAGCCTCACTGACCTCCTCTACCTTAAAATGCTGACAATAGTCGAAATCACGACACTCTCCGGCATGATCTAACTCTCCTAACACAACACCTCTATCTCTCTTATCATTTAAGAGCCTATGGAAATATGAATACCATCTTTTCTTAATGACGACGTCTTCCGCCATTACTCTTCCATCTTCTCCCTTAATCCACTTATCCTAGTCCAAATCCCAACCCTTCCTCTCCTTAACCTTGGCAAGCCTGAACAACCTTTTTTCTCCTTCTTTCTCCTCTAACTCTTTATACAAACTCTTAAAAGTTGTAGTCTTAGCAGCCGTAACTGCTAACTTAGCGTCCTTCTTATCTAACTTGTACTACTTCTTGCTCACTCGCTTCTCTTTTTCATCCTTACTCTCAATCAACTTAGCATAATCTACCTTCTTCATCTCCACCTTCTTTTTAACATCTTCATTCCACCACCAATCCCCTAACACAGGCCAGACCAGCCCCTCGAGATACCCAATACCTCTCCAGCAGACTCTTTAATACATCCAGCAGCCCTATCCCACATACTATCCATGTCCTAACTACACTCCCAAACCCCCATCCCCTTCAACCTCACCCATATCTCCAAAGAACTAACGGGAGTTAGGCTACCCCTCTAACACTAGGTCGACCCTTCCCACCCCGCCTCTTCTTTTCCTTCTTGATAACCAAGTCCATCACAAATAGGTCTCAAACGTCATTCGAAAAAAATCTAAAACTCACCTAAGATGAACTATCGACAACCCCAATCATGAATCAACTTAGAAACTAATATTCTGAGGTCAGGAATATCGAAAATTAAATCATTGAAGTTTAAGGGTCTTTGGAGAAGACTAAGAATTAACACTTAGTGAAATTTTCTAAGTCTTTGACCCCTTTAACATGCAATAGTAAGATAAAATGAGCTAGGATATTACGGGGTATTTGCACTCACAAGATTCAGCTTGAGGAAGATTGCACACCAACTATTGAGCACTAACGCTTTCTTAACCCACTGATGCAAGAAGTGGAGAAGAAAGGGATCATTAAATTTCTTGATGTAGAAGTTGTATACCACATATCTGATAGTAAGTGGGTAAGCCCCATCCAATGTGTGACCAATAAAAGGGCATGACTATAGTGGAAAATGAAAAAATGAGTTGATTTCACTCAGGCTGGTGAACTGGTGGAGAGTTTGCATAGACTATCATAAGCTCAACTCATGGACTTTGAAGGACCACTTCCCAATACCTTTTATGGATCAAATGCTTGATCAGTTGGCATAAAGAGGTTGGTATTATTTTTTGGATGGGTATTTGGGCTATAACCATATTTCTATCACCCCCAGAGAATGAGGAGTAGACCTATTCACTTGACCAAATGCTACTTTTGCTTTCAAGCAGATGTCGTTTGGTTTGTGTAATGCACCCGCTACCTTTAAACAATGCATGATGTCTATTTTCTCTGATATGGTGAAAGACACTTTGGAGGTATTTATGGATGACTTCTCAGTGGTAGGTGATTCTTTTGAGCTATGCTTAGTAAATCTGAGTAGAGAATTGAAGTGATGCGAAGAATTCAATCTAGTACTAAATTAGGAAAAGTGCCACTTCATGGTGAAAGAGGGCATTAGACTTGAGCACTGAATTTCAGCCAAGGGAATTGAGGTCAACCGAGAAAAGGTCGAGGTTATTGAGAAACTACCTCTTCCTATTTTAGTAAAGAGAGTTAGTAGCTTCCTTGGTCATGCCAAATTCAATTATCATTTTATAAAGGACTTCTTCAAAATTGCAAATCCACTTAGCAAGCTTTTGGAGTAGGAGGTCAAGTTCATATTTGATGATGATTACAGAAAGTCATTTGAATGCCTTAAGGAGAAATTAGTTGATGCCCCAATTATTGCTGTGCCAGACTGGTCGATGCCATTCTAAATCATATATGATGCAAGCGGGGTGGTGCTTAGGACTATGCTTGACCAAAATTAAGAAAAGTTGTTTCATCCCATATACTCTGTAAGCAAGGCCTTGAATGGGGCTCAGAATAATTACACTATTACTAAGCAGGAACTTCTTGCGGTTGTATATGATTTTGAGAAATTTTGGGCTTACTTACTGGGAACCAAGGTGGTGGTTCATACAAATCACGCCGCATTGAGCCAAGGCTAATTAGATGGGTACTGCTTCTTCAAGAGTTTGACTTTGAAGTCAAAGATTGAAAAGGATGCGAGAATTAAGTTGCAGATCATATGTCCAGATTTGAGGGAGATCAAGCAGTCAAGGATGAGCTCAAAATTGATTATATATTCCTAGATGAGAAAATTTTGGTTGCTGCGCTTGAAAGAGTACCTTGGTATGCAGACTTTACAAATTATATGGTAAGTGAGATAATCCCATAGAATCTTTCTTTTCACCAAAAAAAGAAGTTTCTCCATTATATTACACAATACTTCTGGGATGAGCCGTATTTATTTTGGCATTATGTGGATAACATTATAAGGAGGTATATCCCTGAGGTGGACATACTGAGTATCCTAGAAGCTTGTCATGCATCCCCAGTTGGAGGTCACCATGCAGGTGATCGTACTGTAATAAAAGTGCCACAGAGTGGATATTATTGGCTGACCCTATTCAAAGATGCATATGAGTTTGTGCAGAGATGTGACCAATGCCGGAGACAAGGGTCAATCTCAAAACACCATGAGATTCCCATGACAAAAATAATGGAAATGGAGTTGTTCGACGTCTGCGGCATTGACTTTATGAGGCCTTTTATGAGGTTTATATAGGTTCCCATGCCGCAGACGTCTAAATAGGTTGAGGTTGTTGCCTTGGCCCATAATGAAGGCAAAATAGTGGTTGCATTCCTTAAAAAGAACATCTTCTCTCGCTTTAGGGTACCATGTACCATCATAAACTACGGTGGATCATATTTTTGCAACCAAATATTCTGAGCAGCCTTGCTAAAATACGGTGTTAAGCAACACAAGGTGGCAACTCCATATTACCCATAAACGAGTGAGCAAGATATAAAAGATATTCTTGGGAAGACGGTGAATGCGAGTAGAAAAAATTGGTCTAGGAAGCTAGATGATGCCTTGTGGGCATACAAAATAACTTTTAAGACACCCATTGGTATATCACCATACCAATTGGTCTATGGTAAGGCATGTTGCTTGCCGTTTGAATTAAAACATAAGGCATTGTGGGCACTCAAGAGGCTAAATTTGAATTGGAATGAGGCAGCAGAGTTGCGACTGGAAAGCTGAATGAGATGGATGAGTTCCATCTCGAGGCTTATGAAAGAGCAGAATTGTACAAATAAAGGATGAAGAAGTACCATCACCGAAGAATGAAAAATCGAGACTTTCAAAAAGGTGATTGGGTACTCCTCTTTAATTCCAGACTGAAGCTCTTTCCAGGTAAACTTAAGTCAAAGTGGTATGCCCATTCAAAGTTAACCAAGTCTACTCATCGGGAGTAGTTGAACTTAAAAATAAGGATAGAAATGTCTTCAAGGTTAATGGGAAACTAGTGAAGCTATATATTAGTCCAATGGAATCGATAAAGTACTTAGCTACCATCTATCTAGATGAAGTCTGAGTAATCGATATAACTGAGTCGTGCCGCAATAATAAATTAAGCCCTAGTCGGAGGCAACCAGAAAGTGTTATCGGAAGCATAGTTAGAGTTTATTTGTAGTTTTTGTTCAATTTGATGCATTGTGTAAGTGTGCAAGAAGAGGAATGCAAGAAAATAGAAGCTGAACAAGTTGGAGAATGTCCTACGGGAGGCTTGACGGACCGTCAAGTTCATGACAGACTGCCACCAAAACTGTCAGAGCCATGGACAAATAATAGACATTCTGGATAAGTCTTGATGGTTAAGTTGATGGACCATCACATGTACGATGGACCGTCAACACCACCTTCAAAATAAAGTTGAAAAATAAAATTTCTGGATAGGACTGACAGAAATTTTGACGGACCGTCACCTCTATGACGGATCGTTGGCTTAACCATCGCAACATGGAAGGGTGTTCATGTTTCTAGAAAGTCCTAATGGGGGAGTCCATGGACCATGGAACCATTGACGGACCGTTGGGTCGACCGTTAACTTAACCCTAACTTTGATGGGTTGGGTCAGTTCAATTTAATACAGAGTAAGACGTTATCCGACCCAAAATGGTTTTAAATTAATAAAGAGAAATGGTTGAGTACGTTACAAACTCTTCAAATACTAAGCCTATTTAAATTCCCCTACATTCAAAGTACCTGAGAGCATTCATATCCTTTTAGGACTTTCCCTTTTCCCTTTTCTCTCCTATTTAAACAATTCTTCCTTTCTTTTCTTCACATAAAAAATCAAGTTAGCAATCATTGATAAAAGGTTTAAGTCTTCTCTTGTTCTAAGTTTGCAAGGACAAAGTAGTGAAGTATACTGTAGAAACAAGTTATGATCATAAATTTACTCTTCTTTTCAATTTGGTGAAACATGAGTCAGGTAAGAATTTCATTTTGTTTTTGCTTTGTTGTGATTCTGATTTTAAGTGGAACTCTGGTGTACACTACTTTGGGTGAAGTTTGAGCAACCCATGGACCAAAAGTGGCAAGATTTGTGCTTAAATACTAAATTAATGCCATAATTATGTGTATAATAACTTGAGTACACAAGGTGTTTGACAAAATGCCAAAGTGAAATCTGAGGTTGAAAAGTGAGGCTAACGGCCAACTTGACGGACCATCAGACCCCTGACGGACCATCGGGTAGAATCATCACAATGTTATTGAGTCTGATGCTCACTGGTAAGGTACGACGGCTAACTTGACGGGCCATCAGACTCCTAACGAACCGTCAGGTCAACCATCGCAAGGATAATTGATAAAAAATTCACTGGTTGAGGCTTGACGGTGAGGGTGATGGACTGCCGCAGTCTTGATAGACCGTCAGACCTTCCTCAAGCTATATTTTCATTGTTTTTGTTTGGTTCTGAATTGAAAACTGATTATTCATTTTCTTTTTAGGCAATATGGCACAAAAACTTCCCCTAACCAGAGGTGGTGGAAGAACACAACGAGGAAGGGGTGATCCAACATTGAGTGAGGAGGCTCTGGATTTCAATACTCGACAAAGGGACCAAATAAATCAGGTACTCTCCCAGTCTGAAGAGAAGAGTAAAAGCAATACCAGCAGCATAAGTTCAAGCCCCAATGAGGAAAGGGTCAATACATCAAACCCTGACCAAGTTGAGGCATCAAAAATTGAGGATGCCAATATGGTTAAGAGAAAAGACCCTCAAACAAGGGAGAAAATAAGGTGTCAAGTTGAAGGACCAAAGGATAACTACCTTGATGGATTGGAACCAACAATGACTAGGCCAATCTCCGAAGAGTACCAAATAGTGACGACCAAGTTGCATGAGTATCCAGAGCTTGAGCGGCAATTCAATAAATATGAGTTATCCTAGATGAGCAAACCTCTCGGTGCATACCAACAGAATTTTATATAAGACTTTTTCACCAATTATTTAGCACTGGCAGAGAAAGACTGTGCCAAGGGTTCAAAAAATCAAATTTTCCCAACAGGAAATCAGTTTTGCTCAGAGGGGTTACCATTGATATATTAGCCCGCATGCTGAATAGGATATTGTTTGGGACTAACTATGAAGCACCAGTTGTGGTTCCAGATCTTGAGCATTGTATGACCATAACATCTACTCAAAGGCCTTGGTTGTCTAGGCTCTTTACTGATGATGGCAACCCATCCTGGGCATTCAATCCATCCGAGTGCATTGCTAAATCATCTCTTAGTTTCTGAGTTAAGTTTTGGTGGGCCATTGTACGATTAAGGTTAATGCCAACATGGAGAGATAATAATTTGGATAGTCATAAGGCTGGGTTGGTGACTAGTCTGATTGCCAGGATGAAGATTCATTTTGGCCAAATTATTGCTGATAAGATATTTTTTTGGGCACACAAAGTGGCAAGCGTGTTACCATTTTCGTGTTTGATTACGAAATTATGTAGTCAAGCCAATGTACCTTTAATTCAAGGAGTTTACAATGAGGTACGGGTAACTCACAGGTAATATATTAAAAAATAAAGGATGCCTCAAAATATAAAATGCGAGTTAACAAACCTCCTGCATAGCAGACGCAGTTGCGCCAAGCCCCTACACTTTTGAGATTCCCACAGGTATGCCATTGCCTATCATTACTTATGTGTCGCCCAATTATGTGCCACCTAGTACTTATGTAGGATCAACATCTATGTAGCCAATGGGTGGGACTTCAGATATTGCATCTGTCCCACCTTAATATTCGAATTACAAGTTAACACAGGAAAATTTTACCAAGTCTGTTAAATAACAGAAAAAGTTTTAGAAGTAGCTAGACACATGTGCTATGTAGTTCAAGCCTTTTGTTGACCATATTGTGGCTAAGATAATTTGTCCTTTTCAGAATTCTAGATTTTGCTCAATTTATGGCAGAATTCAAGAAAGTACAGGCGGACATAGCAGAGCTAAAATCACAACCACAGCAGCATATTTTTGACCCTGCTCTGATTATAAGTGATGAGTATAAGGACATTATAGACTTGATGGGTATACCGCTCAAGGACAAAGGCAAGCAGGTGGACAAAAGTGCTGAAAGAAAAACTGTCAGAAGAAGAAGGCGAGAAGCAATGCCACCAAAAGAATGAGAAGCCAGAGATATAAGGAAAACTGCAAAGAGGTCAAAGAGATATGAGGAGAAGAGACAAAATAAATTTGTGGATGAAGCCGCTGGAGTGTTGACCAGTTCTGCCCCACCTAGGGGCCACTTTCAGACCTAGTTTGAGTTGAGATACCTCCGATTCAGGAGGATGATGTTGTGAGTACCCCTACAACCATAGGGGTCAATGTTGTTGCCCCCGAGGCCAAAGAAGCCTCACCCCATTTGAATGATGCCTCATTAGACTGAGAGGATTTACAAGTATTCCTCTCCATACTTTATTTTAATGCATTGAGGATAGAGCATTCATTTTTTGTGGGGGCGGGTATACTTGTACCATAGGGGTCTTTGTTGCTTGTGTTCCCCCTCCCCCCCCCCCCCCCCCCCCGTGTGATATCTAATAGAACCAACATGTTTAGGTTGCATATTTATTTTTCTTGTGATGTACATATTGTGTCATAATTATAAGTATGTTATTTATGTTATTTTCTTCCCTTTTAGCATCATTTTGTATGTATGAATGAAAAAATAATTGTGGCAAAGTACTTTAAACATGATTTTGTATGACTATTCTTTATTATCACTTGGTAAATATGTTGAACAACCAGCTGTGATTCTGTAATTGGCATTAGGATGTAAAGTGAGCATGGCCATGTGATGTAAATCCCAAGAGTTGGCAGAATAAGTGTTAACTCATTGCCTGTGTATGAGAGTGTTTGTTATATTTCTTGCATAGTGTTATACCTAGAACTTTCCCGATTAATTGATGTTGTTTTGTGATTGATTAAATTAGATAGGATAGCAGGCCTCCTTGTACGTTTAGTCCACTTAGCCTAAAAGAATGACCCACTAAGGGATCAAGGGAAAAAATAGTGAAGTCTGAACTTTAAAGTCACTTTTCCCAAAATTTGTCCTTACCTAGGCCCAGAACCTCATACAAGCCTGAGAAAGACCTGCTTTATCTTTGTGAATCAACCCTAAGGGAGCATTAAATGATAAGGTCAAACCTAGGGGTATGTATACTATATTTGCAACTTCTTTGATGAGTGTGAGAGTTTTGATTTTCGTCCACAAGTTAAATGAATAATGAATGGTGAACTTCGTTTACTGTGAAAGCAACTTGAGTTATGCTTAGTTTTGCTGATCTCAGTGGGATATTTTATCCATGTTTGTATATGAGCTGAATTATAAATAATGCCAGTTGTAGATCCTGATGTGTTAAGACTATATGAGTGAGATAACAGTTGAGTAGTTGTGTGAAATCTAGTTCAACAGTTGAATGCCCATCATTGTATTATTTATGTATGCGATTTGGTGCTGAGTTGCTTAAGGACAAACAATTTTCTTAAGTTGAGGGTGTTGATGTTTCGTCTTTTGATGAAATATTTTACATTATTTTCAAGAGATAATTGTATATTTTCAAGCAACTGTTGTTATATTTGCTACTGGGTTTTAGTGTTTTTAGTTCAAGAACTTAGCTGAAAAAGTAACTTGGAAAATCAACAGAATAAGGACACTGACGGTCAAACTTGTAGACCGTCAGCCTTGTGACGAACCACCAGAGTGATTGTCAAGGCTAAACAGAATGGACTAAGTAAATGACCACTGTTACGGTCCAAGTAATGGATCATCGGACCTTTGACGAACTATCAACTTTTCCGTCAGGCTGAAATAGTGAATAACATCTCAAGTGATCAAGCGACGGTCCATGTAACGGCCCGTTAGGCCAGTGACAACTCGTCACACCTTAACCAAAAAGTAGTAGCTTGGGATTATCAGCGACAGTTCATGTGATGGACCGTCAGTCTACCGACGGGTCGTCAACGTGACCGTTAAGTTCAACGTGGCATTAATGAGTTCAAATTTCAAGCCCCCAGTGTCTGGGAACATATAAATACCCAATTTAAGTTTAATTTAGGTATCTTTTATCATATTTCCATCTTGAAAACTTATTATAACATATTATTCTCTGAGATTCAACCTACTATTGTGGATCTATCTATTTTATTCATTTTTCATTGAATATTCAAGAACAATTATTGGAACTTTTGTAAGTAATTCTCTGAATTTATTTATGAATAACACAATGACTACTTTTTCTTCACTTGAGATGTGTGGCTAAGCTACCATAACTAGGGTTATGGGAGTCTTAATGTGAATATGTGATTGGGGTTGTGAAGACACTTAATTGAAATTGTATAAATCCTTCTTCATATTAACGACCTTTCTTGGTTGCAAGCTTGAAGGGTGAGACCAAGAACATCACTTGTTTGAGTATAAAAGTGTATGTTGGGAAAAGAAGAGGTTTACATGAAATCTAAAGGCTTTACCCTTTGGATTATGGGTTGATTCCTTAACGGGATCAACCCACGTGAAAGACTAGTTGAATAAACCAATGTATTCCTTAAGTTCAAAAGAATTGAAGGGTAAACTATCCATTTAGGTTGAGAAACAAATGAATAAACTTTAGAATTCAAAAACTTCTACAATTGAAGTTATAAATTGGAAACCTAAGATAATTCACAACCCCGACTGCTTGAACATATCCTAGTTTATCTAATCTCATTGAATTAACACTTGCAATAAGATTCTCTGGTTGGAACACATTTTGCTATGAACATCTGGATATTGTTGATAAGTCAAAACCCCCTTTACTTCGGAACCTTCGATCAACAGTCTGTTAACAACCATAACACTTAGTTTGCACAGTATTCCTTATGAGATTCGACCCCAACCTAGTTGGGTTCTATATTTGACAATAACCGCTTACACTTTCTAATGAGAGTTGTAATTTGGGCGTATCACACTAGCTGAAGACAGATCTGGGGAAGAAGATTTCTGACAGAATTGAGGATGGTTACCATTCTCTGATCTTGGCTGAGCAAAGTTGAAACTACCTGTCCTAGCCATCTGATTCTCTCTTTCTTTCTCCTTAACCTTTTCATCCAAAATATTCATGGACCATAAGCCTATATAAGTCTATCTCTTTAATCAGCATTGCGGTCTTACACTCCTTGACCACACTATCAGATACACCAGACACAAACTTACTCATTCTAGACCTGTTATCAGACACCACATAAGGAGCATACCTCGCCAACTGAGTAAATTTATGAGAATACTCCTTTACACTCATACTACCCTGCTTCAAATTAATAAACTCCAAAAACTTTAGCTTCCCTCAACTTCAAAAGAAAGAATCTGTCTAAAAATGTTGTAGCAAACTCCTCCTACTTTACAGCCCCTGCATTTGTGCCTCTATACTCTTTCCACTACTTATACCAGGTGTGAACTACATCCTACAACTGGTAAGCGGCCAAATCTACACTCTCCCTAGATATGACACCCATAATATTTGTTACCTTCTGAACCATGTCAAAGAACTCATGCAAATCCTTATCAGACTTGGATCCTAAAAACTAAGGAGGATTTATTTGGATAAAGACCCAAACCTGGCTACGGCAGGACTAGCCACTGGATTAGTTGGGATAGGATCCTAATAATTATTCTAAGCTGCTACAGAGTGAGCCAGAGTAGTAAATATAGCTCTGAACTAGAAATGAGAGACATACTCATTCAGGGGATCCTCCTGAACAGGCGGAGGTGCAGGCTGATTCCCGTTTCTTCTTTCATTAGTCTTTTTGGGAAACATGTTCTGTAAATGAAAGGAAGATTGAATTACAAAGAGGGTTTAAATAGAGCTCATGCTCATTCACACGACATAAATACTGAAAGAAGGGAAACTTTTCCTAAATCGTCTTGTAGCCTCCTGTCTATAAGTGTCATGTGTTTCACACCTATTCACAAGACTCTACTCAATGTAGATTTCAGACTCCCTAGGATACTTTAAGACCTTAGGCTCTGATACACAATTTGTAATACCCCAGAAATTCACCCTGGATGCCACACGATTTTTACGATCTCGAAGGACCATAACCTAACCCATGAACTGGTACCTGCTATGAGCACTGAATAGTATAGTAACAAAATATATATGTGAAGAAATAACTGAATAATGTCAAAGGTTTAAACACTAAGATCATTACTGAATCATAAGTCTAAACACATACTGAAAGTCAAATAACAACACTGATAAACTAACTAACTGTCTGTTGTCTGAAAGCCTCTAACTGACTAAAAAGAGTTGATGGGACAGGCCCCAACTAACTCCAACTGTCTAACTGAAATGAAAAGATAAACTACTAAAATAACTGAAATAAATAATCATGTCCTCGATAGATGAGGACTCACCACGACTAATGTTGTTGATAAGTGATCTGTCTAAGTGCGGTTAGGAAACTGAGCGTCCGAACCTATGATATAAGACATCATAGCGCAAAGAAAATGTATACGATCAATACTTTAAATGTACTAGTATGTGAGATAAGGTTAGGCTAAAATGCATAGGTTTATGTGCATGAGATAATGATTGAATGAATAGCATAAGATGACTGAGTTTAAATACATAAAAGCTATAAAATCTGTGAATGCATGACCAAACATATAACCTAATTCTAAATTAGTCTATAAACTGAAATACTGATAACTGAATAATGGATAATTGTATGCTATGGTCAAATAAACTTGAAACTAAATTCTATACTAAATATTGGACTGAGACTGTGGGAGCATCATCTAACCGACATGCCCCAATATGAGCTAATTGGGGTACAACCTGTGATCCTAGTTGGAAGGGTATCAGTACCGTGCTATGGGTACTAATATTGGCTATGTGGATCCACTAATCTGATATCCCGAAGGACTAATGAGTCACCCTCAACTGGCAGGTGCTCTAATGAGATATGTCTCAGCACTCAACTAGCAGGTGGACATCTCAACCTACGCTAGCTACATAGTTTTAGAACACGGGGATTGCTACTATGGATCACACCCTCCACTGGCAGGTGAACCCCTATTCCTGAATTTACTCGGTGCTAAATCCTACTCCTAACTGAACTGAGTCGGATAACTGATCTGATCTAAGTTTAACTGATATGATAACTGACTAAACTGATAATGCTCAAATGTATCTAAAACTATTTTAAAAATATTAAGACTAAGTAATCATCTAAGTTTTTGGGTATTCATAACCCCCAAGACTCGATATCAATAATAATAGGATCATACTAAAGCTTTGGGAAACATAATAAGTAGTCGTTATTCAAAACCCAACCTTTTAGGCATTTTATCAAACACATGTGGGTCGTGAGTTAAAGCATGGGAACAGTTAAATCATGTGATAATAACATAATTATAATATTAAGACATAGATTAAGGATTTAACATGTGAATATCACCATTCAAACATGTTAAGGGCAATTTCCAACAAAAACACACGGTAAACATAATTTGTAATCAAAGTTCATAATAGCTTCCTACAGGTAACTTATAATAACATGTAAAAATCATAACTTTAAACTTAAAAGGGTTCTTAGACTCCATGGGTGAATAGGTCCCATGGATGAACATCTAACATACCTTAATTGAAGAATTTGTTAAGATTTGTGATGGTTTTCTTGAAAATTAAGCTTGAATCCCTTGTTTCTTTTGAAGAGGCTAGGGTTTGTTCTTGAGAGAGAGAGCTATCTTTTGAGAGAATTTTGTGTAAAAGATGACAAATAATGTTTTTGGGACCCTAAATCCCGTGTTATGGCTGGATTAGAGTGAGGGAAATGACTCAAACACCCTCTTGGACCCGAAACTTATTAAACTAAACTGGACTAGTTAACGAGAAATGTGGTAGGCTGCAGGGCTGTATCGACACAATATGCGCCGCGCCACGGGGATCCTCACCAACGCAAAATGCGATGCGCCGTGGCCCTACCGCGGAGCCTCACTACTTTGACCATCCAAACATGTCTCAAATATCCTCCAAAAAAATTAAAACTCACCCGATATGAACTATCGATAATCCTGATCATGAATCAACTTATAAACTAACGTTCCAAGGTTAGGAAGGTCAAAAATAAAATTATCAAAGTTTAAGGGGCATTGGAGAAGACTAAGCCTTAACACTTAGTGAAACTTTCCAAGTCCTGGACCCCTTTAACATGCAATAGTAAGCTGAAATAAGCTAGGATTTTATGGGGTCTTACATTGACCCGACCCACGAGTTACTCATCGCGATCGCGATGAAGGGGGAAATTGCTCTTTGAAAATGCGATGTGGTTATCGCAAACGTGAAGGAAGGAAAATCACTTCTTTGTGAGCACGACAGAGGATGTTGCGAATGCAAAGGAGGAAGGGTCATGCACCAGCAACGATGGAAACTAGCAAAGCCAACTCAAAACTCTTTGAACAAACTTTCAAAATTTGTTCGAGACCTCACAAAAATAAACCGATAGTGATACTAGGCTAATTTTAACGTTTCGAACTCAACGGCGACATCAAATTTTTTTAAAAAATATTTTTAATAAATTAACCCCCGAGACCCCATTTAGGCTAATTTAACTAGTTTTCAAATGGAAGATGAAAATTAAAAAAAAAGGCTTGGGACCCGACTAACCACACTACTAACCCAAAATTAATATTTCAGATCTAATAGAACTATCCAAATCATTATCCGCAGTTCGAATCACAAAATATTGACCGAAGTCAAACTAACTTTTTTTAAGAATGTTCAAAACCACAAAATCATTTAAAACACATCTCTAACCATGCCAATCATCCTCACAAACTCGTAACTAAGATAAAACAATTATGGAGAAGGGTGTAATGATCAAAACTTAAAAGTTTTTAAAAGTCAGTACGAGGATCATTATACAAGAATGACACATTTATATCCTTAGTAACATTTTAAATTTATAATTTTTATTTTACCTTTAATTAAATAATTTATAGCTAGACAAGTATTTATCAAAAAAAAATTTCACTTATACTCTGTACTGAGTGGATTAGCTCAGATATCCCCCTCCCCCCCCCCCCCTCTCTCTCTCTCTCTCTATATATATATATATATATAAAGGGACTAGCTACCCTGCTAATGTGACATGTCTAGAATGTCAAGAAAGACATTTATCTTTTACCACACTTTTTTGACTTTTTTTTTCACATTTTATATGTTAAATATCGTTTTTATTATTTTAAAAGGAAAAGCGTAATGGTCATATAATAAGGAACGATTACATTTTCTCCACACTCATTATGAATTATTGTAATTGCTAACATTATAGAATTTCAAAGAGCCACCTTTTAAAACCCTTAATTACCCTATCTTTGACATTGATACATAATTTATCTAGGCACTATATAAGTGTATCCATGGCATTGTCTAAGCAAATGGTTCCAAATTGGGGATGCTACTCTTTTTGTGACTGCTCATTGCAAGTCCCTATTTGAATATGTCGAGAAGAAATCAAACTTTAGCAGTTTATTTAATGAAGCCATGGAGAATGATGCACTATTGGTTGTAAACTTAATGATTTAACATTGCAAGGGAGTCTTTGAAGGATTGAAATCATTGGTGAACGTTGGTGCGACAAAGGTGTCGTTGCTAAAGTTATTGCCAATGTATTTCCTCAAATAAATTGCACTATTTTTGAGCTGCCACATGTCATTGAAGGGCTTGAAAAGATGCAAGAACCTGACCTATGTGTGAGGAGACATATTTAAGTCTATTCCTTACGCCAATGCAATTTTACTAAAGGTAACTTGTAATTAGTACTTTTCACACTATAACAATATTATATATGAATTTATATTTTATGGTGTAAGTTTGATGAATGACAAATAGTCGATACTACATGATTGAAATGATGAAGAGTGCATAAAAATATTGAAAAAAAATAAAGAAATAATTCCATGTAAGGATAACGCAAGAAGACTAATTATCATTAACATGGTGATGGACCATAACCTTGACCACGATTCATATAAAACTCAACTTTTTTTTGGCATGCTCATGATGGTTGTGACTTCCAAAAAGGAAGAAAGTGAACAAGAATGGGAAAAACTCTTCTCTGACTCTGGTTTTAGTGACTACAAGATTTTTCCTATACTGGGATTGAAATCTGTTATTGAGGTTTATCCTTAAATCTTGTTGTGTCACTAGAAGTTCAAATAATAGAAGATTTGGCCAGAGAATCTTGCAAATGTTCATTGTTTTTTCTTGTTTTCATGTATTACAGGAAATGTTATTCTTCATTTCCATATGTATTGTTAACTAAGGAACACCTTGTGTTATATTCCCTCACTTCATATGTAATAACTTCTTTAGGGCATGTGAGTTATCATGATCACTATCTTAAGAAGCCAAATAAAAAGGAAAAAGAATCCACAACTACACTTTTTATATGCTAAAGAAGACTTTATATAAGAACTACAATTAATTTTGGTGCCATATTTTTTCCTTGCGGAATTAAAATTTTCGGCAGCTAATTAAAGGAACTTAGCAGGTGTTTGACCGTAGAAATATTAATAGATGTAGTTGCAGATCAATTAGAGATGGAACAATTAATCAAATTGGGTCAAGGTGCTTTTTATACTAGAGATTTCTATATAAATATATATTTAATGCAGAGGCCTGTGAATTAGAGACAGACTATGCAAATTCAGTCAAGTGCTTCTATTTTTTGCCTTCTTCCTAATATTGTTATCGTGTACACATTTCTACATTTCTTAGTGTAAATTGTAAAACAAAGTTTCTTATATTTTGATTTTATTACTCGACAGTTCGATACATACAAAGTTACTTCTACCACGCTATTATAAAGTACGAAGTTCAACTCCTTGCAAAATCAAATTAAGGTGTGGCAAAAGTGAGTAATGAAAGAGATCAAGGATGTCATCTTATAAGAAGATTGTTATTCTTTCAATTAATAATCAACAAGTTTTCACACGTACATTGATTTCTTGCACTCTTTTCATGAAGTTATTTTTTCTATATATTGTGTTGCATTTTAATACTTATTATGTAAGAAGGTTCAAAATTACTATGAATCATTTTTGATATTATGATGTAGAGAATTCAAATGTGTTGCATGCTTGAGTTTTGGGCTTTTGGAAGAACAATTAAAATGATTCAAGCAGATGAAAAACTAAGTAGGCATCTTTCATGCCACTAAATAATTTTACACATATTTATTTATTTAATAAATGATAACTTGCTTTACAACGTTGAAAGCACCAATAGTACAAGGTTACCTTATTTATACTTTTTAAAAAAATTTATTTTTACTTGTCACATTGTGTATTATGAAAGTTAATTTGATTAAATTTCAAAACTAAATTTAAGTGGATTAATTTACTATTTTAAATTTTAAATTAAAACTATATGAAAAATGCTATAAGTTGTAATTTATTTTATGTTAATATCATAAAAAAAATACATCATAAAATGTTGATCAAAATTCATGCAACTTGACTCTCAGAAAAATGTAATATAAAAATAAAAATAAACGGAGGAAGTAAATTATAACGTTAAGTCTTCAAGCTCAAAAAACTGTAATCTTTTCAAAAGGTAAATTGCCATAGAGATATGACTACCATTATATATTATTTCATAGGCGGTCCGCCACAAACTCAAGAGGAATGCTAGACTCCCGTGTTGTTGTTTAGAAAAAATATAAATGTGTATATTTTATATTGGACATTTATAGTTTGTTTAAGTTATAAATTGTGTTGAAACTGATATGTTAATATTTTTTCAAAAGTGAGGTAATTGTGATGACTCAAATACAAATTTAAATTGTTAGTTTTAGTATAATTGCTATTTTAGTCAAATATATATATATATATATATATATATATATATATATATATATATATATATACTTAAAGAAAGAATGATAAACAAAATATGTATATCATAATTTTTTTTGTTTATATTCGCGCAGATTTATTCACTAGTAAACTAGTAAGAAGAGAATACTTGAGTTAGGGGTGTATGGAAAAAGCCGTAAAGTCTAAATACACTATTGCAATATTAAGACTCCATTTGTGCGATTAGAATGAGTATGTTGTTGGTTGTCCACTTGTCCTTCCTTAAAAGCTAGTAGTAGTTGGATCAGGACTAATGCAAATTGTCTTTTCGTAGCACTTGATGAACAACCTTTACTTGATCTCTATCAATTTCCCAAAAAAAAAATTTAATAAAACATATACTCCAATCACCACTATGTTGCTATAAGTAAAACCAAAGAAAATTATTGAAACCCAAAAATTTAAAATCACTCATTTCAAGATTTGTTGATAGATCTACTGTATTGGGTTTTTGGTTTATCAAGTGTATGATCTTCAATCTTATGGGTATATCAAAAAATGGGTTGTAGACATTGAAGTACTTTGTGGGTATGTTTGTTATACAAATTTGGTGGATGGATATTGTAGAAGTTTAGTGTGTTTTACGGTTCTTGAGTTTATTAGGGATACAACCTACACCAAATTAGAAAGAGAATTGAGCTTTTCCTAAAGGGAAAAATGTAGAATTGTCCTTGATAGTTAAGCCTGGAGAATAACAAGTGAGATTTTGAGAGAGAGAGAAGGATGTCTATTGATTACAACTCCTTGTTTACAATTGTTAAAGATGAATCCATATAAAGGAAAACCAATTCAGTTAATGAAGCAGAGACGGAACCTTCTAGAAGTTAGTTATTAAACGAACTCACTAACAACTCTAACTGATTTTTGGAACGCGTGCAGGTCACGTACCCTTAACTAACTACACTACACCATTTATCTGCTAATGAAATATTTAAAACTAAAAATAGGAAATCATAGAAGAATCATTCTCAAAAAGCTTGTAGCAATGCCTCCCCCATCAGATAGCCCTTGTCCTCAAGGGTTGAAATGTGGAAATTGCTGATAAAAAGAGAGGTAATCCTCCCAAGTGCTATCTTCCTCAACTTCATTAAATTATTTGACAAGTAATTGAGTGACAAGTCGACCATGTTCTTGACCAATGCCTGTCGAGGATGGACTTGGGGGTCAGTACGGTATAACCAACATTTGAATACACCACTAGCAGAGTAGGTGAAGCAGTGTGTGGTCCCAACTTCTATGTCAGCTGTGAGACATGAAAAGTTGGGTGAATTTTGGAATTAGAAGGCAAAGCTAAGGTGTAAGTAACAACACCAACTCTGGCAATGATCTGAAAAGGTCCAAAAAACTTTGCAGAAAGCTTTTGGAAGGCATGCGATTTGAAAGACAATTGCTTGTATGGTTGAAGTTTGATGTAAACCCAATTACCTACTGAAAATGACCTGTCAGTCCTTCTCCTGTCTGCCTGAGACTCCATTCTATCTTAAGCTCTTTGCAATTGAAATTTCAAGCTCCTCAAGGTAGCTTCTCTAGACTAAAGACTTCTATCCATCAAATCCAACTGAGAGTCAAATGCCATATAAGGTAGAAGGGGGAGGCTTCTTCCCATACACAACTTCATAAGGGGTTCTGTTAATAGCAGAGTGAAAAGTGGTATTGTACCACCACTCAGCTAAAGGTAACCACTGAGACTATTTCTTCGGTTTCTCAAAGGCCATACACCTTAAGTAATATTCCAATCAATTGTTAACCACTTAAGTCTGACCATCAGTTTGAGGATGGTATGCTGTGGAGGTTAATAAAGACACCTTCTGCAGTTTGAAAAGTTCCTTCTAGAAATTGCTAGTGAAAACTATATCCCTATCAGACACAATTGTTTTAGGAATCCCATGCAACTTAAACACTTCAGACATGAATAATTGAGAAACATCAAGGGCTGCATATGGATGTTTAGGGGCAATTAAATGAGCAGCCTTGCTCAATCTGTCAACAACCACAAATAAATGACTTCCTTACTCGCTGCTTTAGGTAGGCCCTCTATGAAGTCCACTGATATATCCTGCCATACTCTCTTAGGGATGGGAAGAGGCTGCAGCAGCCCAGGGTAAGCCACATTGCCATTCTTACACCTTTGACAAACATCATAGTATCTCACATAAGAATTTTCTAATAAAATTCTTGTCACAGCCTGTGTACTGTACTTGTTATGCTAGAGTTTCCACTATTAGGACTATCATGATAAAAATAAATGAGATCCTTTCTAACCTCTGGTACAACTCCCACCATTATCTTTTATTTTCTGCTCAAGATACCATTGTGGAGCTGGTAGTAGTGTTTAGTTGGACCTGTAGTTTGAATGGTAGTGACTAGTTGCTTTAAGTAAGGATCTAAGTTCCATGAATCCTTCACAGCATCTAGTAATGCTGACTGCACCCCTGAAATACTGTTAAGTTGAATGGAACCTTCCATTCTAGATAATGCATCTGCTATAATGTTATTTTTTCCCTTTTTATAGGAGCTAGTATAGTCATAACCAAGCAATTTAATCAGCCATTTCTATTAACTTAGTGTAGATATTCTCTGCTCTAATAAGTATTTAAGGCTTTGATGATCCATTTTGATTATGAACTTCCTTCCCAACAAGTAGGGCCTCCACTTTCGCACTGCAGTAACAACAGCTAGGAGCTCTTTCTCATATATTGATTCTTTTCAGATAGACCTTGACTAAAGAAGGCTATTGGCCTGTTGAATTGACTCAACACAACTCTAATTCCACTGCCAGAGGCATCAGTTTCAACAACATACTCGGCTGAGAAGTTAGGAAGGGATAAAACTGGAGTTGAAATGATGGCCTGGTTAAGTTATTGAAAGGCATGTGATAGTACATTAGACCATTATAAGTTTTCTTTCTTTAGCAGGTCATTCAAGGGCCTAACAATGGCACCAAAACCTTGAATAAATCTTCTGTAGTAGCCAGCCAAGCCTAAAAACCCTCTCCACCCCTTTAGTATAGTAGGTTGAGGCCAGTTAACAACTAAATCCACCTTATGTCCATCCATAAATACTCCATTTTCAGAGATAACATGACCTAGGTAATAAATTTGCTTAACTCCAAAAGCACACTTGCTTTTCTTCATATACAAAGCATGAGCTCTCAACACCTTGGAGGCTGCTTCTAGGTATGCTAAATAATCCAACCAGCTGGGGCTATAAATGAGTATGTCATCGAAGAACACCAGTATAGATTTTCTGAGATAGGAGTGGAAAACCCTATTCATGAGGCTTTGGAAAGTAGAGGGGGCATTAGTGAGGCCAAAAGGCATGACCATGAACTCAAAGTAGCCATGATGAGTTTTGAAAGCTGTCTTGGGGACATCAGGATCATGTATTTTGATTTGGTGGTACCCTGATCTAAGATCCAGCTTAGAAAAATACTTAGCTCATGTAATTCATCCAGAAGCTCCTCAATCACAGAGATTGGAAATTTATCCTTTATAGTGTGGTTATTCAATTCTCTATAATCCACACACATCCTTCATGATCCATCATTTTTCTTTACTATGACAATTGGTGAAGAAAAAGGGCTAGCATTGTGCCTAATCACCCCCGACTCAAGCATCTCATCAACCATTTTTCAATTTTATCCTTCTGTATTGTAGGATACCTGTATGGTCAGATATTGATAGGGGAAGTCCCTTCTTGCAATGTAATCTTGTGGTCTTGTTCTCGTGATGGAGGTAGCCCCTTTGGTACTTCAAAAAGATACTTGTATTGATCTAAAAGAGGGGAAAAATCCTCTTGGTAACTATACTCATCAGTAGTAGGCTCCATGGACAGCAAACTACTTCTAGTTCCATCCAGATTATAATACTTAGGTACTCCTACAGATATCATGCAAAGTTCAGCTGGCTTTACTAGTAATTTATCCACGTTGTTCTGTTGTATCATCTTCATAATAGCCTGTTGGATTCCCTTCAATGACACCTTGTGTCCAGCAACAGTAAATTCCATCTTGATCTTTCTAAAATTCCACATAATATCACCCAAAGTGATTAACCATTGGATGCCTAATACCATATTACACCCTCCAAGAGGAAACACCAACATATCAAAATTAAAAGCTATCCCTTGCATTTTCCAATCCACTTTTTTACTAATAAATTGACTCTACACGTTTTTGCTATCAGCTACTGACATTGGAAAATGAGTGATAGGAGTTATTGCACACCCCATTCTCTTGGCAGTATTCAAATCTAAGAAATATGGGTGCTGCCAGTGTCTATCAGCACATGTACAGATTTTCCCTTGATACTCATAATGACTCTCATGGTCCTAAAATCATTTACATCATTCATAGCATGGATAGACATATTGGAAAAATTTCTCCCTCTTCTTCAGTTTCCCACTTATGCTTAGTCATTGTTAAAAATTCAGCAAAGTCTAGTACTGTTTCATCCTCTATTTCTGTGATTTTTTCACCTTCTTCTATTTTCATGGAGAACAACTGTCTTTTTCTTTTACAAACATGACCATAAGAGTATTTCTCATCATAATTGAAACACAATCCCTTGCTTCTTTTTTCCTCCATCTCAGCTGGGGTCAGTAATTTTGCTCTTCTAGGATTTGGTTTAGGGTTGGGAGTCATACAAAAAGTAAGTGCCATTTTAGAATGAGTAGTATTTGGTTTAGTGGTTTGAGAGTTTCCATATAAAAAGGAGGATAAAGGGAGGTATATCTGACATTGTTTTTAGGAAGAGAAGTGGAGTTGGTAAAATGTTACTTTTGTACTTCTAAAGTTTGTTCCTGAATTCTTGACGAGCTGACAGCCTTGGCCAAAGACCTCGGAGCTAACATTTTTACTGGTAAACGAATCTTCGGCTTGAATCCTCTCACAAAATAACTACCCATATAATCTTCAAAAAGTTTTACCCTAGTGAGTAGTTCATCAAAAACATCAATGTAATCCTGTACAGAGTTTACCTGACGAAGATCTTTGAAATCCCCCATCGGGTCATTAAACAATTCTTCCCCAAATATTGCGTACAAGCATCGAACATACTCGCTCCATTTTGGCCATTCCCTTGTTAACCTATGCTTCATAAAAGAATGATGCTACTGGAGTGCCCTGCCATCCAATTTGCAAGAAGCGAGTTTTATCCTCAAATCTTCTGGAGTTTTGTACATGTCGAAGAATTGCTCGTAACTATAGAGCCAATCCTTCAATCCCTGACCATCGAACCTGGGCATTTTTATCTAAAATTTCTAATTATAACCCTGACAATTTCCCATCCCATTATCAGCTCGAGCCCCAACCACCTCTGGGGTCTTATTTCCCCCAATGTTGCCATGAGGAGGAGGAGATCCTGGTGGGTTCAAATTCTCTGCGATCAACCTCCTGATGTCTTCCATAGCTTGTGCAACTTTCGCATCAATAGCATGCTGAATTTCTGTGACAGAGTTCACAACTCCTTCCATGGAATTCTTCAACACATCAACTTCGCTTCATAATTCTTGCATGCGAGTACTGTGATCATCCATGGTAGCAGGTCAGAAAAAATCTGGCTCTGATACCAATGATACAACCCACACCAAATTAGAAAGAGAATTGAGCTTTTCCTAAAGGGCAAAATACAGAATTTCCCTTGACAGTTAAACCCGAAGAATAATAAGTGAGATTTTCAGAGAGAGAAAATGATTTCTATTGATTACAACTCCTTGTTTACAATTGGTAAAGATGAATCCCATATAAAGGAAAACCAATTCAGTTAATAAAGCAGAGACGGAACATTCTAGAAGTTAGTTATTGAACTAACTCACTAACAACTCTAACTGATTTCTGGAACGCGTACAGGTCACGTGCCCTTAACTAACTATAGTACACCATTTATCTGCTAATGAAATGTTTAAAACTAAAATAGGAAATCATAGAAGAATCATTCTCAAAAGGATTGAAACAATTAGCTGATTTGGCTTATTTTTGAAGTTTGAAACTTCTTATTTTTTGGGAAAAATTTGGATTGTTTGTGTTGGTTTTGATTTGGGATTTTTAAGGAGATGATGTTTTGGAGGAAAAGGGGAAGGGAGAGTAAAGACCATAATGGTGGTCCACCTTGTGGATAAGTTAGAGTGGTTGTTGTTGGAGATTCAGGTATTGAGCTACAATGCAAATGCTTTTTGTTTTCTTCTTTTTATTCTATTAGTTATCCTAGATATACCCATATCTAGGATCATACATGATCCTAGATAGGAAGGTTTGGAGGACGCGGATTAGGATAGAAGGCTAGTGTCTATGGGGGGTCATAGTTAGTAGTTAGGAAAGCTTTGGGGTGGGGGGTATGAGGGTGGGGGTGCCTTTGGTTCATTAGTATAGGGTATTATTGTATGGGTGTCTTATTTTTGTTATTCCATCTTGTTTCATTGTTTATTAGGAATTTGTTTGTTATTCTTTGTCTTGAGCCAGGGGTCTATCAGAAACAACCTTTCTACCTCTCCGGAGGTGGTGGTATGGACTGAGTACATTTTACCCTCCTCAGACTCCACTGTGTGGGAATACACTGGGTTTGTTGTTGTTGTTGTTGTTGTGTGTTTTGTTACTTAGGATGTTTTCCTTTGTTTTCGTATGCATATTACTAATTATGTATCTTCATGAACTTGGTTTCTAGTCTATAGTTCAGAGTTTGATGGTAAAACATAGTGTTTTGAGAAACTGGCAGTGATGGTAAAATAGACCCTTGCATTTAAGGGAAGGTTGCGTATAATAGATTGGCCCCTTCCTCGGACCTCATACATAGATGGAGCTTTAGTGCACCAGGCTGCCCTTTGGTAGTGATGGTAAAATATAATTGCATAGATTCAGAAATGATTGAAGACGGGAGATAACAAGTATATGCTAGTAGCATGAGTTCTCTGATTTTTGGATGTAGTTACTTATGGGCTACACCAAGGATGTGGCTTAGCAATCAATGAAGCGGGTGAAAGGCAAAATCAGGGTCCCAAATACCAATAGAGATGGAACATTTGTTTATTTCTTCTTATCTACTTAGGTCTTAGTGTGTAGGGTTACTCGATGCATGTGAAGGTGATGGTATGTAGAGAGTACCAGGTGGAATAATTGAGGTGTGCACAAATGGCCCTGACATCACGTTTATCCAAAAAAAAAAACGACAACAAAGATATAGGTTCGTTTGTAGTTTGCACTTCTCGCAATTTGGAAAATTTAGGTCAGTACAAGATGAAGAAAGTGTTTATTTATAATCTAAGAGTTGCTGTTTTCTATTGTTATTAAAGAATTGGAAATGAGACATTAAACTGTTTATAACTGCAAGGATTTTTTTAACCTACTAAATTTGGAGGATAATGGGTACACTACATACTGTCACATCCGTACGAAAAACATAGTAATGATTGATCTAACTCATTTGGAGTGTGACAGTCTGGTTCGGAGCTGTGGTGAGATGATTGTTTATACACTAGAGTCTATTGAACACTATCTTTGGGTTATTTGGTAATGGTGTAAATGTATGGGAAAAGCTGGTTATTAAGAGTAGACAAATATAACTTTTTGTTACAATGATATATTTATCAAGAAAAAAATAAAATGAATTTCTTTCGATATTATGATGACAACAGATATTGGTACATGTACTCATTCTTAGAAGTATGTACAACCTAAACATTAGCCTCATTTTCTCTTGACAAATCATCTTCTGGGTTTTGTGGTTCAATCCAAGATGCATCAATATCTTTTGGATATCATCATTTTTTATTCTTTGGTTGACATGAACCAAATGTTTTGGATATGATCTTCTGAATGCCTTTTGTATAGTACAGTCACCTGATACTGTCTGCTGAATTTCTCCCTGAACGTCCATTAGGTTGTAGATTCAAACTGTGACTAAGCACTTTAAACTGAAAGTTTTGTCACTTGTTGACTAAAGTGTTTTATGATGCTAAAATCAGTAGTTAGTACATCTAAAATTCTAGTGCATTAAGCTTCTGTGGTAGTGACTTCGTTAACTTAGCAGAAGCTCTGAAAGTAAAATATGCACCTATTCAGCGTTCTCTGGCCTTTCAGCGCCATATTAAGAATCGTTTTCACATTCTTTCTTGTCTTCAGCCATCTGAAGTTCCCTTTTGTTTTGGGCATCATGTTTTTTATTTATTTTACAATGTTCCCATTTCTGAAAGTTGGTCAGCTGTCGGGTTATTGCTTGAGTACTAGTCTATGGGAACGTACGTAGCACGTTTATCCCAAGTTATTTAATATAAAACATGAATTGCTAATAATCTCTTATCTCTAATCTCTAATCTCCGATCTCTAATCTCTATCTCTAATATACCAAAAATGTGAAGTGTCTTAGAAATGTTGTTTGAACATTTTGCCCCTCATTTAAAGACTAATCTTTTGATAAAATTTTCTTTTCACGGAATCCCAATGAGGAAGATGTTAGTGCTTCATTATTGGGTCAATAATGTTAATCCCACTTATCGTGCTACTTCTAGGGCGGGAAGAAGATAAACGAAAAAACAACACAATAAAATTAGGAATTTAACCATAATAAGACAACTGAAAATCCTTTTCAAACAGGGATATATTTATTATAGTCAATATTTAGTATCATAAAAATAACAAAAAAAGTGAAAAGACATTTTATCTGTTGTGAGTCTTTTAACGAGGATAAAAAGTTCAAACAACTTTCTAAGATCTTCATACTTTTAATATATTATAGTTGTGTCGACTCATTCACCCTACTAGACATATCATGACGCAGCTTAGTCACAGGTTCTAAATGCCCCAGATCCTGAGGAACTCATAAGCAATAATTGTCTGTGGCCCCATCTCAGGCTTTGACGACCCTCTTAGCAGTTTGACAGCAAGATTTAGGCAGTCACTTTGTGGATGTATGTACTCCTTAAAAGGTAAGCTACTCTGAAACTTTGTGCAGTGACGAGGTAATCAGATGGAGGCCAATCTTTCAACTGCAGATCTGAGGCTAGCCAGCATTATCAAATTGACCTCTCAATTGTCCCCGAAAAATTATTGTATGTTAACTTCTACTTCATACCAATCTAACCTGTTGATGGCCATGCCATCCGAAAGAAGATGGTTTATGTTCTTTATCTGACAACATGCTCACCGTGGCTTCCCAGCTTAACAGTGAGGTAGTCTCAAGCACATTACCAACAATCACACGAACCTTTCACCCAATGAGACTGAAAATGCTTCAGATCCTCCTGATGAAGATCTTTAGTTGCTGGATAGTATATAATTGTCATCAGAATCTCCACTAGATGCTTCTTTATGTAATTTATTTTTCTGCTTGTCATTTTCTTCCACTGCTTTCCTACATAAGCATGGCCACTAAGGAATTTCAGGCATGTGTTCTATACAAATCTTTTAGCATTATCTTCAGCTTTTTACAACTACTCAAATTCCAATTATTTTGACTTTATCGGCTGGCGCTTCAGCTCTAAAATTCCCTTAACCATATACAGCTCCATTTTGCCTCTCTTCCTCTGCTTTACTGAATATTTGTAAACTTCTTCACATTGCGTGTTCTTATTCTTTCAGCGAATTCCAAATAAAGCTTTGAATGACTAGGTCAAAATATCCAAAGCAGCTCCATTCTATTACATAAGCCTATACCCGAGTAATGTGGACAGCTTACTAAGTTGCTTTTAACTAGGAATGCTTTTCCCATATATTCAAAGTCCACATACCATTTGATACGGGTATTGCAATGATCCACTATATATTTATAGTTACTTTTACCATTCTAGGATTTGATTTTTCCAATTAAATAAGTTGGACTAACATCACGGTCCTTGACATGGAGTGGAATACTGCATCAAGATATTAAACGGATTATCAGTCAGTGACATTCCACAAATCTTGAACAAAATTGAAGTGGTTATTTTCTTATTTATGAATCAAAATGCAAATTAGTCTATGTTAAGTAATGTTTAATTGAAATTTCAGTTTCAGCTTCTTATCGTCTATTTTTAATTAGTTAGACTAATTGAAGCCGTTTTGGGGGTTTCAATTAATAAGATAATTTAAAGCTCTTTTTGGAGTTTGACCATTATAGATGTAGTAGATGATGCTTGGATATCATAGTATTTATACTGTACGTGGAAGCAAGATAAGCTGCTAGTAATTGAAATTCCACTTCCAAAAATGACTTCATAGCTCCCATGTTTGTCTTTATTTGTGCCAAAGAAGAATTACAGCTGTCAACTTCTTTGGATCCTTTGATAGTCTTTGAGGATTACCATTTAAAATTATTTGTGGGGATAGAAATTTATGTAGTTGGGAAGGTAGTGAAAATAGTGGCTCCATTTAATGCTTCTTACTTTTCCTGTGTTTGTTTTGCTTTCACAATCGTGCCTGGCTTTTTAGCCTTTATGAAAAGTCCTGGATACATCGGATGAAGCACTGGGGGAATGTTTTGTTGGGTACCCTAGGTTTTAGTCATCAAACAAAGATGTGTCGATAATGTGTTATAAATTATAGTACACTACTAAGGCAACAAGAGATATAGCCAAAGAAATTGGAGGGAGAGAGATTTTATTTCTCTTCAAACATGTAAAAATGAACAAAAATCTGTCTTCAAACTTGATGTACAAACGAACTGAATTAACTTTCTATTTATAGAATAACATAAGTTGTTGTGGATCGCATTTCATTAAACTTTCATCACAATTACATTATAACATATTTTGCTGATAACGTGTTATAAAATAAAAGTGATGTACTATACTAAAATACAAATGCAGAGAAAGGAAGTATCAAGATCAGTATTACATTTTTTTCCTCTTCAGTTCATGCATTTCTTATTACAAAGAAAGGTTAGCCTTGAAAAATACTTGGCACAAAGTGTGTTGTGGACCCCACTTACTTGGGCACAAAGTTGCCCCACTAACTTGTATCATTTTATATCATATTTCAGGCAACATCTTTCTTTCATGAAATGTATCATTGATCTCAATCATATGCATCCTATGACATCACTAGGAATTTTGTTTTACATCAATGTCCATCTAAGGAAGAGTGTTGTAAAATGGATGTCAATCACTTTGTGCCTAGTAAGTGTGGCCATAACATATTTTTTTCTCAATTATTTTTCAAGGCATATAAATAGACTTCTTTGTAATAAAAAATGTAGGAACAAAAGTGCAAAGAAAAGTAATACTCTCCGATTACAAGGTGTCTGCTTGAGCTACTTGCAAGCTATCCAAGAAACTGTTGGGTCCATGTCATACTTTATGCCTAAGTACTTTTTGCTTATCTGATTGCAAGCTTGTTTTTATGATTTTTTGGGAAGGATCGATTCACAGGGCGATATATAAATTAAACTCGTTAGAGGGAGGCTGAAACCTTAGTTCAATGGAAGAGAGAACTCCGATCTCTTCATCTCGTTAAAGGGAAACTGAAACTTTAGAGTTCAATGGAAGAGAGAACTCCAGTCTCTTGCTTTTGGTTTAAATAAGACTTATTGATTTATTCTCCAAAAACTCCTTTAAATAGGAGTATTACATCAATAGTCGAATCTTATGAAAATAGGAAATATAAAATCCTATTCTAGAAAGTCTAATCCCTATGAAAGTAGGAAATATAAATCCCTATTCTATACTAATAAAAAAACTACTAATATATAATTAAATATTTAATTAATTGACTTCCACGGATCCACAACATTACTCCCCTCATGTTGAAAGAGCTTGTCCTCAAGCTTGAATTCCAGGGAATAGTGTAAATTGAATCATCCAAGTCCAGTCCTAACCAATTTTTTTTGAAATTGACGTTGATAGATTTCATTTTACCAGTTTGTCGGAGCATGACTAATTTGCCCATATGCTGATAATTCCATAATTGTGCTTCTCCCAACATGGAAAACTCAACCATTCCAAAAAATTATTCACAATGATGTGACCAAATTAATGGATCGTTGATGTCATTATAAGTAGAAAAATCAATCTTTCCATACCTTGGTATGGTTGGACGTGAATTACCACCTGTTGGATGATTCTGATCGGCTAGTTGAATAGGCAATGTATTGCCTTTAGTAGAAATAATTGTTGATTTGCCAATTGTCGGGGCGTTACACGACTCAACTCTATGAATTGCTGGTTTAGTTGAGCCAACTCCCAAGCTAGACAATTGTTCTTGGATTACTTGAACAATTCTTTCATAGAGACATTCCATTGCTGCAATTTTAGAGTCTATCAGTGTTTCTATAAGTGTGCGCTCTTCCTCGAATCTGAAATTGATTTCATCGCCCACTGTGTTAGGCTTTGATACCAAATTATTACGATATTTTGGGGAGAATCAATTCACAGGGCTATATATAAATTCATCTAGTTAAAGGGGGGCTGGAATCTTAGAGTTCAATGAAAGAGAGAACTTTGATCTCTTCAACTCGTTAAAGGAAGACTGAAACCTTAGAGTTCAATGGAAGAGAGAACTCTAATGTCTTGCTTTTGGCTGAAATAAGACTTATTGATTTATTCTCCAAAAACTCCTTTAAATAGGAGTATTACATCAATAGTATAATCCTTATGAAAGTAGGAAAAACAAAACCCTATTCTAAAAAGTCTAATCCCTATGAAAGTAGAAAATATAAATCCCTATTCTATAATAATAAATAACAACAAAAAACCTAGTGTATTCCCACATAGTGGGGTCTGGGGAGGATAAGATGTATGCAGTTCATACCACTACCTTCGGAGAAGTAGAAAGGCTATTTTTGATGGACCCCCGGCTCAAGACAAGGAATAATAAGAAAATCCATAATAAAGCATGGAACAAACGCCACCCATAAGGAAAAATATAAGTAGTAGTAAACAAATTCGTAATAAAGCATGCAAAAAGGTGGCATAACAAGAATAATACACCTACTAAGTAGTACCCTACCCCAACGACCCAAACTGGTACTAGCCTTCTATCCTAATTCACGTTCTCCAGATCTTTCTATCTAGGGTTATGTCCTCAGTGAGCTGTAACTACTTCATGTCCCGCCTAATCACCTCTCTCCAATATTTCTTTAGCCTACCCCTACCCCACCTGAAACTATCCAAAGTTATCCTCTCACACCTACGAACTGGGGCATCCGTTCCCCTCTTCATCATATGACCGAACCATCTCAATCGAACTTTCTGCATCTTGTCCTCCACCGAAGCCACTCCAACCTTTTCCCGAATAGTCTTATTCTGAACTCTATCACCCCTAGTAAGACCACAATCCAATACAACTTTTACATTTTTACCACCCTCAATTTTTGAATGTGAGAGTTCTTGACTGGCCAATACTCCACTCCATACAACATGGCCTGACGGACTGCCACCCTATAGAATTTGCCTTTAATCTTGGGTGACACCTTCTTATCACACAACACTTCCGAGGTGAGCTTTCACTTCATTCATCCCGCCCCAATATGGTGGGAGAAATCCTCATCAATCTCACCATTCCCATGAATCATGGACCCAAGATACTTGAAACTATCCCTCTTACACACCAACTGGGAGTCCAACCTTACAACCACTTCGTTTTCCTGCCTCAAGTCATTAAACTTGCATTCCAAATATTTTGTCTTATTTTTACTCAACCTGAACCCTTTAGGCTCAAGGGTCTGTATCCACACCTCTAATTTATCATTCACACCTCCCTGTGTCTTATCGATCAAAACTACATCATCTGTACAAAACATACACCAAGGCACCTCTCCTTGAATACGCCGCGTCAACACATCCATTACCAAAGCAAAAAAAAATAGGCTAAGAGTAGATCCCTGGTGCAACCCTGTCAAGACAGGGAAATGCTCTGAATCTCCTCCCGTCATCCTCACCTGGGTCTTAGCTCCATCATACATGTCCTTGATTGCTTGCTATACACCACCGGGACCCCACTCACCTCTAAGCATCTCCAAAAAACCTCTCTAGTGACTGTTCAAGTCGATAAACACCATGTGCAGATCCTTCTCCCTTTCCTTATACTATTCCACCAGTCTCCATACCAAGTGAATTTCCTCCGTTGTCGAGCGTCCGGGCATAAATCCAAATTGGTTCTTTGAGATAGACACTATCCTCCTCAACCTCAACTCGACCACTCTCTCAAATCTTTATAGTGTGGCTCAATAACTTAATACCTCTATAGTTGTTGTACTTTGAATGTCACCCTTGTTTTTATATAGAAGGATCATAGTACTCCATCTCCAAGCCTCGGACATTTTTGCCTACTTAAAAATGTCGTTAAATAATTCGGTCAACCACCTTAAGCCAACCTCGCCAGAAAACTTCCAGATATCTATAGGAACCTCATCAGGCCCCATCGTTCTACCCTTACTATCCTGCGAACAGCCTCTCTGACCTCCTTTACCTTAAAACGTCTACAATAGCTAAAGTCACGACACTTCTCTGAGTGCTCCAGCTCCCCTAACACAATAACCCTATCCCCTTCATCATTCAGTAACATATAAAAGTACGACTTCCACCTCTTCTTAATGTGACCATCCTCCACCAACACTCTACCATCCCCCCTTAATAAACTTCACCTAGTTGAGGTCACGACCCTTCTTCTCCTTAGCCTTAGCAAGCCTAAACAACCTTTTTTCCCTTTTTTTCTCCTCTAACCCCATGTACAAGCTCTTGAACGCTGCATTCTTAGCCGTTGTAACTACTAACTTAGCCTCCTTCTTATCTATCTTATATTACTCCCTATTACCCCGCTTCTCATCTTTATCCTTACTCTTAACCAACTTAGCATACGCCTCATTCTTAGTCTCCACTTTCATTTAACTTCTTCATTCGACCATTAATCCCCCCGACGATGACCAACCCAGCCCCTAGAAATACCCAACACCCTACTAGCAGTCTCTTTGATGCACCTAGCCACCTTATCCCATAACCATCCACGTCTCCCCTATACTCCCACACCCTTATTCCTACCACCTTTTTCTGTATCTCCTGCGCAGTCGTCGTCATTAAGCCACCTCACTTAGTTCTAGGTCTACCCTCCTTACCCCTTCTACCCTTACCTTACTTAATACCCAAGTCCATCACCAAGTGTCTATGCTGGCTAAAAAATTCTCACTCGAAATAGCTTACAGTCCTTACACAACACCCTATACCCTTTCCTAAGTAGCAAAAAGTCAATTTAGGTCTTGGTTATTGCGCTTCGAAAGGTGATCAAGTGATCGCCCTTCTTTGGGAAGCTCGAATTCACCACTACCAACCCAAAGGACCTTGCTAAATCCAATAGAGCAGATCCCTCTTTATTACTCTCCCCTAAACCAAAACCACCATGCACATCACCAAAGCCTTCCGGTAATGCCACAATGTGCCTATTGAAGTCCCCTGCTATAACAATCTTCTTAGAACTAGGCACTCCTCTTACCACCTCATCCAAAGCCTCCTAAAACCGCAACTTCTCCTCCCTATCCAAGCTCACCTACGGTGCATAAACACTACACATGTTTTGGGTAAACCCCCTAATGAGCAACTTAACAGTTATCAACCTTTTTCTGATCCTCTTAACCTCTACTACCTGCCCTCTAAGCTCTTCATCCACTAACATGCCAACTTCATTACTATGCCTATCGTTACCAAAGTATGAAATCTTGTAACCATCTACATCCCTAGCCTTATACCTTACCCACTTAGTCTCCTATACACACGCAATATTGATCCTCCTCTTTTTTCAGAATCTTCACCAGCTCTATAGACTTACCCTGAAGAGTCCCTATATTCCAAGACCCAACCCTCATACTATCAACTCTAGCAAGACGTCTTTCTCTACCACCCCTAACTCCAGACCTTGCCCCCACTCCCACACCCACTCTTCCTTCCTCTCCTACCCTCAAAACAACCCCCTTCCTAACTCCCTTAGATATGACCCAAACCTTCCATTAATGACCACAACCACAACTCTATAAAAGTACAAACAATAATAGTAATAAAGCAATAATAAGAAATAGAAGGCACAAGAAAAGTGGATTGAATAATCAAGGAAAAATTTAATCCCACAAATTATAAATAAGTCAAACGATGGAATAATATAAAAAAAAAACAGGTAGCCAAGATAGGAATCACCGGGTTCTAGTAGTTAAAGACAACACAAACAATATCCACCAGTAAGCAAAGCAGCCAGTCATAACTATGATCACAAGCAACAGGTAAAGGATGCAGAAGAGATAGACAAAAGACAAAAATAATATAAAGAAAACAAACCGTATGAAGTGATGAAATAGTCAAAGTTTAGATGTTACTGGTACGCCTGAGTGCTGTTGGTTCCATTAATTTTGATATCGAAAATTGCTTGCCAGAATAAGGTCGATGGGAAAGAGGTCGTTAGATCATCGCCTTAGTTTTACCGGAGTATATTCAGAGTCTTACTAGGATCTGGACGACGTCGGACGTCGAACAAACCAATTTGACCTACCTATTTGGCCGCTAATGAACACCTTCCCCGTTGCAGGAGTCGAGTCGATGGGAACCCTAAACCCATCAGCGATAGTAGTGAGAGGATAAGAAAGAAGATGGGTGAGGAAGATAATAATGAGAAACTGGGAAGATAGATCTAGGGAGGGTAGAGAAAGAGGGAGAGAGGATAGATCTTATCTGTTTGTAGCTCATCTGTACCATCAACGGCGTCAGAGTCCGTCGGTCAGTTAAAATAAAAATGTTAAGGTGAACGTTAATACTGTACGTTAGAGAGAGAGCGCGTTGGCTACTCTATAATAATAATAATAATAATAATAAATAAAACTACTAAAACATAATTAAATATTTACTTAATTAACTTCCACGGATCCACAACACTTATCTAATTTCAAGCTTATCTAATAAACTATGTATATAAATGGATATCCATAATATGGTATATTAAGGATAGAAAGTGTATTTGTGGACCATCTAGAGGGAAAGAAATAGCGGATGTTTTGAGAACAAAGGTAATCCAGTACATAAAGTAAAGATGAATTGTATTTTGAGTGTGATTTTTGGTGTAAAGAATTTTGCATAGAGGATGTCGATGCCATCTTAGAATCTTGGTGGGCTTTCTTATTTTCGTTGTACTATTGTTACCCATAAAATCTTTTTGTATTAATGAATACATTGTTACCACTCTAAAAAGGGATAAAAAGCATGAGTTTTATCCTTGGAACCCAATGATCTACCATGCTTTAGGGTGTACGGGATTCAGAATCTATGACACTATTATATTGTCCTATCAAGACATTAATTCAGATAGACATATTCTATGAAAGGATATATAACTTAGGTATCCTCTTCAAATTAGTAAATGTGTTTGTCATTTGATTTACTATTTTGCAAATGAATGACCCGCTGGCCTCCTGGTCGTATACGGGGGGATATGGATGAAAATGAGATTATGGAGAAAGGTTCCACTCATAAATATGTAGTGAATTATCATTAGTATGTTCCTTATTCAAAATACAAGTTAGTTATAATGCTAGAAGCATTTGCTGATCTAAAATTAATTTTATATTTCAGCTAGAAATGCTCTTATTTAATGTCCCGAAAGTACAGAGTCTACGACATGCATGGAGCATGGTCGACTAATCAATTTCAATAATCCTTGAAAAATGAGAAAAGTTAATGATCATAATAAGGATACAATATGCTCTTGAAAAGCCTACGACATAATAGTTCATGAAACCTCATAAGAGATTCCCGTACCTAAAAATAATAAAGTGATAAGATTTCAGTAAGTTATGTTGCATTGCAAACCGATTCAAAATGATATCTCGTTAATGCCATTGTACTCTTTTTCCATTAGCTAATGTTTTTAAGGTTTTCCATTAGCTAATACATGGACTATTTTTCCTTCACTAGAATTTTTTCCTACTCGATTTCCCTATTAAGTTTTAATGAGACACACTATCCATTAATAAACATCCAAGAGGGAGTGTTATAAATACATCATATTGTGAATACCCATTACATAATTTATTGGATAAACTTGCAAACAAGAGCTCTAGAGGATCATCCATGTGTAGAAAATAGCAGATCAAATGCCAGATCATTTACTGATTTGAAGAGAATAACTAAGTCACATATTCCTGCAGAGAATGTCTCTATTCGAATTAATTTTCCAACAGGACAATCTACCAGTGTCATAGCTTCTGAATCCTATACTTACCTGAAGTTTAAAAACACCTTATGTTGATGTCTATTACACAATTATTGGATAAGCTTGCAATCAGATAAGTTTTTAGTCGGATAAGTTTGCAATCAAGCAAACTACTTGCAAGTAGCTTACATAGTTTCTTCTATTCTTCTATAAAAAGAACATCAATTCAGTTCATTTGTACATCAAATTTGAAGAGAAATTAAATCTCTATCCTCCTCCAACTTCTTTGTTGATATCGCTTATTGCCTTTATAGCTTATTATTATTTTGTAAATCGTTATTGCCATAATTTTACTTTTATAACAGCAATCAACATAATTTGTATAATGGTTTTTTATCAATATGAACATTTATTTTTTCATGAACTTCCAAGGGGGAGTGTTGTAAAAATAGTGTTAATGCCCTTGTGGCTCATAGCTAATCTTGATGTCCAAGTAGATGGACCCACACACGGTAATCAAACATGTTTTCCCAAGTAACTTTGTTTTCGGAGGCTTATAAATAACTTTTTATCATATTAAGCAATATACAAAGAATTCATTCTCTTGCTTTCTCCTTTTGTTGTTATTTGCTTTTGTACTTCCTTAAAGCAAAACAAACATAAGAAAAGTAAGAAACATTAAATGGAGCCACTATTTTTTCTATCGTGCTTGTCTTTAGCCTATGAAATGTCCTGGATACATTAGATGAAGCACTGGTAGAATGTTTGGCTGGATGAACTAGACTTCAGTCATCAATTTCTATAATGTAAGTCCATCTGATGTAGTCTTCTTCTTAAGTTTTCAAGTCTTTTCTTTCTGGTGTTAGATTTTTTCTGCAATAGTCAGACTTTGTAAGACGTTCAGGATATTAGCTTCTCCCTCTTTATTTATACACAGTGATTCATTATTTTCATCTTCCGTTTCACCATTTTTGTGCTTCATATTTCTTGTAGGTATGGGGAAGACTTATCTTGTTCATTTGCTTCTCAATGGTTCTTTCACCTCTCACCCTTCTCAAATAATTGGTTGTACAGTCAGAGTAAAAGTATGATTCACAGTTAATTTTGTTCTCCCTATACTATAAAAAGTGTGCTGAGGATGCATGCCCATGTCAAACCTAATCTTTTCTTGTTTCTTCTATAAAGCACACTACTTATGGAAATTATGGTAGCTCCTCAACTAGCGTAAAAGGCGATGCTAAAAGATATTTTTTTATTGAACTCTGGGATATATCAGGACATGGTCGTTACAAAGAATGTCGATCTCTGTGTTATCTTTTATGTATTTGGGTACATAAATCTGTATATAAGAAACACAAACTTCAACACTAGTTCAAGTCTAAGATAAGAACACTAATAAAGTTCGATAACACCTTCAACACTAGATTATGAATAATCTATCTAAGAAGTGTGCTAAGATTCAAAAAATAGATGAAACAAAATTTAAGACCAAGTCCTCCGAATTCAAAGAGTGTCCTTAAGGAATAATTCCCCTCAGTGTATCCGAGGTGTTGAAATTTTCCTTCCAGGATAAAATGGCCTTCAATCCGAACAATAGCGGTACCTCAAATTGTTAAATTCAGCGAACTCACTCAACGGTTTGATAGATCACACAAAAAGTTTTTCAATACAAGAAGAGAGTTTTTATTTTAGAAAATTCGTACCTAAACCTGTGGATGAAAGTAGGTTTATATAGCCAACATGTGCCTCTTCTGAAAAGTGGCAATGGTTCACTTAAAAAGTGTGACCTTTCTGGAAAAGCCATGTCTGTTTGTCCAAAAAATGTGTCTTTTCTGAATAGGCATACCATTTCATGAATCAGTGTGTCTTTTCAGTACTGCACTGTTTCGAAATACTATTTTGGAATCTGCATGCATGTATATAAATGGAGTATCAAAACACAGGAAAAAGTTGTATTTTTCCCTTTGGTATTTCAAACTAAATTTCTGTCAAATAAACTTTGTCCAAAAATATAGATCTCACGATCGATTATTTGATAAATCCAAATCCAAAGCCAAAGCCAAAGCCGAGTCGAGCTACGACGCCAGGCATCTCTTATTTCTTGCCTTCCTTACCATGTGGAGTAAGTGTTCCTTATTTTAAATACTCACAAGTTCTCTTCTTCCACCAATGTTGGAGAAAGAGTAAACTTTTCAATTTGGGAGTACACATTCTAAATTAGTGTCTCCCTTCTCCCCATCATTTTTTTCTCTATTTTTTATTCACACTTTGTCATATACTTTGAACCCAACAATCCCCCACATGAATGGGAAATGACTATTTTTCATAAAAATTTTACGAACAAGTATGTGATCATCAAGCAAAGACTGATTGCATCTGGATAAATGGGTTTCCCTTTGAACTTTCCATTGTGAACATACATTGGATGCACTCGGTCAATCAGTAGATTTGATATCTTTGAACCGTCGAGGTTTAGTGTACACCTAGACTACACATGTCATACAACTAGCCTTTTAACGTTTATAGTTCTCATGATTTTGTTCCTTTCAACCATGAACACATCTCAGTTTCATGAGAGCTTAGAGAATAGGCCTTTACTAACATTCTTCTTGAAGCGGCTTCCATTTCACCCTCATATAGGTGATTTCTAAACATTCAATCCTATAGATTAAACTATTTGGTCAAATCTACCAAATTTAGATAATCATTAAAAGACTTTCACTGTAAGTCTTATGCTTGTTTGCTACACATTGTCTACATCATGAGAATGGGTTGGGTAATTGACAATGTTGAACTTGACAGACACAACTTTGTTTGATCTCTTTAAACCTAGCTCTTGGGATCTCCGGTTTGCTAGGTAGAGTTACCGTCTTGCTTACTCATCCTAGACCTTAAACCTATTCCCTTGGATGTCCTTTTCACTCCTTCTCTAGATGGCCTTTTGTAAGTGGATCCGACACATTATCCTTTGACTTTACATAGTCAACAGTGATAATTCTATTAGAGAGAAGTTTCCTAACAATATTATGTCTCCATTGTATATGATGAGATTTACCGTTGTACATCATGCTCCTTGCCCTACCTATTGCCGCACGACTATCACAGTGTATACATACTGCTGTCACTGGTTTGGTCTAATAAGAAATATCTTCCAAGAAATTCCAGAGCCATTTTGCTTCTTCACCCAATTTATCCAATACGATAAATTCAGATTCTATTGTAGAGTAAGCAATACAAGTCTATTTGGATAATTTCCAAGAGACTGCTCCTCCACCGATAGTAAATACATATCCACTTATGAATTTTACTTCGTTCGATCCGGTGATCAAATTTGCATCACTATATCCTTCAAGTACCACAGGATATTTATTATAATGAAAAGCATAGTCTTGAGTGTATTTAAGATACCCCAAAACTCTTTTCATTGCCATCCAATGAGTTTTGTTGGGATTACTCATGTACCGACTCAATTTACTAATAGTGCTTGCTATGTCTTATCGTGTACAATTCATTATATACATTAAACATCCCAATAATCTTGTGTACTCCAATTTTGAGTCATTTTCACCTTCATTCTTTTGAAGTGCAAAGCTCACATCCAAAGAAGTCTTGGCAATACCGAATTCCAAATACTTGAATTTGTCAAGCACCTTTTTGATATAGTGAGACTGTGATAATTCCAACCCTTTTGGAGTTCTATGGATTCTTATACCTAAGATCACATCCTCAACTCCAAGGTCTTTCATATTAAACTTTCTCTCGAGCATTTGCTTCATTGCATTTATATCAGAAATGTCTCTACTGATGATAAACATATCATCCACATATAATCAAACAATGACTTGGTGATTTGGAGTGTCTTTAATATAAACACATTTGTCATATTCATTTATCTTGAACCCTTTTGCCAGCATGGTTTGGTCAAACTTTGCATGTCATTGTTTAGGTGCTTGCTTTAGTCCATACAATGACTTAATAAGTTTACACATCTTATTCTCCTTTCCTGGAACCACAAAACCTTCAGGCTATTCTGTGTAAATTTCTTCCTCCAATTAGGAATGCGGTTTTCACATCCATTTGATAGATTTCAAGACCATATACTGCTGCCAAGGCAATTAACATTCAAATTGATGTTATCCTTATTACTAGAGAGTATGTATCAAAGTAATCAAGACCTTCTTTTTGTTTGAAGCCTTTTACTACAAGTCTTGCCTTGTATTTGTCAATAGTACCATCCATTTTCATTGTCTTTTTGAAGATTCATTTAGATCCTAAAGGTTTATTTCCTGGAGGAAGATCAACCAATTCCCATGTATGGTTGCTTAAAATTGAATCAATCTCACTATTGATTGCCTCTTTCTATAAGAATGAGTCCAAAGATGACATCTCTTCTTTAAATATTTGAGGCTCATTTTCTAAGAGAAATGTTACAAAATCTGATCGAAACGTAGTAAAAGTTCTTTGATGTGTACTACATCTTGGATTCTCTTCATTATGTACAATCTTACTAGGTTCATCTTGATGTCGTTTAGACCCTCCACTAGATTGTTCATGTCTAGTTTTATACGGTAAATATTTTCAAAGAACTCAACATTATTTGATTCAATTATCGTATTTTCATTTATATTAAGATGTTCGGATTTATGAACCAAAAACCAACATGCTTTACTACTTTTAGCATATCCTATGACATGGAGTCCACAGTCTTAGGTCCTATCTTAACCCTTTTAGGCATAGGAACTTGGACCTTTGCAAGACACCCCCATACTTTGAAATATTTCAGGTTGGGTTTTATTCCTTTCCATTTTTCATAAGGAATTGATTGTATCTTACTATGGGGAATTCTATTGAGTATACGATTGGCTGTAAGGATAGCCTCCCCCCACAAGTTTTGCAGTAAACCAAAACTTATAAGCAAGGCATTCATCATTTCCTTCAAAGTTTGTTTTTTTTCCACAATTCTGTTGGATTGAGGTGAATGTGGGACCGTATTTTGATGGACAATTCCATTCTCTACACATATTTTGGGGAAGGGAGATTCATATTCTTCGCCCCTATCACTTCTTATCATTTTTATCTTTTTCTCTAACTGATTTTCTACTTTAGTTTTGTATTGCTTAAATGCATCTATTGCTTCATCCTTACTATTTAGCAAGTAGACATAACAATATCTAGTGCAATCGTCAATAAAAGTTATGAAATACTTTTTCCCACCACATGATGGTGTTGACTTCATATCACAAAAGTCAGTATGTACTAAGTCTAAAGGATTAGAATTTCTTTCAACGGACTTATAAGGATGCTTTACATACTTTGATTCCACACACGTTTGACACTTTGATTTATTGCACTCAAAGTTTGGCAAAACTTCTAATTTAATCAATTTTCATAACGTTTTGCAATTAACATGGCCTAAAAATTCATGCCATAAATTATAATACTCAAGCAAGTAAGAAGAATTTGAACTTTTATTTTTTTCAATATTCATTACAGTCATCTTATAAAGGCCCTCGGTGAGATAGCCTTTCCCTACATACACTTTTTCTTTGTTAATTATAATTTTTCCTGAAACGGTTACACATTTGAATCCGTTCTTTTCTAGAAGTGAAACAGAAATCAAGTTCCTATGTAATTCCGGAATGTACAAGACATTGTAAAGTGTCAAGACCTTTCTTGAAGTCATTTTCAAGCCCATTTTTCCTGTTCATTCTACCCTAGCCGTAGCGGAGTTAGCCATGTAGATCATTTCTTCCACTTGAGCCAGAGTGAATAATGAAAATAACTCTTTGTTGGCACAAACATGAAGGGTGTCACCAGAATCTATCCATTACTCACAAGGATTCCCCACCAACTTACATTCTGAAAATATAGCACACAGATCATCACATTCTTTGTTGGACTCAATCATATTTGCTTGTTCCTTTTTCTTCCCTTTCTTAGGGGCATGACAATCCATGGACTTTTGGCTAATCTTGACACAGTTGAAGAACTTTCCCTTGAATTTTTTCTTGGGTTGATGGATTCCTTGTTCCACTTTCTTCCTTTTCTTAAAATTGTTTCGGTCATCTTCTACAATATGTGCTCCATTAATTATAGAATTCCCTTTTGACCTTTTCTCTACAGCCTTATTATCCTCTTCAATACGTAGTCAGACAATAAGATTTTCGACAGTCATCTCCCTGTGTTTGTACTTCAAGTAGTTTTTAAAGTCTTTCCACATAGGTGGTAGCTTCTCAATAATCGATGATACTTGAAATGCATCATTTACAATCAAACCTACAAAACAGTTTATGTGAGTACTAAGAACATTTTCAATTTGTTCAACTAAGGTATTTTTCAAAGATATACTTTCTGCTAGGAGATCGTGAATGAGTATTTGCAATTCTTACACTTGAGAGACAACCGATTTGCTATCTATCATTTTAAAGTCCAAGAACCTTGAAACAAAGAATTTCTTAATTCCCACATCCTCTATCTTGTATGTTCATTCTAGTTCCCCCCACAATTCATTCGATGTCTTAGTTCCACTATAAACATTGTAGAGGTCATCTTGGAGATCACTCAATATATAATTCTTGCAAACAAATTCTGAGTGTTTCTAAGCTTCTATAATCATGAAATTCTCTTTGTCCTAGGTTCCCTCGGGCACCTTAGGAGCATCCTCATTAGTGAACCTTTGAAGGCATAGAGTGGTGAGGTAAAAGAACATCTTTTGCTGCCATCGCTTAAAGTCAATGCCCGTAAATTTTTTAGGTTTCTATGCAGGTGCCATTAGTTGCAGAGTATTTGCTCGACTTGTTGAAGCAATGCTAGTTGCCCCCACAGTTGTACACGCATCTTGCATTTGACTTTCGTTAGTCATTTTTCTTGTCACCACAAGACAATAAATTTTAGTATTTTTCAGAATACTATTTATAAAGTTAAGCAACTTTAAACTCTTTTTCTTGTTTCTAGTTAACGATGAAGTTTTTATGACTTTCAATCGTCAACCGAATGATCTTTAACCTGTGATGAAGATTTTATATCTTTGAATCACTAGTTAAGTTCAAATGGAGTAGAAATCTTAAATCTTTAATCTCTAAAAACAAGCAATACAGATTCTACAAAAAAAAATTATTCCTTAAGATTGTTATCTTTTATGTATTCGGGTACAAGATCTGTATATAAGAAACACAAACTTCAACACTAGTTCAAATCCAAGACAAGAACACTTATGAAGTTCTGTAACACCTTCAACACTAGATTACAAATAATCTATCTAAGAAGTGTGTTAAGATTCAGAAAAGAGATGAAACAAAATTTAAGATCAAGTCCTCCGAATTCATGAAATATCCTTAAGGAATAATTCTCCTCACTATACCCGAGGTTTTGGAATCTTCCTCCCAGGATAAAATACCCTTCAATCCGAACAATAGCGGTACCTCAAATTATTGGATTCAGATAACTCACTCAACGGTTTGATAGATCGCACAGAAAGTTTTTCAAGACAAGAAGAGAATTTGTATTTCAGAAAATTCATACCTAAACCTGTGGATGAAAGCAGGTTTATATAGCCAACATGTGCCTCTTCTGAAAAGTGGCAATGGTTCACTTAAAAGGTGAGACCTTTCTAGAAAAGCCATGTCTGTTCATCCAAAGAATGTGTCTTCTCCGAACAGGCATACCATTTCATGAATCAGTGTGTCATTTCGTTGAAGGGTTGTATCCCTTCGTTTCAGCACTCCATTGTTTCAAAACACTATTTCGGAATCTGCATGTATGCATATATATGGAGTATCAAAACACAGGAAAACTTTTTGGTTTCCCCTTTGGTATTTTTGAACTAAATTTTTGAATTTCTGACAAATAAACTTTGTCCAAAAAGATAGATCTCATCGAGCGATTGACAAATCCGAAGCCAAAGTTGAGCGAGCGACGACAACGATGCAAGGCATCTCTTATTTCTTGCCTCACTTACCATGTAGAGTAAGTGTTCCTTATTTTAAACACTCACAGGTTCTTTTATTCCACCAATGTGGGAGAAAGAGTGAACTTTTCAATTTGGAAGTATACTTTCTAAATTAGTGTCTCCCTTCTTTCCACCATTTTTTCTCCATTTTTCATTCACACTTTTTCATATGCTTTGAACCCAACATTCTATTCTACTGGCAAATTAATGGTGAGCAACTAGATTCATCTCTTAAACTGATTTGTATACCAAAAAAGTTCTTATGCAAACTTGTACAAGTTACAATATATATTCTGGATGACCTTTAACTGATACCTGATAATTAATGTCAAAAGATGGTTAAAGTATGAAAACATTCTAGATAACTGATTATGTTTGTTTTTTAAAATAGAACTCAGAGATCTGACATGTTTGTTGTCATCAAATTTTTGTTCCTAAATTTTCCTTCATTAGGGAGATTTTAATGGATGACTCTCTTTCTGTGAAGAATGCATTTTAAATTCTGATGATAGTTGGGTTAAACCATTTTTAGTTCCACTGGAGGTGTTACTTTTATACTCTCTCTTTCTCTCTAAGGCAGTGGGAAGCACTTTTTATAACTATTCATCCTGGTAATAGTCGGATGAAAACTAATATAGACGATTTTCAATTTCTACTTTAGGTGTTATCTTTGTATATGATCTATCTCAAAGAAGGACAAAGACAAGCTTGCAGAAGTGGGCTGTAGAGATAGCAAAAATAGGGACATTCTCGGCTCCTCTAGCTTCAGGTGGTCCTGGCGGTCTCCCTGCTCCTTACATTGTCATTGTTAATAAAGCAGATATCGCTGCAAAATAGGGTGTTAGAGGAAGCAGTGGCAATCTCATTGATATGGCTCGACAGTGGGTTGAGAAGCAAGGTCTACTTCCTTCTAGCGAAGAGATCTCATTGACCGAGAGTTTCCTGGTGGTGGAGGTCTTATTGCAGTAATTTTATACAACACAACTTGTATGGATTCACAATTGAAAACTTCTGAAGAGTGATCTTGTTTTGTTATAAAAATCAATTGTCTCCCGGGCAACATTAATTTCTAATGCTTAAGTTGTTACTTATTTGTCCATGCTAGTACGTTAATGTTAGCTTTTTTTGTGGTCTCACACAGTGTTCACTCTTGTCAAGCCAAGTCTTTATTGGCATAGAAATATAAGTTTCCATATTCGTGGGTTAAAAATGCTTATTAAGACTAGCAGTTTAGGGAGGTGCATGTCCAAAGGTTTCTTATTTAAATCTGAAGGAACTCGCGTTACCTTATTTTCAGACCTTCTTCATGTTAGTATTTTTGCACTGATTTTCTTATAAAAACTAAGTTTTACTTTTTCTTGTAAGGAAAACAAAAGTAACCATAAATACTTTTAATTTTCCTCAAAGAAAAATATAAAACTTTTTCTTGTTTGGTAAACCTCTTTCTTGGAGGAAAGGTTTTGGACATCTATAACTAGAAGATCCCCTTCTCATACCATAACACAATAGCATCCACAATGTAGTTATCAAAGAATCTTTGTTTAGGGGGAGATTTCTCCAAATAAGTTTTAGGATTTTCAATTTTATTTTTCATATGTAGGCCGTTTGGCCAAACAATTTCCAATAATATATTTTTTATTTAATTTTTCATGTTTCATCTTATTTATCGTCTCATAATTTGCAACTAATAGCTTCCGCATGACGCCCTCTCGATTTCGAACCCAACAAGGTTTTTTTTTTTTTACTAAAAACATGATTATAATATAGTTTGGCCAATTGGCCTGCATATAAAAACCTAATATAAAAGAAAACATAAAACTATTAGAGAGTTTGATTTTGAAACCGCTTTGAACCTGTTTAATCTCATCTCACCAGACCATTGGACCATTGAACCGTAAGCTCTGATACCACTTGTTGGGTTTGAAATCGAGAGGGCGTTATGCGGAAGCTTAAAGTTTGCAAACCATGAGATGATAAATCAGACGACAAAGAAAACTAAACTAAAAACATAATATTATCGATATATTTTGGTCAAGAGACCTATATATTGAAAATCTAATATCGAAAAACATTAAATCTATTGGGATAAATCTCCCCTTAAACAAGACTCTCTAAACGACTACATTGTATATGCTGATATGTTGTGGTATGAGAAGGAAGTCTTCCATTTTTAGATATCCAAAACCTTTCCTCCAAGAAAATGATTAGCCAAATATGGAAAAGTTTTATATCCTCCTTTCAGGAAAAGTAAAAGTATTTATGGTTACTTTTATTTTCCTTACAAGAAAAAGTAAAACTTAAATTTGGTAAGAAAATTGGGGCAAAAATCCTAACAGTTCAAATCTCTACAACTGCGCATTTTCTTGTGTTTGAAGAGGGAAAAAAATGGATGCCTGCTACTAACAGTCGTGGGAATTATCTGGATGGGAATTGTTATATTTCTCTTTTGGTTTATATTTGTATATATATAAAATTTAGAATATAAAGCTGATAGTCTCATGCATGAAGAAAGAGATTGTTGACTTAAATAATCTGCCAACTGAACCTAGGGGATAGGATGTATTTTCCTTCATCCATTTTTCATTTCACTCCTTTTTTGGATAGATTTTTCATGCTTGAAATTCTCTGATCATCATAGGTTGTCTCTTCATTACACTGCAACCAAATCCCAAAAAGGAAAGGAGAAAGAACAGTAGCTACTGTGTGACATTGGAACCTGAAGCTTTTAAAGAGAAACTTTTTTGCTTTTTACTATGATAGAAAGATTTATGGAATAGGCATCTTTTTTTTCCTACCAGTTGATTTTTCTCTGAGGAGCTTCCTCATTGTGAGGATACTTGCCCATGAATGTCGGTTTCTCTGTAAGAATTTTGGTAAGCATAAAGAGAAGCAGGTGCATTGAGTTATGGACATCTCTCCAGCCTATTATCAAGTTGAAAGATAGATATGCTTTCCCTACACCTCAGTTGCTTTCTTTTACTCTTGCTTCTGACAACCCCTGCACCAACAACTCTCCTTGAAATTTTAAACATGCATTTGGATGTAGTAAGTCTTGTAATTAATAATAATGATGGCAAATGTTGAGTGCATGTCATTGCTCTTAATTGATGTAAGTTTATACATGTCTTTGATATATGGTTAGTATGAAGTTCAATCTTCTGTTTAAGTAAGTTTCAATGGATTTACATATGTTATCTTTTTCACCCCTTGAAATCTTGCAGGCCGCTAAGGGAGCAAGATATGACAAAGAAGCTATCATGAAGTTTTTCCGCATGGTCTATATATTATTCCTTTGCATCTAAAGTGAGATTTACTTAAATGAATTTTTGACCAAAATAAGCCATTTTTTGAACCAATTCATCAAAATAATATGTTTTTTTTAATTCTACAAAACTAGTATAAACGTACTTCCCAGTAACGTATTACTTTACTACTTTATTAAAAAATGCAAGATTAAAAACTGACGGTGTTTGACTTTTAACGTATCATAAAACGTTACTTATAATAACGTGTTATAAGTAATTCGTTACTATGAGTAACGTTTTCCAACCAAATAAAAATCAAACGCCTAATTATTTTAGGGGCAACCATTGCCCTAATTCTAAAAAGAAAAGAAAATTCTCTCGTCTCTTTGCCACTGCCCTAATTCAAAGAAGAAGAAAAATTTGTTGTGTGTCTTTTGACGCCTCTAGCTACTCCATCTTGTCTCTTTCGACGCCTCTGGCTACTCCATCATCTAAGTAATTGTTGGTTCAGCTGTGTTTTAGATTGCGGAAGCCTAGGCTCAACGTCATAGAAAGGGTATTTTTGGTACGAATCTACTCTCTATTTTTCTAGACTCAACTTGACTCTCTATTTTAAACTTTTGTATTTCTCAAATTTTACTCAACTATGCTCTAAATTATGATTTCGGAACAAATGGATTTAAATTCTTTTCAATTTTGGGATATTTTTTAAAGGAGAAAGGATATTTGTAGACTTTGCTCATACTTAAGAGAACAATTTTTTCCTTTTTATGGCTGATTAATATGTTCATTGTAATGAACATATTCACTTATGTATAGGTACTTTTATATGGCTGGTAGTAGTTCATACAAGCTGGATCCTGGGTCACTTGAACCGTTTGTATTAACTCAACAACTTACTCATAGGTCACGGGATATATGGGATGGAAGTGCTAATATGATTCTTAATACGAGAAAGAGTGATGGAAGTTTTTGGAAGATCGTAGAAAAATGTCCTATCCATCCACGAGTTTTAGAGGTGATTAAATTATCTAGATTGTATGATGTTTATAGATTTAATAGGCCTGCTATCGATCGTAGTTTGATCACTTCATTAGTTGCGCGTTGGCGTCCTGAAACACATACTTTCCACTTTAGAATAGGTGAAGCAACTATCACCTTGCAAGCTATCGAGGTGTTATATGGATTACCCGTGAATGGTGCTCCGGTACTTGGTATTGGGATGACGAGAACTATTGGTGATTGGCAAAACATTTGTCAAAGATTATTAGGTTTTGTTCCATCTCTCCGAGACTTTAGCAGTAGTTTCCTCAAGGTCTCTGCGCTTAAAGCGCACATGCTATGTGAGCCACAATTGTCAGACATGGCAACTCAAGAAATAGTCAATTAGAAGGCCAGATGTTACATGTTCTGGATGATTACGGGTACGATGATGGCAGATACATCTAGTTCTTATTTGAAGCTTATGTATCTGCCTATGCTCGAGGACGTCAATGCAATTGGGTCTTATAGTTGGGGTAGTGCAACTTTAGTGTATTTGTATCGTTTTCTTTGTAAAGCCTTACAGAGTATCCAAAATCAGATAGTCGGATTTCTGCCACTACTTCAGGTATATCTAATAATTCTAATAATTGCACAAATTATTTATTGATATATATATATATGTGTGTGTGTATCAGGTTTGGGCATGAGAGAGGATCACTGTCCTTAGGCCATAGATAGTAGGAAAAAGAGGTATAAGAGATATTTTTCCTACTGATTTGCGTAGGGGTCCACATGCTACTAGATGGTTTGCACACTTTAGTTGGACTAACACTACTAAGTATGTGCTGAAAGTTTATAGGGATGCACTTGACTCTATGACAGAAGATCTGGTAGATTGTGTATAATTTTTTATCTTTGATTTTATGTAAATTGTAAATATAGACTCATTTGCTTTTTTCTTTTTCATGTAGTTTATCTGGGAACCATATACTGATGATTTAATTGAGAGTCTTTCTGACTATTGTCGCGCTGGACGAGACATGTGGCGTGTTAGAATTCCAATTTTCTATTGGGATGTGGTAGAGGTTCACTTGCCTGATAGAGTAATGAGGCAATTTAGATTGCAACAGGTGATTCCAACTCCATTTCTATTTGATTTCACCCACTTTCGTCATGATCGTCGGGGAAGGCCAAATACAAATTGGGAGTTAGAACATGCACAATGGTTACCTTTTTGGAATGAGCGATAGCAATATATCTGTAATGCACCAGTCAATTATGGGCCACTTCGGTATGATGACCCCTACTTTATTTATTTCATACGTATTACTCGTCTTCTCATTGGTAATCCTAATCCCCGTCCTCAATGCCAATAAAGTTATGTGCCTAACTCAACTGCATATGAAATAATGGTAAGTAGAACTTTGTTAGTCTGATTTTTCTTTATCTAATATATGTTAATAATAATCAGAACCTACAAAGTAGGAACTTAGCTTTTCTTGAATCTTTTTAATTCTTGTACAGTTAAATGATTTTTACTTTAATTCACAGGTGCGTCATATTCATTCGATTGTTGATAAAGCTAAATCACTTGGAGATACGCCATTTTATGAGGACTTATACATGTTTAGAAAGATAGTCCTGGATCAGAGTTCTAATTGTTTTAAATATGTCCATGAGGACGATAGGATTCATGTATCAGCCGATTATAGAAGACATGAGGTGCAACCTGATCAGTTACATCCCCTTATTCATAGGAGAGGAAAATAAGGTATTGCTGGAAGAAGAGAATGTGTTATTGCGAGAGACCAAGTGCCTGTTGAAATGAATGAAATGGATGAAGCAACGTAAAATGCACAAATAAGTTCAGAAGATGATCAAGCAACAACTAATCATGATTTTGGTTCCACTTCAATGGGTTGTACTCAGGAATTCACTCAGGCATCAGGTGTGATATGTCAACATACAGAGATTGTGCCATACATGACTCCACAGACTCCAAAAATATCAAGGTATCCAAGTCTTTCATCACTTGATAATATATTTGGTAGTTATCAGCCTCAATATTTTAAGAATGCCCCAAACTTCACCTCATCACCTGTGCCAATGTCTATTGATATCCCTGATGCCACTAATAATTTGGAGAACTTGAACACTGATATGAAAGATAATGAGTTGAATGATTCCAACAATGAAGTGAATGGTAATGATCCAGAGGATGAAAGTAAAGGTTGTGATATGACTATTCAGTATGATGAACTATCAAAGAAAGAGAAGCGTACAATTATTGCTAAGCTTTGTGGGACTGGTATTTTTTCGTGATTATGTTATTTTTTTTTAACTTAACTACACTTGTTTAGCTGAACAGTTGAAAATCGACCTTTGCTTGACAGGGAGTCACTATGCTTACCAGCACGCCAAAAATAAAAAAGCCAAACAGAAAAAAAGCAAAACAAAAAAAGGCAAAGAGTAATGGAGTTATGTTGGACTCTTCCTTCTTCCATTCTCTTGAACGTGGTCTAGTCATAACTAGGTAATACATGAATACCTGTTCTCTCTATAAGTTATTTTGCTTTCTTGTTTTAAGTTTACTTTTCATTGTGCTTAGTTGTTGGAAAGTTGTTAGTATCTTTTTTTATAGCATTTGTTGTCCTTTTTAAGGTTTTTAGTTACTATTCTTTGGCGGTGTACGTGATTTGATTTAGCTGCATAAACTAATCTTGAGTTGTGGTGTATGTGAGTTGTTAGTTCACTTTTCATTGTCCTTTTTAAGGTTTAGATTGTCTTTGATCTGTCATTCCATCTGACTCTTTCCTTTTTCTTTCTTTTTTCTGTTAGTATCTTATTTTAAGTAAAAAACTAGCACCAGACATTTGCGGGTGAATGTGTACAGAAATATGCTTAATTCTTTCTTCCTGTGACACTGTTCGCTTCTTTTGTTGTCTCTGAGAATCTGCAATAGTGCCATATATTTGTGGTTGTTTCTCATTTTCATAGAAAGATTTGATTTTTATTCATTTTTAGCCAGTGGTGTACTTTTATTGAACTTTTGGCTTTGTGGGGTTGTGCTAAAAGTGTCTGTTTTGCTGATTGTTGGAAAGTAGAACAACTTTTTGTGTAAAAAATATTGGTAAAGTTCTGAAAAAGGGGAGATTTTGGAGTTGCTGGAAGGTTTTGTTTCTTCATTGTTTCAATGCTGCTACATTATTGAAGGTGTTGGCTTGACTCGAGGACTGAGAGCTGGAACGGTATGGATTAAATGTTATGCTGTGTTTGATACTATGATTCCTACTGCTAGTTGTATGTTTTTCGAGTTTAAAGTACCTCTAATTCCTCTGTACGTTGTTAGGCGCATCAACCCAATTTGTGTCGTAGCGGGTTGGGTGGGGCTAATTATTGCATTGGAGCTTAGAGGTTTTGTAGGTCTATATGTATATTGTGCTCTTTTGTGTAGAGTGTTGTGCATTTTTTGTGCTCTCATGCTACTCAGGCCTATGGTTACTGATATGGGTTGCGCTCTCTATTGGTTTGTCCGTGCCACAGGGTCTCCCTGGTGTCTTAACGTGGATTGCTTTAGCATTTTGTATCCTGCTTGTGGATGTCAGGGTATATTTGGAGAGTAGAGCGGTTGTTGCTGCTGAGGTGGCTGCGGCAGAGGGACAGGAGCTGCCTGATGTTGCTAGGCACCCGCCGGAGCCCTGAGAGTTCTTTTTTGAAAATCCAGCAACAACAGGATAGTGATGATGATGAGTATTTTTGTATCTGTTGTATACATGTTTATTATTTCAAAATTTTGTTACTTATTTTAGTCTATGGTATCTACGTACCCTCACTGTTAGGTTCAAAGAATTTAAGGGGTTGGTTATGTTTATCAATTATCATGTCGTGACTCCCTTTTTTTCTAGCTATTTCTCGCACATGAGGGTTTATATGTTATTCTGATCTTCATGAAAAAGCTTCACAGTTCATATTGTTTCAAATACTTTTTATATGGTTCTTCAAATTTGTAGTGCTATTTTCAACTTTCTTTTGTTATTGTTAATGGTGCTCTGGAATGTGTCAAATTTGATGTTGTGGTTCAGCAGTCCATGGTCTATCAGAAACGGTTGTGGGCGTTTTGGGAGAAGGGCTAGAAATGGTTTAAAGGGTAAAATTTGATATTGTGGTTCAGCTGGTAGCTAGAAATGCAAGTGTTTTACCAGTATCTGTTTGGTGTCCTAAGGAAGAAGGGCAATTTTACCCCAGTAGAGTTTCAAAATGGTAGTTTGGTGAATGTCTAAGCTTATTCTCATAGTTCAGGATACATTCAAATCGTATAAAGATTCATTCTTTGGGGCCTCTACAACAATTTTTGCCCATAAAAGAATCAGTTTTGCCTCTACAATTTTTGACTCACAGAAGTGCATTCTTTGGTGCCATGGTTAAAAATCAAACCTTTTGTTGGAAACTTGGACCGAAATAAGTCATTTTTAAATCAATTCACCAAAGTAATTTGTTTTTTGAAAATTTTACAAAATTAGTATATATTCAATAATTCAAATCGTCATTGGGAAGCATAAAGCTTGACACATATCTCAAAATATTATTCCAAAATACCATCTCGACATACGTCCCAAAATCATTCAAAATACCACCTCGTGGTAAAAGTGTGTAATTCGCAATGATAATTATTAAATCATATCATGAAAACATTGAGATAATCATATAAATCAAAGTTTATTCATTCAATCATTACTGGACTATTTTGATAGGCTGTAGTAGATAGACCATAACATTTTACTACACGAGCCAAATTGGATGAAACTAATTTAATTAGAAAGAGGACTCTTAGAGATTTCCGTTGATATATAGTATCTCACCCAGATCATTATGTACAAGGAGTTATGGTCGTTTGAAGTTGACCCAAAAATTCACTTTTGATAGGCTGAACTAGATTGACTATAACTTTATTCTCCGATAGTCAAATTGGATGAAACTAATTTCATTAGAAACAGGACTCACAGAGATTTCCATTGATATATAGTAGATCACCCATATCATTATGTACAAGTAATTATGATCATTTGAAGTTGACCCTAAAATTCGTCTGGCTGCAGTAATTTTTAAGTTCCTGCACGTTTTACTGTTCGCAGTTCAATCGGAATGGTCGTAGTTTGATCGGAATGGTCGTAACTCATCGCTCTATTGTATATTTTCGATGATCTACATATCATTGGAAAGCTTATTCGATACTTTGTGCAATGGTGTGTCAACGTCTTAGAAATACTACACAGAAAATTTATGGATCGCTCTAAAGCGTAGAACTCGATACGTTTCTCACGAAATCTTTACGAAGAAAATTTTTTGGGGTATTACAGAAACTATGTTTAAGAGTACCCACTTAATTTTGATTACGTGTTGGAAATCAGTGCCTATTATGTACAGTCTGTCTACACAACCTGCAAGTTCGCCCATATACTGCAGGACCACGATCCATCTCATTAGGTACTCTAGTTGTCCTTTGTCGATTAAGACGACGATAGAATTCATTACTTCTCATTACTTCAACATATATCTTGAAATCATTCAAAATAAAAATATAAAATTTACAATAATAGATATCAAGACATCTCATGTCTCAAATATATATTCAATAATTCAAGTAGTCATTGGGAAGCATAAAGCTTGACACATATCTCAAAATATTATTCCAAAATGCCATCTCGACATACGTCCCAAAATCATTCAAAATACCACCTCGTGGTAAAAGTGTGTAATTTGGAATTATAATTATTAAATCATATCATGAAAACATTGAGATAATCATATAAATCAAAGTTTATTCATTCAATCATTGGTGGACTGTTTTGATAGGCTGTAGTAGATCGACCATAATGTTTTACTAAGACAGCCAAATTGGATTAAACCAATTTCATTAGAAAGGAGAATCTTAGAGATTTCCATTGATATATAGTAGCTCACCTAGATCATTATGTACAAGGAGTTATGACCGTTTGAAGTTGACCCAAAAATTTACTTTTGATAGGCTGAACTAGATTGACTATAACTTTTTTCTCCGATAGTCAAATTGGATGAAACCAATTTCATTAGAAAGGGGAATCACAGATATTTCCATTGATATATAGTAGATTACCCAGATCATTATGTACAAGGATTTATGATCATTTGAAGTTGAGCCTGAAATTCGCCTGGCTGCAGTAATTTTAATTTCCTACACGTTTTATTGCTCACAGTTTGATCGGAATGGTCGTAACTCATCGCTCGAGTGTCTGTTTTCGATGATCTACATATCGTTGGAAATCTTATTCGATACTCTACGCAATGGTAGGTCAACGTCTTAGAAATACTACACATAAAATTTATGGATCGCTCTAAAGTTTAGAACTCGATACGTTTCTCACGAAATCTTTATGAAGAAAATTTTCTGGGGTATTATAGAAACTATGTTTAATCTTGAGATTGGTAGGGCTCTTATGTTGCCAAAATTTATAGGATATTTATAAGATGAAACATAATACTCACAGATCACATCTGAAAGATAGAAAAGAGTTGTAAACTCTATCGGAAATTATTTCACATAAAACACTAACAACTCTTATGTCTTAAGTACTAATACTACAAATGCTAGCTGGAATGTTAGTACACGATTTCTACTCAATTAATTCATGAAACAATTATTAGACTTGGAAATAATCCACAAAACAGAATTCATTAGACTTAAAACGGTTAGAAATTTGAAGAGTACCCACTTAAATTTGATTACGATTTGGACATCGGCGCCTATCATATCCAGTCTGCCGCAAGCTCGCCCATATACTGTAGGACCACGATCCATCTCATTAGGTACTCTAATTGTCCTTTGTTGATTAGGACGACGATTGAATTCATTACTTCTCATTATAAAACTTGGAGATGGCCAATATGCCTCGTTCCCAACCGGTGAGAATGACCTGGAATATGTAGCAACAAAATTATCTGTTGTGAAATTCTTGCTAATAAAATTTCTAGCTAGCCCTCTCATTCTTTCAGTAACTTTCATGATATGTGAACACGAAAAGTGCAAATTAGCCCATTTTCCACAATCACAGTTTTTATCATTTAGTGAAACACACGATGAGAATTACCACCAGTACCATCAACTTGAATAGATCTAACCTCATATGTCCTAGTGGATATATTCCAATCAAAAATAAAGTGTCTTTTTGAACTTTCGTAGTTCTTCTCCCATTTTACTTTGAACCTGCTTGTCCATAATTCCTTTTGCTCTACAAGTTGGTGCGCTGTTTGAGATCTATGAGTATACCGTTCAACTATTTGCTCCAATGAAAGTCTCACCATGGCGGTGACAGGCAATCCTTGAGCTTTCTTTAGAAGTCCGTTGAAAGACTCTGAAGGATTTGTTGTCAACACTCCCCATCTTTTTCCATCATCATGGCTAATCGTCCATTTGTCCAATGGAAATTGCATGAGATATTCATATGCTTCTTCATTTTCTTCCCTGATTTCCCACATCAAAGCTTCGAACTTCCTTACTTCATGAGCCGATGCAGCATTCCACATCAGATGAGATTCCTGTTTGGAAAATAAGATTGAAAGTTACTCTTAAGATGTCTTACGCAAAATCGATGAAAGACCCGAGGCTCCTAGAATTGCCACGACTCCAATAAAATAGCTAAGATTCTTTTTGCCCTATCAGAGATAGTACATACATCTTCTCTATCCTTTATTACATGTGCGCTTAGTTTTCTAAAAAACCATTTCCATGCCTCTTTCGATTCCCTGTCAACAATAGCAAATGCTAGAGGAAGAATGTTATCATTTCCATCAATTCCAACAACAATTAATAATTTTATCTCATATTTACCATACAAATGGGTTCCATCTACTGAAATAACTGGATAAAAAGTTCGAAATCCATCAATGCATGACTTGAAAGCTCAAAATACAAATTTAAACATTTTTACCTCTAACGAACTCATTGACTCTTCGCGTTTCCATTCTACAATTGTTCCATGGTTAAAGTATTGAAAAGTTGAGAAAACTTAGGAAGCTCACTAAATGATTTTTGAAAATCACCATACACCAATTTAAATGCTCGTTGACGTCCAAGCCACGCTTTCCTATATGTTACTTGATGACCAAATATCTCATAAACCTTAGAAATGACATCTACTACCAACAATTTGGGATTTTAACGTATCTGATTTAGAAATAAAAATGCAATTAAATTGGTGTCTAGGTTAGAGTGACCTGAAGCCCTTCAGTCTCACATCTATGATTATCAAAATACTTTTCTATCTTCCAAAGGCTACCTCCAACCTTTCGGCCTCGAGGAAACCATCAACAACCTAATGATTCGTGAAACCTACATCTGACAATCCATAGTTTCTTGTTTGATGTTACAACTATGAATTCTTTATTTTTGCGCAAACTCCAAATTGCCACAGCCCGTTTCAATCTATCTTTGCTGCTAAAACACATTCCTTTTTTTAAATCTTTTTTTCCATCGTCAGACCAAACAGAACAATAATTCATCTCAGATTCACAGGTAGAGATAAAAATATCTTCTTCATTCTATAATGTTGTAAAGTAGGGTATATAATGATTTTGCATTTCAGACACACTTTGACCAAATTGATTATGAGGATTTACACCAATATCATTTTGAGGTAAATCTTCACTATCATTGGTATCTTCATCAGATTCACTTTCTAAGGTTTCACTTTCTCCATCATCTTCTGAAGGTTCATCTTCCTCCGAACTTTCATCACAAATTTGAGCATGAGCATCATTACACAAATCAAAGTTATCCTCATCTTCTCTGCGAAAAAAAAATGAATTAGTGAAGTAGTGATGCATAAGATGTCTTATAGTTTTAAAAAAAGTAAAGATCACCCACCTGATCTCATATTGTCTGTGGCCACTTTCAATGTGTCCTTGACTACTTAATTCTTCATCATAGGATTGATACTCATGTTCGTTAGGGCTTGCATCAAGTGATTGATGGATATTAGGGGTTGCAGTATATGCAAAATGAGGATGACTGAGCATGGCAAATCCATAATTTTGAGCGAATAAATTCATATGATAACCATGCTGACCATTCATTTGAAATAGATTATCATGATTTGTTGGTCTAGTCTTTACACACATCTCCAAAAGATTTATATCAATTTTATTTGAAAATTTTTTAGGAATGATAAGAAATTGTAGCAAAGACTGGTCATTCTCTATTTTAAATTCAATAAACCTTGTAATGTTACCTTGAAATGAGCATGGATATTTTCTAGAAATATCCATTTGAATATTTTCACTATTTGCCCTCATTTTTTCATGCAACATTGCAACTAGTTCAACGTAGCTAGTTGAAATAGACATTCTAACAATCATTCTAGCACCTTCGCTGTATCTAAATCCGCTCATTTCAGAAATTATTTCACCACCCCAATACAAAGCAACCATCACATTTTCTTCAAAATTAGCCATTTTTCTGCTATACACCAAAATAAGATATGTATTATAATTATTAAAACATCAAAATAATTTTAATGCATTACACAATATTGGCTAGCCATACCTATTAAAACTTTGTAAATGTCGTTTCTAGAATAAAGCACATAAGCAAAAGCTTTGGTTAGAATTGTAAAAATGTGTTTGAACATTCTATACATACCGTCACTTATATAATCTGTTGTCCTAAAACTTTGCAGGTCTGTGATTTGATTCGCTAGAAACGTTACTCACAGTAACGTTTTTAACTAAAAATGTGACTAATGATTACGATTTCAAGGCAAAATTTTGATCAAAAAAGTTGCTGGGTTGATTTGATAGAATCATTATTCGGAGTAACGTTTTACAGCTAAAACGTTATTGGTGATAACGTATTTAATGTCAGATTTGTACAGAGATTCTTGGGTGGCAGAGCTACAGAGAAACGTTACTGGCGGTAACGTCTTATTTCTAAAACGTTACCGAGAGTAACGTTTTATGTCAAAACGTTACTGTGAGTAACGTTTTATATTCTAACGTCTAACACCAATTTCGTTTGAGCCGTTAACCTTTTTAAAACAAAAAACGTTATTGGGAACAACGTTTATACTAGTTTTGTAAAATTTTCAAAAAACAAATTACTTTGGTGAATTGATTCAAAAAATGACTTATTTCGGTCCAAGATTCTACTTAAATCTATCCAACATTATTGAAGTGTGGGGTTCGCGATTTTCAGTTAATCAGGAGGAGATACTTCTCAGATGATCTACCTGGTAATTGGTCTTCCCCAGTTCAAAAACCACTGCAGGGATCGAGCGAAATTTCAAATGATGATGATCACTTGTACAAAAGTAAAAGTTCAAGGTACGCCTGTGGAATTTGGTGAAAATTAGGTGCTGTTAAAGCCTTCCATTACGGGTGAAAATTTCAAGAAGGGATTGTGGAACAAAGCAATCTCTCACAAGTCCCTTCAATTATTTTGTCATTTGCATTATGGGTGTCTATTTGATGTTTTAATGGTAATTGGGTGATAAGGTCTTTTTTCTCTTCATGTTGAACGTGAGCATAGTTGAATGTCTACCTTCCTAATAGTGTTGTAAACCCTGGTGTTCCATCACCCAAAAGAAGTGATGCTTGGCGTGTGGCCATTTATGGTGAACTTCCCAAGTGTTGTGGATAGAATGTAATGATCACCTTGAATGAGCTAGATAGATAACTTATTTCCCTAAGACATGGGGAGGAGAGCAGGAAAAAATATCACGTAAAAAATATTTTGATAACTGTCCAAAGAATATTAACTTAAGTCACTGCACCTTTAGTTTTGTGCTTAGTAGTGGATGAATGTGTGCTATACTTGTTCTGAAGTGTCGGGTGTCAAGACAAATTTATGATTGACTGGGATGGAGACAGGGGCAGACCCATGTGGTATCCAGGGGTTCACCCGAACCCCTCGGTAAAAAATTACGTTGTATATATAACGTAGAAAATTTATATTTATGTATATATATTAATTTTGAACCACCTAAAAACAAGGTTGTTGGATAGCTCAGTGGTTCTTTGTTTGCTTCTTGAGTCTACCTCCTCGAGGTAGGGCTAAGGGGTTTGTTGTTGTTGGGATGGAGAGACTTTTGTGTTTTAGAGTAGTGTCATATTCAGTGACAGCCGAGTCTTCTTGTCTTTTTTACACCAACTCCATCTACGTTTTCATGTTCTTTAAATCATATTCTTAATCTGTCTGCCGCTTGTTGCAGTTATATCGGTGAATCGTACAAGTACAACACACTCCCTTCTTTACCAGCTCAACGCAATCTCACACCGCCTACCACTCTTTACCCACAGCAACCCATGTCTACACCTGAAAACTATAGCATCAGCAGATTTGCCAGCACACAAGACATCAACACTGCCAGATACAAGCGCTCAGATATTAACGTCTGATTATTTTTCTTATTTTTCTCTTTTTTTCCCTTCATGTAATGGTACACATTTTCAGGTCATAATCTGTGAAAAGCTTGTCTTATAAAATGTCCTAACTCATTCTTCTTGACTCATTGTGGGGTTGTTGAAATTGTAGGGTAAAGTTGAAAGGCTTATCATACAAAGATCTTTGCTATAGTGTGCACCATTTTTTTCCCCTTGTTTTGTATCAGAAAAGGGTGTACAAGTTTATTTAAATTTTCTGTGACATAGTGTTCCACTCTACATATATGTTTGTATATTTATGTCTGTGTCTTTATCTTTTTGATGGTTGGGGAAATCTAATGACTTTATGTTGTGTGTGTAAATTGGATCAGACATCACTGTTATTTGGAAAAAATTGCACTTTTAGTTCCTATTATACATACCATTTAATATGATCTAAGTAATAATAAATCAAGTTTGGTGAGTATGATTACCTTGACTGTAGGGCTACAGAGTGTGGAAGCGTGATAAATTCAACCAAAGATTCCGAGAAATTAATAAAAACAGTAAAATTGACACCAAGGTTTTAGGTGGAAAAACCCTCTTTAAATAGAGGTAAAAAACCACCGGCGAGAGAGCCAAAAAATTCCACTAATATTGACGAGAGTACAAAATATTTTCTCGGGACTAACAAGACAAAATAGCCCCTTACAAATTCTCTACGAGTATAGAAATACTCAACCAAGAAGTAGAGAAAGAAGAAAATATAAAGGAGAGATTGGCTATTGAAATGTTGTGTGGGTGTCTTTGCAAATGAAGTAGCATTGGCTTTTATAGCCAAATCTAGACCTCAAAAGTCTTGCCTTCATGTATGAATGCAGCCACTAATGTTGAAAACACAAAGTCACAAATGTCTTCATCATCCACAATTGTTGAAATATGAGCAACAATTGTTGACAAAAGGAGAGCAACAATTGTTGACCAACAAATCTCCACCTTGATCTCCTTTTGACCGGAAATACTCTCTTGCCATGAAAACCTGTTAACAATGAATAATACCAGCTAAGTCCAAACAATGATCGAACTTAGCGGCTGGAAGTGGTTTGGTTAACATATCTGCAGGATTTTCAGTTGTATGGATTTTTTCCACAGTAATTTCTCCCGCATCAACAATATCTCGGATAAAGTGGCGTTTAATATCAATATGCTTGGTCTTTGAGTGATGCTTGCTATTCCTGGCCAAGTGGACAGCACTCTGACTGTCGCAGAACATAACAAGAATGTGTTGTTGTAAACCAAGTTCAGCAACCAAGCCTCGGAGCCAGATAGCCTCTTTCACTCCTTCAGTAGCAGCAATATATTCTGCTTCAGTGATGGACAAAGCCGCAATGGCTTGAAGTGATGAATACCAATTGATAGCAGAGCCGCAAAGTGTAAAGATATAGGCTGAAAGTGATCTTCTCCGATCTAAATCACCACCGTAGTCGGCGTCAACATAACCAACTACGCCTCCTGGATCAGACCTTTGTCTATCAAATACCAAACCAATATCCGGAGAACCCTTCAAGTAACGAAGGATCCATTTGACAGATTCCCAATGCTGTTTTCCTGGGTTGTGCATGAATCTGCTAACAACACTAACCGCATAAGCCAAATCAAGCCTAGTACATACCATAGCGTACATAAGGCTTCCGACTACATTAGAATACGGGACATGTGACATGCGCCTTTGTTCCTCTTCTGATTGTGGACACTGATCTGATGACAACTTGAAGTGGGCAGCAAGTGGAGTATTAACAGCTTTGCAATCTCGCATTCCAAATCTGTCAAGCATCTTCATTACATATTTTTTCTGTGATAGAAAAAGTTTTCCAGCTTGACGATCTCTATTAATCTCCATTCCAAGAATCTTCTTGGCAGGACCTAGATCTTTTATATCAAATTCACTGTTGAGCTGCACCTTTAACTTGTCAACAAGTGTTTTATCTCTTGCAGCAATTAACATATCATCAACATATAACAGCAAGTATACTAGTGATCCATCAGATAATTTTTGAAAATAGACGCAGTTATCATAACTACTTCTAGAATAGCCATGTCCAGTCATGAAGGAATCAAACCTTTTATACCATTGTCTTGGTGATTGCTTCAAACCATAAAGAGATTTCTTCAGACGACATACATGGTTCTCCTTTCCAGGAACAACGAACACCTCTGGCTGCTGGCAAACTTCTTCTGGAATTTTGTAGTCGAGTGATCGATTTGGTGAGCGGTTTATCAAGTAGCATGATGTTGAAGTTGCTTCTGCCCAAAAATCTTTCCCCAGAGTAGAATAGGAGAGCATACAACGAACTTTCTCCAAGATAGTTCTGTTCATCCTTTCAGCAACTCCGTTTTGTTGAGGAGTTCTAGGAACGGTGAAATGTCTGGCAAAACCTTCTTTCTTGCAGAAATCATTAAACTCATTAGAACAAAATTCGAGGCCATTGTCTGTCCTTAGCCTCTTGATCTTCTTGCCAGTCTGGTTCTCAATTAATAATTTCCACTCTTTAAAGGTGGAAAAAGCTTCATTCTTTTGCTTGAGAAAATATACCCAGAGTTTACGTGAAAAATCATCAATAAATGTCAGCATATAATGACATTTACCTCTGGAGGGAACTCTCGATGGACCCCAAAGATCTGAATGGATGTAGTCCAAAGTACCTTTGGTCCTGTGAATGGCTTTTGAAAAGATAACCTTTCTCTGCTTACCAAAAATGCAATGCTCGCAGAAATCGACCTTACCGGTACAATGGTTGCCAAGATAACCTTTCTTTTTGAGAATTTGGATTCCCTTCTCACTCATGTGGCCCAACCTCAAATGCCACAACTTCGTGTTGTCTTTGTTGGATGAGGCGACGGCTGCAGAACCTATAACAGTTGAACCCTGAAGCAAATACAAACTACCAGATCGAATTGCCTTTAGTAACACAAGAGCTCCTTTGGACACTTTTAAAACTCCACCTTCAGCTGAGTATCTACACCCTTGAGATTCAAGAGTGCCTAGGGAAATGAGATTCCGTTTCAAATCAGGGACATATCTGACACTGGTCAAAGTTCTAATGACTCCATCATGTGTCTTGATTTTGATTGTGCCTTTGCCGACAACTTTGCATTGAGCATCGTTGCCCATTAAGACAAGACCACCATTAAGAGATTCATAGGTGGTAAACCAGTCTCTATTAGGAGACATATGAAATGTACAACCAGAATTAAGAACCCACTCATTTTTTGACCTTTGATCAGTACCAGAAGCAATAAAACACTCTCCATCAGATTCGGTTTCTACAAAACTAGCTTCGGCAAATTTTTCGGGTTGCTTACCCTTATCTTCTCTGTTTTGCTTATTTTTCAATTTGTAGCAATCAGAGATTTCATGATTTCTTTTCTTGCAATAAAGGCAATACTTAGAGTTTTTACCTTTGGATTTGGATTGGTTTTTACCGCTAGCACCTACTTCGTGGTTTCTCCCTCTAACTACTAGTCCCTCACCCGAACTTTCAGAATGAATTTGGGTATCAAATTTTTCTTTGAACAGCAGGTTAGACTTGACATCATCAAAGCTCAAGGTAACATTATTACCATATAGCATAATTTCTTTGAAATGTCTATATAAGGGTGGCAAAGAAATAATACGTAGTACGGCTTTATCCTCATCATTAATTTCGACATCCAGATTTTCCAAATCAATTATGATGGAATTAAATTCAGCAAGATGAGATTGGATGGGTGTACCTTCAGACATACGGAGTGTGAAAAGTCGCTCCTTTAACCGGAGTTTATTTGCAAGACTTTTGGTCATGTACAGAGACTCCAATTTACTCCATATGCCGGTTGCAGTTTTCTCATTGATGACTTCGCATAGCACCTCACGGGACAAGCATAATTGGATTGTGGATAACGTCTTTTCATTCGTCTCTTCCCACTGCTCCTCCGTTGTAGTGGCTGGCTTCGCCGATTTGCCGGACAGAACCTTCTTTAGGCCATTCTGGGCAAGAACAGCCAGCATCTGGACTCGCCAGATAGCAAAACTAATTTTACCATCAAATTTCTCAATATCGAACTTCGTCGACATTTTTAATAAAAAAAAATCCCGGTTGAATTATCGTGGCTCTAATACCAATTTGCAGGGCTACAGAGTGTGGAAGCGTGATAAATTCAACCAAAGATTCCGAGAAATTAATAAAAACAGTAAAATTGACACCAAGGTTTTAGGTGGAAAAACCCTCTTTAAATAGAGGTAAAAAACCACCGACGAGAGAGCCAAAAAATTCCACTAATATTGACGAGAGTACAAAATATTTTCTCGGGACTAACAAGACAAAATAGCCCCTTACAAATTCTCTACGAGTATAGAAATACTCAAACAAGAAGTAGAGAAAGAAGAAAATATAAAGGAGAGATTGGCTATTGAAATGTTGTGTGGGTGTCTTTGCAAATGAAGTAGCATTGGCTTTTATAGCCAAATCTAGACCTCAAAAGTCTTGCCTTCATGTATGAATGCAGCCACTAATGTTGAAAACACAAAGTCACAAATGTCTTCATCATCCACAATTGTTGAAATATGAGCAACAATTGTTGACCAATATTGACAAATTTGTGCTCATGAATTTGACAGGTTAATGGTAGATAAATCAAAGCTGACACAAATTGATATGTTATTCGTAGACATAATGGAATGGACTAATTATTCTATCATACATGTGAAATAACTTATTTAATCATTGTAGTGCAAATGATGTGATGAAAAAATTGATGGGCTAATTATTATCTCTAATCAAATTTAGGATAAATTAGTCTTATTATCTCTAATCAAATATATATATATATATATATAGGAGGATTAGAGGCACGCTAATGTGGCACCTCCCAATGGTCTCTATTTGTATTTTTGCTTTTTTTCCCTTTATTTTGGGCCTTTTCTTCTTATTTTTATGCTTCAAAAAAAGAATATAAAACGTGTATGAATATATATGCAAACGTCGTCTTCTAGCAATTTTTTAAAGCTTTGCAGACTACAGTTGCTCTTCCAAGTCCTTAAATGCTTTGTACCAATGAGACTACTGGCAACGAAATTTTTGTTGTCCCTCAAGTCCTTCCAGCAATACATATAAATTATACAGATGGCTTTCAAGTCTTTGACTACATTGCTTCTTCTAAGTCAGTTTATATATCTCTCTTACTTTTCGTTCTCTACAGTATCGGTGTATGTATTCATTCTCAAGCACTTGTAGTTCTAGCTTTGTGACGTTGTTGTTACCGAGATTCATGTGCATATATCCCCGATCCAGAGACTATGTTGAATATAACGCTAGCTCCATCTATGGGAGTTTTCTCTCCTGTTGGTCCTAATACTCTAACTCCTCGGATTCTCAAGGTTAGGAACTTGTTCCTCAATATCCTTATTAATTATGTGGTCATTTTTGTGCATAGCAAACGTTGGCTTTAACCCGAAGGAATATGCAATCGTATTTTTTCCATAAAAAGAAAAAGGCATTTGCGTGCACTAGGCTCTATCTATGCGCAATCTTATCGTGCATTTCTGCAAGAGTTTGTTTCTAGGTAACCTTGGTTTGAACATAAAACATAAGATTCTATATGCGGATTTAGTAAAATTTGTCATAATATTAGATTTTGAACTCATAATTTCAACCGTATTCACCATCAAATCTAAATTTTGGATTCATCTCTCTCTATTCTTGCAGCCTGATATTACTGCACCTGGAGTGGATATTATAGCTGCATACAATGAAGCAGTGAATCCTATAGGGGAAGACTACAATAAATGCAGGTCTCTTTTCAACATGTTTTCTGGTACCTCAATGGCTTGTCCCCATGTTGCTGGTGTAGTAGGCCTTCTCAAGAGCCTTCATCCTGATTGGAGTCCCGCTGCTATTATGGCTACAGGTACGCGTCTGTTTTACTTGCGCCAAAGTACTCAAAATGTTGTTGTCTCAGTTGCATGAACATTATTTCATCTCCCTCTTTGACCATGCATTTCTTTTCAGAAATGACCTAGGTCACATGGATCCTTAATTTATCTTTATAACTCATGTCGAAACGTGAGTAATAAGTGTGTGGATATTTCTCGTTTATTCTTCAAACTCATTGAAAGTTACCTAAAACCTAGATACACATGTATTGAATTTCTATATCCACCCGCCAGTGACATATTTTTGCAACATTCTTGCATATTGACGCCTTGATAAATTTCCCAAGCAAATGTAAATTGGGAAGTTATGAGGTTAAATACTTTCATAATTTCATCCGCAAAAGTTATCGCATTGGAACAAAATAGAAAGCAGCACCGTAAAGGAGAAGGAAGTGATTTGAGGAAGAAAAGAGAACAGAATCAACATGAAAGGGAATTAATCTTCACAATATTAAGTCAAACAAATGATAAAATCAAAACGTTATAGTGGAGTACGGGGAAATATCCGAGGCAATAACATAGATAATATATAGTTGTGTGCTATAAGTGCAACGTTTTGTATTCTTTCTGCCATTGTTTTCCTGCAGTTGAGTTTTCTTTTCTCTTTGTCAGTTTTTAGAAATCGTATTATCACGTTTATCTGATTATGAAATATAAATTTTGTTTGCATTTGTAGGGCTACAGAGTGTGGAAGCGTGATAAATTCAACCAAAGATTCCGAGAAATTAATAAAAATAGTAAAATTGACACCAAGGTTTTAGGTGGAAAAACCCTCTTTAAATAGAGGTAAAAAACCACCGGCGAGAGAGCCAAAGATTCCACTAATATTGACGAGAGTACAAAATATTTTCTCGGGACTAACAAGACAAAATAGCCCCTTACAAATTCTCTACGAGTATAGAAATACTCAAACAAGAAGTAGAGAAAGAAGAAAATATAAAGGAGAGATTGGCTATTGAAATGTTGTGTGGGTGTCTTTGCAAATGAAGTAGCATTGGCTTTTATAGCCAAATCTGGACCTCAAAAGTCTTGCCTTCATATGTGAATGCAGCCACCGATGTTGAAAACACAAAGTCACAAATGTCTTCATCATCCACAATTGTTGAAATATGAGCAACAATTGTTGACAAAAGGAGAGCAACAATTGTTGACCAACAAATCTCCACCTTGATCTCCTTTTGACCGAAAATACTCTCTCGCCATGAAAACCTGTTAACAATGAATAATACCAGCTAAGTCCAAGCAATGATCGAACTTAGCAGCTGGAAGTGATTTGGTTAACATATCTGCAGGATTTTCAGTTGTATGGATTTTTTCCACAGTAATTTCTCCTGCATCAACAATATCTCGGATAAAGTGGCGTTTACTATCAATATGCTTGGTCTTTGAGTGATGCTTGCTATTCTTGGCCAAGTGGACAGCACTCTGACTGTCGCAGAACATAACAAGAATGTGTTGTTGTAAACCAAGTTCAGCAACCAAGCCTCGGAGCCAGATAGCCTCTTTCACTCCTTCAGTAGCAGCAATATATTCTGCTTCAGTAGTGGACAAAGCCGCAATGGCTTGAAGTGATGAATACCAACTGATAGCAGAGCTGCAGAGTGTAAAGATATAGGCTGAAAGTGATCTTCTCCGATCTAAATCACCACCGTAGTCAGCATCAACATAACCAACTACGCCTCCTGGATCAGACTTTTGTCTATCAAATACCAAACCAATATCAGGAGAACCCTTCAAGTAACGAAGGATCCATTTGAAAGATTCCCAATGCTGTTTTCTTGGGTTGTGCATGAATCTGCTAACAACACTAACCGCATAAGCCAAATCAGGCCTAGTACATACCATAGCGTACATAAGGCTTCCGACTACATTAGAATACGGGACATGTGACATGCGCCTTTGTTCCTCTTCTGATTGTGGACACTGATTTGATGACAACTTGAAGTGGACATCAAGTGGAGTATTAACAGCTTTGCAATCTCGCATTCCGAATCTGTCAAGCATCTTCATTACATACTTTTTCTGTGATAGAAAAAGTTTTCCAGCTTAACAATCTCTGTTAATCTCCATTCCAAGAATCTTCTTGGCAGGACCTAGATCTTTCATATCAAATTCACTGTTGAGCTGCACCTTTAACTTGTCAACAAGAGTTTTATCTCTTGCAGCAATTAACATATCATCAACATATAACAGCAAGTATACTAGTGATCCATCAGATATTTTTTGAAAATAGGCGCAGTTATCATAACTACTTCTAGAATAGCCATGTCCAGTCATGAAGGAATCAAACCTTTTATACCATTGTCTTGGTGATTGCTTCAAATGCCACAACTTCGTGTTGTCTTTGTTGGATGAGGCGACGGCTGCAGAACCTATAACAGTTGAACCCTGAAGCAAATACAAACTACCAGATCGAATTGCCTTTAGTAACACAAGATCTCCTTTGGACACTTTTAAAACTCCACCTTCAGCTGAGTATCTACACCCTTGAGATTCAAGATTGCCTAGGGAAATGAGATTCCGTTTCAAATCAGGGACATGTCTGACACTGGTCAAAGTTCTAATGACTCCATCAGGTGTCTTGATTTTGATTGTGCCTTTGCCGACAACTTTGCATTGAGCATCGTTGCCCATTAAGACAAGACCACCATTAAAAGATTCATAGGTGGTAAACCAGTCTCTATTAGGAGACATATGAAATGTACAACCAGAATCAAGAACCCACTCATTTTTTGACCTTTGATCAGTACCAGAAGCAATAAAACACTCTCCATCAGATTCGGTTTCTACAAAACTAGCTTCGGCAGATTTTTCGGGTTGCTTACCCTTATCTTCTCTGTTTTGCTTATTTTTCAATTTGTAGCAATCAGAGATTTCATGATTTCTTTTCTTGCAATAACGACAATACTTAGAGTTTTTACCTTTGGATTTGGATTGGTTTTTACCGCTAGCACCTACTTCGTGGTTTCTCCCTCTAACTACTAGTCCCTCACCCGAACTTTCAGAATGAATTTGGGTATCAAATTCTTCTTTGGACAGTAGGTTAGACTTGACATCATCAAAGCTCAAGGTAACATTATTACCATATAGCATAATTTCTTTGAAATGTCTATATGAGGGTGGCAAAGAAACAATAAGTAGTACGGCTTTATCCTCATCATCAATTTCGACATCCAGATTTTCCAAATCAATTATGATGGAATTAAATTCACCAAGATGAGATTGGATGGGTGTACCTTCAGACATACGGAGTGTGAAAAGTCGCTCCTTTAACCGGAGTTTATTTGCAAGGCTTTTGGTCATGTACAGAGACTCCAATTTACTCCATATGCCGGCTGCAGTTTTCTCATTAATGACTTCGCATAGGACCTCACGGGACAAGCATAATTGGATTGTGGATAACGTCTTTTCATTCGTCTCTTCCCACTGCTCCTCCGTTGTAGTGGCTGGCTTCGCCGATTTGCCGGACAGAACCTTCTTTAGGTCATTCTGGGCAAGAACAGCCAGCATCTGGACTCGCCAGATAGCAAAACTAATTTTACCATCAAATTTCTCAATATCGAACTTCATCGACATTTTTAATAAAAAAAAATCCCGGTTGAATTATCGTGGCTTTGATACCAATTTGTAGGGCTACAGAGTGTGGAAGCGTGATAAATTCAATCAAAGATTCCGAGAAATTAATAAAAACAGTAAAATTGACACCAAGGTTTTAGGTGGAAAAACCCTCTTTAAATAGAGGTAAAAAACCACCGGCGAGAGAGCCAAAAAATTCCACTAATATTGACGAGAGTACAAAATATTTTCTCGGGACTAACAAGACAAAATAGCCCCTTACAAATTCTCTACGAGTATAGAAATACTCAAACAAGAAGTAGAGAAAGAAGAAAATATAAAGGAGAGATTGGCTATTGAAATGTTGTGTGGGTGTCTTTGCAAATGAAGTAGCATTGGCTTTTATAGCCAAATCTGGACCTCAAAAGTCTTGCCTTCATGTGTGAATGCAGCCACCGATGTTGAAAACACAAAGTCACAAATGTCTTCATCATCCACAATTGTTGAAATATGAGCAACAATTGTTGACAAAAGGAGAGCAACAATTGTTGACCAACAACATTTATCTTTAATAAGCTAATTTGGTTACATGATGAGCAGGAATTGTTGCAGTAAGTTGAATAGCGTGTATGGGTGTAAAAAGGTAGCCAGATGAAGGTAAAAATACATATAAAAGAACGACAAGTTTGTTACACTAAAGCTCCCTCTATGTGTGGGATCCGGAGAATCTTGTATATTTAGTAACTATTGATGGAATTTTATATTATGTTATGCTTTATTTTCATAATCCATAAAAGTTTTCATATATTTGATATTTGAAGGTGGGTTATTGGGACAATATTCCAATCCTCATACGTCATAGTTGTAGAGTCAATTTTTCTTTGTTGATCATTTGAGAAAAAGTTGTGTGCTTTTTGTTGCCAACAAGCTTTAGTAGTATGATCATTTTGTGAAATTTTCATAAGTGAATTTGGAGGTTATTGACGTTTCCTTCAACATGGATAAAAGAGGTAGAATTGGTCAAAGTGACGTTATGTTGTTACACATTTTCTTAGACGTTAAAAATCAGAGTAAATTAGAGAGTAACGTAAATTTTCTTTCTAATTTTTGTGTGCTTAGATCTTCATAGTACAATGCGATGATACTTATATTGGTAATTGTACCCAATCAAGAGATAATGTCTTTATGAGATAATAATAGAAGATTTATATTCAAATTGATACTTGAATACCACCAATTGGTCAGAGTTTTACTATCAACTGCTTAAATTATCTAGAGGAAATATTGAACTTTTAGGAATGTGATTAAAGGAATTTGGGTGCTTCATTTAGTTAAACATGTGATAACGGTTATTGTGATCATTGATATAAATATGATTATAGATATTTATCTAAACGTCTTTAAGGAGGTTAATAATCATGGCATCACAAGCTCAAAGTACTGCCAAAAAAATAATATTACCAATAGTAAAACGTAACCTCCCTGGATGTATTTTAATTTGAGTTCTATCTAATTTGTAATTTAATTTGAGTTCTATCTAATTTAATACTATTTCTAAATCTCTGATTTTTTCTTTTTTTTTTCTAAATATATGTTAGCATTCATGTTGTTAAATGAATCCAAATGTATGTTATTTATAAGTGTTTTTATTTTCATTAAAAAAGAAGTTAATAATTTAAACGTGTTATACGACCGCGCGAAGCGCGGACATGTTTCCTAGTTTAGGATAAATTAGTCCTTGTTATGAAATAATTAAAAATAAAGAAGAAGAGTAAAAGAGAAGAGAGAATAATTGTTAATTCTCTTAAGTAATTCTCTTGTGGTTCTTGAGGATGATTTACAACGAATAAAACTCCTCTATCTATAGGGAAAATTACTCCTAGTTTCTCTCTAAAAGATAGATACTCCAAATCCTGATAGATATCAACTAAATCTTGATAGATCATATCTATATTCTTGATAGGCATTTACTATAATATAAATACATTTATAACACTCCCCTTGAATATCTAATTGATAGATAATGTGTCTCGTTAAAACCTTACTAGAAAAAATTCAGTGAAAAAAAATCTAGTGAAGGAAAAAGAGTACAAATCTCTAACAATACACATATAGGCTGCCTCATTAAAAACCTTACAAGGAAAACCAGTGGGACAAAACCTTATAAGAAAAAAATAGTACAGCGTGTATTATCTCCTCCTAATAAGAACATCCTTAAGCCTTTGCATCACGATCTTGTGCATTATCTTCTTGAAAGTTGCAGTTAAAAGATATTTGATGAATAAACCAGCCACATTGTTACTTGAACAAATCTATTGCACATTAATTTTATCATTCTTTTGGAGCTCATGTATATAGAAAAGTTTTGATGAAGTGTGTTTCGTTCTTTCAACTTTTATGAATACCCCCTTAAGTTGTGCTATGCATATTGCATTATCTCCATATAAAATTATAGGCATATTATCATATTTCAAACAACATTTTTCTCGAATGAGATGTATCATGGACCTCAACCATCCACATTTTCGGCTTGCTTCATGAATAACTATTATTTCAGCATAGTTTGATAAAGTGTATAGATAGACTGTTTTGTATATCTTCAAGATATGACAGTATCCCCACATGTGAACACATTGCATGTTTGAGACCGAGATTTATATGGATTAAATAAATACTCAGCATTAGCATAATTAACAAGATCGAGATTGCAATCTTTAGAATAAAATAAGATCATGTGTTTGATCTCATTTCGATTTCTCCTAGTAGGAGCAGAACTATACATTGCTAAAAAAATAACCGAAAAGGCTACATCCGGCCTTACAGTATATGAAGATACATTATTGCATAAATTGCACTAAGATATGGTACTTCAAGACCAATTTAATTCTGTATGTTTCTCATTTCAGCAAATAATCTATTGCTTTTAAAAACTTGCTAAGAGTTGATTATAAATAAGTTTTCCAGAAACTTTTATACGCTTCAAATATTTTGAATCCTTAAAAAAGTTTTCATAGAAATTTTGTCAAGTGACAATATTCAAAATTTCATGAGTGACATCTTCAAGAGTCTAGGCTGCAAATCAAATAAGTTTTACGCTTACCAAGATGCATCCTTTTATATCACTTGATAAATGTTTCTAAGTCAACATGCTTAAATAAACGTAGAATTCAAATTCCCGTAATATTTTACAATATTGCACTAATATTGTATCAAAAATATTGTTGACGGTTTCTCATTTTGTATCAGTTCTCAATGTGACATAACCTTTTGAGATCCCATTACTTCATTATTTTTAGGTATCTGAGCCTCTCAAAAGGTTTCATGAAGTGTTATGTCGCAGGCTCTTCAAGAGCACATTGCCTTCTTATTATGATTGTTTGCTCCTTATCCTTTTCAAGGATTATTTCATTTGGAACTGAATGGTCTACCGCACTTCACGCAGGCGTAGACTCCGTCCTTCAGGGACACAAAATAGAAGCACTTGCAGCTTAAACATGAGATACTCTCGACATTTGACTTGAATTATCTTTTGAATGAGGATCTGATTATAATTCCTAACATATTTCTTAACTGTTTATAATCTCCCCTTTATGTTAGAAAAACTAACATACATCCTCCATCTTGTTTGAGAATTCATGTTTGTGCATCATGGTATATTCATTAATCGTACACCGCACATCAAAACTATTAGATAGAATCGTTGGTTCCTGACCTTGAACCAATTGAGAGAGAAGAAATAATCATAATTTAGTAGTCTAATGCATACATGTGCTATTGTATGCAACATATCACATTTCAAATCAACACATGAAGCTTTGTTCTCATTAACAATGGTTTAGCTATTTATCAAAGGCATTTAATGCCAAACCATCATCATTAACATAAATTATCCTGATTACACAATCTGAAAATTATAATCTTAACTCAATTTTGTTGAGCAAACAATTTTATAAATGTCAAACTGCAAGTTAACAATAAATTTACATAGTGATCATCTTATTGATGCATCTTAATAGATCACACGATAGGTGAACGGGCCCTTATTCACCTTCTTTTATACTTTTCAGATTTTAAGAAATCCAATTCCAACTTAGTTTGCCCAACCAACTTACCATGAGAACAAGCAACATTAAAAGTAATGAATAATTTTCTAATTCTTCAATATATGTTCAATACTCAGTATGCACATCTTTGGAATGTCGCAATCGTTCATGTCAATTTATGAACTTTTATTCGAGCAAATTTCAAGTTTATATACCATGACATGTAAACTTTTACTTTAGTAAATTTTAGATTTATTATTACATGAATAAAGTTTAGATTTACTACTTCAGAAGTAGATTTCAAAATAACTTTTTCAGTTATTCTACCTCTTTCGAAGGAGAGGGAATTCTCATTCCTCATAAATGGAATATAGTCGTGCAAGCCTATAAAAATTATGATAGTTTATAACCTCTTTTAAGATATTGCTACTATAAGTGCAAATCGAGGCATACATATGATGTATTGCTACCATATTCACTTCGAAAAATGGAGCATGTTCAATGAGACAAATTCCATGTCTTTCACCAAAAATATATTGGTTTACCGTAGCCATCACTATATCATCAATATGATGCATTGAGATTTAAACTCAATATTTTATCCATCTAAAGACGTCTTAGGCATAAATCGATGGGACTTGAACCCAATATCTTATCAATATTTGTCTCAAGATATAACACCCTTCACTTTTACAAAACTGTTTCACCACTTTAAGAACTAAATAATTAATATGTAAATTCAATCATACCTTGGATCGTCTATTAATTAACAAATATGTTATCTTTATATAAGAAAAATTCATATGGTATAACTACACACTAAGACTTCCATCTTTTATATTATATAAGACTATATTATATAGATTAGAAACAAGAATGGAGAAAAAGAATCTCCTCAACCTCTCGTATCAGTAAGATTGGTAAAAACATAGCCTTTTGTACAGTGACTTTTCTTTTTCAAATTAAAAATTATTTTCTCAATTCTTTAAATATTGTTATGTAATTATTAACTACAATGTCTATAGACAAATCTTAATAAAGTACTTACCTGATAGAATCTTGTACTGATAGATCTCTAGTGGTAGAGTCTTGTTCTGATAACATGTTATGAATTAATAAAGAATAAAGAAGAAGAGTAAAAAGAGAAGAGAGAATAATTGTTATTTCTCTTGAGTAATCCTCTTGTGCTTCTTGAGGATGATTTGCAATGAATAAAACCTCTCTATTTACAGGGAAAATTACTTCTAATTTCTCTCTAAAAGATAGATACTTCAAATTCAGATAGATATCAACTAGATCTTGATAGATCATAATTATATTCTTGATAGACATTCACTATAATATAAATATATTTATAACAGTCCTGCATTTTTCTTAGGAATTAATCTTCTACACCAAATGACCTCTTCAGACGATTTTGGTTAGTTGGATATGAATTTTGAGCCCGATATAAAAATTCGGATTATGTTTATCAATTGTTTGATTATCGTATTAGCTGAGACATACGTAAACTTGGGATCAAAATCTTTGTATACTTGCCCTATATTGAATGTTTTTTTACTACTATTTGGTATAAAATCTACGAAAAAGGGATAAATATATCCTCAAACTATGATAAATGGTACGTATATAGCCTCTGTTATACTTTGGGTACACATATGCCCGTACCGTTAATGAAATGGTATGTATATAACCCTCACACTAATGGCTGGGGCATATGTGTACCCAAAGTATGACGAAGGGTATATACTTACTATTTATCATAGTTCGAGGGTCTATTTATTTCTTTTTTTATTTTAATTTTCTTAATTTAAATAATTAACACAAACACACAATCCTGTCTGATCCCAATTAAAATACAAGAGACGCCTATCTAACAGACACATTTTTCTACCCTTATCGGTATACGCACACGATATAGTAGCACTCACTATTATGAATTTTATTTTATTTTTTTAAGAAAATATTAACCCATAACATCCAAAAACAACACCAAATAAATTAAAGCCCTCACGTTTTAATTTCTCGCAAAATTTCATCGGAAAAACACTATCCACCACTGGTCAACACCGCATAGCTATCGTCTCTGTTGAACTAAAAATACCCATCGTCAAATCATCACCGCGCCCCTAGCTCTGGCCACCTCTGGCGTAATCTCCACTCCCTCAAACTAGTAAACACCAACTAGCAGCGGAGACCAATTACTGCAATTTGATTGAGATTCATGTTTAAAAAAAATAGATGGAATATCGAATTAGGAACAAAAAATAGAGGTCAGGTTGAGTTGGTTTGAAATCCGGTCCGATGGGGTTATTGGATCGAATAGTGGATTTGTGTTAATTATTTAGAATAAAAAAATTAAAACAGAAAAGGGACAAATATACTCCCGAACTATGATAAATGGTACATATATATCTTCGGTCATACTTTGGGTACACATATACCCCTACCGTTAGTGTGAGGGGCATATACGTACCATTTTATTAATGGCAGGAGTATATGTGTATTCAAAGTATGAAGGAGGATATATAAGTACCATTAATCATAGTTCAAGGACATATTTGTCCCTTTTCCGTAAAATCTATATATCTAAATCTACTAATATAGTAACCAAACAATAAATAAATATGATCCTAGTTTTTTAAAAGTATATCAAGATTAATTATTCCTTGTTAAAATTATTAAAAATAATATTATCATCCCTTAGATGCTCTTTTACATTATAATATCCCTGGTTAAACTTTAAAATGAAATTTTATCCAAATTTAAACCCAAAAAGACATCATATATCTTTTTATTTTTTAATGAAAAAATTAACTATATAAACTTATTAGATTAGTTATTACAACTTATAGCAAAACTTTTAAGTTTTCAAGTTATAGCAACTTTTATCTTAAAAAAATATATAAAAAGATTTTTTTTCTTTTGTTGAAAATACAGAAAAACAATTACTGAAAAAGAAAAATTAATATTTAATACAATTAATATACAATTTACCTTCCTTAAAAGTAGTTAACCTTAATTACTGATATTTATCGACCCCCAAATCCCTCAAACTGTTATTTATCTTCCTAGTTTAATGCTGACATTAAGAGTTCCCATCTTCATACACTACTTACCACTTTTTACACGATTTCTCTCTACCATTAAAAAAAAAAGCATTCTATGTTGAATAGAATTTGATAGAAAAGCAAAAAACAAGTATTTCTTTAGATAAAAAATAAGAATTCTGTTAATTTGCATTCAATCATGATCCGTCATGGAGGGAGATGGAATTCTTCAGGTTTGTTAATTTTTTTACGCCTTCTAAAAGAATTTAAATATTTATTTTTTACATTTTTACAATTATCTATTATTATTGTATAAACAGGAAAATCGAGGGACTTTGGAATTGATGGGATAATGTATGATGCAACAACAAAGTACAATGGATTAGTAGAAGCAATCGCAACACAACTGATGATAGACACATCCGCAAATACACTTGAAATACGATACATAATAAGTGATAGATGTCTAAGTATGGTCATACACAATGATACAAATGTGCAGGTGTATCTGGAGCAAAAGAAAATAGTCTTCTTAAAATATCCATTGTACGTTACAATTTTGGATAAAACGGACGATGTAATTCACCAAACTGAAGGAGCAATTGTGTGTGTTAGGCAAAAGTATTCTAACAAAAAGAATGAACAAAGGAGAAAGCCATTTTCAAAAGATTGTGCTCGTTTGATCGGGATAAGTCCAGATTTTGAAGAATTTGAAGAAGAACGTGTGGATGTAATTTGTGATGTAATGAATATCAACATAGCTGTAAAACAGACTTACAAGGATAAACAAACACTGGCTAATGTTATGGAGTTGCATGCATTTATGAAACAGTTCTCTTATCGAACTGAAAGGTCAAGTGGAAGCAGGTAAAAATGTTTGTGTTTTTTTTTGTGTATTAAATTGGATAGTAAAGTTGTATGTTAAGCCAAAATATGATTTTTTTGTAATAATTCTTTTTTTTTTTACTTTAACAGCTACTATTTGGTTTGTGTGGTGGAGGACTGTACTTGGTTTCTTCATTCTTTCAGAATTAACAAATCAAATATTTTTAAAATAAGAAAGTATTGTGACATTCATACATGCTCAATAAAGGATCAAGTTTATGCGAGGCGTCAAGGGATGACAAAATGGTAGCCGGACTGATCTTAGGTAATTATGTCGACACCAAAAGAATATACACTCCCAACGATATTGTTTCTGACATGATGAGGGAGCATGGGATTTCATTAGATTATCATCAGGCATGGCGTACAAAAACTAAAGCAATTAAAATGTTACGTGGTAATCCTATCAAGTCATATCAAAAGATACCTAGTTATTTATATATGTTGGAAAGGCATTATAGTGGATCTGTTGTTAGCTGGGAGAAAATCGAAGAAAATAGATTCTTGTATGCTTTTGTTGCATTGGACGCTTCAATTCGTGGATGGAAATATTGCAGGCCAATTGTTATAGTCGATGGAGCAGCTCTAAAATTGCTTTATGGTGGAACTATGCTGACTGCGAGCACGTTGGACCCAGGAGGTAAAGCGTATTTTTAAATAGAATGTTAATGTGTTGTATAATATTGGTATGTCATATGTATGTATTTTGTTTGTCTGGCAAAAAAGTAATCAACCAGTATATTATATGAAGTATGTTATGATTGTAGTTCATATACTACCCCTGGCTTATGTTGTGGTTGATTCAGAAAATATTGCCTCTTGGACTTAGTTTTTTGATAAATTTAAGACTGCATTTGGGGAAAGAGAAGGTATGTGTATAATGTCCGATAGAAACGAGAGTATTTGGAAGGTAACATCCACAGTATATCCAAATCTGTCACATTATGCGTGTATTTGGCATTTGTGGTGCAACATAAAGGTAAACTTTTGTAAGAATCTTGAAGAATTGCATAAAAAAATTTTTGCAATGGCAAAGGCATATACTCTACAATAATTTGAAGAGTTAATGGAAAGGGTGGATCAAATTGATAAGAGAGTTAGGGCGTATTTATTCCAAATTAGCTGCCACAAATGGGAAAGGGTTCATTCTACTGTCAAACAAACTTGGACAATGACATCAAACATAGCGGAATCCATCAATAACACCAACAAAATAGCTAGAAAATTACTCGTAGTTTCAACAATGAATTTTATGAGGTTAATGATTGAATGATGGAATGCAAAACAACATGAGGAGGCAACAAACACATTAACAGAGTTGACGGTCAAATATAATAATATTTTGATAAATAATCGTTTGCTATCTCAGAGAATGATAGTAAGTCCTTTATCTATTCCTTTTTAAATGACTTAAATTTTTTGTTAATTGATTTGTGTATTAAAGTTGCTTATGAATGTAGGTAAAAACATCAAATGAATTCCTACATACTGTTAGTAACGGAGCAAAAGGATTCATTGTTTATTTGCGAAGAAGAAAGTGCAGTTATGGAGAATTTTAATTGGACGAAATAAGTGCAGCTGTAGAGAATTTCAATTGGACGAAATACCCTGCTCTCATACTATGGCTGCTATTACATATAGAAACCAACATGGCGAGAACTATTGCTCACCTTACTACAGCAACAAAAATTTCAGAGATGCTTATGCCATACCAGTTGAACCTTTTCCTTGTGAAAGTACATGGGAAATACCACGTGAAGTGTTGGATGAAGTTGTATTGCCACCTGATTCTAAACGACCTCCTGGAAGACCATGTTATGAAAGATGGAAAGCACCAAATAAAGACAAGTGTAAATGTTCAAAGGTTACATGTAGTGACTATCATCGTGAGGGGCACAATAAAAGGACTTTCCACAAACATGCACCATCTGCTTAAGATGGAATCTGTGTTTCTTATTTTATGCTAATGTTAAGGTTTTTTTTAAACGTTTATGATCAATAAATTCAAATGTTAAGATTTGTACTGTTTTAAGTAATTTTGTGTTTATGGATATATTTGTTTAAAATAAAGAAATGTTTGAGAGTTGGTGATTTTTTTTTTCAATTAATATAACTGAACACGTAGATATTGTTGCAAAACATAACAACATACACCAGAAATATACAGTTATGTGCAGTAATTGCAAGTTGGTATGCAGGTATTTGAATCAATAACAAACAATGTGTTATTTACATGGTATTTTCAATAACAAAACAACGAATACTATGTGAGGACCTCGAATACTATGTCATCAAAATAACAATTTCTTATAATTATATTGTGGTGCATGAAAGCTAGAGAAACAATGAAAAAAAATTAGTACTAGCACATAAGATAGTGATAGATAAGGAAAATAAGCAGGTAGGTCTGTTGTGAATTGTATGTAAACCATGTTGGATCAGACGTATCAAACACAAGAATATATGGGAATAATTGCTAACATTTTATAAATTAATTAAAAGATAATATTCAGAGCATGATGATGAGCTCAAATTTTTTTTTTCAAATAGTCATAAAGAAACACCATGTATACAGCTGAATGCAACAAATGCAAGTATCAAATTGGGTAGAAAATTATATAATCTACAAGAACTAATACAAGTACAAGAACTTCCCCAACTAAAAACACTATTGCTTTACTTCATCACATTAATAAAGTTCAACCAAAAGGAACCAAAAATCAATACAGAGTAACAAAAAAAATTTCTAGGTATCCTGGTAATAATTAGAAAAGATCCTACTACTTTCAAATATCAAAACATCCGTAAAAAATACAAGAACTAAATAAGAACAACTACTGTTATAATATTTTGTGACTGGTATTATCGTGTCATTGAACTTCCAAACTGCTCCCTGGATCTTTTGAAACCACCATGCTTGCTAATAACATTTTCAGTTGCCTCACTTTCACTGACTGCTCCATCATTCTGCTTCCGTGTAGCGTAATTCCATAGTAGTGCACCATATCTGAGTTGATGGTTCACAACACCAAATAGTGTACTGGAGATACCAAAGATGCCATGACTAACTTACTCATCTCCCCAATCATACTTCAAATAGTGACCTAATTCTACCAAGTCAAAATGAGCCTTCTTTATGAACGTTCTTGGCAACTCAGAATGAAGAAATTGACTTATGAAGTATACTAATCCAATTTCATACAAATCTTCATCTCTAAAAGCAATCTTCTTGTTAACAAAATCATCATAGAAAACGGACCTCATTACCTTATCTATACCGGGATAATATCTATCCATTAATTTATTTTTTACTTTAGGATCGAAAACAAAATCTGATTTCTTAAAATATTTCAACCCACTAACCACAGAAAATTCTCTCTTTCTGAAATGCAGATCTTTACAATTGATATTGAAGATGAATAAGTCATCTCTATCATTATCGATTTATGCAACTAATAGACTACGAAAAAGCTGTGGTTGAATTTTCAAAAAATGAATATTCAAAAAATGATAAAATGGAGATTTCTGAAACATTTTAAAATGCTCTTTGGTCCATCTCTGTTTGAGATCATCAAACACATTAACTTTTGTGTATGAAGACCAGTGAGTATATTGCTTTTTATCCTGAAAAAAAAAAGACATAAACTATTCACAACACTTTAACCATCAAATATGGATATATTCTGTTTTCTAATAACATCTCTGTTTATTGCATACTTAAAAGTCAAAATAAACAATTCATAAAACTTTTTCTATGAATGTAAAAAAACATAATGCACCAACTTGTTTTACAGTTAGAATTTATATTTCAACCCTCATCCATTAACAAAAACAAAAGTGCTACTTCAACTTTAAACCATAACAACAACAAAAGTTAAATTTTCAACTTTCAACCACTAACAACAACAAAAGAAATATTTTAACATAATCCAAACAATAACAATATCAAGAGTTATACTTCAACTTTAAACCACAAAAAATCAAAAATTAAAAAAGGCTAATTTACATGCATGTCATTAAAAAAATTAAAATTAATTCAATATCAATTTAACCAATTTAAAACATATATGAAAAAAAAATCAGATTACACTAACCTTGAACACATTTCTTGATTTCTTTTTGTCAGACATTTTATCATCCACTTTGCCAACACTCACATTGACCTTAGACCTTGTAACTTTAACATTTTCACTAATTTTGATTTTTGATTTTTTGATTTTAGGCGCGGAAATTTTATCTTCAAAATTCGAATCGGAATCATGTTGACCAACAAGATTTTTCCTCTTATCAACCTTCTTAAAATCTGGAACAATAATTTTTTTTTGATACAATAGAGCTTTGCATGTTGAGTTATTGTTGCTTGAAGGATGGTGAAATCTTTGAAAAATCGAATTCCACCAGCAAAATTTCACTTTTATTGTGAGAAATAGAATCAACTTCAACAACTTTTTTCTTGTTCTTTAATTTTGGAGTGGAGTAAAGCACCCCAAATCAAACGACGGTCTTGAAAGATTAATAGGACTATTTTGTTGTATAATTCTAGGACTTTTCCTACTAAGGGTAGAATCAAACTTAATTTTTTCGGACATTGTTTTAAGAAAACAAGAACAAGTTTAAGATATTAAATCAAACTCAAATGGTGACTGGTGTTGGAAAACCAAAAATCGTGATGTGTTGGGAAATCAAAAGTTATACTCAAAAGAAAAGTAAAAAAGCTTAAAAGAGTAAGATACCGTAAAAGAAGGGAGTAGACTTTTATTGATAGTTATTAAAAGTTATTAAAAGATATATTACGTATGAAGGGAAAAAAGAGTTAAAAAAGTTAAAGAAATAGACTTCTATTCATAATGAAATACAATAAAATATAAGAAAGTATATAATTTAGTTAATTATTCAAGTTAATAAAAGAATGATATTTAATTATTAAAAAAAATATTAAAATCTTAACTTTCCATAGTTATTCAATAATCATTAATTAAGAGTGATAAATATTAAATGTAAAATATAAGGAAATAATATAAATTATAAATTAATTTTTAGAAATTTAATTAAAATATATTTTTCTCAAAAGTTGCTATAGCCTGTAATTATTTCTTAAGTCTAATAATTAATGAACAGTTTTGCTATAACTTGTAGTAATTAACAATCCAAAAAGTACATTTCAAATAATTTTCACTTTTTTAATTTACTGAACCAAAAGGAGTAGTGATACTCCTCTCATCCACTTTTATTTGATAGGTTTCATTTTTTGGGAGTTAAACTATATAAATTTTAAATTAAGATTTTAAAATTTCTATCATCATATTAGAAAAGGATTATATTAACTTATAATATTTTTTATATAATGATCCCATATTTAAAATTATACTTTATAAAAATATATTCAATATATTGTTGTTACTTAAATTCTAAATTTATAATATGAAGTTAATTTAATTTAATTTAATTTTAAAAATTAGTCAAAGGGCACAAATTTAAAGAAAACGGAGGGAGTATTCAATATTAATTAATTGATGAATTATAATTTCAGTATTACGTATAATAATTATTTCGGGGAATTAACTGACCCAAAATAAGGGAAAAGCAGCAGCAACATAGGAAAACCTTTAACCAAACCCCTTGTTCTCTTTCCCTTATTGCTTCCTCCATTTTTTAAAGGTAACAAAATTTTCTTAAACATCGTATTTACTGCTCGTCTTTTTTTGCAGCTTTCAGTACTTCTTGTTTGATTTCGTTAATGTCAATTTATTTTTATTTTTAATTTTTGGATTAAAATTATTGAAAAAATGTGCTGTTTTAGCCTCTTTGTTTTGCCTCTTTAGCTGTTAGTTTTGTTGTAATACTAACAGCTAAAAGGTTGCTGATGAAATTTCTATTCTGAATTGGTTGTACTGAAAAGGGGTCGTTTAGTTGCTAGTTAGGAAGTGAGTTATTCATTTATAAAATTAATATGACATTTGGTTTGCAATGTAGAAACCTGCATAACTAATACATGTACAAGTTACGAGGGAATTGGTCTAATTATCTTATTCGAAGTAGAAGATGGAATAGTGAGTACCCACATAACCAATTCCTGTATTGCTAAGAACTGCATAAGTCTCATCAGCTACCAAATGACATTGTTTTTACTTTTTTTTGGTTTGTTTGTTTTGAAGAGAGAGTTTGAATTTTGCTTGATAAATAATGGGAAGATGCATAAGGGATGACATAAATGCTAAAAACTTATACATTATTTGTAAGCGAAACTTGAATTGTTAACCATTTAGGTGTTAAAAGTGCAGGAAAGGAAATCCTGAGAATTTTCGTTTCTGACTGATAGAGGTTTCCAATTTCTAGCCCTTTCTGGGGACTAGTGCCTTGAGTGAAGAAAGATCTTTTCTTTTGTTTAGGTGGGGGGGGGGGGCGGGATGCTTTGATCAACGAGCTATTAACAATGGGGTTGAGACTTAGGTGTCTCGTTTCATAACCAATTTTTATCTGTACTCTGTACAACGGTAGGAAAAGATGGAGATACTATTTCGAAGTTGAAATGGTTTTCCTTTTCCTGTTTAGGTTGCTGGAGTCAATCTAGTAATACTATTGTGGTTATTTGTCACTGATAAAATTGAGATAAATTGATGTGGCATTCATTATTATTATGAATGAAGATGAGATTGATACCCCATTGATAAGATTTATTCTGTGCTATTGATGCTTTACCCCTAATCTCAAGGTAGAGCCACTGTTATAGTTATGAGTTAATCACATCCCAATAGTTTTGGCACAAATCTCGTATTTGTGTTAAAAATACATTTAATATGTATAACTAATCCATCCATAACCCCAAAAAGCAAAAACAATGTGGTTTGATGTCCTCTGCCTAAGCTGTTGGCAGATCATATTAGATAATGCTTATCGAACCTTGAAGATCATCTAAACAACACACATTTGCTCAAGCAAAATATTGATTTAACTAAGCTTCATATTCAAACCATTGTGTGATCTTTCTGTGTTACTTCTTTATATCCCTTGATGCAATTGATTGATGGGGGGAGGGGCCCTGTAGGATCAGTATTTCTGGATTACTAATTTGCAAGATAAGAATGAAGCATCAAATTCTAGAAATGGCTAATAAGGAATAATTTACTCGCTTGTTTTGAGTGTAGCTGTTTTTACGAGAGTTGGGTATTGCATTTCACAAAGGTGACCTGTGGGCTGTGGTTTTGGCCCTATTGGATGGGGAAAAGGGGGTGGAGGATTTGTTTTTGCTTTCTATTAAGGGAATCTATCCATTTAGTGAATTGTGAGAGGTGCTTAAAAGGCCCTTAAGACATTACATTCAGGGATGAACCCACATGGGAGAGGAGAGATTGCTTCGTAAAAGCAACTGGGCTTGGCTCGTTGCCTTTGATTCCTTACCCATAGCATAAGATAAGGGGTGTGTACTTCAATGCGTAAGTTTCATACATGGAGCCTCCCGCTATCATGGATAAGCTACGATATTTGATGGACTGGCAGGTCAGCCACGTAATCTATCCCTCAAACTGAACAAACTTGACCTGCTCCTTAAGTTTTGGGCTATAGAGTTTACTTGCTTCTCATTAACGGCAGAATTATGAGCTTTATTACACGACTCTAAACTAATTTACATATGTACAGTATTTCATCCTGTGTTTTTCTATCTGTGTGTTCTCGTAATGGGATAAAGTGGGAAGAATTGAAACCATGGCTAGATTTGGGCGGGGAAAGGAGATGGGGGTGGGGGAGGTTGGTTGCATAGTTTCTTGCATCTATTGAATTACTCCACATTTAAAGTATTTTAATTCTGCTATTTTCTAATTGAAACGAGAGGCGGTTAAAAAGTCTAGTTCTTATTGTATTAAAGTGTTAAGCAGAAAGCAGGGAGGAAGCAGGCAAATAATTTCACATCTTTAGCCCTGATGTTTGAGGTATGGTATTTCTTATTGGGGGCTGCTATTCCTACCATTGTAGCTGGTCAAGCTTACAGAATTAGGAGAAGTCATGCTGAGGAGCAGAGAATTAAGAGTGCACGAGGAAGGGAGAAGAGTACTGATGATATTTTTGTGTGCGAGAGAGTCTGTACGTCGAAGAGAATGTTGAAGAAGGTGGGTGCATTTTCCAAGGATCCAATTCCTGATACTTGTATTACCGTTTGTGGCGTATCGGAACTGGATGCTTGCTCTGACGCCTGTGCTCGCACCGTATGTGTTAACCAGCACCAAGTGCCCAACTGGAATGATGTCTGCCTCAGGAGATGTCAAAGTGAATGCCTCAAACTTTCCTCCTCTCTCCCTTCATAGTGTACTTGTTTTTCATCCATATGGATTTCTTTGCCAAACTTGTTAAACGCCACCGTTCTCAAGCACTAATGGTTAAATGATATTCTTTTAATTTCAGTTTTAGATCAATGATTATCAGCTTGTTCCAATTGTTCAGATGTAGTCTACTTTGGTGTTATTTTGATGGATCTAAAGCCTGTGCAACATAAATCGAGGGTCTATCTAAAACCATCTCTCTACCTTCATAAGGTAGGGGGTAAAGCTGTGTATACACCATCCTCCCCAAACCTTACCTGTAGGATTCCATAGACCCTACTTGTAGGATTACAGTGGAAATGTTGTTTCCAGATATCAGATTGAACTTTCACTAAGAATCACATCATTGGATCAATGATTCAAGATATTGGTCATAGTTCATAGGCAAAGTCCAATCAGTCATCCCTAAACTGTTGTGGAATTTTTACAGGAATCAAAATTTGAATGTAGAGAAATCACAAACTTATGATGCTATTAAAGATCTAAAGGCGAAAAACTGTCAAAAGTCTTACACTGCACAAGTTAAAATCAGAAATGCTAATCACTCCTTAATTTTTCTGTTTTGTTGGTAGATTAATTTCAGAGTTCATCGTGTGCTGAAGACTCGATATCCTTAATTTTCTCAGTTTTTTTGTGTCCTGCAGACATTGTATTCTTCACTTTCTCAGCTGTTTCATGCACTTTCTGCTCCATCGCCTCTGCCGCAGATTTGGCGGATCCTTCTACGGTCTCTTTGCTCTTTGCAAAGCTCTTCTGAGTAGCATCCATTATCCTCTCTCCAGCACCTCCATTAGCCTTGCTATCTTCCTTGCTCCTAAAACTGCACATATTTTTTGTAGTTTCAAAAAAATGTCAACTCCCAAATTCATTTTCCAAAATAGAATAAAAAAAACCATTATCGTATTACGAAAGGAAAAATAGTCCCCTGGAACTTAACATCCCCAAAAGATGTCCCTGCCAAGAAACCAAAGCGGTTTCCTAGGTGGAATAGTGAAAGAAAGAGATGGGATAGAAGCAACCAGTAGAGGAATTGCTCGACTCATCAGGCCGTCAGGGGATTACGTAAGGCGACTCATCGCCCATAAGACGACATTGTCCTAGGGATGCAATAAATTAAGCGATTTCTCTCCTCTTGCGCATAACTATCTGGTATCCAGAATCTACTTGCATGATTAATCTAGATTTGTGTCGTTTATGACCATTCAAGGAGAAAGTGACTCCCTATCAAGAAGTTTCTATTTCCGGGGCTCAAATTCAAGATAGGGTGAAAAAAATCTCATTCATCCCACCACACCATATTTAGGGATCCAAGTTCGTATTGGGTCTCATGTTTTCTGTTGCACTCACTAAATAAGTTCTTTTCACCTCTCCCTCAACTTGATGCATAAAATTGTCAATTACGCACCTATACATATTGGTCCTACTTAAATATAGAGAGGCAAACGTTTATCCAAACTTTATATTTGTGTTAAAAAGTTCACTTATATCAAGAATTTAGTAGGCAAAGGGTTGTGATCTAGATTGCATAAACTTAAATCTTGAATCCGCCACGGATAGAACTACCACTAACCATAAAAGAACATATCTATCACTCAAATGCACTATAGAAAACAAAAGTTGAAGGGAAGGAAAAGAGGAGAATAGAACTTACTCTACATTTGGAGGAAAATACTTAAGTTGAAATTGATTAATATAGGACTTAACCATATCCCAAGAACGCAATGAAGATGTAACAAGCATAGAGTAGGCTTCTTCTAGCATTTGTGTAGGAGATTGATCTTTTTGCTTGTCTTGGACATTTTTCTGATCACCAGTTGCGTGAACAATTTCAGAGGAAATTGTGATGAGACAAAAAAGAACAAGTATACTTAGTGTTCTAAAACATTTCATGCTTTTTTTTTTGTTATTTTATTGTTTAACCCAAATTAGAAAAGATGAATTGTAGTATATATTACTTTTTGAAGGTGCAAATGGTTGATGTATTAATGAAGAAAATGAGTTTTTGTCGGTAAAAAGTGTGTGGAAGTAATGGAGATTCTACAAGAAAGGAAAATGTGGGGTTCAACTACCCACGTTCATAGATTTGTCAAAAGTAAACTGTTTTCGTTTTAATTAGAGGATAAGTTTGGTGCACCGTAAATATAGTTTTTTTTATGCCATCAGATAATTTTTAACTATCTGAAATTGATTAAAAATACGCCTCTATTAAATATTTGGCTAAAAAATACCCCTTCCCTTAACAAAATTAAATTATTTCGATTATATTAAACCCCAACTTTAACTTTTTAACCATAATACTTTAATTTTTTTTACATAAAAGTATTTTTTTAATTTTAAAAATAAGATAATGAAAAAAAATATTTGAATTATAATATAAATTGGCTGAATTTGATTTGAAAAATAAACATACATTTATTCTAAAAAGGTATTTTCACTTTACATCTTTTTAATCTTTAAAGAAATTAACGAAATATAAATTAAAAAAATTAATGAAATATAAATTTTCACTTAAAGAAATTAACAAAATAAAAATTAAATGATGAACTTTACACAAATTAATGAAATAATCGAAATAATTTAATTTTGTTAAATACCCCTCTGTTAAATATTTGGCTCAAAAATACTCTTCCCCTTAATGAAATTAAATTATTCCGATTGAATTAAACCCTAACGTTAACTTTTTAATCCTAATACTTTAATTTTTTTTTACATAAAACTATTTTTAAATTTTAAAATAAGATAATGAAAAAAAGTATTTGAATTATAATGTAAATTGATTGAATTTGATTTGGAAAATAAACATACATTTATTATGAAAAGGTATTTTCACTTTACATCTTTTTAATCCTTAAAGAAATTAACGAAATATAAATTTTCACTTAAAGAAATTACTGAAATAAAAATTAAATGATGAACTTTATATAAATTAACGAAATAATCAAAATAATTTAATTTCGTTAAATACCCCTCTGTTAAATATTTGGCTCAAAAATATTCCTCCTCTTAACGAAATTAAATTATTTCAATTGGATTAAACCCTAACTTTAACTTTTTAACTCTAATACTTTAATTTTCTTAGATAAAAGTATTTTTTTAATTTTAAAAATAAGATAATGTAAAAAAGTATTTGAATTATAATATAAATTGGTTGAATTTGATTTGGAAAATAAGCATACATTTATTCTAAAAAGGTATTTTCACGTTACATCTTTTTAATCTTTAAAGGGCAGTCTGGTGCACTAAAGCTACCGCTATGCGTGGTATCCGGGGAAGAAATTAATGAAATATAAATTTTTACTTAAAGAAATTAACGAAATATAAATTAAATGATGAACTTTATATAAATTAACGAAACAATAAAAATAATTTAATTTTGTTAAGGGAGGGATATTTTTGAGCCAAATATTTAACAGAGGGGTATTTTTGACCCATTTCAGATATTTCAGGGGTATTTTTGATCCTTTTCCGAATTCCGTTAGATGGAGGGGTATTTTTGAGTCAAATATTTAATGGAGGGGTATTTTTAAGCCAAAAATCTAACGAAGGGCATTTTTGAACTATTTTGAATAGTTTAGGGGTATTTTTAAGCCTTTTTCGTACACTAAAACATTCCTATACTATCACTTTTTTTTTCTTTTAAGCAATTCCACTAGAGTGCTAGTATTTCTTTTATAGCCTATTTGGGTTGTTTTTTTTTTTCCAAAAAGAATTTACTTTTTTTGAAAAAAAAAATTTAAAAAAAAGGTATTTGGTAAACTTGAAAAAGTGTTATGGGGAAGAAGCAAAAAATCTGTATTTCAACAACAAAAAAAAAAAAGCAGAACCAGAAAACTACTCTATTTTTTATGACAATATATATATATATATATATATATATATATATATATATATATATATATATCATTATTTTATGTATATATACATATCTTATCAGTTTGATTTCAGAATTTTATACTTTATATTTACATCATATTTTTTGTTATTTTATTATTGATATATCATTATTTTATTTTTCACTCATTTTCTTAATAAAAATTAAAAATATCATTAATGATGATAATCAAAGAATATATAGCTCTTTATTTTTATTAGTAATGATAATAAATGACAAACGAATGATGTTGCAAGATCGAATGATATTTTGACAACACTTATAAATTATTTTCTCAAATATTTAATTTAAATAAATAATTAAAATATTATAATTAATATTTTTAAAAAATCTCTATAAAATAATTTTAGTAGTAAAAGTCTATTGATACATGTCCTTTTTGGTCATTTGTTCCTCAAAAGCGCTTCTTGAAAAAGATTATCCAAATGTAATCTATTATCAAAAGTATTTTTTAAATGAATTTACCAAACACAAATTGCTTTTTATTAAAAGTACTTTTCTGATAGCCTGTTTGGGATAACTTTTTTCTAAAAAAAAAAAGCATTTTTTTAAAGAAAAAGATACTTTTTTAAAAAAGAAGTGTGTTTGATATGCTTGCAAAAGTGCTTTTAAAAAGAATCAAAAACAGTTTTTTCTTCTTCTGGGAAAAAGTAAAAAATTTCTACATTTCAAGAAAAGCAGAAACAGAAGTAGAAAAATATTTTTTTCATGACAAAAATATCTCTATCACTTACACAAACACATGTGTGTGTGTGTATGATTTATTTTTCACTCATTTTCTTAAATAAAACTGAAAATATCATTGATGATGATGATTGAAGTATATATATAACTCTTTATTTTTTTATTATTAATGATAATAAATGACAGATGAATCACGTTGCAAGATCAAATGATATTTTGACACCACTTGTAAATTTTTTCTCGAATTTTAATTTTAAATAAATAATTCATGAAAAGTGACATATTTGTTACAATATGGTGAAGTTTTTCATATGTAGTGATTTTATTTATGGAATAATTTTTAACTTCATTTTTTTTATGCTTTTAAGTAGTATTTAAATTATTTAAGTAATATATTACTATCTAATATTTTTTACTATATATAAGTATTGATTGAAAATTTTATAGTAAGTACATTTTAATTAAATAAAAATATTTTTTTATTAAAAATTTTATAATAGATATTTAAAATAAAGTTTCTTTATAAAATAATTTTAGTAGTAAAAGTCTACCGATACATGTCCTTTTTGGTCATTTGACTCTCAAAAGCACTTTTCTAATGAATTTACCAAACACAATTTGTTTATCAAAAATATTTTTCAAATGAATTTACCAAACACAAATTATTTTTTTCAAAAGTACTTTTCTGAAAAGCTATTTTATAAAAGTGTTTCTCAAATGAGCAGTTTTCTAACAACAATCTCAAATGGGCTCTAACAAGCTATTTTGAGCCCGTTTGAAATTGTTGTTATAAAACTGCTTATCTGAGAAGCATTTTAAGGGCCCGTTTGAGATTGCTGCTAGAAAACTGCTTATTTCACAATCAATTTTATAAAATAGCTTTTCAGAAAAGTGATTTAAAAAAAATAATTTTTGTTTGATAAATTCATTTAAAAAGTACTTTTGATAAACAGATTGTGTTTGGATAATCTTTTTAAAGATGTATTTTTTTGAGACAATGACCACTAAGGACATGTATCAATAGACTTTTTCTATTAAAATCAATCTATAGAGAAAATTTATTTTAAATATCTATTATAACATTTTTAAATAAAATTTTATTGTTATATAATTTAAAAGTATGTACTCTAAGATTTTCAATCAATATTTATATACATAAATTCATTAAAAATATCAAATAATGATATATTACTTAAATAATTTAAATATTAATTAAAAATAACAAACAAAAATGAATATATTAAATCACTACATATGAAAAAATTAACAACAAAAATAATTAGTCTTTCATACATCATAAAAATTTTCAACGATTTCATCCCTAATTTTATTATGCAATGTCTCCATACTAGTAGAAAATCTGTCTTGTATTTCTGAAGGTGTACCTGAAGGCTCATCTCCTTTTCAATCTCTGTGATGATGTCTTCGTTAACATAATAGTTAAAGTCTTTAATCGTAGAAGAGTGTTGTCGTATGAAATTAAGTATATCCATAGTAGTTGTAACAAAATGAATTTGAGTGTCGAATTTAAAAGATGGCATTGAGTGCAGGAGAACAAATCTATTTTTTCTAACTCCAAATGTTCTTTCAATTGTATGTGTCAAACTGGAGTGAAAGAAATTGAAAGTCTCATTCGAATTTCTGAAGGTAGAATTACATCTGAAATCAGGGAGATGATAACACTCTCCTTTATATGGTCCTAAATAATCAATCATTGTTGGATAACCTGATTCCTCTAAATAATATTTATCTACACCAATATAAATAAAATTATATAAAAATAACATAATTTAATTATAAAATAATATATTATTTTATAATAAAATTATATTTTGACTAGGATCATTTTTTTTCGTTTCTGTTGATACCTTTCTTTTTCTTCTAGTATCACTCTCATTGTTATTTTTTTTCCAGCTTCAATTAATTCTTCAAGACCATCAAAATTCACAAATTCTTCATTATTTATTGGAGTGTCAAACTCAAATGGTTGCTAAGATTGTAACCACCTACTCCTTGTATACCATCTGGTACACTCTAGATGATGGTGCCCACACATGTTCGCCAGTAGCAACAATATCCTTAAAACATATCTTCATTTGAGTTCGATATTGTAATTTTTTTCTGTAAATTTTTCTACTTTTAAATTTTCTTACAATGAAAAGAAGAAATAAGATATTTTATTAGTGACCGAAATAACATAATAACTTATCAAGCTTAAGTGAATAATAAATAATAAGATTAGAAGTACCTTGATTTTTCTGTCCCAGCATTCGGCACTCACTTGAATAAATTTCTTCTTGCTATTCCATTCTAAATCACCAACCAAAGTGTCCCATTCTTTTCAAGTGGTTTTAAGAGTATCCCATTTATTCTCCAATTTGAGTTTATTATGATGTTTTTTTCGTTCTAGCATTAAACCTCGTCACCAAGTTAGCCCATTCAATTTTGTTGAAGTGAGTACCGAGGTGATTTTCAGCGATGACTTCATCCACACATAAATAACTCTATGTTTTCTGCACTCCATTTAGCCTTTTCAACATACTCGTTTTCTATGCATTAGAGATATATGATTAACAATAATAACTTTACACAAAATAGTGAAATAAAAATATTATTGTCAAGATAACAATTAAAAAATAAACTAAGAGTTTCTTAAACAATGATATTATCATATTTCCTCTTATACGTATGCACATGAAAAATCTAGTTATATCATGACAATTATTAAAAAAGGCATACCTTAATGTGAAATAATCTTGATTCAAAAAGCAACTTATTAATAATAGAGATGACTTTATATTTTGGACAGGAATAAAGTATATGTATATATGAGAAATATTATCTGTATTTATAGATGAAGGAGAAGGTGTGTTGTATGACAGACTCGTTAAATAAATAGAAGACATGAAGAAAAGATAAAAAAAATATTTAAAGTTAGATTCTATCTGTTATTCGTTAGCTTATTTTTTGATAATTATTGTGTTAAAAATATCTAAACTAGATTATATCTGTTATTTATTATCTTTTCTTTTGGATATATTTTTATTGCGTCAATACTAAAATTAAGCAACCACATTCATATATGTACACTACATGGTAATAAGTTTTTAAAATAAGATTCTATATGCTATTTGTTATCTTACATATATATATATATATATATATATATATATATATATATATATATATATATATATATATATATATATTATTGTGTCAAAATTTACTAAGAATAAACAATCATCATATTCATATATGCATACTACATGGTAGCAAATATGTCCTTTTTTATGAATTATTTATTTAAGATTAAATAATCGAGAAAAAAATTACAAGTACTGTCAAAATACCATTTAATCCGTAACATGATTCATCTGTCATTTGTTATTATTAATAATAAAAAATAAAAAGTTATATATTATTCAGTCATCATCATCAATGATATTTCAAATTCATTTAAAGCAAATGAGAGAAAATAATAATAATAATAATAATAATAATGATAATAATAATAATAATATGTGAATCATAAAAAATTTAAAGAATTATGATGTAAATATGAAGTATAAAATTTTAAAATCAAACTTGAATCAAACTTATAAGATATGTTAATTAATTGATAAGGGATGTGATTGTGTGTGATAGGGGTATTTTTGTCATGAAAAAAATAGTTTTCTGCTTCTACTTTTTTTTTTAAAAGCAAAAATTTTCTGCTTATTCTCAGAAGCAGAAAAACTGCTTCTGCTTCTTTTTAGAAACCATTTTTGCAAGTTCATCAAACACTCCTTTTTTTTTTTTTTGAAAAAAAGCTCTTTTCTAAAAATAAGTGCTTATTTTGAGAAATAAGCAATCTCAAACATGCACTTATCAAAAAGCTTTTCAGAAAAGTGCTTTTGAAGAAAAGCAATTTGTGTTTGGTAAATTCATTTGAAAAATATTTTTGATAAACTATTTGGATGATCTTTTCAAGAAGTGCTTTGTTGAGACAAATGACCAAAAAGGATATGTATCAATAGACTTTTACTACAAAAATTAATTTATAAAAAAATTATTTTAAATATCTATTATAATATTTTTAATTAAAATTTCATTATTATTTAATTAAAAAGTACGTACTCTAAGATTTTCAATCAATATTGTGTACATAAATACATTAAAAATATTACATAATGAAATATTACGAAAATAATTTAAATATTATTTAAGAACATCAAATAAAAATAAATGTAAAAATTATTTCATAAATTAAATCACTATATATATATATATATATATATATATATATATATATATATATATATATATATATATATATATATATATATAAAGAGAGAGAGAGAGAGAGAGAGAGAGAGAGAGAGAGAGAGAGAGAAAGAGAGAGAGAGAATGAAGGTGAAGGTCGACATGCTTGCTTCCTCCGTAATTTTACTATATCACCCCTAATTAATTATTATATGTCATTTATTTATTAAAAAATTAATAATATTTAATAAAAAAATAAAATAAATATTTATGACATGTCTGCTTCAGCTAATTCAACCATAATTTTACTATTTCACCCCTAATTAATTAGTTAAGTCATTTAAGAATTAAAAAAATTAATAATATTTAGTAAAAAAAGTAAAATATACAAAAATTATAAATTAACTATTGATGTTTTAAATTAACTTGACATCTTCTATGAGGCCACTTAATTTTTTGCACAACTAGTTTTTATATTAATTTTTGCTATATCACTTCGAATAAATTGTTATGAGTTATTTAAGACATGTTTGTTTCACTACTTTAGTCGTGATATTTGATATACTGTCAAAATTATATGTGCCATTTAAATTGGAATAGAAAAAAAGTATTATAAATCACAATAATTAAAAATTTAAATTATTTTAAAAATATAATTGACTATAAATGCTACCAAAGTTTGGACAAAGAGAGTATTATAAATTACAATAGCTAACAACTTAAAAAAGTAAATTGCAATGCCAAAAAAGAATTATAAATTACAATAGTGAACAACTTAAAATATCTAAAAACATATTAAAAATGTAATTGATAATCTAAATTTTATTTGCATCACATAAATTGAGACCGAAAACTAACATATATTGTTAGTACTATATAGAAGTGCGGTAAAATAGACACCTCTTTGTTGACGTATCTGCTTACTCCGTGATTTTATTATATCACCCCTAATTAATTATTATATGTCATTTACGTATTAAAAAATTAATAATATTTAATAAAAAATAAAATGGACATTTATGATATGTCTGCTTCAATCGTAATTTACTATTTCACCCCTGATTAATTATTTAAGTCATTTAAATATTAAAAAAATTAAAAATATTTAACACAAAAGGTAAAATAGGTTAAAAAAATGATAAATTCACTATTATTTTTTTAAATTAACTTGACATCTTATAGGAGACTCACTTAAATTTTTTACGCAACTATTTTTATAGTAATTTTGCTATATCACTTCTAATAAGTTATTATGAGTAATTTAAAACATGTTTGTTCAGCTACTTCAAAAGTGATATTTGATTGACTGTCAAAATTATATGTGTCACTTGAATTAAAATAAAATAAAAAATATTATAAATCATAATAATTAAAAATTTAAATTATTTTAAAAATATAATTGACTATGAATGCCACAAAAGTTTGAACAAGTAGAGTATTATAAATTACAATATACAACAACTTAAAATAGCAAATTACAATTCCAAAAAGTATTGTAAATTACAAAAGCTAACAACTTAAAATATCTAAAAACATATTAAAAATATTAATTGATCATATAAATTTTATTTGTGTCACATAAATTGTGATAAAAAATAACATATATTGGGCTCATGCTAGCATAGGCCTTTCGATATTTTTTTTCATGTATATGTGTGTGTGTGAGAGAGGAGGGGGGGAGGAGAGATAGAGTATGGATATTTTCTTCATAAAAAATATTTTTCTGCATATGCTTCTATTCGTTTTGAAAAACATAAATTTTCTGCTTCTTCCCAAAAGCAAAAAAAAAAACGGCTTCTGCTTCTTTTTAACCTTCTTTTCAAAAAAAAATATTTTTTTCTCAAAATAAGTATTTTTTTTGGAAAATAAGCAATCCCAAATAGGTACTTTATAAAAGTGCTTCTCAAATAATAGTTGTCTAACAATAATTCCAAACGAACTCTTAATCATACCATCAAATCATACCTATGGTGAGAGGACCTAGGATTTTATTGAAGCAGGTTCAAGATACTATAAAGCACAATGATAATACATACATACATACATATATATACATACATACATATATATATATATATATATTATATATATATTATCATTTTGAGGTGGTGTTTAATTAAAAAAGAATAAATAATTTGACATAAAATTTTCATTTTCTAACAGAAGTATATCAAATTTCTAACTACTTATAAAATTTATTTTTTTCACACTTTAGTATTAAATGTTAAGTATTACTGTTATAAATATATTAATCGAAATTATTGTAACGACCTGCTTTTTGATGAAATATGTGAAATTTGTGAGTTTGTATGATTTGATTATTTTATCCCTCTCCATAGTTGCATTATGATATTTCTGGGGTGTGGGGGTGATTGACATGATTTTCGATGCATTTTGATACCATTTATGCGATATTGTGGTTTCTTATGGCTTAAAGAGCCTTATTTCGGACTTATGTAGATAACTTTTGATCTGTGTGATGAATGACTGAACGGACTATGCAGTAACTCTGAAATATCGATTTTAGGCAAGGTAGACCTTTGGCTTGAGTCTCGGTGCACCCAAGCTCATTTTGACCTATTGGTTGAAAAGTTGGAAAATTTAAAATATGGGTGTTGGACCCACATTTGATCGAAAAAATTTTGGATGAAAAATACGACTTCGCCAGCTGATCTGTAACATTGATTTTAGGGTGGGAACATATTTGGTGTGATTTTATAGCTTTTAATTCTCATTTCGACCCTCGATTTAAAAAAATATGATTTCAACAACTCCAACCACCTTCTCTGATGGAGGTTAAGATATTTTTGAGAAAACACATACTGCAGGCTCTTATGGTTAGTGAACAAATCAACGTGCACCCCATACAAATAGTGCCTCTAAATCTTTAAGGCAAAAACTATAGCTGCTAGCTCAAGATCACGAGTTGGATAATTCTTCTCGTGGGGTTTAAGCTGCCTGGAGGCATAGGCTATGACCTTACTTATTTTCATTAGGACACAACCCAACCTACTATGGATACATCACAGTATACAACAAAGCCATCTGGACTATTTGGTAAGGTCAAAACTGGAGCTGTAGTGAGTTGAGTCTTCAACTTCTGACTCACAAGAATCTGACCACTGGAATTTCACTTTCTTTTGAGTCAATCTAGACATAGGGGACACAATAGATAAAAATCCCTCACTAAACCGTCGGTAATAACCTGCCAAGCCCAAGAAACTCCTGATATCTGATGGAGAGATGGTTCCGGGCTGGTTTCTCAATGCTTCAGTCTTTTGGGGGTCAACTCTAATGCCATCACTGGAAATGATATGACCAAGAAAAGCTATCGACCTTTGCAAAAATTTGCACTTGCTGAATTTGCTGAATAGTTGATGGTTTCAAAGAGTCTGCAATACTATTCTGAGATGGTCTACTGGTCATGCTCACTGCGAGAGTAGACAAGAATGTCATCTATGAAGACTATGATGAATATGTTTAAGTACTGCTTGAACACATGGTTCATCAAGTCCATGAAATATTCTGGGGCATTGGTAAGACCAAAGGACATGACTAAGAACTGTAAGTGACCATACCGAGTTCAGAAAGCTATCTTCAAGATGTTACATTCTCTGACTCTAAGCTGATGATAGCCCGATTTGAGGTCTATCTTGGAAAAGTAACTGGTGCCCTGAAGTTGGTTAAAAGAGTCATTGATTCTAGAAAGTAGATACTTGTTCTTGACCGTAACTCTATTTAACTGATGGTAGTCTATACACATTCTAAGAGAACCATCTTTCTTGCACACGAATAAAACTGTGCACCCCACGGGGACACACTGAGTTTGATGAATCCCTTATCTAGGAGATCCTTCAACTGTTCCTTTAATTCTTAAACTTCTACAGGTGCCATTCTGTATGGCAGAATAGATATGGGATGAGTATCTAGAAGAAGGTTAATTTCGAAGTCTATTTCCCTTTTGGGAGAAACTCTGGGAAGATCTTCAAAAAATACATCAGGGTATTCACATGCTATTGACACTGATTCAAGATTAGGGGTTTCAAAAATGGAGTCCTTGACTCGCACAAGATGATAGACACATCCTTTAGATATCATTTTTCTTGTCCATAGGTAGGAAACAAGCTGACCCCCAAGTGCTGAAGTACTACCCTTCCATTCTAGGACGGGTTTATCTAGAAACTGAAACTGAACAATTTTTTTCTACAGTCGACTGAGGCATAGTAGGAATGAATGTAATCCATGTCGAGAATGACATCAAAATCAGTCATCCCTAATTCAACTAAGCCTGCTGAAGTGACTTTCTAAAAAATCATAATCGGATAGTTCCTATATACCTACCGATATCAGTAATCTATTGATATCAGCTTTTGCTTTGTCAAGAAGTTCTACTGATATCTTGTCCTCTACAGGAGAAGATTTATCAGTAGAAAAACCAAGCAATTGAGATTGTTTAATCTCTTGACTAACTCGAGCAAAGATGTCTTCTGGATTATCAAACTATACAAGGCAGTTTGGTGGTTCAATAACATCAGATGTTTTGCTTTCGATATTTGCTAATGATGGGAAGATTCTGCCTCCTCACCATCCTAAAAATAAAAATCTCTTAAAATTAGATGGAGTAACTCAGTAACTTGACATAACGACACAAGATGAACTAAATCTAGCATTCAGTTTTCCTTTCTATTCCTTCCCTTTTTATCTTCTCACCTTTTTCAGAGCTAAATTTTTTATTTTTTGGATACTTGATAATTCCTTGGAAATTGCTTTCTTTCTCCTCTTAGCCTTAATATCTAATAGAGTAAATGAAACTGAAATCCTCCTTGATAGAATGAAACTAATCTTAGATATCAATTCCTTTACATCAGCAGTTAATGAATTAACAATATTAATCACTCCATTATGTTTTGCCTTGTATTCTTCACATTTTTATACATAAGATAAGCAAGGAGGGGCAAGATCTCCAAACCTTTGACCGAGTTAGTGAACAGATTAAAAAATCTCTATATCTCAGCCTTTCTGCTAATCATTCTTCTCCCATATAAAGGACAACATATCCATCATGCAAAAGTCTACACCGTCGCCAAAAATGCTTGCCACAACAGAAGTCTGTAGAAGGTATGACTAGTAATCTCTTAATATCACTTTTATGACGTTCTAGATGTCCCTTGCAATTATATTGGAATAGACATATCGAGCGATTATGCTTAGTTTGGTTTGTAAGTTCCAATATAATTGGAAAAGATGTCAAGAAAGTCATAAAAGTGATATTGATAGGCTAATAATCAAGCTTTCTAAAGACTTTTGTTGTGGCAAGTATTTCTGGCAACACTGTAGACTTTTGCATAGTGGATATGTTTCCCTCTATATAGGAGAAGAGAGATCAGTAAAATGGCTGAGATATTGAGATTGTTTAATCTGTTTACTAACTCGGGCAAAGGTTTTAATAAGATAATGAACCTGCAGTTATATAACATTTGATAGGCTTAGTAGAGTCAGTTTAGATCAAATATTACGTAACTCTTTGCTTATTAATTTATCAAAACACTTAAAGGTTGAATGAATGAGCTCGCATGGTCTTTTTTCTATATGGTCTTTTATGTTTATAATTTTTTACATCATATTTTTTTCTTGGTTTCTTATATTTATATTTTGATTTTTTTGTATTTCTTATATTTCTAATGTCTTTTTATTTTCTTATAATATCTTTCTTCATATCCAAATTGAGGTGCTATTTTATCTTTGCAACATGCTAAATTTCTTATTAATGTTTTTTCCATTCTTATTTCTTCTCTATATTTTTCACATAGATTTCTATACCATTGTTGTAAAAATTTTATTCTTGCTCCTAGGGTATCTATTATTTTTGCTTCATCCCAACTTTTTATTATTTTTGAACTAAATGGTTTAGGTAATTTACTAAAATATAATCTTCTTATTTCTTTACTTTCTTCTACATTATATGTTCCTTTATAATAATATTCTTTAAATGCCCATGCATACTCATCTATATAGCACATATTACACATTGCTAATTTTAACATTAAATTCCTATTCGTATCTTTCTCTTTATTTTGCTCTTCTTCTTCTGTTGTTATACTACTAAATTCTTCTCTTATAACTATTTCATATTTTTTCAATATTTCTGTTGGTAGTATTTTAGTAGGTATTGATGTTCCTTCTATTTTATTTTCAGATCTTAGTACTTTCTTACTTGCTTTGGCTAGGTTTAAAAACCATAATTTTACTGTTCCTATTAATGTCTTTTCTATATATTCTGGTGTATTTGTTGTATCTATTTTATTATCTAATAATTATTTTGACATGTATCCTACCCATAGTTGCATTGTTTTATTTTTGTCTATTACATAGTCTAAATCTAAAACGTTGTAATTAATTATTTGTTTTGGTGTCCATTTATTATATTCATCCTTTGGATTATATCTTTTAAACTTATTTTTTTAATTATAGGTTGGTTTTCTTATTTCTGATGTACTAGGTATTATATTTTTATCTAGAGTATTTACTTCTGTATTTATTAGTTCTAGATTTTCTTTATTAATTACTTCTTGTTTTTCATTAATTTCTAGTTTTCCTATGTTTTCTAGAATTTTTGTATATGTTTCACTATCTTTCGAATCATAATTATCTATTTCTTCAGCATCTATTGTATTTATTTCTAATTCACTGGTTTTTGGTTCTTTATTTTTTAGTTCTAATTTTTCTTTAAATTGATTTATCTCATTTAATAATTTTTGTTCTTTATCTTTTTCTTCTTTTTCTTTTTATCTCTTTTCATATAAACCTTTTAGCATTTGTAGTTCTTTTTCTAATTCAGCAATCCTACTATTTTTAGTTTCTTCTATTTTTCGTATTTTTTCTGTGGTTTAGTATTTTATTTTATCTATTTTCTTTTTTCTGTCTGTCTCTTCGTTTTCTCTTTCTATTCTTACCATGGTTGCCAACTTATCTTCTAATTTTAATTCTTCTTTTTCTAACATTAAATATAAATGTTCACCTATTTTCTTATATCTCCTTCCTAAATTAGATAATACTATTTTTATTTTTAATCCTTCCTGATTTTCATATGTTTTTTCATCTATTATAAATTCTTCTTTGTTCATTTTATTTAAATGTATATAGGTATGTTGATATAAATATTCTAGACTATCTATTGTTGATTCTAAATTTGATATTTCTTCTTTTTGTGCATTTATTGAGTTTTTACTAACTCCGGCAATTATGTTATACTATAGTCTTTCTATCTTTATTTTTAGTTCTTTACGTTTTTCAGATATTATTTGTTTTAATTCTTTATATTGTTGTGGTTTTTGTACGTTATTCATCTAAATAATATTTATATTATTTTAGTGGATATCTAAATCTAATTTTATCATAATTAATAAATTAATGGAATAAATCCAATTATATGCTACTTCCATAACTTTAATTAGCATAGGCTTTGATACCATTTGGAGGGGGTGCGGATAACTTGGGTAATAAATAGATCTATTATAGTTCTAATGGATCTAACTAGCGGATATATACCAATCAGATCTTTATAGTGGTTGGGATCTCAAATAGGTCTTACTCTTATTTTCTTAGTTGTAAGGGATTCTACTAGCTCGTTATCAAAAATCAAAGGTTATAATATTTGAGTTAAGATTTTTGGCATTAACTCACACTTCTTTTTTTTCTTAGCCTCAACAACTATGTGTTTATTTTCTCTCTTTTTGAGTACACAATAAACTACAAGAGAATACAATGTTTCAAGAAAGTGGAAAATAGAGTTAGAGAAGGTTGACACAGTGTATGTCTCTTTATTTGTCTTTCATTATTTAAATAGTAGTGATTGGACTACTACTAGCCATTGAAAGATAAAAGTAGAAGTCAACCCAAAAGATTTTCCTCTTTAAAAAGGATAATACATATTTAATTTGTATGAATAAGTAAAGACTAAAAAAGAAAATCTAGTGCTGAAGTACTACAATATATCATTTGTTAGAGTTAGTTATTTTTACTATGCCTATTACTATTTCATTGATTCGATTACTACTATATTGCAATGTAACTAGTTACAATAAATTAGATAATTAGTAAGTGAGTTAGTTTGTTAGAATCTTCTAGAATCTTCTAGATTCTTCTAGAATGGGCTATAATAATCCTATAAATAGATAGTTGTATACTCATTGTAACTAACTTCTTTCCCCTTCTTCACATAGTAAAATGATACAGCTTGTTCCTTCTTTGATATAGCTTGTTTCCTACCAATTCCTATTTTCTTTCTTCGATAATCTTAAGCAATTTCATTAGCGTATCAGATCCATGTTCGCAGAGGTTTGTAGAGACATTGATAGAGTTTAGATCTCTATTAAGGAGGAATTCCTAATCTCTATGATAAGTTGAATTTTGAGTTGTTGCAATGAAAGTGTTGATCTCTGTTCTCAATTATTTCCAGCAATTTTGTGTGTTATAAGTAGAGAAAGCGTGTTAGCACTGAGAGTTCATTTTCTATTCCAGCAGAATTTTGATATCTAAATTTGATCTCTACCTCAGCTATTTTTTTAAAATAAAAAATGACAAAAAATTGATCAAAGTGATCCTTTGTTTATAAGAAGATCAGATGTGTCTGGGGCTATTTTGATCTGAATTAAGTTTGTTGGATCAAATAATTATAGAGTATGGAGCAGATCGATAAGAATTGCACTGATGAGGAAAAGAAAATATGGTTTTGTAATAGGTGATTATAGTAAAAATGTATATAGAGAATAATTGCATTAGCAATGGGAAACTTGTAGTGCAATAGTGTTATCATGGTTAATGAGTCCTATTAGTGCAGAAATGTTAAGTGGTATTGTATATGCAACAAGTGAATCTGAAGTATGGGAAGATTTGAGAGAAAAGTTTGACAAGGTAAATCACATGAGACTTTATCAGTTACATAAGGAAATTAGTTACATAAGAAAATTAACTCACTTTCATAAGGAATTGATTCAGTAGCAACTTATTTCACAAAATTGAAGAGCTTATGGAGTGAATGTGATGTAGTAGTTCCTGCACCATTTTGTGCTTATACAAGGTCCAAAGACTATGTAGATCACTTGTCTGAATTGAGGTTTATACAATTTTAAGTGGTTGAATGATTCCTATGATTAAGATAGAAGACAAATTCTGTTAAAAGGAATTACACCGACAATTAATTAGGCCTATGCTATGAGTGTAGAAGATTAAATTCAGCATTTGGCTTGTGCAACTATCAAAAGTGAAAAGACAGATCCAATAACGTTGGATGTGAGTAGAAGATCACAAAACCGTTATGGATCTCAAAATCACAAAGGGAAGAAATATGATTATTGTTAGTACACTAGGCGTACTAAAGAAACTTGCTACAAATTAATAGGCTATCATAATGATTGGAAGCAAAAGGAAGGAAAGGTTAAAATGGTAACTCAAGAGGATCACACCAGTATTTTGGTTTTATAGGAAACAACAATCATGTTTACAGAAGGTCTGGTGGATATTGGAGTCATGGATATCAGTATTGAGTCTAAACAATTGCTCAGCATTCAGCAAACAACATTACTGGTAATAATTTCTATAGAAATACAGGGAATGTTGCTTCAACCAGTCATAAAGGAAATAAGGAGATTCGTAGTGTTATTTTGCCTAAGGGACAAACTTTCACATATGGAGAATATAAGAAAATCATGGAAATGTTAAAGAAGGATACACAAGAAGTGAAGAAAGTAAACATGTCAGGTAATATTATTTGTTCACTATTTCATCACATGTCTCAGGAATGGATAGTAAATTCTGGTGAAACACATCATGTAGCATCAAATAAAGAAGTGCTATCAAAATTCTATAAAGTAGGTAATGTAGAAAAGAATAAGGTGAATCTTTTTCCTGGTGCTATGGTTGATATATCACATACTATAGAAACATATGTTTTTAAAGATGGAATTGTGAAGGATATACTGTTTGTACCTAATTTTAAGCTTAATCTACTATCAGTGTCCAAGATGACTAGACAAATTTCATGTTTTGTTTCCTTCTATCATGATTTTTGTATGTTTTAGGACCTTCACAGTGGACGGGTGTTCACAGTGGAAGAGTGAAGGGGAATGGTAAGGAAACTGGTGGTTTGTACATTTTTAAAGGAAACTCTGAAGTGCCTAGAACACAAAGAATGCAGTCTCATAACAAATTGGTAGCAGAAGTGAAAATGAAAAACTACAATATTTGGCATAAAAGGTTGGGTCACCCCTTATCTCAATAAATAAAGTTGTTGAATATATTGAAACATAGTAAGGATAAAAAAGGTCTATGTCATTTCCATATCTCTCCTTTATCCAAGCTTACCAGATCAACTTTTTTGTTAAGTAACACTAGAGATGATAAATGTTTTGATATTATACATATGGATCTTTGGGGACCCTATTAAACACCAACTTTTGATAAGAAATACTACTTCTTAACAATAATTGATGATCATAGTAGATATTCTTGGCTTGATTTGTTACAAATGAAATCTAAAACTATTATGGCTCTTAAAATAATTATGTTTATGATTCAGACTCAGTTTGGTGCTTATATTAAGGCTATAAGATCTTATAATGATACAGAGTTCTTTAATTCTCAATGCAGTGATTTGTTTAGATCCTTAGGGATTATACGTCAAAGTAATGGTCCTTGTACACCTCAATAGAATGGTGTAGTTAAAAGAAAATACAGAAAGATTTTGAATATAGCTAAATCTATTAAGTTTCTGTCATAAATACCTATTAGGTTTTGGGGTTTAAATGTTAAAGTTGTAGTTTTTCTTATGAATATATTGACTTTTTTAGATATAGAGGGTAAAAGTCCTTACGAAATGTTGTATTATAAACCACCATCTTTGTCATACCTGAGAGTTATTGGATACTTTTGTTATGCTTCAGTGCTAATAAGTGGTGATAAGTTTTCAAAAAGAGCTAAACCTACAGTTTTAATGGGTTATCCGACTACTCAGAAAGGATACTTGCTAATGGATCTGACCACTAACAAATTATTTATGACCATGGATGTTTTTTTCCAGGAACATGTATTTACTTTTTCAGATAAAATTAATGATGAATCTGTTGTAGACTTTCTGAAACAACAAATAAATATAGTGATCATATAGGTGCAGATGCGTATACAGATGATAATCCCTCAGATTCTAATTCACCAATTTTGATTCCTAAAGATTCAGATGCAAAAATGTTAGACACCTTAGTTAATGATTCAAATGATATAGTTCATTGATGATAGGCGTATTTACATGCCTAAAGCACCTTAATGTACCCATATTTTAGCTAAGTTTTGAGGATAAAATATATAATTCATGCACTTTTAGTCCTTTTTCCTGTAAGTGAGCTAACAAACGTGATTAGTAAGTTTTCAGGTATAAATGATGAAGATTTCAGCATTTTATGGATAACTTGACGCCAAATAAAGCTTCACGAAAGAAGGAAAGCAAAGCTTGGACGCCTAGGACTAAAAGTGACGAATGGAAAACCTGTCCCGGGCAAAAACAACATTTCTCAAGACTTTGGGGATCAGCAGTAACTGATTAGGATTAGGATAATGATGCAGTAATTTATTAGGATTAGGATAAGTACGCAGTAGCCTAGTAGGAATAGGATATGAGTATTATAAATACCCTATTTTGCTGAAGCTTTTGATTATTCTGATAATTCTAATTATTCTCATCATTCACATTCTAATTCATTCATCTACAACTCTAAACAATTTGCTTTCAATTAATTCTTGTTTACTTTCTCTTCATCTATTCGACTTAAAATTTCCACAACAAAAGAAGCTACTTGCAAGGTCTTCACGCCACAAAGCCCTACCAACATATACTACACGTGAGATCCTTATATTGGTATGATGATAATGACTATTGTGATTTCCATTGCACCCATGAGTAGCTAAACTTCTCTGTTGGGGTTATGGAAGCCTTATGAGCTACTATCTATTGCTATGAGTTTGTGGACACGTATGTTGCTTATATCATTACTCTCTTCATCTTAATGCAAATTCTTGTGGTTGCAAACACATAGAATACGCCAGTATAGCATTAACTTGTTCGAAAGAAAATTTATATGTCTGGAAAAGAGATAATGTCAAGGTAATAGGGCACCAACCCCTTTTAAAAAGTTAGTACCGTAACTAGATTAACCTTTTGGAGAATTTGTACCATTAGATACGCTTTAAGCTCGAAAGAGTTAGAGTGAAATAATCCTTGATGGTCGAAAGACGCCTGGATTTACCATAGAATACAATTCTCTATAAGCACATGCATGTCTGAATTCATCATAACTCATAGCCAATAGAGACGTATAACTCATAAGGTGGACATAACCCCAACTTTCAATTCTCATTGATTAAAAATCTTACTAAACATTCTTTGTTTTTACTTTGCTATTTTCCGTTTTTACCTTGTTACATTATTGCACGCTACAAAATCCCCCCTTTTTACGAAACTTTCACCAAAAGTCTAATAATCTTTGCTTACTTAGTGACCAAGTATTCTCTGTGGGATTCGACACCCAACCCAGTTGGGTTCTATATTTGACAACGATCGCTTACACTCTTACGAGAGCTGTAGTTTGAGCGTTATCAAATTTTGGCGCCGTTGCCGTGGAATACGGTTGTCTACTAAGTTTGTGATAATTACTAGACCCTTTGGTCAAAGATTCTCGTAATTTACTTTTAGTTGTTGTTTTTGTTTTTTGCAGATTTTTTTTATCCAGTGCATGCCCCATACTCGAAGTTCTGGTCAACCATTATTACCTTTCAATCCTGAACCACATCGTATTGGCAGAATGGAGGCTCAACAGGAAATTGAAAGAAGGGCTGCTCAACAGGAACAGGCTAGACTAGCTGCTCTGGCCGCCGCTCAAGTGCATCAACAGAATATTGATAATCCTGGGCGAGTAACAAATCCTGACGATGAGGATCTAGGTGATGACGAGTTACTAAACCCTAGGCGTGATACTGAGATGGAGACACCAGCCAACAGAAGAAATCGTCAAGCTAGGTTCAGGCCTGAACGCCGAGCCATACCATTCGATGATGATGATGATGATCTTGATGGAGATGGTTCCACAGGAGCCATTATTTCTCCGCCATTGGCACCCGGAGCCAAGTTCAACATCACGAGCACCATGATTCAGTTATTGCAACTCAAGGGATTATTCGGTGGACTAGCAGGCGATGATCTGAATATGCATTTGATCAACTTTATTTCTACATACAAGTCCTTCGACAATCCTGGTGTTGGACAGAATGCAATTCGGTTGCGCTTATTTCCATTGTCTTTATCTGGGGAGGCAACTCTATGGTTAAACGGGCTGACTCCTGATTCTATCACTAATTGGAGGCAATTGAAAGACGCTTTCCTAGAAAGATTCTTTCCGCCATCCAAGAGAGCACAATTGAGAGATGAAATCAGCAATTTTTGTCAGCTTCTAACTGAAGCCCTCCACGAAACATGGGAGAGATTCAAGAAGAAGCTTATGAGGTTCCCAAACCATCACATGACCAATGTTCACTTGATTGTTCAGGCAAGTGATATGCTAGACCGGATGACGAAGCAAAGTAGGGCGTGGCATACCAGAGATTCTGAGGTAGCAAGCCCCACTTTTTCTATAGGCATGACTGCAGAACAAAGGGGAAGAGAAGAAGAACGTGATCAAGATTTGGCGCACATGAAAACACAAGTGGATCTTCTTACAAAGCATCTACTATCAGGGAAGACCGAAAAAGTCAAAGCAGTTGCATCAAAAGGAAGAAAGGAATCCGATTCTAAGGAAGAATCCAACTACGTGAACAATCAGGGGGGTTTCCGAGGCAATGCCCAAGGAAACCAAGGTTGGAACTATTATGATAATTCTGGAAATAAGGACCGGGATCAAGGTAGTTGGAAGAACAAGACTGATAGGAGTGGCGTGTATATTCCTCTTGGACGACGAGAGGCCACTGCATCTGGTTCGGGAAATATATCAATGGAAGATATGATGGCTAAGCTGTTGAAAAGAGTGGAAGCAACCAGCACGGGAGTAACTGAGGTAATAAATGACTTGGCCTCAATGAAGCAATTGGTTGACTCACATTCCACTTCAATAAGACAGCTGGAACAACAATTGAGTCAAATTTCAGCCACATTAAATCAAAGAAAAACTGGCACCCTACCGAGCGACACAGTGCAAAACCCAAGAAATGATGGAACATGCATGGCTGTTACTACCAGAAGTGGTAAGGTGCTGGAAAATTCATTCCAAAGCAAGCAAGTGGCCGAAGATATCGTAGATAATACAGAAGAAGATGACGCCATCAAAACTGATAAAGACGTTCATGGAGTCATCCTTTCACGTCACAGCCTGAAAAGATCTCCGAACCTAAGCATGATGAAAAGAAAGTCGTGGAGAAAACAATTCCCCTTCCACCACCTCCTTTTCCGCAAAGATTAAAGAAGAGAGCTGATGATACCAAGTTTAATAAATTCATATTAATGTTAAAACAACTGACCATTAGTGTTCCCTTGGTTGAGGCACTAGAACAAATGCCAGGCTATGCAAAATTTATGAAGGATCTTTTAACAAAGAAGCGAGCAGCAAGTGGTGAGTTGACAGATGCTGTTCATCATTGTAGTGCAATTGCTACCAGATCACTAGTTCAGAAGAAGGTCGACCTAGGAGCCTTCACTATTCCTTGCACTGTCCGATCTTTGAATTTTGCCAAAGCATTATGCGATTTAGGAGCCAGCATCAATTTGATGCCATTATCCATTTACAAAAAGTTGGGGTTGGGTGATCCTACTCCAACCAATATGAGGCTTGTGATGGCTGATAGGTCGGTAAAATGACCTGTTGGTATTTTATGTGATGTATTGGTGAAGGTTTCTTCATTCATCTTTCCGGCGGACTTCGTTATTTTGGATTGTGAGGTAGACTCTGAAGTTACCATAATCTTGGGGCGCCCTTTCTTTGCAACAGGAAGTGTGCTTATTGATTTAAGAGCTAATGAGCTTCTATTCCGGATGAATGACGAAGTAGTCCGCTTTGATGTATGTAAATCAATGAAGCAACCCAAAGATCTGAACGTGTTCTCGGTAGCTGATGTTTATGTTGATGATGAGAAAGAATTACCTGTAGAGGAGCAACTTGTTGATGACCCATTGGCGGTTGTGCTTATGAATGTTGAGCATAAGGATGCTGAAAAATATGAAGAAACTATTTGTGCTCTAACAGGATTAGGGACATATCCTCATGCTCCCAAGAAGCTGGACCTTGATCTCAAAAACCGACCTACATCACCAGCTAAACCATCCATTGAGAAGCCACCCACATTAGAATTGAAGAAGCTGCCTAGTCATCTAAAGTATGCATTCTTAGGAAGCGATAACACACTTCCGGTTATTGTGGCGACAGGTTTAGGTGAGCAGCAAGTTGCAGCTCTCATCACAGTTCTATGAAAGTACATGAGAGCCATCGGTTAGACCATCGCTGATATCATTGGTATTCCGCCTGGGATTTGTACACACAAGATTCAGCTTGAAGAAAATTGCTTACCCACTATTGAGCATCAAAGGCGTCTGAATCCACCTATGCAAGAGGTGGTGAAGAAAGAAATTATTAAATGGTTAGATATAGGGGTTGTGTATCCAATCTCCGACAGTAAATGGGTAAGCCCGGTACAATGTGTACCAAAAAAAGGTGGCATGACGGTAGTTGTGAATGAAAAAAATGAGTTAATTCCACTCAGACCTGTCACAGGGTGGAGAGTATGCATGGACTACCGCAAGGTGAATTCTTGGACCCTTAAAGATCACTTTCCAATGCCCTTTATTTACTAAATGCTTGATCGATTAGCAGGGAAAGGATGGTTTTATTTCTTAGACGATTATTCCGGCTATAATCAGATATGTATTGCCCCCGAAGATCAAGAGAAGACAACGTTTACATGCCCCTATGGTACGTTTGCCTTCAAACGTATGCCATTTGGGCTATGTAACGCACCCACCACTTTTCAGCGTTGTATGATATCCATTTTTCTGATATGGTGAAAGACACGCTGGAGGTATTCATGAACGATTTTTTAGTTGTGGGTGAGTCGTTTGAATCGTGCTTGACAAATCTAAGTATGGAGTTGCAGAGATGTGTTGAATTCAACCTAGTATTGAATTGGGAGAAGTGCCACTTTATGGTGAAAGAAGGTATTGTTCTTGGGCATAAAATCTCCAAAAGAGGAATTGAGGTGGATCGAGCTAAAATTGAAGTTATCAAGAAACTACCACCCCCAATTTCGGTCAAAGGAGTTCGTACTTTCCTCGATCATGCAGGTTTCTACCGAAGGTTTATCAAAGACTTCTCCAAAATTGCTAGTCCATTATGCAAACTTTTGGAGAAAGATGCAAAGTTTGACTTTAATAAAGATTGTGTGAAGGCATTTGAATGCCTCAAAGAGAAGCTAATTGAAGCTCCTATCATAGTAGCACCAGATTGGTCTTTACCGTTTGAAGTCATGTGTGATGCTAGCGGGATAGCTTTGGGTGCTGTACTTGGCCAGAGAAGAGAAAAGTTATTCCATCCAATCTACTATGCAAGTAAGGTCTTGAACGAAGCCCAAAAAAACTATACTGTCACAGAACAAGAGCTTCTAGCAGTTGTGTATGCCTTCGAAAAGTTTTGTGCTTATTTGTTAGGAACCAAAGTGATAGTTCATACAGACCATGCAACCCTTAGATATCTGATGACAAAGAAAGATGCAAAACCAAGGCTAATTCGATGGGTATTATTGCTGCAAGAATTTGATTTCGAGGTAAAAGATAGAAGAGGTTGCGAAAACCAAGTGGCTGATCATCTATCTAGACTCGAGAATGAGCATATAGCACAGCAAGATCTTGAGATTGACGATACCTTCCCCGATGAAGAGATTTTAGCCACAATGATAGACGAGTTACCATGGTATGCAGATTTTGCAAACTTCGTGGTGAGTAATATGATGCCTACGAGTCTATCATTTCATCAAAAGAGGAAGTTCATGCATGACGTGAGACACTACTTCTGGGATGATCCATATTTGTTTAGACGATGCACGGATGGTGTTATTAGGCGATGTATATCCCATGTTGAGTTGCCGAATATATTGGAAGCATGTCACACTTCCCAAGTTGGCGGACATCACGCAGGTAATCGGACAACAAGGAAGGTATTGCAAAGTGGCTATTATTCGCCTTCGATATTTAAAGATGCCTACGACTTTGTGAGAAGATGCGACCAATGTTAGAGACAAGGTGCGATTTCGAAACACCATGAGATGCCCATGTTGAAAATCCTTGAAGTAAAGCTCTTTGATGTATGGGGTATCGATTTTATGGGTCCATTCATGAATTCGTTTGGAATGAAATATATCCTAGTTGATGTAGATTATGTTTCAAAATGGGTCAAAGCAGTAGCATTGGCTGATTATGAAGGAAAACGTGTTGTTGCATTCTTGAAGAAAAACATCTTCTCTCGTTTTGGGATATCACGTACTATCATAAGCGATGGAGGATCTCACTTTTGCAACAAAATGTTCAAATTCGTGTTGGAAAAATATGGTGTCAAGCAACATAAGGTAGCCATGCCTTATCACCCACAAACTAGTGGACAGGTAGAGGTTTCCAATCGAGAGATCAAGCAAATCCTTGCTAAGACTGTAAATGCGAATAGGAAAGATTGGTCTCAGAAGTTGGACGATGCACTATAGGCTTATAGGACTGCATTCAAAATGCCAATTGGCATGTCCCCGTACCAACTAGTTTATGGGAAAGCTTGTCATTTACCCATTGAGCTCGAGCACAAAGCATTGTGGGCGTTGAAGAAACTGAATTTGAATTGGGATGATGCTATGAACTTGAGGTTGGAGCAGCTGAATGAGATGGATGAATTCCGTCTACATGCATATGAAAGATCAGACCTCTACAAGGAGTGGATGAAAAAGTATCATGATCAGCGGATTGCTCAACGAAACTTCCAAAAGGGTAATATGGTACTTCTTTTCAATTCCAGACTAAAGCTATTCCCAGGTAAGTTAAGGTCCAAATGGTCGTCCGTACAAGATTAGCCAAGTCTACTCGTCTGGAGTAGTTGAGCTAGAAGACAATAATGGTGTTGTCATTAAGGTGAATGGACAACGAGTAAAACCATATATCGGGCCCCTTGACTCGATGAACTATATGGCCACTATCTATCTCGACGAAGTCTAAGTACTCGAGGTAACTATGTCGTGCCGCGATAATAAATCAAGCGCTTGATGGGAGGCAACCCATCATGATTTTTTCATTTTCTTTGCATTTGTTTTTACTAAATAAAAATCCAAAAAGAAGAGTCGAGCCACGACCGAAACTAAGGCGCTTGATGGGAGGCAACCCATTGTTCTAATCTTTTTTGTCGTTTTTGAGTGAATGTAGGTGCAAGAGGTATAAAAGAGGAGATTGGTTTCAAATTTCAATTTGGAAGTATTGCATAGTGAAGGTGGTAAGTTTGGAATGAAGAAGCGAAAGGCTATGGGTTAGGCATTGCTTATGAAAATATAGGCTAAGAACAAGTCAAGGCCTATGAAAATCTAGGCCACGAACAAGGCAAGGCCTATACTATGGCCTAAGCTCTCGGATTCTAGAGTGCCATAGCATAGGCGCCACCTATGCTCAACAATGCCATAGCATAGGCGCCGCATATGCAAAAGCATTTTGTCTTTGAATCTCATATTCCATCGCATAGGCGCCGCCTATGCCTAACAATGCCATAGCATAGGCGCCGCCTATGCCCAACAATGCCTTGCATAAGACGCCGCCTATGCCAAGCATAGGCAAAGCATTAGGCGCCTCCTATGGTCACTTTTGGTCTCCAAATCTGATTCCAAATGGGTCAAAACCCGACCCAAGCTTGTCCTATAAATAGAACCTTAGTCTTAAATCAAAAACACATTGCAATTCACCCTAAAGCGCCGCCTACCTCTCCAAATTCTCTCAAAAATTTTCCTTTTGCTCTTTTACTTTGCAAGAACATCTTCCTAGGCCATCAACCAAGTAAGTACTTCTTTGTTCTTCTTTTATATTCCGTAAGTACTACACTACTATGTCTATAATGAATTGTTTAATCTTAAAGTAGTATTTATGATTTGAATATGGTTGATTTGTTGTGGTGAAACTAAGTGAGTGAAAGAATACGTAAGGATGCTCTTGACTTGTTTCCAACTTGTATTTGATTTTGATACACTGTCATACTTTTGTGGAATTGACATAGTCTAGAACATTGCATAACTTTGTAACTTGAAAGCTTGCTTGAATGACTTGTTTATTGCAATGAAAATCATGGTTAACTACAAACATAAGATGTTGTGATTATTCCAAGCCATAAATTGATACAATATCTATGTAGTTGTTTTATTCAAAGTGATGCATTAGTACAAAACATGAAAGCATTACCAAGATTACATGATCTAGAATTGAGAAAGGATAGTTAAGAGGATATGAAAGGTATGACTGCACTAATTATATTGTTGGAACATAACACCTAAACGTATATCGATGAAATCTGAGTAATCGACATCGTTCACTTCACTAGTTCGTACAAACAAACTAAGTGTGGGGTGGTGATACTACTGCTTGTTTATTGATTGTATCCACCGAGATGAAGCTATCATGACTATTATTTTAATCTCAGGTACAATGGCACCAAAAGCAAGACAAGGGAAAGAAAAAGCTACCACTTCACAAAAAGGCCAAAAAAGGGGACAAAAAGAGCAAGGAGAATCGTCCTCGCTGCAAATACCTCGCCGCATGTTTGGAATTAAATGGGTCCTAGAGGAGGAAGGAAAGGAGTGGTATAGGAACAATAAAGAAAAAAAATATGTTCATGTGGAGTTGATACACAAGGAAAGCCTAGAAAAGAAAGAACCGCGCATGTTCGCCAAGATCATGGTGTTACATCTTGATTTCATCTTCTGAGACATGGGATAATGCAATCTCGATCTAACACGAGAATTCTATGCCAACTGGCCACTGAAAACTACAGGAAATGAAGTAAAGATTCAGGGCCAAGTTCTGCAACTAAATGCGGAGTTCTTCAACTCCTTTCTGGGGTTGCCATCTGTTGATCCATCACCACTCAAAGATCTATATAATAGACCTCCGTACAAGCAAATTAGACACACATTATGCAGAACAAGATCTATGGCACGATGGAGCAGACACAAGGACACCGGTCGGCACAACACCTTCCCATATGCTTCCTTGAATAGAGAAGCTCGGATATGGATGAGAATAGTCAACTCTTGTCTGATTCTAGGAACCTAGTACATGAAGATTACACGATATAGAGTGTGCTTAGTATACGCATTGATGACGAATGTCCCTATCAACATTGGGGCAATTATTCGATCTACAATGCGAAAGGCCAGGCTACACAAGAGGTCTCACTTCAGCTTTGGCAATCTGTTGACCGCAATATTGAGGAAGGAAGACATCGAAGAGGAACCGGCTGATCATAAGCTTCCACACAACGCAAAGAAGGTTGACCTCACAAAGGTTAAAGATGCTAAAACCACACATGATGTCAATCTTACCACTGCGGAAAGACATGCTTGGGATGAGAGTTTCTTTCGCTATCTTTATGGCATGACTCGGTTTATCATGATGAGCAGAGGTCGTGTTCCAACTGATACAGAGCTCCAACAGCTGGATTATGACTACCCAATGAATGAGCATGCAAGGCAAATGTATGGAGTAGGTGTGTACTTTGAGGAACCTCTTGATGACGATGTGCCAACCGATGATGATCGTCGAATGCCAGACTCCGATGTGGAGGAGAACTCTGATGGCGATGACTATGATGATGATTCTGACGATGGGGGTATGACCCCAGACATAGAGGAGGAGTCCGACTAACCAGGTTCTTCTTATTTATTTTCCACTGAGGGCAGTGTGTCCCGTCTAAGTGTGGGGTGCTGGTATTTGCATGCTATACTTCCTTATCTGCATTTGCATTCATTTATGTTTGTTTTTTTTGTTTTTTTTAGTAGTTAAGTTAATTTTTTTTAAAATTTTTAACTTTGCAAGAAATTGTTCTGATAGGCAGCATGGTATTACGACAAGAGTCTGTGATAAAATCATTACTATTGAGATGTTTAGGCTCTAATAGTGACTCATTATGTGATAATTGTGTGGTTCAATTTCTTCATCTGTTGGGTCAAGAGTCTATACTGCTTCCAATAAAGTCGACCATGTGCCTTGTGTGTGTGAGATGATAGTATATTCTATGTTTCTGGCTGATGCTAGAACTTTCCTGGAATGTATGTAAAGCGAAATAAAGAGTGTGAGTTTAGGAGATGATTTAGGCATTTCTTTGGCAACCTATGATTCTTTACCTTCATTTTATCTACCCATGGACATCATCCTAGATAACCCCCTTTGAGCTGTTAGCCTATTTTTCTTTGACAACCTCATATGTAAGCCTAATCCATTTTTTTCAAGATCATAATTTGATCCAAATTCCTAAGTGCTTTAAATTGTAAAGTAATGTGACAAAATAAGAGAAAATTGGGTGAGAATAGTTCCTTAGAATGTATTGGTGCTTGAATTTGTTATGAAAAATAATTGTTATCATAAGAGGTGCGTTATGAAAAGAAAAAGGAAAGAAAAATAAAAAGTTAATTCTGTTCAAAATTGAAAAATAAAAGAGGTAAGAAAGGGTGGTAGATTAAAAGAAAGAAGAAAGATTGTTTGAAAGAAAGCATAAATGGCATAATGTGATGTATTAAAGCGCTTAGGAACATAGTCACTATTTCTGGCCAAAATAGTCCTACTTGTCCCATAGCCTACATTACAACCTGTAAAGACCTATTTGATCCTAAGCTTAGCATTCTGATATTTAGTGGAGCATTACACTAAGGGCAAGCCTATGGTCATCAGTTGCAACATATGAATTCTTTGTGAGAGTGAGAGCAAGGATAATCTTATACCCATGTTCGAAATATATACAATACTTGTGAGTGATTATGGGTGATACCTTATGTGAGACACACATGGTTGATGAGTTTTGGGTAGTTGTGTATGATTCTTTGTGCCTTAACTTTTGGATACGAATTAACCATCATCACGAGTCTATGTTGGAGGTTGAATTGTTTCTAGTAGTGATCAGAAAACTACTCCTTGTAATAAGTGCATGCCTGTCTTGATGAATATTTTGTGTTGTTACTGTGAAACCCTAAGTAGATGTTTATATGGACATGATATTTTGTTCGAGGACGAACAAAGCTTTAAGTGTGGGGTGTTGATGATAGGCGTATTTACACGCCTAAAGCACCTTAATGTACCCATATTTTAGCTAAGTTTTGAGGACAAAATATATAATTCATGCACTTTTAGTCCTTTTTCTTGTAAGTGAGCTAACAAACGTTATTAGTAAGTTTTCAGGTATAAATTATGAAGATTTCAGCATTTTATGGATAACTTGACGCCAAAGGAAGCTTCACGAAAGAAGGAAAGCAAAGCTTGGACGCCTAGGACTAAAAGTGATGCATGGGAAACCTGTCCCGAGCAAAAACAACATTTCTCAAGACTTTGGGGATCAGCAGTAACTGATTAGGATTAGGATAATGATGCAGTAATTTATTAGGATTAGGATAAGTACGCTGTAGCCTAGTAGGAATAGGATATGGGTATTATAAATACCCTATTTTGCTGAAGCTTTTGATTATTCTGATAATTCTAATTATTCTCTTCATTCACATTCTAATTCATTCATCTACAACTCTAAACAATTTGCTTTCAATTAATTCTTATTTACTTTCTCTTCATCTATTCGACTTAAAATTTCCACAACAAGAGAACCGCTACTTGCAAGGTCTTCACGCCATAAAGCCCTACCAACATATACTACATGTGAGATCCTTATATTGGTATGATGATAATGACTATTGTGATTTCCATTGCACCCATGAGTAGCTAAACTTCTCTGTTGGGGTTATGGAAGCCTTATGAGCTACTATCTATTGCTATGAATTTGTGGATTCGTGACACGTATGTTGCTTATATCATTACTCTCTTCATCTTAATGCAAATTCTTATGGTTGCAAACACATAGAATATGCCAGTATAGCATTAACTTATTCGAAAGAAAAGTTATATGTCTGGAAAAGAGATAATGTCAAGGTAATAGGGCACCAACCCCTGTTAAAAAGTTAGTGTCGTAACTGGATTAACCTCTTGGAGAATTTGTACCATTAGATACGCTTTAAGCTCGAAAGAGTTAAAGTGAAATAATCCTTGATGGTCGAAAGACGCCTGGATTTACCATAGAATACAATTCTCTATAAGCACATGCATGTCTGAATTCATCATAACTCATAACCAATAGAGACGTATAACTCATAAGGTGGACATAACCCCAACTTCCAATTCTCATTGATTAAAAATCTTACTAAACATTCTTTATTTTTACTTTGCTATTTTCCCTTTTTACCTTGTTACATTATTGCACGCTACAAAATCCCCCTTTTTTACGAAACTTTCACCAAAAGTCTAATAATCTTTGCTTACTTAGTGACCAAGTATTCTCTGTGGGATTCGACACCCAACCCAGTTGGGTTCTATATTTGACAGCGACTGCTTACACTCTTATGAGAGCTGTAGTTTGAGCGTTATCATTGATGATCAACCAGATAGTACTACATTGCCATATGTGTGTGTTCTCCTAAGAAGAACACCTAGGATATCCAAACAACCTACTTGGATGAAGGATTATGAAACACTGGGGAAAAAAGGGACAAGATATCCACTAGCCAACTATCTATCTATCAAAAGGTTATACTTAGCTATCAATTCTATTTAATAACCTTTTTACAATGGTGGAATCTCAGTGTTTTAGTCAGGCTTCGAAATATTAAGGATGGATTGGGGCTATAAAGTTAGAGATCAGAGTACTTAAAGACAATGAAACTTGGGAAGTTGTTGATCTACCTCAAGGAAAAAATTCATTTAATCAAAATGGATGTACAACATTATGTATAAAGCCAATGGTGATATTGAAAGGCTCAAGTCAAGGTTGGTACCAAAAGGATACAGTCAACAAGAAGGTTTGGACTACCATGCGCCTTCTCCCCTAATTCCAAGATAGTTACAGTAGGATGTGTCATAGACCTAGTAGTTTCAAGAGGCTGGTTTATGTATCAAATGGATGTATATAATGATTTCTTGCAAGGAAACTTAGATGAAAAGGTATATATTGAAATGCCAAATAGTTTCAATAAGGAAGAAACATAAAAGAATGTAAGGCTGATCAAGTCACTATATAAACTTAAACAATCCTCAAGACAATGGAACATCAATCTTACTTCAGTATTAACCAGTGCAGGATATAATCAAAGCACTTATGATTACTCTTTTTTCACGTTGAAAAAGAAAGAAATGAATGGTTGTAGTGTTGGTGTATATAGATTATTTACTCATTACTGGAGATAGTGCAACCATAATATATGATGTCAAGGAAAAATTGCATTAACATTTCAAGCTAAAGGATTAAGGAGAACTTAAATATTTTCTTAGCATTGAAGTTTTAAGATCAGAAAAGAGGTAATATTGAACCAAATAAAAAATATTCTAGAGGTCATAGCTGAGACAAGGCTTACTGGTGTAAAACCATATCTTACACCACTAGAGTCAAATTCTAAGCTAACCTAAATAGAATTTTACAAAGCCACTAGTAAAATTAGAGACATTATTCTTCATGATGCTACATCTTATCAAAGGCTTACTGTGTAAAATCATATATGCTACTATTACCAGGCCTGACAATAACTAGTTGTACAAGCCTTAAGTCAGTTTATATAATAACCAAAGAAGTTTTATTCTGAAGCTGCTAATAGGGTAATCAAGTACTTAAAAGGTTCTATAGGCCAAAGGATTCGGCTGATGTAACTCCCCATATTTTTGAGCTAGAATTCAAATAGTAGTTCCTTCGCATAAAAACTTGAACCCAGTTATTCTATGTATATATATGTGTTATTATCAAATATATGGTATGGGAATATCTTTGTATATGAATCAAGGTCATAATATCCTCCTAAGTCAAAGATTAGTTGAGGACATTAATATCGATAGAGTTTTGATGGATGCTCCAGCTAGGGTCTACTTTAGATGAATGTATCTCCTAAAATATATTGATTCAAGTATGATACTATAAATCAAATGAAATTTCTTTGAGTTGTCTTTCCAATACATCTAGTTTTACCTTAATCCGACATCGAAATAGGAAGTTATGCCTATTTTACCTGGCTGATAGACTATCAACTAGTTGACAAGCCATCATCCAAGTTATCAACCTTAGGTAGAATCACTAAAGAAGGTGATGACTAGGCTGATAGGCTATTAACCAACTGATAAGCCATCATCCAAAGTCATAAACCTTAGATAGTAACTCTGAAGGAGTTGACGACTTGGCGGATAGGCAATCAACCAGTTGACAAGCCGTCAACCTTACAGGAAGTTATTTTAGAGTATTTCTATATTATTAAAGAAAATATTTTATAAAACGAAGTGTAAAGGTTCACAATGTTTCCTCAGATTATGCTTTACAAAAAAATATTCGCTACAGTTTTTAATTTTTAGATTTAAGAGTGAGTCCTTTTACACTTAGACAGTATGATTTGTAGATAGAATACTAGCACAGCTTTTAGAAATAAATGTTATGACTCACTAGATTTATAAAGCATGATTTTCTTCTTATTATTTCAGATTTTAGTTTTTAGATATTCCAGCTTATGTGAGTCACTTACATTTAGCATGCATGACTTTATAAATTGTGATGACATTATGTTTTACTTATGCATTCACCCCTATATACTCGCTACATTCTCAAAGTACTGATCCGCATATATTCCTCTGTCCTACATTGTCTCATAATGTCGGTACAAGTTTTAGTATGCACATTCAGAATCAGACAGTTGTAGATTTCAGCCAGCAAGATGATGAGTCCTCCTACTTTGGGGAATTTAGTTAGATTTATTTATGTTCTTTACTTTCTTAATCATATGTATTGATTAGTGATAGTTGTGGTCGCGTCCTAGCTATATATAGTCAGTATAGTAGAGGTTTCACAGATGTCAGTTAGAGTCAGTCAAGTAAATTTAGTTTTCATCCTTTAGATTTATCAGATTGTAAAGATTTATCAGTATTGTAATTTCACAAATTTCATCATTTTATGTTTCTGCATAGTAAACTTAGTCATGTTATACATATTATTTAGTTGCTTATAAGTTATGCTAGTAGAAGGGTTAGCTTTGGATCATTTGTGGTCCTAAGCACTGTGTTACATTTCGGGATAGATTTTTAGAGCGTTACAAGCATGGTATCAAAGAACAGAGTTCAAGTGTCCTAGGGTTTCTATGAAGCCATGTCTAGTAGAGTCTTGCGGAATAGTATGGAGATGTCTGTACTTTTCTTTAAGAGGCTACAAAGCATTTAAAAAAAGTTTTCTTTCTTTCTTACTCTAGATTGTGCAATAAAGTTGTTTTATAAAAATCTCTTATGTATTCATGTGTTACCCCAAAATTCTTTATATATGTATTATTATTGAGATAACATAACTAGCATGTTCCAGTTCCTCCCCAGATAATGCTCTCAGGTCTGCTAGCATAGGTTTTAGAAGTTCTATAAAAGGAGGCTTGAGAGGATCTCCCTAGAATATTAAGTCCTTTAAGTTAACAGTTATGTCCTCATCCTTATGAGTTGTTCAGTGGGGTAGAATAAGATATGCATTCAGATTCCTCATTATTCCTTTAATATATATAGTGCTCATAAGAGGAGATAGTATAAACCTAGACTGTTGAATAGGGTTTGCATTGAGGGATATTACAACCTAGAGAGTTATCATTCATAGTAGTAGAACCTTTTTATAGTTGGAAGTATGGGTATAGAAGTGTAGTAACAAGAAAAGTGGGAATGGCAATTGATAGACAGTATAGAGATAAACTTATGCATGTTATAGATTTTATGTTATTGTGATATGTCCTGGTATGTTAGTTTAGTTCAAGGTAGATAAGGATTTATTAGTTAAGGTGAATTACTATTTGCTTAAGGTATGAAAGAAGTTATTGGTGGTAATTATTATGTTAGAAAGGTATAGATTATTAATGAAATATTTAGTGGTTTAGTATTATTAAGTTAGGCTTTCCTTGAGGGTGCAGAGGAGTTTAGATGAAACTTATAGGACTATGAAAGACATTTAGGTATATAGATAGGTAAATAGTAATGATGTGCATAAGGAGGATGTGTTAATGGATTGAAAATAAGATAGGCCATATGATTATGATTGATTATTGTTGTTATGAGATTCTAGTAGATTAGTGTTTCTTGATGTTTTGTTCTATAGATTCCAAGTGAGATTAGTATGTGAGGTTGGGTTGCTAATCATTCCTAGCAATAGACACTAAGTTTAAATAGTAGATAGTCATCAAGGTGGATGTAATGATCTCTTGGTTAGTATGGCTAGTTGTATGGAAGTGATCTAGTAGGGTTGAACAGCGTATGCAAAAGCTTAAGTTCATTTGTTCACAATTTAATATGAAGTTACAGGTATGATGTAGAGGTGTGCCTAAGGTGATAAGGGGATTTGTTATTTTCAAAATTTATTAAGTGTTGAGTGGTGAGTAGTACCCTTGAATTGATAAGTATGAATGAGGCTATGTGGTATATGATGTTCTATCCAAATAACTTATGAGTTATAGATTGATGATGTTGGGTATGTTGGTGTAAGTTTACAGATGTAATATTGGTTGACTACGAAAGAAGTTAGTATAGTTCAATAAGGGTTTGGAGATATCCATGTTAGGTTAGTGTTTAAGTTGTTATATGATGACTTTTTGGGCTATATAAATCTAAGAGTTGAATCTTAGAAGGAGGTATTAGAATTAGGTATTACACGTGAAGATATAGTTCTTCAGGGTAAGTTTAGTTTTATGTGTATTGATTATACGCCAGACTCTAAAGTAAAGTGATTTTAGTTTAGATTAGAGTTTATTTAGTAGTTCACAGACTTAGAGTGATTGCTTAAAGCTAAAGGGGAGATGATAGAATGAGCAACCAAGTCAGGCTCTCAGATTTTAGTAGTAATGCCAGTATGTTATAGAATATTAGCAAGTGAGGGTGAGGCTCAACCCATTCCTATTTCAGTATTTTTAGTTATCCCAATACCTCCATCTACTTACGCCTTACATGTAGGCTCCATGACCACAGTTTATATTTATGCATCTTATAGAAAAATCATGTATACTTCCATTTTCTAGCATAAGCTATTCCAGTTCACTCAATAGTATAGATTATCTTCCATGACATCATGGATTCTAAAATCAGATCATGCAGATCATAACTCATGTACTCATAGTTTATAGTATGCTTAGCTCTCATAACTCCTGCTAAGCTCCTAATGATTGGAGAGATTCAGTTTATAGACATGTATGCCCTCAATTAAATCACTTTGATGAATCTATGATGTTGATTCTTTATCCTCAGGCCTCAGGTAAGTGTTAAGTTTCATATAGTATCTTTCCATGCTTTAAGGTCGCATGTTCTAATCTTTTAGTGACTTCTCCTTATGTAATGATAGTGGTGATGAGTAAGTGTTTCTTATTGATGAAATATCATTGTATTCTTGTTCTAGATAAGGCCAAGAATGTGAAGTAATATTCGAGGCCAAGTCTTTGATATATGTTGTGGTTAGTTGAAATTTGGGTGTGTATGTTCTTGGGGAAGTGCTTAGGAGTGGTTGTGATAGAGGTTTAGAGAATACAAGGAGTATGCCATTATAGGTGGTTGTTTAGACGTCCATATGAGGTTATAGCCATAGGCTTGAATGTCATGTTGGTGTATAAGTGGATGAATGTGGTGCGCATTAGTTTCTAACTTTCCCGACCTTAGAATGTAAATCCTTAAGTGAATTCATGATCGAGGTTGTCAATATCACATCTCGTGTAAGTTTTAGATTTTTCAGGCTAGGTTTGATGGTAAAAACAGTGAGGTAATGCGATATGGTTATGGTGCATTGTATATCACGTGGATAGAGAGCAACGCAATGCATCGCATATCACATCGGTAGTCCAGTTCAATTATTGTGTTATGTGTAGTACCCTATAATTTTGAGTTATGCTTAACCTTGGTGAGAGGACTTAGTTTAGTTTAGACCTTAGTAGATAGGTTTATTAATACCCATGTGAGAATTAGAAGTTGAATCAAGTGAGTATGGTATTTAAAGGGAATAGTATAGTTGAGGGAGTATTCAAGAAAGTTGCTAAGCTTGAAAGTAAGAAGGTGCATTGCCTAAGGCCTAGAAATTCTAACATAGTTTATAATGTATATGTCTATGTTCCAAGCTATAGAGTTGTATTAGTGTTGTGATTCCCTAGTCGGATGTATTGTTCAAATCATGCCCAAAATTCTTTGCTCCCTAATATCGTTAGAACTTCCTAAAAGAGTGTTGAAGAAATACCCTATTTGGGTATGAGCATTCAGTACGAACTAGTTTGTGTAGCAAGCAGTCCAGTTTAACAATCAGACAAACAAATTTATATAGTCTTCCATTTTCCACTTTATTCTAGTCATACTACCTGAAGTTTCCTGAGTATGTCCATTCTAAGAGGTAATGGGTTTGTATCCATGTAAATTGTAAATTGAGTTCGGTACACACATCATGTATCAATTTTAGTTTCAGATATTAAAGCCATGATTCAGTTCGTGAGTATCCTCTGTATCATATTAATCTTTTCCTAGTATTTCAACCAAATCAATATCATTCAATGATGAACTATCCCAAAAGGAGGATATTGTAATACCCCGAGTTTTCATGTTATAAACCTCTTATTTTTTTCTCATGAGATCAGATCCAGCATAAAGTAATGGTTACTCATAAGTTGACACTCTCATTTCTATCTTAACAATATAGCTATTTTCATGAGAATTCATGCACTCACAAATTAGTTTAGTAGCTCATTATGCTCAAGATTCAGTGATTTAGTTTATTTTAGTTGTGCATGATAGCGTATACCCTCAGATTCCTCAGTATTTTCGACTTAATTAGCCACATTTGAGGATGAATATTTCCAAGGGGGAGATAATGTAATACCTCATATTTTCGTGCTAGAAGTCTATCTGTCATTCCTGCTCATCTAAGCTCTAATCCAAATGATTTCCATGTGAATATAAGTTTCAAAATCATTATCATAGTCTATGAAGTGGTTTAGAGGTGAAAAATGTTCATAGCAATGACTTAGAACAAAGTGGAGCTAAGATTATTTGATTCGTCCAATATTTGGAGTTTGATTCTACAAGGGTGTACTTTAAACGCGTATAACTTTTTATATACGTGGTATTTTTCATCTCAAAACCCACCAAATTGTACATAATTGAATGAGTTTTCCAATGATAACAATTTTGCAAAAAACTAATAACTGAGTAAAAGGTTATGGTATTTTCCATGTGAGGCAATAAGCTGATGCGATCTTGACGTGTCAGGTTAACTTCACCTCGACATGAAAAACCGACGTGGATCCAAAGATATTTTACATGCTAATTAAATTCCAAACGGTCCTAGGGTCACTTTAGTCAATTCCCCTCACCCAAATCCGCCCCAAACAGATAATTTCAACCCCAAAAAAACAAAGATACCTCATTATTCATGCAAAGATACCTCATTATTCATCCTTTCATCTCAAATAGCAAAACCCTAAGGCTAATACTTTCTCTCCAAGAAACCCAATATTCCTCCATTAATTCTCCAATATAACTCAATATTAAGGTTTTCCATTACAAGAACTCCAAGAACTCATCTTCAAAAGCATCATAGGAATCCGAGATTCAAGTTTTCTTAACTAAGATCATCAATTAAGGTATTTGGGGTTTGAAAAGAGCAATTCTTTCGCCCTTGTGCCCAAAGATTTAATTTTTATTAAAGAATTTCATGATTTTCAAGTGGGATTTATGCCCAATTTTCTTTGTTTTGAGTTTATGAATTCATAAGCTATTTAAGTCTTGACTTGCATGATTATTTCATTTATTTATGTTGTAAATTGAAAATTTACGCTATGAATTGCACATCCCTATAATGATTTGATGTTTTCTAGTGTTTTCAAGATTGATGTCAAGATTTAAGCTTCATTATCAAATTGAGATTATTTGAGTATGCGTATATGCTTTAAGCCAAGTATGAAGCTTATGTTGTTAGCATGTTTTAACAAGAAAGTATCTTGGTTTTAAAGAAATATTGATCTTTGATCCTAAGCTAAGATAGGAATCCACATTATTTATGATTTAAAACAAAGAGGAGCACAATTTGGCTTTCACTATATGTATTCATGTATTGTTTTAAGGTGGATTTCCTAAAAGTTCTTAGCCTACGTATGGGAGTAATATTTAGCACCGAGTTGGGTATGATTCCAAGGTCTCATGCCCCAGAACTATGAGCCATAGTAGGTCTATGATTTTCCCCTAGTGGGCTAAGAAAATTGATCACTTAAGTTAAGGTCCTATTCCGATGGCAAAGGTAGAAAAGCTCTCCTCAACGTGGGTAAGAAGTTGGACTCCATATCATCTCACATGGTTTATGTCGGTTAGAATAAACTCCCAAGTCCAAGTTTCTAAGTCCCAAAGTTTCAAATAAAAAAGATTTCCAAAGCTACCAAAGTCTCTAAGTCCTAATAGTAAAGAAAAGCTTTTAAAAGTATTTTCCTTGCAGTATAATTTTTAGAAGGAATTCCCTAAAGTCTTATAGATAACCTTACAGGAAGTTGTTTTAGAGTATTTCTCTATTAGTAAAGAAAAGACTTAGAAAACTAAATGTAAAGGCTCACAAAGTTTACTCAGATTATGCTTTACAGAAAGATATTAGCTACAGACTTTAGTTTTTAGATTTAAGAGTGAGTCCTTTTATTCTTAGACAGTATGATTTACAAATAGAATACTAGCACATATTTTAGAACTAAATGTTATGACTCACTAGATTTATAAAGCATGATTTGCTTCTTATTATTTCAGATTTTAGTTTTTAGATACTCCAGCTTATGTGAGTCACTTACATTTAGCATGCATGATTTTATAAATTGTGATGATATTATGTTTTACTTATGCATTCACCCCCATATACTCAGTACATCCTCAAAGCACTGATCCATATATATATATATATATATATTTCTATGTGCTACATTGTCTCATAATAAAGGTACAAGTTTTAGTATGCACATTCAGACTCAGACAATTGTAGATTACAACCAGCAAGATGATGAATCCTCTTACTTCGGGGACTTCAGTTAGATTTATTTATTTTCTTTACTTTCTTAATCATATGTATTTATTAGTGATAGTTGGGGTCGTATCCTAGCTATCTATAGTCAGTATAGTAGAGACTTCACAGATGTCAGTTAAAGTCAGCCATGCAAATTCAATTTTCATCCTTCAGATTTATCAGATTGTAAAGCTTTATTAGAATTGTAATTTGTAATGCCCTGCAAAATCTTTTTCCAGTTTGAGCCTTAGAGCGTATTTGGTAAAGCAAAAATCTGAGTAAAAATATTTCAAAAATATCCTCCCACGTATGAAATACTTTGAATCGTTTGGGAATCTATTTGAGCATGAATTGAGATCATAGAGGTTCCCTAACTTATGGACGAGTTGAAAGTTTTCCTATCGTTCAAGTTTTAGTGACCGTCAAGATTTGGATCAACTTCAATCAATCATAACTCCTTGCATATATCGAATCAGAGGACCTAATATATATCAAATGAAATCTCTTTGAATTATCTTTCCAACGATATAAATTCTGTCAATAACTGATATCAGAGCAAAGAGTTATGCCCATTTTACTCCAGCATGTCTGGCTGGGAAAATGGTGACGATATTCGTGATAAACTATCACGCCCGTGATGGCCTATCACCAATGTCGTCAGCCCTGGGCAGATTTCAGACCCCAATGATGATATTTTGTGATAAGCCATTATGCCCGTGACGGCCTATCACCAATGTCGTCAGCCTTAACCATAAACTCAATATTTTACCTCTTTTTTTATGACATTCTTGACGGGCTATCACCAACTTGACGGCCTGTCACGGATGTTGTCAAGAATATTTTTCCAGAAATTTAAGGGCATTTTTTCAAGGATATTTTGGTCATTTCTCACTTTTTTGAGCCTCTATAAATATGAGGAACCCTCATTCAAACCCTAATTTCTCCATTTCTCTTCCAATTCTCTAAAGAGAGAATATCTAGGGTTTCAATTCAAGAACCCTAATCTTCCAAAAATCATTCATAAATCTTCAAGATTTCTTCAAGAACTAAGTTTCTTATAGTGTGGGCTTCGAGAATTATTTATTACAAGTGCGGATAGAGTCTCAAGAATTAAAATTCATCCGACTTCAAAGGTTAAGGTATGTAGATATTGATTTTTGGGTCCCTTTCATCCAAGAAGCTCAAGAACCCTTTTTAAAAACTAAAAGATTTTTATGTTTGTGAGTTTTTAATGATTTTTATGAGTTTAAATGGATGTTCAAGGTGTTGTGGAGTTTCGATTTACGTTTGTCTACAAAATTTATGAGCTTTGACTGTAGTATGTAGAACTAATGTGATAGAACCTCTTGAAGTTGTTTTATATTGATGTGTTCATGAATTTTGGGTGTAGAAATAGTTGAATAAGCGAATCATGTCCCCCTTAAGTTTGATAAAACCGCCTAAATGAATGAATTATTCTATGGTAGCAAGAAATTCCCAAATAAGTGTGAACCCGTGCATGCCAAGTGTTTTATAAAATGCCTTAGCGAGTGAAATGTGCCAAGATAGCATGAAATCCTCAATTAAGTTGTGACATGATAGTAAGATATTTCCCCAATCTATGTGATATCGAAACACATGTCAAGACTGATATAGGTATGAAATAGCTGAGGTAAAATCTTATTGAATGGAGTACGATCTAGTAGCATGTTTCCCTTACATTATTATATAATTATATTTCCAAGATGCTTAAAGTGACCCCTTGGCGACTATGATGATGAATAGACATTTGTAATTCCTAATTACTTGAAGAGTTATGTTAATGATTGGGAAGATGCTTTAATGATTATGATGATGCATGAATGATTAAGATGATACATGAATGATTATGATGATGAATGAATGATTATGCTTTACTTTTATGCTATCGAGTCCTGGGGATATTTATACCTGACAATAGAGCTGTTGTCTAGTGTCCGTGTCATGATAACTCCAGTCAAGCCATGATTCTCCAAACTCAGTGAACTATAGAACTCTGTATCCTCAGACAAGTCAGAACTTAAGAAAGCTCAGTAATCTTAGTTATCTCTCTAATCTCTGTACCACTAGTAATCTAGCCTTAGTCTTGTAATTAGCTCAGATCTAATAGTATTCACGTCTAATTCCAGAAGCGATTTGAGTAATCTATTCAAGATCTGTATCATCAGTCAGATACCATGATTCGATACCTTTTCCGTCAGATGCGGAACTAAGTAATTTCAGCGTAACTCAGTCAGATCTTTTGAGAAATATGATCAGTAATAGACTCAGTTCAGTTGTGTTCAGTTGAGAGTCTTTCAGTTGGGAGTAGAAGCTAGCATCGAGTGAAGAAAAGGATGACGGCTCTCCCGTTAGAGAGGTCGAGTTGTTAGGAGCAATCCCTAAAATCCAGAACTGCATAGCCAGCGCAGGATGCAGGAGTCTTCCGTCAGTAGAGGCTATCACCATCAGAGAGGTTTGACTATCATATTGCCTCAGGCTAACTTCTTGCGAGGGTCATCCCGTCATAGAGGCTTGATCAGAGAATTCTTTACCCATGGTATGGTATTAACACCCTTCCAGCTGGGGTCACAGGTTGGAGCCCACTTGTGGTAGGTTGGGGCATATTGGTTAAGTAACTACTTCCAACAGTTGTAGTTTCAGTATCACTCTTCAGAAATCAGGACTGTGTGGTACAGTCGTCTAGCCCAGTATGGAACTCAGATAGTTCCATTGGTTCATGGACCATCCCGTCAGAAAGGCCTGGTCTCATATGTAGATGTTTATTAATCATTACTAGAGATCTCCCATAAGAGAGGCTTAATCTCAGTCTCAGATTCAGTTGAGTATTCTCGTGATCATATCTAGAGATCTCCCATCAGAGAGGCTTGATCTCAGTCTTAGACCATGTTGAGTATTCTTATTATTATATCTAGAGATCTCCCATTAGATAGGATTGATCTCCATCTCAGATTCTTTATTCTATTGAGTATTTTTGTTGTCAGATTCAGACATGATCATACTTCTTATCAGTAATAATCACTTTTAGAATAATCTGTTAGAAAAGTTAATCTCTAATTCTGTCAGTCGAAAGAAGTAAGATCAGAATTTAGTCCTTGATGTAAGTACATCCAGATCCTTAGTTATCCATATTAGTTGAGTTCATGATTCTGTATCTCAGTGTTAGTAGTGAGTTCAGTCTGTAGTAAAGTGGTATCTGAGTTTCAATATCTAGAGTTGTGATATATGCGTTCATGGTCTGTACATTCATGTATGTGTTATCATGCGGTATCTTCATGATTATTCAGTTTAGATATTGTGCATGCATGAGCCCTTGCATTAGCCTACCCCATCTATATACTCAGTACATTTCTGTACTGACGCATTTGTGCTATGGTGTTTTATTTGACACCATAGGTTCAGAGGCACATGATCTAAAGTATACTCAGTAGTTCAGTCCCAGTCAATAGAAGTAGTAGTGAGTCCTCTTCTTTCGAGGATGAATCTGAGTTTACTATTATTTCTTCAGACTTTATTTATTTTCAATTGATGGAGTTAGTTGGGGACTTGTCCCATCAAATCGACAGTTCAGACAATTTAGAGGCTTTTTAGATGGATGTTGTTGATGTGTATTATGAGTATTCATAGATATGTTGAACCTTATGGCTAGTTTTTAAATTTATTTAAGATATTATGCAGTATACAGGTACAAATATCAGTAAAGGGTTAGTTTGTGGTCCTTTGGGGTCATAAGCACCATGTGACATCTCGGGATGGGATTTTGGGGCGTTACAAACCTTGTATCAGAGCCTAAGGTTCAAGAGTATCCTAGGGAGATTTAAAGCCGCATCTAGTAGAGTCATGTGCATGGGTGTTTAGCGCGCCACATTTATGTACAAGAGGCTACATGATGTTCTTACGAGCAGTTCCTCTTCTTTCACTGATCATTTTGTGCGAGTAAGCATGAGCTCAAGTTGATCCTCAGTCTAATCCACTTTTTTCCAATTATAGAGTATGCCTCCTCACAGAGATTTTGTCCGTGGGATCGATGACCAGCCCCCTCAGCCAGTAGATCCTGAGAATAAGAGTGTGTCACATACAGAGTTTCGGACTGCTTTCCAGGCGCTATCCCAAGCTGTGACTAATGTTCATGGCAACCATCAGGCTACAGTCCCACTTCAGCAAGATGGAAATTCTACCGCAGCCAGGATTAGAAGCTTCATAAAAATGAACCCGCCCCAGTTCTTTAGGTCAGTAGTAGGTAAGGACCTGTAGTTGTTTCTAGAGAAGGTGAAGAAGATCACTCAGATTATGCATGTTTTTGAGGAGGAGAGTGTTGAGTTAACATCTTATAGGTTGAAGACATTTCTCATCATTGGGTAGTGATGTGGGAGAAAAGTAGAGGGGAGAATGCAGCTCCCATAACTTGGCTAGAGTTTCAGAGTGCCTTTCTAGATAGGTTTTTCCTGCTAGAGATGAGAGAGACTAAGTTAGAAGAGTTCATGAACCTAAGTCAAGCTTCCATGATCGTGAAAGAGTATTGTCTTAAGTTTAACCAATTAGTTAAGTATGCTCCCGACTTGGTAGCTGACCCTAGAGTGAGTATGAGTAAGTTTTTGTCTGAGGTGTCGAGTGATGTGTTGAAAGAGTGTAGAGCTGCCATGATCAATAGACATATGAATATTTTTAGGCTAATGATACATGCACAACAAATTAAGGCAGATAAAATGAATAAGAGAGAGTGAATAAGAGAGCCAAGACAGGTAGTCGTGGTTTCCCGCAGGCAGGGTCTCAAGGTAGTAGTAGTTCTTAGTATGGTCGAAGATTTTTAGTTCTAGCTCCATCTTCAGCTAGTGTACTCCCATCCATTTTTGGGGGTGTCAGATCTGAGGGAGTGCGAAGCTCTAAAGCCTAGATTAGTGCTAGTGGTGTTCGTACCCGCCTGCATTGTGAAAAATGTGGCAGGCACCACCAAGGTGTATGTAGATCCGGTAGTGATGTGTGTTTTGGTTATGGTGAGCCAGGCCATAGAATGCGAGAATGTAGAGTGCTGACTCAAAGGGGTAGACTTCATGCATTTCACGCTCGCTTTATTCAGGAAGGTTCCCTGAAATAGATCCAAGTATGTTATGAGACCTTCATCTTTATGACATGCATTGTTATATCCTTTGCTTCCATTTTGAGATTATATGTTAGCATGAGTCATGCATAAGTTTCAGATCTTGATCGGTCAATTATGACCCAGTTTGTAGGTGCCCCGCACATCGCTCCAGTATTTCAGTGACGTGTGTTTAGAGGACATAGAGTCCCAAGGGGGAGATAACCCATAGTATTATGATGTTGCATGCCATTAGATTCATCCCGATACATGTTCAAATTTTTTTTATGGAGTTAGCATCAATTGTCATTGATTGTCGATCGTACTTTCAAAAGTCAGCTTAGTTGGACATTCATGCATATGATATGCGCATTTAGTAGAAAGAGCTCAGCTTGTCAGCGTGTGTTCAGTTGTGTATTCATGAGATCATCCTAGTTATGAGCCCAAGCATCAGATATGCATGTGTATTATGAGAATTCAGCTATAAGTATCATCAGTCGAGTATTCGGTGCATCAAATATGCATGCCCAGTGTGAGAACTCTATATGTCAGTCATTCCAGTTGCGTAGTCCTGATCTGAGATGTTTCCATTTCTTGAGTAAGTTCGTTTCTTGAGTAAGTTTTGTTGATCCATATTCTCAGTTTATCAAGCGACATTCGAGGATGAATGTTCTCAAGGGGGAGATAATGTAATGCCCTGCAAAATGTTTTTCCAGTCTGAGCCTTAGAGTGTATTTGGTAAAGCAAAAATCTGAGTCAAAATGTTTCAAAAATATCCTCCCAAGTATGAAATACATTGAATCGTATGGGAATCTATTTGAGCATAAATTGAGATCATAGAGGTCCCCTAACTTATGGACGAGTTGAAAACTTTCCTATCGTTCAAGTTTTAGTGACCATCAAGATTTGGGTCAACTTAAATCGATCATAACTCCTTTCATATATCTAATTAGAGGACCTACTATATATTAAATAAAATATCTTTGAATTATCTTTCTAACGATACCAATTTCGTCAAAAACCAATATCGGAGCAAAGAGTTATGCCCATTTTACTCCAGCATGTCTGGCTGGGAAACTGGTGATGACATTCGTGATAAGCTATCATGCCTGTCATGGCCTATCACCAATGTCGTCAGCCCTGGGCAGATTTCTGACCCCAGTGACGATATTTTGTGATAAGCCATCACGCTCGTGTTGGACTATCACCATTGTCGTCAGCCTTAACCAGAAACTCAATATTTCATCTTTTTTTTACTACATTCGTGATGGCCTATCACGGATTTCGTCAAGAATATTTTTCCAGACATTTAAGAGCATTTTTGCAAGGGTATTTTGGTCATCTCCCACTATTTTGGAGCCTCTATAAATTTGAGGAACCCTCATTCAAACCCTAATTTCTACATTTCTCTTCCAATTCTCTAAAGAGAGAATATCTAGAGTTTCAATTCAAGAACCCTAATTTTTCAAAAATCATCCATAAATCTTTAAGATTTCTTCAAGAACTAAGTTCCTCATAGTGTGGACTTTGCGAATCATTTATTACAAGTACGGATAGTCTCAAGCATTAGAATTCATCCGACTTCAAAGGTTAAGATATGTAGATATTGATTCTTGGGTCCCTTTCATCCAAGAACCTCAAGAACCCTTTTTAAAAACTAAAAGATTTTTCTGTTTGTGAGTTGTTAATGATTTATATGAGTTTAAATGGATGTTCAAGGTGTTGTGGAGTTTTGATTTATGTCTGTCTACAAAATTTATGAGCTTTGACCCTAGTATGTGGAACTAATGTGATAGAACCTCTTGAAGTTGTTTTTTATGTGATGTGTTCATGACTTTTGGGTGTATAAATGGTTGAATAAGTGAAGCATGTCCCCCATAGGTTTCATAAAATGCCCGAATTAATGAATTATTCTATGGTAGCAGGAAATTCCCAAATAAGTGTGAACCCGTACATACCTAGTGTTTGCCTAGTGTTTGATAAAATGCCTTAGTGAGTGAAATGTGCCAAGATAACATGAAATCCCCAATTAAGTTGTGACATGATAGTAAGAAGTTTCCCCAACCTATGTGATAGCCAAACACATGTCAAGACTGATATAGGTATGAAATAGCTGATGTAAAACCTTGTTGAATGGAGTATGATCTAGTAGCATGTTTCCCCTACATTATTATATGATTATGATTCCGAGATGCTTAAAGTGACCCCTTGGCAACTATGATGATGAATAAACATTTGTGATTCCTAATTACTTGAAGGGTTCCGTTCATGATTGGGAAGATGTTTTAATGATTATGATGATGCATGAATAATTATAATGATACATGAATGATTGTGATGATGAATGAATGATTATGCTTTACTTTTACGCTATCAAGTCTTGCGAGTATTTATACCCGACAATAGAGCTGTTGTCTAAAGCCCGTGTCAATTTCTCGATAACTCCAGTTGAGCCATAATTCTCCAAACTCAATAAACTATAACACTTTGTATCCTTAGACAATTCAGAACTTAAGAAAGCTCAGTAATCTCAGTATGTCTGTAATCTCTGTACCGCTGGTAATATAGCCTCAGTCCTGTAATTAGCTCAGATCTAATAGTATTCAATTCTAATCTCAGAAGCTATTCGAGTAATCTAATCAAGCTTTGTATCGTCAGTTAGATACCATGATTTGATACTTTTTCTGTCAGATACATAACTAAGTAATCTCAGCATAACTCAGTTACACCATTTGAGAAACATGATTAGTAACAGACTCAGTTCAGTTGTGTTCAGTTGAGAATTTAGTTCAAAGTCTTTCAGTTGGGAGTAGAAGATAGTACCAAGCGAAAGAAGGGATACGACTCTCTTGTCAGAGAGGTCAAGTTATTTAGAGCAATCCCTGAACTCTAAAACTGCATAGCCAGCGCAGGATGTAGGAGTCTCCCATTAGTAGAAGATGTCACCATCAGAGAGGTTTGACCATCATATTGCCTCAGGCCGACTTCCTGTAAGGGTCATCCCGTAAGAGAAGTTTGACCAAAGAGGTCTTTACCCATGGCACGGTATTGACACTCTTCTAGCTGGGGTCATAGGTTGGACCCCACTTATGGTAGGTTGGGGCATGTCGGTTAAGTAACTACTTCCCACAGTTGTAGTTTCAATATCACTCTTCAGAAATTAGGACTGTGTGGTACAGTCGTCTATCCCAGTATGTAGCTCAGATAGTTCTATTGGTTCATGGACCATCCCATTAGATAGGCCTGGTCTCATATGTAGATTCTTATTATCATTACTAGAGATCTCCCATTAGAGAGGCTTAATCTCAGTCTCAGATTTAGTTGAGTATTCTCGTGATCATATCTAGAGATCTCCCGTAAGAGAGGGTTGATCTCAGTCTTAGACCATGTTGAGTATTCTTATTATTATATCTAGAGATATCCCATCAGATAGGCTTGATCTCCATCTCAGATTCTTTATTCTATTAAGTATTCTTGTTGTCAGATTCAGACATGATCATACTTCTTATCATTGATAATCACTTCAAGAATGATCTGTTAGAAAAGTTGATCTCTAATTCTGTCAGTCAAAAGCAGTAAGATCAGAATTTAGTCCTTGATGTAAGTACATCCAGATCCTCAGTTATCAGTATCAGATGAGTCAGTGATTCAGTATCTCAGTGTTAGTAGTGAGTTTAATTTTCAGTAAAGTGGTATTTGAGTTTCATTATCTAGAGTTACGATGATTGTGTTCATGGTCTGTACATTCATGTATGTGTTCTCATACGACATGTTCATGATTATTCAGTTTAGATATTGTGCATGCATGGGCCCTTGTATTAGCCTACCCCGCCTACATACTCAGTATATTCCTGTACTGACGTATTTGCGCTATGGTGTTTTATTTGACACCACAGGTTTAGAGGCACGGGATCCAGAGTATCCTCAGCAGTTCAGTCCCAGTCAGCAGTAGTAGCAGTGAGTCCTCTTCTTTCGAGGACGAATCTCAATTTACTATTATTTCTTCAGACTTTATTTATTTTCAGTTGATGGAGTTAGTTGGGGATTGTCCCATTAACTCTATAGTTCAGACAGTTTAGAGGCTTTTTAGATGGATATTGTTGATGTGTATTATGAGTATTCATAGATGTGTTGAACCTTATGGCTAGTTTTTGTATTTATTTTAGATATTATGCAGTATACAGGTACAAATATCAGTAAAGGATTAACTTGTGGTCCTTCGGGGTCATAAGCACCGTGTGACATCCCGGGATGGGATTTCAGGGCGTTACATAATTTCACAAATTTTATAATTTTATGTTTTCGCATAGTAAACTTAGTCATGTTATATATATTATTCAGTTGCTTATGAGTTGTGCCAGTAGAAGGGTTAGCTTGAGATCACTTGTGGTCTTAAGAACCGTGTGAAGTCTCGAGATAGATTTTTGGGGTGTTACACATACATGATCTATAGGGCATTTAAGAATTATGTCCCTTCTTTCATGAATTAGATCGTGCAATATAAGTGTTCTTTAAGGAACTTATGTAGATTCTCACAATAGTCCATTTGTGACAACTCTACCTTATTCTTGAGGCAATAGAAATAGCCAAGCTTAAATCCTTACAGATAGAATTTTCTAAGAGAGTCCCCACAGAGAGTATGGGATTACATGTAGGATTAAAAGAATCCTATCAGTTCCCTTATGTTCTGTACTTAAAAAATGTTCATTCATGTTTATAAAAATCATGCACTAAGACAAAGTCATATGTGCCCTCGGATCTTTTCTCAGAATCCTATGACAGCATGTGACCTAGAGTTAGAAGCATGAACCTAGAAGTTTAACAGTCATAAAGTGGGAATAGTGTTTATCTGTATATAGCAGATTATGTATTCATGGAAATAGTTGTATGAAAGGTGAATCAGTAGGCTTGAAATACTATGTATGTAAGAATTTAGTTTATTGATTTGAATTAAGTATGATTGTATGATTATGATTTAGATGTGATATTAGTAGGCTATGGAGTAATTTAGTATGGTTCATTTAAGGTTTGGAGATATCCATGTTAAGTGTTAAAATCTAAGTTTGAATCGTTGAAGATTGAACTAATAGAAAGAAGAGTTTAAGCTCTTGATGGTGTAAACTTATGGTATGGTGATACTCATGAAAATTCTAAGTTAATCAACATTTAAGTTATTATATAATTACTATTCGGGCTATAGAAAGTTAAGAGTTATATCCCAGAAGGAAGTATTAGCAGTGGATTTTACACTTTCAAGTGCAGTCTTTCAGAGTGAGTTTATTATTTATGTGTATTGTTACATCTTGGACCAAGAGTAAAATGATTGCAGCTCAGTTTAGAGTTTATTAATGGGGTCCACAAACTTAGAATAATGTCTTAAATCTAAGGGGGAGATGATAGAACAAGTAACCAAGTGAGGCTCTCAGATTTTAGTAGTGATGCTAGAATATTATAGAACAACAGTAAGGGAGGATGATGCCAAACTCATTCTTATCTCAGTGCAAAGTTTCATACTTCAGTAATCACGATATTTACTCATGCCTCACATGTAAGCTCCATGATCATAACTTATATCCATACACTTTTCATAAAATCATATACGCTTCTAGTTCCTAGTAGGGAGGAGTGCTAATTCGCTCAGCAGTACGAATTATATTCCATGAATTTATGGACCCCAAATTTAGGTTATGCATCTTATGACTCATGTACTCATGCTTAACAGTATGCTCAATTCTCATAACTCATGGTGCACTCTTTATGATGAGTGAAATTCAAATTTATGGTATGTGTGTCCTCTGTTTTGATATCTTTAATTAATTCATATCATTGATGCTTTATTTCTCAGGCCTCAGTTATGTGTTAAAGTTATGCCTAGTATTATTTCATTCTTCATGATCCATATTCTAACCTTTCTGTGACCTCTCCTTATGAAATGATAGTAGTGATGAGTAATTGTTTAGATTGGAGATAGTAAATGTTCTTTGTTAAAGAAAATATTATAGTATGCTTATTTTATATAAGTCTATAAGTTTGAAGAAAAATTCAAGATAAGATTTTTGTATATGTCATGGTTAGTCGAGAATTCTGTGTGTGTTTTCTTGGGGTAGTACATGGATATTTTTAATCATAAAGGTTTAGCGAATATGAGAAAGGGAATTATATGTGTGTTTTCTTGGCGTAGTACATGAAAGTTTTTAATGATAGAGGTTTAGAGAATATGAGAAAGATGCTTTTATAGGTGTTTATTTACACATTCATATGTGGTTGTGAATATAGGCTTGAATGTCATATTGGTGTATAAGTGAATGAATGCATTGCACATTAGTGAATTCCTAGTAAGAGGTCGAATATAGTGGTTAAAGTGGTAATAAAAATTATTCCTGAGATGAGTAGTTATGAAAACATATGGGGTATTGAATTTATGGTTCAGACTAGTATTATGGTGTTATGTGCAGTACTTTGTGATTTAGAGTAAGGCTTAAACATGGTGAAAGTATGTAGATCAACTCAGAATTTGGATGGAGTAGTAATATGTGCCCATACAAATATTTAAGGAGCGAGGCTAAGTTTGAATTGGGCAGTTGCATTGCCTAATGCCTAGTAATTCTATCCCAACTTATGTTTCATAGGCCAATGTTCCATGTTATAGAGTTATAGCCATATTGTGATTCCATATTCAGATATCTCACTCAAATCATGCCCAAGATCCTTTGCTTCCTAATGTTATTATAACTTCTTAGAAAGAGTGTTGAAGAAATACTCCATTTGAGCATAAGCTTTCAGTATAATTCAGTCCATATAGCCAGCAATTCAGTTTAGCAGTCAGACAAACAAATTCGAGGTAATTTTTTTGCATCCAAGTAAATTGTGAATTCAGTTCAGTTCATGCATCATATTTTTTATTCAAATATTCAGTAATGATTCAGTTTGTAAGTGTCCTGTGCATCATCTCAGTCTTTCCTTAGTATTTCAGTCAAGTCAATATCATTCAGGGTACGAAAGATCCTAAGAGGGAGATGTTGTAGTATCCTAATTTTTCATATCCTAAACCTCTCATCTTTTCTTCATGAAGCCAGATTCAGCTTGAGGTAACGATTTTCCTTAGATTGACTCATTTTTGTTCTCTGTTTCAGCTATGCATCCATTCTCATGTCATTTCATACATTCATGAAATCAGTTTAGTTTATGTGTCATATTTCAAATCCAGTCATGTAATCATATTCTAAGTCATCCATGTTTATTATAATATCTTAGTTTCTTAGGATTCTTAGTCTAACCAGTGTCATTCGAGAATGAATGTTCCCAAGGGAGAGATAATGTAACACTCAATATTTTTGGGCTAGAATTCAAATTGTATTTTTTACTCGTACAAACTTGAACCCAATTATTCTATTTATATATAGATATATGTGATTATCAAATCTATGTTGTGGTAATATCTTTGTATATAAATCAAGTTCATAATACCCTCCTAACTCAAAGACGAGTTGAGAAATTTAATATCGATAGAGTTTTCCATCTAGAAACCAGTTTAGACGAGTGTATCGACTTAAATATATTTATTTAGGTATCTTACTATATATCAAATGAAAGGTCTTTGAGTTGTTTTTTCAATGCATCTAGTTTCACCTTAATCCAACATTGGAGTGGGAAGTTACGCCCATTTTACCTCAGCATATCCATTTGTTATCAAGGTGACGACTAGGCTGATAGGCTATCAACCAGTTGACAAGCCATCAGCCAAGTCATTAAACATAGGTAGAATCATTGAAGAGGATGATGACTCAGCTGATAGGCTATCAACCAGTTGACAACCCATCAACTAATTCGTCAACCTTAGGTAGAATCAATGAAAAGGTGACGACTAGGCGTATAGGCTATTGACCAATTGACAAGCATATACATCTGTCATCAAGGTGATGACTAGGTTGATAGGCTATCAACTAGTTGACAAGCCATCACCCAAGTCGTCAACCTTAGGTAGAATAACTGAAAAAGGTGATGACTAGGCTGATAGGCTATCAACCAGTTGATAAACCATCAGCTAAAGTCGTCAACATTAGGCAGTAACTCTGAAGGAGTTGATGACTAGAATGATAGGCTATCAACTAATTGACAAGCCAACAGCCAAGTCATCACCCATAACCAGAACACGTAAGGGAGTTGACGACTAGGCTGATACACTGTCAACCAATTGACAAGCCATCAACTAAGTCATCAACTAAAGAAATTACATCAATTTTGATACAGTTTCTTAGGAGTATTTTGGTCTTTTACTTACCTCAAACCCTACCCCTCCCATGACTTAAAGCATCAATTAGGCATTATTATCCATAATAATCAGTTTTAGATGACATTAATTCTCTCCACTCCCAATAATAATAAAATTAGGGTTTCTTCCCAAGAACAAGAAATTCAAGTTTTCTTTTCCCAAGAATTCAAGCTTACAAGTTCAAGAAATATCAAGAATAGGGTTTCCTTCGCAAGTTCATCATTCAAGTCCCAAGATTCAAGTTTACTTCACAAGTCAAGAAAATTAAGGTATATGGGATTTCATCCATGGTTCCCTTTCAATCATGGAGCCCAAAAACCTTCTTTTTAATTAAAGTATGGATTTTTTCATTTATTATGAAGTTGTATATGTTAAAGATGCATTTAAATCATGTTTGTCCTTAGTAATTTTACTCAATCTATGTCCTAGTATGATCTCATGAAAAGATTGGTTATCTCAGGTCTCAAGCTTCGATTTTCCCATATCATGTTCAATTGAATTTCATGTCAGAATATTGAATTGTCAATTTAGCCATGTAATCATGTTGCTTTTGCATGTTTAAAGACATTCCCATGTTCAAGTTCATGAGTCCCAAGTGTTTTATAAAATTTCTATGCTTTTGGGTCTTTGAACTAAAATCACTTATTACAGTATTTCAAGTTTGATATTGTATTTATACTCATTTGGTGCTGGTGCGTTATGAACACCTGATACCTGTGTGTTTTTACATATTTATATTTGCAAGTAACAAGTCAGTTAGAATCATGATTTTATTCCCTTATTTAGATTATCTTTTTAATAACGAACTCTCCAGTTTTACTTCAGGTTAAAGACATCGGTTTACATGTTCATGGTTACTTTAGATTATTAATGCACTATTAGTTTTCAGAATACTATCTTTGGGAATATCAATCATTAGTGCATGCACCAGTTTATGATTCCAATTTTAGTTCAATCTGGAGTAGGATTTAGCATCGAGCGAATGCAAGGGTGACGGCTTCCCCGTTAGTTAGGCAGAGTCATTAGTAGCAGTCACTGTATTCCAGAACTATGTAGCCAGAGTAGGATATGAGGGGTCACCTATTAGTTTAGGCTTGACTTTCTCTCAGAGGTCACCTGTCAGTTTAGGCTTGACACCCTGGTCCTTCGGGACAATCAGATTAGTTGATCCACACAACCAGTATTGGTACCCGTGGCACGATACTGACACCCTTCCAACTGGAGTTGCAAATTGGCCCCCGATTAGCTCCTATTAGGGCATGTCGGTAGATGATACCTCTCATAGTCTCAGTATGGTATTCATTGTATTCTCAAATCAGGTTTGTTTGACCAAGTGTACAAATTTTTAGTTATACAGATTGTAGTCTTTCAAATTAAAGATCATGTAAAAAATATGTTTATACTTGGTCTTGCATTCTCAGTTTTACATTTTCACATTTTCATGTTCAATATCCATACCTGATCCACGGTTTTGTTTTACATGATCAATATTAAGATATCAGTTAGTCGGTTTTCATATATCAACTACTTAGTATATTGACATTAGTTATCCATTTACTTAGATTCTAGTTGTTCAGTCACTCAGACATCAGCCATTCAGTTAATCAGATTTGCTTAGTACATGCTATGTTTGGTTTATATGCTTATTCATTTATGCACATTATATTTTTATATTTAGATCCTTGAGTCATGTTTGTTTTCACCCCATAGTGTCAGACCCAGTATTTGTAGATCATCCACAGTACAGTTTTTGCAGCATGTTCAATTTTACATTAGATTTACGTACAGTACTCGTGTTTTATCGTATCTCAGCTTTAGTTATACTTATTCTACAAAATTAAAGCTTTAAGAAACTAAGTGTAGTGACTCACTAGCTTATCCGATTTTGTTTGTTAATCATGTTTTAAGATATATAAGTTTTCAGTTTATTTCAGTCTCTTGGTGATTTTACTTGTACTTAGCATGCATGCTTTAAGATTTTATATATAATCAGTCTTACTTATTGCATTCACCCCCACTTAGTACATTCTAGAAGTACTGATCTACATATACATCTGTGTGGCTACATTATTTAATAATATAGGTACCATTTGTATCCCACACATGATGATCAAACAATTGTAGTTTCTGGCCAGCAGATGATGAATTCTCCTATTTAGGGGACTCCAGTCAGATATTGATCATTTAGTTTATTTTTATTATACATATGTATTGATTAGTGGTAGATAAAGACATGTCTTGTCTATTTATTGTCAGTATAGTAAAGACTTCATACATGTCAGTCAGAGTTAGTCATGTAATCTGAGTTTTTTTCCTTGGTTTATCAGATTATAAATTTTTATCAATTACATACTTATTCAGATTACTTTATGATTATGTTTCCGTATAGCAAAACTAGATATTTAATATATTCTAAATCAGTTGCTCAAGTATTATGCCAATTCATAGGTTAGCTTGGGATCACATGCGGTTCCAAGCACCGTGGTACGACAAGGGGTAGTCTCGGGTCGTGATAGATGAAGAGTAAGACTACTATAGAATTAACTTACTGGTGTGATTTAGACTGGGATGCATGCCCTAACATAAGGAGATCAGTAACAAGGTATGTAATACACTTTAGAGGATCCTTATTACCTTGGAAATCTAAGAAGCAATATACAATATCCAAGAGTTTAGAAGCATGGATTTAGCATTGGCAGAGGTTGCCTGGTTGGAAGGTGTGTTTACTGAGTTGAATTTTCTTATCATCAAGCCTATTACCATCCTAACTGATAGAAAGTCTATCATTCAATTAGCAGCTATTTCTATCTTTCATGAAAGGACAAAGCATATAGAGATCGATTGTCATTTCATAAGGGATAAATCAAGGAAGGTTTTGTGAAGGTTGTGTATGTTCCAACTCAACACTAGGTGGCTGACATACTTTCCAAGGGTTAAAGTCTAGATCAACATCATCATTTGTTAGGCAAGCTTGGTGTGCTCAACATTATGCACCCTTCAACTTGAGGGAGAGTGTTGAAGTATTGCAATTATCAGAGGTTAGTATTAGTTATTTTATTGTGCCTATTACTGTTTCATTGATACGGTTACTATTATATTACAATGTAAGTAGTTACAATGAATTAGATAATTAGTAAGTGAGTGAGTTAGTTAGAATCATCTAGATATTTCTAGAATGATCTATCATAATCCTATAAATAGCTAACTGGATACTCATTGTAACTAACTTCTTGCCCCTACTTCACATAGTAAAATGATACAGCTTGTTCCCTTTTCAATATAGCGTGTTTTCTACCTATTTCTGTTCAGTTTCTTAGCTAATCATAAGCAATTTCATCATTTTTTTAATTACTTCATCTGTTACAACTAAAATACGAAATTATTGTGGCTCTTAAAATATTTGTGTGTACGATTCAGACTCAATTTAATTCTCATATTAAGACTGTAAGATCTTATAATGGGATAGAGTTCTTTAATTCTCAATACAATGATTTGTTTAGATCCTTAGGTATTATACATCAAAGTAGTTGTCCTCATACACCTCAATAGAATAGTTTAGTTAAAAGGAAACACAGTCAGTTTTTGAATATACACTACAAGAAAGAAAGCAATTGGCAAAAAAAAAAAATTTGTTGCCATATATTAATTTTTGTTGTGAAAAGTACAATTGGCAACAATGAAAAAGTTGTTGCATGTCGCTGCAATAACTGTCGATGCGAAAAGTTTATGCAACAACAAAAAATATTTTTGTCAAAAGACAACTTAACACAACAAAAAATTTTAGCGCAATAAATTTTACTTTTTTGGTAAAAGATTATGTAATTTTGACTTGTGAAAATCGGTAGCAACAAAAATTGCTTGTTGAAATATATTCACCTTTTTTCCAACAATATTAGTTGTTGCAAAAAAGTTGGTGGGTAGAATAGTTAAAAACTTGCTATAATGGCTTTTAACAACAACATTTTGAATTGGTGTTCATTATAAAAAAGATTCAACAAACACCCATAAAAGTCATAAATCAGAAATGAACACAATATTAACTATAAAGAAACTAAATAAAAAATGAACACAATATTAACTATAAAGAAACTAACATATCATGTACATGTAAGATCAATACAGAACTTTATATATTAAAAAATATAGTTTCAAATATATGTGACCCCCAGAAATATAATTACTTACAAAAAGAAACTAAGATACAGTATTCTGCAGAATACAATGTAATCCTAATCTATTCTTTTAGTAACGCAAAAAATTCTCTTTCAACTTGTGCATTGTTGTACCACATTGCCAATTGCTTGATCCGCACATTTATCTACAAAAAAGAATATATATAATGGCATTTTCATAATGAGATAAAATACAAATTAGGAACTAACAATGAACACTTACTGTGAAGTAAGCATATGTCTCGTGAAGGTAGAGAAGTTGTTTCCATAATCCTAGGCTCAAATGCAACAAATCAAAGTAATTATGAAAAAAGAAAATGTGGCAGTGAAAAGAACATTACAACTAATAAAAATAAAGGTAATATATTACCTATTATCACTTCACCTCACTTCTTCAGCTGGAAGTACAAATCATTACACTTTAGGAAAAGGAAGAGTCTGAGTCTCTGCTAAAAAATGTATCCATTAACTAAGGAGGATCATACAGTAGCTCTCTTCCATCTTTAGAACAACAACATGCCCAGTATAATTTTACTGGTAGAGTTCAGGGTGGCTAGAATGTACACGGATCTTACCTCTAATTTTGTAGGATAAAAAGGTTGTTTCCAATAGACTATTGGCTCAAACCAAAAATGCAACAAAGAGGATAACATAAACAAGAGCAACAGAGAAAGCTGAAAACCGCATACATTACAAGCATTTTCCTGCAAACATTTCTAGATAAAATTAAAAACCTTAAAATCTCAGGAATAGCAGAAATATTCTAAAACTGTCATTAAGCTATAACTTTAGCAAGAAAGAGAAAAAAAGTCACCTATGTTTCCTCTGCGAGTTGTGAAATATTTTAAAACAAACATTCCATCTTTAGAAATACTTCCTAATAATATTTGACATTTAATAAGTTACCTTTACTACTAGTTCACAAAAGTACATTTCATTAAACAATATAAGACATGATCTAGCATTCAAACCTCTATATCAAATGGGTGCTTCACTAAATGACATAAACTAGCAACTAGAGTAGTGCACTAAAAGTTCTTTTACTTACAGTAAATAATAGAGCTAGTCCACTACATCCCATCTTAAGACAACTATCGCAGGCTTGTTTGGTTGGGAACAAGTTATTTCGGGATAAATTATCTCAGAATTAGTTATTTCAAGATTGCGATTCCTTTCTCAACGTGGAATAAAAATAACACCACAATTCCAAAATAAGTTATCTAGTGATTTTGTCTCAATCAAACATGGGATAAATTCATCCTAAAATTAATTTTGAAATTAGTTATCTCTTGTCCCTCATATCAAACGAGCCTAATTATGTAGGCTATATATATTTTTTCATGAAGTCAAACGACCTAGCTACCAATTGTACCATATCATTTCTTGTTTACCTTTTAGTTTCTATTTTTGTTTTGAACAAAACACTATGCTCTCTCTTGGTTTCATTTTAAGGAAAAGTATTAGTAATTACAACACATTTTCAAGTTGAACAGAAGTGAAAAAAATTGCTTGCGTTCATAATGGAAAGTGGTGCTTTACCTGATGGAATACATATCTCATGAGTAGGAAGTTAACTCAACTTGATTCCTATTTCCTAATCACATTTTATGGAACATGCTTTTAAACACTTGTTTCTCCATGACTGTCAAGTAATACATTCACAATGACGAGCATGTAAGTATCCTATCACAAGATACAAATTCTAAATGAAACAAAAACATGTTCCTCTAATTAACAAGAGATGCACATGCTTGATTTTGTACATTATCATAGATGTTGCATTATATGAGGAACTAATACAATGCTAGAGAACACAAGATACAAGACATAAAGTATGAAATTCAAATGAAATTTGTAATTCGTAATTTTATTATACCAGTAAGAGTAAGCTAAGGTCTAATACTGCTAAGCGTTGAACTGAAATATGACTGACAAAACTTGAATTAATAATTTAGAGAAATATGTGAGCAATTACGACTAAACCGAAACTAGCTTAAAATTTTATGGCCCTAATTATACTTTGAGGGAATTGTAAATCTCTAATCAGAGTGTCAAAAGAATTTTATTTGGAAGGAACAACTTGTCAAGAATATAATACATGGTGATGAATCATGACAGACAACACTTTTACCAAAATTAGATTTTCTAACAAGTAATTAATCAAACAACTTAACTACGGACAACAAAAAGTGTGAATTTACAAAACCAACGTCATACAAGTGACACTATTGTGTTGTTTACCTTGAAATTCAGTATCATGGAGTTGATAGGAAGTAAGAAAGTGGCTGACTAGATAGTTGAGGGCGTGGTAAGAGGAGGAGCATGATCAATAATGAAGGTGCTTGACACGGTTCGGAGGTTCCAACAACCAATATCGCCATTTAGTAGGTTTAAAGGGGAAGAAAGTTACCTTTCAAACCCTAATTCTTGATTCATTTTTCAGAACTAGGTGTTCTGGACATCCTAGGTGTTCTTCTTGGGAGATCATCCTAGCCTGTAGAAGTATTTAGTAAAATTGAAATAAATTAGGGAAACAAAAGGGGAGGAGAAAAGAGGAAAATTTTGCCGCTTCGTTTTTAGCTAAAATTTGAGAAATGATTAAATTATTTTATGCCACAAAATAAATAAATTGTTGACAAAAGTGAGAGTATTTTCTGCAATGCTATTGTTTTTAGCAACAATGAAAATATTTTGTTGTCAATTCAATTATAATTTAAATTAATAGTTTTGCCTATAATATGTGGCAACAATTTTAAATATTTTCCAACAAAAAAAATTGTGGCTAAAAAATTTAAAGTTATACCAACAATTAACTAATGTTGTTGTCATTTCTTGATATTTGCCAACATTATCATTGTTGTTGCGAAAATGTTGTTGCCAATTATAAACTTTCTTGTAGTCTATAGCCATCAAGTTCCAATCACAGATGCCTATCAAGTTTTGGGGTTTAAATGTTAAAGCTGCAGTTTATCTTATGAACAGATTGCCTTCATCAACTATAGAGAGTAAAAGTCCCTATGAAATGTTGTTTTCTAAACCTCCATCTTTGTCGCACTTGAGAGTTATTGGATGCTTGTATTATACTTCAGTGGTACCAAGAGAAGACAAGTTTCCAGAAAGGGATAAACCAAAAGTTCGATTTAATGGGTTGTTCCACTACTCAAAAAGGATACTTACTAAGGGATCTAACCTCTAAAAAATTATGTGACCGGGGATGTTATTTTCCAGGAACAAATGTTTCTTCCTGCATATATAACTACTGATTAGTCCATTGCAGACTTCCTTAAACAACAAATAGATGTAGCTGGTCATATAGGTATAGATGCTTATACAAATTATAATCCCTCAAATTCTAATTCACCATTTGTGGAATCTGAAGTATCTGATGCAGAAATAATAGACACCTCAGTTAATGATTCAAATGAGATAGTTCATGATCAACTAAATGGTGCAACACTACTACATGTGTATGATATCCCAAGAAGAACACCTAGGATGTCCAAAAAAACTATCTGGATGAAGGATTAAGCAAACTAGGAAAAGGAAAAGGGACAAGATATCCACTAGCTAACTATATGTCTTATCACAAGGTCACTCTTAGCTATCAATGTTATTTATCTAACCTCTCTATGATGGTGGAAACTCAGTGTTTTAGTTGAATTCTAAATATAAAAGATGGATTGGGGCCATGAAGTTGGAGATCAAAGTACTTGAAGACAATGAAGCTTAGGAAGTTGCTGATCTGCCTCAAGGAAAAAAATTTCATTGGGTCAAAATTGATGAACAAGATTAAGTATAAAGCCAATGGCGATATTGAAAGTTTCAACGCAAGATTGGTAGCTAAAGGATATAGTCAACAAGAAGGTTTGGACTACCATGACACCTTCTCCCCTATTGCTAAGATAGTTACAATGAGATAGACCTAGCATTTTCAAGATGCTAGTATATGTATCAAATGGATGCATATAATGGTTTCTTTCAAGGAGACTTGGATGAAGAGGTATATATGGAAATGCCAGATGATTTCAAGAAGAAAGAGCCGATGATCAAGTCACTATATAGACTTAAACAAGCCTTAATACAGTGGAACATCAAGTTTACTTAAGCATTAATTAGTGTAGGATTCAATCAAAGCACTTATGATTACTCCCTTGTCACTTTAAAAAGAAAGGAAGAAATGGTTGTAATGTTGGTGTATGTAGATGATTTACTCATCACTGGAGATCGAGGATTTAGGAAAGCTTAAATCTTTTCTTGGCATTCAAGAAATTAAGATCGGAAAAAAGGTTATATTGAACCAAAGAAAGTATATCCTAGAGCTTATATCTGAGACATGACTTACTGGTGTAAAACCAACTCTTACACCCCTAGATTCAAATGCTAAGATTACCTATGTAGAATTTGACAAAGACACTAGTGAAATAGGATACATTATTCATCATGATGCTTCATCTTATCAAAGGCTTGTTGGTAAACTCAAGTTTGCTACTATTACCATGCTTGACATCAGTTATGTTGTATAGACCTTAAGTCAGTTTATGTAAAAACCAAATGTCTTATTTGGAAGTTGGCAACAAGGTGATTAGGTACTTAAAAGCTACTATAGGTTAAGGGATTTGGGTAAAGAGTCAGACTACTACAGAGTTGACTTGCTGGTGTGATTCAGACTGGGTTGCATGCCCTAACACAAGGAGATTAATCACAGAGTATGTAATACACTTTGGAGTATCCTTAGTATCCTAGAAATCCAAGAAGTGGCATACAATATCCAGGAGTTTAACTGAGGTAGAGTATAGAAGTTTGGCTTCAGCACTGGTAGAGGTTACCTAGTTAGCAAGTATATTTACTGAGTTGAGCCTATTACCATACTAAGTGACAGCAATTCTATAATTCAATTAGTATCTAATCCTGTCATTCATGATAGGACAAAGCATATATAGACTGATTGTCATTTTATAAGAGATAAAATCAAGGAAGATTTTGTAAAGGTTGTGTATGTTCCAACTCAACACCAGGTAGTTGACATACTTACCACGGGTCTAAGTTAAGATCAACATCACCATTTTTTACGCAAGCTTGGTGTTCTCAACATTATGCACCCTTCATCGTGAGGGGGAATATTGAAGTATTGCAATATACCAGTCGTTAGAGTTAGTTATTTTTACTATGCCTATTACTGTTTCATTTATTTGGTTACTGTTAAGTTGCAATGTTAGAAGTTACAATGAATTAGATAATTAGTAAGCGAGTTAGTTAGGTTGTTAGAATATTCTAGATTCTTCTAGAATGAGCTATCATAATCCTGTAAATAGCTAGTTAGATACTCAATGTAACTAACTTCTTTCTCCTTCTTCATATAGTAAAATGATACAACTTGTTCCTTCTTCAATATAGCCTATTTCCTTTCTATTACTATTCAGTTTCTTAGTTGATCATAAGCAATTTCATCAGCTATACTAAATAAATCCTAAGGAGAAAGAGACCCGGCAGCTCTATAGGGAGACTTATTTCGTTCCTTAAATGAGATGTGCTCCATTAAATACATAGGAGAGAATAATGATCTAATTTATTTTATTGATCTTCTGTTAATACTTCTTTCTTTTTGATCTTGTATAAGAGTCCTTTGAATATTCTTTTCTATAAATTCTTTAAGAAAATCATTCATCAAAATTAACATTATCAATTTCCTCCTTTTTGATGGATGACAATAAACAGATAGATGTCGTTAACTTCCCTTTCAGGCTCCCCCTGAGTAGTGACATTGACTCCTCCTAAATTGGTGTATCTTATCTTATCAACTTGTCGACCTATCTTACTTACTGGTAATAACAAATACTTTCTACCCTTTTGACATCAATCAAAAAGAAAGAATTCAAAGCCAAAATAACTAAAGGACAACTGGAAGATAAGACAAAATAAAGTATTCATGAGCCGAGGCTCATGTCCAAATCAAAAATCATAAAAATTAAAATTATTCAAGTGCATAATTGGGGAGTAGTAACAATGTGAGGGTGATGTTGGAAGAAATATGCCATGGTTTGAGTAGTAGTATCCTTTATATTGGTGGAAAGAGTATCAGTTGTGGCCTGAATTTTGTCAGGAAGTTTTTTTGCTTCCTTAATAACTTGATTCAATTTGACCCAAAGTCGTGCAAAATTTGTTCTAGTTTTCTTGCTGGTGTCCTTTATCTTATGAAGTTGAAAGTGAGTGCCTAGTAGAAGATCCTTTATGATTTCAAGCTTGAAATCCATTTCCATCAATCAAAGATCAACATCCACAGGGGAGGAACTAGGAGCATAAGGAGGTGGAAGAGAGGAATACAATTTAGGAGAGGATGGGGTGCCATCAGAGAAATTTTTGAACTTAAAAATCCATGCATCATCAATCATAATATAACCCATACTTCAAAACGTCATAGTATTATAGCATTGCTTTAAAGAGATAGAGGGAAAAACACTGAGAGACACATCACATATTTCTAAATATGAGTAATAATAAGCCCATAAACGAGACTGGTAGGATCAAGGGAGGATTTAATCATGCAGTTGAGGAAAAAGATGATAAATTAGTTTTACACTGAGTAGCAATACAGAATGTGAGCAAGGTGTCCCACTAAATTAGATTGGAGAGTGACCCACCCCTAGGTAACGATGTAGTATCCACATATTGTAGTACCCACAATATGTGCAATCACGTGAATTTCAAAAGGCAAGTTCTTAGAACCAAGACTATAGGGAAGGGAGTTGAAATATTTAGAGCAACAAATATTTTTGCTTCCTCAAAAGATACATCAAAGTCAAATGGCCAATGATTTTAGAACCGGTAGTAAAACATGAACAATTTATGTCAAAGATAGCATCAAACATAGCACAATCAAGAAATATTCTCATTCACATAACAATGGTTTTCAGTTTACTAAATCTAAAAGAATGAAGATTAGCATAAAATAGGCGAATAAGAGGATCAAAGGGACTCTTAGGAATAGGGGGAAGATGTTTGCCCATCCTTGAAATTCAAAAAGGGATTTTATAGGAAAATGTATAGATTCTAAAAGATGTAAATTAACAATTGTATCATGAACAAGTGATAGTTCCTTCATGGAGTGAAAAAGAGTTTCGTTTGTCGATAACCAGAAATCAATATTGATATTCAGGGTGTGTTGGTATGAAGGAAAACATTTTTTCAGAAATTTTTTTCCAATTTTCTCATGTTTGATTGGCTTAAAGGTTTTGGAAAATGTTTTTCAAATCAACTCATTTTTCTCAATTTTAAGGAAAATGACTTTCCTTCAAAAAGTAAGAAAAATATTTTCCAAAAAATCACTCATTCCAACTCCGACCCTCAATGCCCCACCCCTACCCCATCCCACTCCTTACCACCCTTATTAAAAAATATTTTTAAATATTTTCTTACCTTAGGCCCCAACCCAAAACCCAAAACCCTACTCCCTTCCAAAAAAAAAATTAAATTTTAAAAAGATCTAAACTTTTTTCTTACCTCCCCTACCTGACCCCTCTACCAACCTCCTCCCTCCCCCCCCCCCCCCCCCCCCCCCCCCCGCCTAAAAAAAATTAAGTTTTTAAAATTACTTTTTTGAAAAAATTTAATTTTTTCCTTACCGCACCCTCACACTCCTACCCTTGACCCCTAACCCATAATACTTCCCATTCAAAAAACATATTTCAATTTTTTTTCTTACCCAACTCTTTCTCCCCTACCCCCCTGCTAGACCCCCTGCAAGCCAAAATAACTAGAGGACAATTGGAAGATAAGACAGAATAAAGTATTCATGAACCAAGGCTCATGTCCTAATAAAAAAATCATAAAAATAGAAATTATTCAAGAGCATAATTGGGGAGCTATTACAGGGGAAGGACTAGGATCATAAGGAGGTGGAAGAGAGGAACGCAATTTAGGAGAGGATGGGGTGCCATCAGTGAAATTTTTGAACTTACAAATCCATGCATCATCAATCATAATATAACCCATACTTTGAAATGTTGTAGTATTATAGCATTACTTTAAAGAGATAGAGGGGAAAATACTAAGAGATACATCACATATTTCTAAATATGAGTAATAATGAGCCCATACAAGAGACTGGTAGGATCAAGGGAGGATTTATTCATGTAGTTGAGGATAAAAGATTATAATTAATTTTACACTGAGTAGAAATACAGAATGTGAGCAAGGTGTCCCACTGAAATATATTAGAGAGAGACCAAGCCCTAGGTAACAATGTAGTATCCATATATTGTAGTATCCACAATATGTGCAATCACGTGAATTTCAAAAGGCAAGTTCTTAGAACCAAGAGTGGAGGGAAGGGAGTTCGAATTATTCAAAGAAACAGATATTTTTGTTTCCTCAAAAGATACGTCAAAGTCAAATGGCCAGGGATTTTAGAACCGGAAGTAAAACATGAACAATTTATGTCAAAGATAGCACAATCAAGCAAAATTCTCGTTCCCATAACAATGATTTTGAGTTTACTAAATCTGAAAGAATGAAGATTAGCATAAAATAGAAAAATAAAGGGATTAAAAGCATTCTTAGGAATAGAGGGGAAGATGTTTGCCCATCCTTGAAATCCAAAAAGGGATTTTATAGGAAAATGCAGAGGTTCTAAAAGATCTAAATTAACAATTCTATCATGAAGAAGTGATAGTTCCTTTATAGAGTGAAAAAAAGTTTTGTTTCTCGATCACCAGAAATCGGTTTTATATGAGAACTGTCAAAATCACAGTTAACTTTGTTTTTTGAACTCTCAAAGTCATCAGGAACACTAGAGCTATTACCTATAAGAGAACGGGAGAAATTAGAGGAAGCTTGAGGAAGATTTTGATTAGATAAGTCTGAATCAAGAGGGACTGGGGAATAGGCTTTCCCTTTTTCATGAACACAAGAATTTTTTTGTTGCCTAAAGAGGAGTGCTTTGAACCCTTATCAATTTTAAGAGTGAGAGAGAAGTGATATAGATAGAGAATGAAAGAAGATTTACAAAGAAAGAGACATAGAATACAAAAAGAAAAAGAAAAGAGAAGGAAAGGATGCCTAGGAAGACGGAGAGGCATCATAATTAGCATACATGGAACCTTGTGTCAGGCAGCAAAAAGGAAGGAAATTAAATGACACTTACATCAATCAAATCAATATTGATTAAAGACACTTTTGAACATAAATACACTTAATCAGATATAGAAATAAATATTTTTCAAAAAGGTTTTTTTAAGAGAACAAAATATTTCTTTCAGTAATGATTTAGAAAAGATATCAACTAAATGAAAATCAATACTAACAAAGAGTAACTCAATATCTCCTTTCAAAATATAATCTCTAATAAAATTTTGTTTTATATCAAAATATGTTTAGCACTAAAATGATGCACAAGATTTTAGACAAATAGATAGCACCAGAAATATCATAGAACACTAGTCATAGGTTTTAATCACTTCTGAAAACCTTTATTTTCTTGGGTTAGCATCAGTATCATATTCCCATTATTAGAAGATCGATTAATTCATTTGCACAAAGTTTTGTTTTGATAGTTATCATAATTTTCATCAGCACTTTGGTGTTTCATGGTTCTTGATTTTCTGGGTAGTACCTTTTTTGTGGGTTTTGGCTACTTACTTTTCCTAACTCTATAGATTAATTTTCCAAATTTATTGAGACTAAGGGTGACAATTGCAGTGGTGACTTCAAATGCATAGAAAACACTTATTATTAGCTGCAAAAACTAAACCAGTGTAGATAAAATAAGGAATTAGCTGCACCAATTTAATTTTGTATCTAATCTTTTTTTATGAAAATTTTGATTTTTGTGGCTATTGCTACGTATTTAACACAATCTTCATATGCAAAAATATTTATGAGAATTCGTAAATGTATATGCATAATAGTATACTGAAAGGTGGTAAAAGAACAGTAAAAATCACTTCTCAATGGGAGAATTCCACATTGAATTTAAGCAAATAATTTCTATTTTGTGCTCAAGATCTGTAGAACCCTAAACAAAAGTTCACTACATCCCATAGGAGAATAAAGTATCTGTATGAATAAGATTTCATGCATATCATAGAATACAATTTATAAAAAAGTGTATTAGAAATTATTTAAAAAGCGAAATACTCTCCACAAGATTTAGCAAAACACTAGTGCTAATCTTCACAAGGAATCCTCAGTCATAAATTTTGTGTATTACAACTTTTCTCCTTTGTTTCCTCCCAATGTCATATAAATATATGGGTGAAATTCCAGTGTCTTGAATGAATATAATCTCTCCTTTAAAATTATTGGCAGTAAAAGAGTAAAGAGATGTTGATGCTTCTGTTAACTCTGATGGTAGCTCGATCGTATGCTTAACCCATATCTCAGTTTCACAATTACCATAGAGAACATATAAAATAATCTTGCCAAAGTATCCAGTATTGTGTGATCAAGAAGTGCAACTTGTCCATTTATTTCTACTATTCTTGAGAGCCACAATGTCCATACCCCATGATAGAGCAAAGTCATTCTAATGAAGTTTTATTGGACACTAAATTCACCTATGTTGCATCCCTATTTTTTTACAAAATAAATAATCCCGTTGATATAAACACAATTATTCCTTGCAGGGTGAAAATTAGGTGACAAAAAATCTATCTCAAAGAATTGTCCATCCCAATTGTTAAAGTCTATTATATTACTTCACATTCATTGTCTTCTTCATGAGTAACCACTTGTGCATTGAATACCTTATGTTTCTTGGGGTTATGGTCTATAGTTGATAAAAGAGTTTTAAAATAAGGTGTAGGTGACATAAGTCTTAATAATTGAGTGGGGGTAACAATTACTTTATTATCGATTAAGAAAGTTAGGTAAGTTTGAGAATAGCCTAGAAGTTTTTAAATTGACACTTTGATCCAAATATTTACCTAATATAATGAGAAATGAAGGGAAAAAAGGTGCCTTTCTCTCTCTTCTTATCTATTGTTGTTTTTTCTCTTAACAATTTTTGTTGTTCATTGTTGCTACTACTATATTCATCATCTTTTGCTTCATTATCACCAGTTGTTCATTGTTGCTACTACTATATTCATCATCTTCTGCTTCATTATCATCATCTTTTACTTCATTATCATATTAATCTTCTTCGTGTTGACCATTGTTATTGTTGTTGTTGTTGTTACCGCTATTGTCTCAATTTGACCAATTTCTTAGGTCAAATATTTTTACATACATCACTTTCCACTTTTGCATTACTTCATAGAAGACTTTGGTAAGTTAAATTATGATTTTTAGTTGAATTTGTCATCTGGGTAACTGCTATTGTGCTGTTTTTCAATAATAGATAGCACGCGAACATGAATGCAACATAAGAGCCATTTGTTTAAATAGATTTGTTTCAATGAAAGACTCATATGTTGGATTCATGTTTATGGTTCTATAGTGCCATAACATGAATCAAACAGATGGGTCATCTATTGTATCATATGACCCATCTGTTGCAATAGATTAGTTATCTAGTGCAATATGATAAATATTTGTTGTAATAAATTAGTAACCTATTGCAATAGAACCTGAACTCAATTTCAACAGACGTGTTGTCTGTTGCAATAGGGTAAGTATCTGTTGCAATAGATTATTAACCTGTTGCAACAGAACATGAACTCGATTCCAACAGACGATAAATATTTTTTGCAACACATTAGTAACCTATTCCGATAGAACCTGACCTCGATTTCAACAGATCATCATCTGTTGCAAAAGGTAAGTCATTTTTTGCAATAGGTTAATTATCTGTTGCAACATGTCACTTATCTATTTGAATCAGCTTCAAAGGTGCATCAGTACTATAACATCTATCCCAATAGGCACTTCATCTTTTGCAACAAATATCTAGTTTGTTACAACATATGATTCACCTATTACAATAGATGACGCATCTGTTAAAATCAGCTTCAGGAGCGTAACATGAATCCCAATAGGTAAGTAATCTGTTGCGCGTGATTACACAATTGTTGGAATTTATTTACGGCACTACGAAATCACTATTAAATTTTTTTAATAAATGACTTTATTTAGGTACCACTAATGGAGGGATCTATAACAATAGGGGTGGATTTCATTATCAATGGATCGAGAAAAGCAATCGATATGTATGGTATTGGAAGGAGGGTAAAATGCTAGAGAAGATAGATATGATAGTCCAAAGTAATATTTTGTATGATGATTTTATGAAATTAATCATCAGCTATTGTGGACTAAATTGTCAACAGGAAAAACTCATCATCAGCTATATGCATAGCTCCTTTGAAAATCAGAGGGTACTACCTTTCAATATAACCGATCAGGTTCGGTTGTGTGCTTATCTTAGTGATTCATCTAGGCCGGTGTTAAGGGTGTACGTGGTTAAAAATGAGAGAGAATGAGAACCAGAATGTAGAAGAACAAAAACAAAAAGACATATTTGATGATAGGTTGGATGATCTAGACATGAATATTCTAGATGATGATAAAACACCTATGCCTATTGATCATCCAATAAGGGGGGCATTTCTTCTCGATAGACAAAGCTTGGCAATATTCAAGATGATGGGACCATATTTTTCAAAGGAATGTCATTCAAGGACAAGAATGAAGTATCTACCACTTTGTTTATTTCTTCCTTGAAAAAAGATTTCAGAATAAAGAAGGGGATTAATTTGAGCAGTGTCTTTAACTACAAATGTGCTAATCTGAACTACAAGTTGTGGTTGAGAGCAGTGAAGTACATAAGTTCTGACAGATTCATCATTCATAAACGTAAAAAGCATCACACATGTGGTTCAGACCACATCTCGGGCCAAAATCCTCATGCCACAGAAAAGGTCCTCGGTGAATATTTCAAGAGTTGTTTTCCCAATGGCAAAGGACCTTCTACAAGGGTTATAGCCAATCAAATACTTACGGAACTAGGTGTCCTGGTCATTTATTCGAAGATATACACGGCCATGGGGATTGCCAAGGACTTGGTTAGGGGGACACACGAGCATGGGTATGCAGTCCTGGATGCCTACCATTATATGATTGAGTTCTTTAATCTCAGAAGTAAGACGACATTGCATGTTGATAAAAACGGAAGGTTCAAGTACTTTTTTATATCCTATGGTTCTTGGATTCAAGGTTTTTGACATTTGAGAAAAGGCATAGCCGTCGACGGTACCTTCTTGAGAGACATGTATAATGGAGTTCTGCAAGCGACGGTGGTGCAGGATGTGGAGAATCACACCTTTCCTGTTGTTTTTTTATGTTGCAAACAATGAATGTGATTCCTCTTATGGATATTTTTTAAACAACTGCAAAGCTGCATCAAAGTTACCAAAGAGTTATGTTTTGTTTCGGATAGGAATCCAAGTATTCCAAAGATAGGTTCAATTTTGTTCACTTCATCTTACTTTGATTGTTGCAGCAGGCATCTGGGAGAGAGCATTTGTACCAACTATCACAACAAAAGGGTCGTGATCCTTTTTTATAGAGCAGCTAAAACATATAGTACACAGGACTTTTTATAACATTTCAATCAAATAACGAATGTGAATCTCAAGGTAGCTGAACTTCTCGTACGTGTCAGTTTCGAGAGATAGAGTTAGGTATTCTGTCCGAAATATAGGTACATTCTTATGAATTTAATATCTTGTTTGATTTACAAATTTAATATGATTTTGTACTAAGTGATTCTTTTGTAAAGGTACAATATTATGACATCAAAAATAGTTGAATGGGTGAATTCATTATTTGGAAATGAAAGAGAATTTCCTATCAAGATTCTATTTGAACAAAATAAACAAGAAGTATGGTCATTTTTTTAACATAAGACATGTGCAGTTCAAGGGCCCAAGAAGAACCCCGTTTGTTTTAGAAATATAAAAAATAATATCAACGAATATCAGTTTGGGGAATAGGTTATTATCTCATAAAATAGAAGATTACAAATTCAGTGTAATCGTTCATGGTGATGTTGCCACAGTCGATCTTCAAAAAAGAACTTGTATGTGCAGAGTTTTTGACTTGGACAAAATACCCTGTCCACATACTATGGTAGTGCTTCGAGCTCCATACGGTCCAAAAATGGACCTAAAGCTTACGATCACTCCTCTTGATAGTATTCGGTGGAAAATATGAAATGGCATATAGTGGGCATATTACTCCGGTGCCTCCCAAAGAATCTTGAGTTATTCCTGAAGAGCTTTTGGGGAGATTAATACCTATTGCATATATTGACCCAAGCACTATCAAATAAAAAAGAAAGTCATATAAGAGGAGGCATGGAGTCGAACAATAATTTTCATAAAGAAGAAACAATTGCTCTGTAGGTAAGCGTGTTGTCCACAAAAGAACTGCATGCCCGGATCATAATTCACCATGATCGTTGTAATTGCAGAAACTTGTGTTGTTGTTTGTTGTGGACTTTTGTATATTTAATTCATTATTGTGAACGTTATGTTATCATTTATTATATATAAAATGTCTTTTTTAATAACTTGTGAATCAATAAAAATAGGTAAAACATGAACTAAATAATACAACAGACCACAATTATTTTCAATAGATTACCCATCTGTGGCAATAGATGGACATTAGCTGGAGGAACACCATATAGTTCCATCAAAATAGAATATTTTCCTCCAACAAATGACAAATCTGTCGTAATAGATGGATAATTTGTTGATAGAAACACAACCGATGACTAATCTGTTCCAACACATGATCTATCTATTGAAAGAACTCAAAAGCCAAAATTTTTATTGCTACTAGATTCAAAATTGCTCCTTGCCCAACCATCAACAATTTAACATATATGTTTAGAAGAAATAGACAGAACGAAAATTGAATAAGAATTTAAAAGCCAAAGTCTACTAAAAATAAATTTTTCATTAAATAAAAAATAAAATACATTAGGTATAGATCCGATATAGAAAAATTAAAATACATACGCTAAAAGAAAAGACACATTCCAATTATTATTATTATTATTATTATCATTATCATCATCATTAATGCCGGCCAGCCAATCAACTCACAGCAATAGGGCCCTCATCAGCCTCTGTATCTCTCTGAACATCATCGCTTTAACAACGACCAACTACTTCTGCAGGTCTTTAACCTTCCTCTGAAGTTCCCGCACTATGTCGCGCAGAATAGAAATGTCCCAAACAGGATTAGCCATATCTAGAACACGCATGAATTGACAAAAAATGTAAGACACAAAAGTAAAGAAAAGAGTCAAAATGTAATACAACATATACTACGAGCTATTAGATTTACATAGGACAAAAATTACCTCAATGTGAAAGGAATATTCTCTTTGAAGAGACGTGGTTGAAGATGTTATAAGAAAAGAAAAAATGCAAGAAATAAATAAAGTGGAGTAGAATGAAGATTAAGGAGGGACCTATGTATAGAGGATTGAATCTGGATGTGTCAGGACGAAAGGCACGACTGTTCAGCTCTACTGTATTAATTAAATTCAAACTTCTGGCATTTTATTTTTTGTGAAAAGTCGTGACTTTTTCTTTTACATTAATGCTTCTCGCCTTTTCAAAATAATTTAAGATATGATAATAGCCATTAATATTGAGTTGTTGCAATAGGTCATCCACCTGTTGCAATAGATCATCCATCTGTTGCAATAGATATACCATCTATTGCAACAGATGGTCTGTATGTATAACAGATGGCCTGTCGCAATAGATCTACCATCTGCTGTAATATCTGTTGCAATATATGGATTATCTATTGCAACAGAAGGACCATCTATTAAAGAAGATATTTTGATTTTTTCTAATAGTTAATTAATTAATTGTAATAGATGAAGAATTCAATTCATCAGCTATTTTGTATGCAGATGAATAAACAACATCGTCTGATATGTCTTGATAGGGTAGGAAGAATAAGGTATGTGCAAATAAATGGATCCAGTTTCATGTATGGGAGTTTTGTATTATTGATCAGGCTACCGTGACAGACACACATAAAGTGCAATAATTTTGTGAATGTAGTTTTTATCGATTAGAGATTGATCCTTCAAACAAAATCCTACATTGTACAATTTAGTTTGATAGGTGCAAACTGATAAGCGAAGGGCTCCAAGACGGTAGTGTCGATACCCTGTTACAATTTAATGACAGTTTATGCTCATATTTTTGTGTCAAGTTTGGGGAATAGTTCATTGCGCCATTAAAATTGGTCCAATCACTATTGGATATTTACACTGCCACCAAAAACTTGAACCATTCCCCAAACTTGACACCAAAACATGAGCATAAATCATCATTAAATTGTAACAGGGTATCGAAACCACCTACTTGGTCCCTCGGCCTTACCAATTTAAAACTAACAATTTTAACTGTAAAATGCCATATCTTTTTTGAAGGATTAACACCTAATAGGTAAAGAACAAGCATTCACAAAATCATTGTACTGGATGTGTGTTTTCAAAATAGGTTGATCAGTAATACATACCTCCCACATATGAAATAGTTCCATCTGTAAGCAGGTTATTCCTTCGAATCCATCTTTACTCTAGCCTTTAATACTGGTCGGGAAAAAGTAGATCTAGTTTCACTTTGTTTTATCTGCAAACAAGAGAAATACATTTGATGTCAAACAAGATAACAACAAAAAGAACATTACAAAAGGGTAGCACAAAATTTAGTGAATCAACTGATGACCAATCTAATGCAATAGATTACCTATATATTCATCTGAAGAGGCATTTGTTACAACAGATGGATGACATGTTACAACAGATGGGTCATATATTAGAATAAATCAAACCAGCCTTGCTACTGATTTGATTTCTCTAAACAGTTGTTTTGTCTATTCCAACAGATGATTCATTAGTTTCAATAGTTGAGGAAACTGTTACAACACCACCAACAAAAGTGTCAACAACAAAGAAACAACACCATATGTTCCAACACCATCAACAACATAAACACCACATGTTCCAACACAACCACCACCCCCAATGACAGCACCACCAAAGTAACAAACAAAATATATCAAAAAACTACACTGACAATAAGGATTTTTAAGTTCTCCCAACAGATGAATTTTTTTTGCATATTTTAATAAACACAACGGTTCATTCATACAATACTTAAAAGTCACCTTTCCTTTAATTTTCTCAATAAATAGAAAACTGGCAATGGGTAAATATTAATAGAAACATATGTAAATATCTAATTTAAATGACATACAAAGAAGAATACAGGATGAAAAGAGCAATAGTGAACCATACCTACAATGTCAAAAAAGCAAAGGGATCAAAACATTCAGTTTAGTCGAGCAAAGATATTAATTGGTTGAGATCCAAAAGGATCCTCATCCGAAAGAAGAGAGAAGAGAGGAAAAGGGAAAGAAAGAGAATTAAGAATAAAGAAGAGAAGAAAGATAGAAGAATTGAGTCTTACTTTATGGATGAATAAGAGAGTATTCTAGATATGGGTTTTAAATATTCATTAATAACTTTTGAGGGGCAAGAGGACACAGTAACATTGAAAAGACCAGATAAGACTATTCACTCAGGAGATTTTTGAGTTATCCAAGTAATATTTTTTACTGCCTTAGTATATTATATTTTTTATCTCAAACAGGAAATAACTAAATTACTTTAAAAGGGGATCTTAAAACATCTAAGTGATACTTTGCAACAGATGACAATTTCTGTTTGAAAATTTTCAAAGCTCGGTCATCTGTCGCAACAGATGGCAGCGCTTGTTTGATAATTTACAATAGATGAGTAATATATTGCAAAAGATGACTTAATATATTTGATTATATCCAATGAAAAATACATCGGTTGCAACAGATTAAACATTTATTTTATACAATTTCAATTGAGTTCATATGTTCAACTAATACCTTAATTGATTAATCTAGGACCAGGGACGAGTTCTCATAGGGTCAACTACAACTTTAATAGAGTCTTTTGGAAATTGCATGATGAGACAACATGGTGTTTCTGCCGACCTGAGTCGTCGATCGATCACTCTGAGTTGAACCGATTCTTATTAACTTATATGTTCAACTAATACCTTAATTAATTAATCCAAGACCAGGGGTCAGTTCTCATAGGTTTAACTACAATAGATAGCAACACCTAATTGATAATTTACAACAGATGGGTAATCTGTTGCAACAGATGACTTAATTAATTTGATAATTTACAATAGATTGGTAATTTGTCACAATAGATGACTTAATCTATTTGATAATTTACAACAGATGGGTAATCTATTGCAATGAATGACTTAACCTGATTGATAATTTACAACATATGGTTAATCTATTGCAACTTGCCATATCTCTCATATTTTCATGTTGCTCTGATTTAATTTTTAGTATTCCTTATGCCTTTTCTATTATGTATTTTATCTCCTTGTCGGTTATTCTTTAACTTGAGCCATGGGTCTATCAGAAATAGTCTCTCTACTTCTTTGGAGGTAGTGGTATAGACTGCGTATATCTTACCCTCCCCAGACCCCACTTTATGGGAACACACTGGGGTTGTTGTTGTTGGTTAATCTATTGCAACAGGTTGAACATTTATTTTTATACAATTTTAATTGAGTTCATATTTTAGACTAATTCCTTAATTGATTAATCTAGGACTAGGGGTGAGTTCTCATAGGGTCAATTACAACTTTGATTGAGTATTTCGGTAATTGCATAATAAGATGGTATTGCGTTTCTCCCGAACAGAGTCATCGATCGATCACTCTGAGATGGACTGACGATTATTACCTCATATGTTTAACTAATACCTTAATTGATTAATCTATACCAGGGACGAGTTCTCACGGGGTCAACTAAACTTTAATTGAGTTTTATTGGAAATTACACGATGAGATGGTATTGCGTTCCTCCTGACCAAAGTCGTTGATCGATCACTCTGATCTGAACGAATTCTTATCACCCCATGTGTTCAACTAATACCTTAATTTATTAATCTAAGACCAGGTGTGAGTTCTCATAGGGTCAACTATAACTTCCATTGAGACTTTTGACATTTTCATGATGAGACGGTATTGCGTTTCTCCCGACCAGAGTTATCGATCGATAATTCTAAGCTGAACCAATTCTTATTACCTCATGTGTTCAACTAATACCTTAATTGATTAATCTATGACTAGGGGAGTTTTCATAGGGTCAACTACAACTTTAATTGAGTCTTTTGGCAATTGCATTATGAGATGGTATTGTGTTCCTCCCGACCAGAGTCGTCGATCGATAACTCTGAGCTGAACCAATTCTTATTACTTCATATGCTAAACTAATACCTTAATTGATTAATCCAGGACTAGGGGTGAGTTCTCATAGGGTCAGCTACAACAGATGGCAATTCCTATTTGATAATTTACAATAAACGGATAATTTGTTGCAATAGATGACTTAATTTATTTGATAATTTACAATAGATTGGTAATCTGTCACAATAGATGACTTAATCTATTTGATAATTTACAACAAATGAGTAATCTTTTGTTAGAAATAACTTAATCTAATTGATAATTTATAATAGATGGTTAATTTATTTCAACAACTTGAACATTTGTTTTTATACAATTTCAATTGAGTTCATATGTTAGACTTCTACCTTAATTGATTAATCTAGGACTAAGGGTGAGTTCTCACAGTGTTAACTACAACTTCAATTGAGTATTTTGGCAATATCATGATGAGAGGGTTAAAAATTACACATATCAGTTGTAATTTTAAAAGATAATTAAGATTAATTCATACCAAATTAACATTTTCAAAACTTTTCATTCTTTCTCAAAATATAAATCAACCCATACAAATCATCCATTTGCGAAAAAAATATTTCATTATTTTAAATCTCAAGTTCTTGCTCCTTTCTCTCTCTCAACAATCTGTACAGACAATAACTACATAACAAATTGCTCAACTCTTCATAAAAGATCAATTTTCTTCTCATTTACAACCACATAGGTGTTATTTTCGACTTCATTCTTGGTTGTATCAGTTATCTCCTCTATTTTTATAGGTAACAGAGTTTGAGAAGAGTTTTATATTTGTTATTTTTTTTATAAAAAATAAGGTTTTTTAAGTTAATGATGAAAAAAAATTAGTTGTATTATCTTTGAGAATGGGTTTACAATTTTCAGTTTTGATGGTAAAATCGTAGGAAGAACTCGAGAAAACCCTAGTTTTTATCGTAGTTTTTTGTTGGCTGTCGTGGTATTATTGGATGGTGTTTATGGTATTGGTGGTCGTGGTGGTGGTTTTGGCGGTCATCGTGGTGGCACTGGTGGTGGATGTTGGTGGCATTGGTTGGTAGTGTTTGTGGTGGCATTCATTGGTGGTGTTCTATGATGTCGGTATTTGTAGTGTTTGTGGCATTGATTGGTGTTGTTTGTAGTGGTGGTTGTTGGTGTGTCAGTTTTGGTGGTGTTTGTAATGCATTTTTTAAAATTTTTTCATACATCAATTGTAATGTAATATTTATTTTCTGTTGTTTGTAGGTAAAATATGTCCCCCAAAAGAAAAAAAATAAAAGTGGATCAACATCCGACCACCCAACAAAAAAGGCTGCAGTACAGAGGGATTCAGAGGAGCTTCCTGAACAATCTTAGTCAGGGAAAAGTAAAGCTGAGAGTAGATACAAAAACAATGTTGAGGGAGGTAGACAAGGGTCTGTAGATGGTGATGAAGAAAATGAAAGTGAGAAAAAGGAGGAATTAGAGAGTGAGAAAGAGAATGATCATCAACATGATGATAATGGATCAGCAATGGGGCATGAATTAATATCGATATTCCGACATTATCCTATCAAAACTTTTATTATTGACAGGTTTCAAGTTGCGATGTCGATAGATGACCACCCTGCAAATAAACTAAAACCAACTGGGGAACTTATACTTAAATGTCAGTTGGGGAAACCTTTTAATTATTTTAGGAATATTATGAAGATAGAAAACATAGACGAACTTTTTAAGAGGAGCTGTTTTGGACAATTTCTTAAGCTACCTAAGGACCCCCTGCCCATTTCCAAATGAGAATGATATATGTTCTTCTCAAGCGCAGGATCAAGTATGTGGGGGATGATAAAGATTTGGAGGAGGGGGAAAAAAGATGGATGAAATCTAAATCAACTACTATGGCAGACCGGTTTGTTTTGGCTTGCAACAGTTTTCCATAGTAACGGGCTTGAGATGTGATCATCTAGAAGAACCACCTATTTCCAAGGGAACACCCCGCAGAAGATCCAAGGAAAGCAGAAAAACCAACAAATGCAAGAAAAAATAGATGGGTTGTTGGACATTGCTCGACGTGGCTACAAAGTATCAGATTTTTTGATAGATGTCAGGGATAAAACTATACAAAAGTAGTACAGAGAGCAATTGTACTTAGTTTGGTTTGCCCATTTAGTTATATTCGCAAAAGATGTCAACAAGGTCATAGAAGATGATTTGTTCATGCGTGCTGAGGATTTTGATAAATTCAACAATCATCCCTAGGGATATGACAACTTCTACTTGACTGTCCAATATTTACTAACAAAGCTATCCTCAGGAACGACCATATTATACGTCTTTCCTTGGTCTTTCATGGTAAAATTTATCACTATTTTTACTCATCCATTAATTTATATTGAATATAGTTATTAGAGTATGACCTTTTTTGCTTGTTTTCTGTTTACATTTTTAGGCTTGGGCATTTGAAGCTATTCCTCCCCTTTGAAAGTAGGTAATGGATTACTCGGATAAGGTTTCTCATCCAAGGATGTTTAGGTGGTTGGCTGCAAAGAACAACCCAAAAATTAAAGAGGATGATCTCTTTAACCCTCTAAATGACACAGTATGTCTTCTTCAAGTAAAATAATTTTACTCAATGAAAGATATTAAACAAATGTTATATCTGGTGCAACAGATATTAGATCTGATACACAATATAGTACATGTATTGTGATATATTACCCATCCCGTGCCAATTGGTGAAACAAATGGATAATCTATTGTGATAGACGATTGATATCTTGTATCAGATTACCCATTTATTTCTCTGGTTCTCTGAACTTGGCTCCTAACCGATTAACCATTGACTGCAAATTATGCAATAGATAGGTAATCTGATGTAACATATTATTAATCTATTGTGACATACAGATCATCTGTTGCATAACATATAACCCAACAGATTACCCATCTTGTTTAACTGGTGCAACCGATTAGTAATCTGTTATGAAAGTTGATTGATATTTTGCATCAGATTATCCATGTGTTGCTCTGGTTCTTTGAACCCAACTCAAATAGATTTTAGCCATCTACTGCAAACTAAGCAACAGATAGAAAATCTAATGGAACATATTATTAATTTGTTGTAGAAGTTAACTATGTTAACATATAACCCAACTGTAAAAATTATGATATTATATGATTTAAATATATATGTGTTTTTTTATAGGTTGTGCATCCATGGATCGTGCCTACTGAGCAAGAGTTGGTGATGACTTCTTTTATTACTCTAGGTCATATTGATACTATAGCAGACTTAATAGTGGAGTTAATAAAGAAGGAATTGGCTTGAGCAACACCCATAAGAAGAGCAGTTAGGCAAGGTCAGCCTAATGTTGAGGCTCTTCATGACCAAACTACTGAGGCAGATCCTGGTGCTTCTGCTGGTGGAGTTGTTGGTGTTGGTGGCAAGCATGCTGATGCTGCTACCACTCATAATAATGATAATGTTGATGCTTAAGGAAAAATAATTATGTTTGAAAACACCCCTTTCATAGGTCCCTCTGAACCTTACACAGGTCTCTCTCACCCCTCCCCACCCTCGTGTTCTCATTGCAAATATGAAGAGTGCAAGGACAGTCAGGATAGACTCTTTGAAAAAGTAGAAGCTATTTCTAAAGCTGTCGAGGAATTCAAATCAAAGAGGGGTGTCATACAATCCAAGAAAGTGAGGGATCCATACACTTCTATAATGGCGGTTAGGAGGAAGAAAAGAGCAATTAGCGACGTACTCTCCAGTTGAAAATAAAAAAAGTTGCAACTCCATATGCCCAGAAACACCAAACCAGTAGCAATAATGACAATAATGTAGTATCTTCTTGCTCGATTTCATTTCTCTTCAGAAGCCTTGACTTTCTTCAACAAACCCCAGATTACACGATTTGCTTGTGAAGGGTGTCATTCTTCATACCAATTAAAGTAATCACATCCACCCACTTTCTATTAAAATAACAACACAATTACAAAATAATTACAAGTCAATAATTAATCAACTAATTAAATTAAAAAATATTACCTTTCAAATCTTACAGGTAAAAGACCGACGACCTGGATTTGATCGAGTCTAAAAAGTCTTTAATAGAGCTTCATGACCGCACTTACAATATCGAAAAAGCTTATCATAAAAAATATTGAAAGATGCACTCGACATTGTCAAGCTCAGTTGGAAAAAATGAAAAAAAAGATGAAGAAAAAAAAAGAAAGACCAAATGCAAATAATTTGAAGAATTTGGATAGATAAAAAAAGATAATGATGAAGAAGAAGATTTGGGAATTTAGGGTTAAATTTTAGGAGGAAGATGAATATATAAGACAATGGAGAAAAAATGATTGTTGGTGGGGGCCAAATGAGATGCCAAGTCAGCAAAAATGGGGGTTCAACGAGCCTTGGCTGCGTGAATTACACGCAAGCAGCCAATAGGGCAAAAAGTTCCAAACTAACACATTTGATACCTATTTAATTTTACGTGTTTAAAATGAACACTGTCTACTTGATGTCTATTTTATTTTAGGTGTTTAAACTGAAAACTGTCGATGGGTTTCACATTTTTTATTTCAATTCACTTAAATTTTTTCACATGTAGTGGCAATTTTTTATGTCCAATTTAAGTTAATTTTTTATAATGCAATAGATTCTCCATCCATTGTAACAGATATTCCACCTGTTATGACATATAGTTTATCTGTTGCAATAGGTTGGTCATCTATTGCATTATGTCAAATTTTCTATCTAAGTTTATCTGTTGCAACAGTGGAAAGACCTGTTTGATAAATTCCAATAGATTACCTGCCTGTTGCAACATATGTCTAAATCTGTTTGATATTTTTCCAATACATGTGTCATCTGTTGCAACATATACATTATCTGTTGCAATATTTGAATATAGTATTCCATTTCAATTAATAAGTTCAAATCTAAGGAAAAAATAAAATTCATAGAAAAAATAAAACAAATCGAAACCTTCAAAACTTAGCTGAAATAAATCAATGAATGAATGAAATGTAAAAAAAATGTTATGGGTACAAATCTCAATAAATACATCAATAATTTAAGTATTGATGCCAAGGATTCCTTAGGAGGGGTAAGGTTATTACTTTGACAGACTCAAGCTATAAAGATCTACTCAATATGGTTTTTGCACTTTCTGTTCTCCATATTTTCATAAAAAGAGTAGCATATTGTCAATGATGTTCAACCGTAGCTTCTACATCCACCTGAAAAGCCAAAATTGGTCAATGTTAATCACGGAGATACAACGAAACAAAAAAGGCTAACTCATCTGTTCTAGCAAATAAAAAAGGTCTTCCTCCCATTTTAAATTATCCCAGATAGATTATATTTCTGCTGCAATAATGAATCAACTGTTGGGATAAATTTCTACATGAAGAAGACTTGTATGATAATTTCTAACGAATGAACCATATGTTGCAACAAATGACTTATCTGTTGCAGTAGATAGGTCATCTATTAGTATAAATAAAAGTGGTACGAAGAGTTGTTTGACTTGCTAAAATCGATAAGATATATGCCACAACATATACTTTATCTGGTGCAATAAGTTAATTAATTGTTGCAACAGATGTATATATTTGTTTGATAATTTTCAGCAGATGTGTCATCTATTGAAATAGATATGTGTCTTTTTGTTAGTTGGAACAAACATATATATTCACCTTCTTCAGTTCGTGCTTCTCTCCTTTGGACATTGTACATTGCTCAGTGCAACACACTGACTGAGGAGTTGCAATTTTGCTTTTTTGGATGCTTGATAATGCCTTGGAAATTACTTTTGTTCTCCTCTTAGCCTTAATCTCTAATGGAGTGAATGGATATAAAATCCTCTTTGATGGAATGACACCACTCTTAGATGTCAATTCCTTTACAAAAGTAGTTAATGTATTAATAGAATGAATCACTACATCATGTTTTGCCTTGTAGTCTATTATTTGCATGCAGAACATTTGCTAGGAGAGGCAAAATCTGTATAACCAGTATGATCATACTCATAATGGTTTGTTTTAAATAGTGTAAGAGAAGCATCATTAGCTTCAATTGCAGCACCACTACCACCACCAACAGCTCTATCACCACTAAGACCATCAACAATAACAAGCTAACCCTTCAAAATTATTTTTCTTGTAATGGTTGTTGCTCCAAACAATTCCATTTTTATTCTGTCAAAGACCTTAGGGTCCGATAAAGTTTACACAAACTGTAAAGTAAGAAAAAATGGCATCTTCGACTCTCTATTAGTCAGAACTAGTGACGGATGCACAATCTAATATAAATTATTACATATATTAAATGATGATTAGATCATTAAAAAAAATCATTAATTAAAACAAAAATTTAATTATAGTTATAATTAATGCATCTTTCGGGGGGTTGAAAAGATAATTTTTTTTATATTTTTATTAGTTTTGGCCGACAACCATCTCAAGATTCTTGGACAAGAAACTTCTTCTTGGTAGTTAACTTGTTGTCTCAAATAAGAAATGGCTTCAAACACCTAAGCATATAAAATAATTCTAATAAATAAAAATCATTATTGTGTAAAAAATGAATGATATCATAATAAAAGAAAGAAGTATTTACCATGAAAGCCCATGTAAAGCCATATAAGTTGACTGTTTTTGGTGCGAACGGAGTTAACAAATATTTGACAGTCGTTTTGAAGATTTCATAACCCCAAGGATAGTTGTTAAACGCCTTAAGATCCTCTGAGAGATTTATTAAACTAATGTTTATATTTTTGTTAACGCCTCTCACCCAAAGAATATTATGTACAAATCAAACCAAGCACAATGACTGTTTGTGCTTCTTTGAAAGTCCTTTACCTTCCAACACTTCTATTAAATTTTTGTGTTTGAAACTAGGACCAACAATGGACACTAAGTCATCATTGTCTCACGACTTGCCTTTGCTTATTTTGGGTATGTGTGATGCTTTTTTGGGGTTAGAATAGGTATAACTTGAGAAGGAGAAGGAGGATAACATTTTAGTCTAGTAAGTATGGCAAACTCCTTCCAACCAAAACAAACAGGCATGCCACAGTAATTTATCCATACCTCATCCATCTTATCTTTGTTTTCATACATAAACCAACGCTTGAGAAGTTCATATACAATTTTTATTTGAAAACTAGCATTGTTGTCCTCCGACAAATCAAGATATTTCCCAAAATATTTTTCCCTGAAATAAGCATTCAATTTTATTCTCAAAGTATTTTTCTAAAGATGTCAAAATATTTTCCCATGGCTGACTTAACCAAGAAAGCACCCATTAAATTTGTGACACTATCGCACTGCATTCTCACAAGATAACAATTAGTGCTGCAAGTTTTGACCAACTCTTCAGTGTAAGGGCTATTAGCATTTAGATCATCTCTTTTGAAATATTTCTCCTCCCCATATTCATTATGTTCTGCTCCTGATTGAGATAACCCTTGTAAGAAAGCTCATAGAGTAGTGGATGTAGCCTGGCTGCTTCACTTGTTCCTTTACTTGGACTTGATTCGGTTTCTATTCTTTTGGGAGCCATGTTATTTAAAATTAATAGAAACATAAAAAAATATACTATAGTTGATTAATGCATCATTAAAAAGTATAACAGTAAATCTAACAAACAAAATAGTCAAATAACAGTTCCAACAGATCACTGATCTGTTGCACCAGGTAGTATATCTGTTATAATATATAACTAATTTGTTGCAGCATATAACCAACCTATTGTAGAACTTGAGTAATCTGTTGTAATAATACAAAATGTATCATGTATCTTTAAGATAGATGGATGGTCTGTGCAACAGATCACACATCTGTTGCAACATATAAGTGATCTATTGAAATAATTAAATAACCTATTATAACGGATGAGTAATATGTTGCAACAATACAAAACATATCACTCCTCTATTGAGAAAACTGAATGGTATGTGCAATAGATCACACATCTATTGCAAAATCATCTATTACAACATATGAGTAATCTGTTGAAATAATTAAATAACCTATAGCAATGGCTAAGTAATTTGTTGTGATAATACAAAACATATCACTTATCTTTGAGAAAGCTGAATGGTCTATGCAACAGATCACACATCTATACAATATATGAGTGATTTGTCAAAATTGTTAACTAACCTGCAGCAACAACACTGTGTAATCTCTTGTGATAATACCAAACATATCACTCATCTGTTGAGAAAGATGAATGGTCGTGCAACGGGTCACACATCTGTTTTGACTTATGAGTGATCTGTTAGAATAATTATCAACGGTCAATATTGTTTAGATTTCTTCCAATAAAAGGGTTTTCTATTGCGGCAGATGAATGATCAGTTAGAAAAATCAAGTCTTGGACATGTCCTATTAGAAGAGTTGATAGGATTTTACCCAACAGGAGGTTCATCTGTTGTATCGGATCTTTAATCTGATGGTTCCTCCATTGCATAAGATGATTAATCTATTGCATCATATTTTTAACCTGATGATTCCTCTGTTGCATCCAATAGCAAATTTGTTGCATCAGATGGTTAATCTGTTGCAATATATGGTTAGTCTGTTGTAACATATGGTTAATTTATTGCATTAGATAGTTAAATTGTTGCTTCATATGCTAAATCTATTGCATCAGATATTTTATTCGATGGTTCCTCTATTGCATCAGAAGATTAATCCATTACATCAGATACTGAATTAGTTGCATCAGATGTTTAATTTGTTGCATCAGAATTTTAATTCGATGGTTTCGCTGTTGCATCAAATAGTTGATCTGTTGTATCATATGATAAATTTGTTGCATCAGATGGTTAATATATTGCACCAGATGGATAATCTATTAGAGAAAAAAATAGTAGCACTATTTTGTTCAATAGAAAAATAGCAATATCACCATTTTTACCAAGAACAAGAACAGAACAAATCAACCCAGCAATGGGTGCAACATGAAAAACACCAAAATGGTTGTTTAGTTTGTATAAACACAAACAACAAAAATCAAACTTCAGAAAAATGCAACAAACAACAAAAAATCATAATTCACTTTGAAAAGAGAAGAGAAAAAATACCAGAAATTAGGGCTTTATTCAGACTGTATTTTAAATTAAAGCAACAAATAGTAAAGGCCAATACTATAAGAGAAGTTGAATCAAGTTCCTCGTTTTCTTCAAAACTAAAAAGGCTATAATTTTTTACCTGTGATAGAAGAAAATGAACGATGAAGAATTTGAAGCTGTTGTGGCCAGAGAGCAAGGTTGTCACATCGATTGAAGGTTGAAGTCCAAAAGGAACTTGAAGCCCAACTATTTGTCGTCGGAGGTTGAAGTCGCCGGGGATTAAAAGGAAAAATTTGCAGAACTGTTGGTTGAGAAAAACTGTCGAAAAACGGTCGATGATTTTGATTGAAGAGGGGTGTGCATTGGGTTGATGTATATTTTTGTAAAAATTATAAAGTTTTGAAAATATTAATCAAGTCCACAATTAACTTAATCAAGTTTATTAATTATGTTTGACCCTTTAAGTTGGTCAATGTCACCAATCCTTGATTCAAGACTTAGAAGACACCTTTCCTTCAATTTTCTCATGTTTCTTTGTGATAGGATCAAAACCAAAGGAGCAACAAGTCATTGGGGCGTTAACTCTTCCCTGAGATTGTTGATAAGGAAGAACTACATGTTTTGTGAAAGAATTGTAAATAGAAACATCTCCAATACTGTTCCATAGATAAACCAAGCCATTGATAGAATGCATGTATCTAAAATCATGGAAACATAACTAATTCAAGTAGTTGAAAAGTCTTGATCATGTTCCTCTCTCTGGATTAAATGCTAACTTCTCCTTAAGTCAAATATAGGCGATTTATGAGGAAATGACTTGCAATATTTTTTATGTGCTTCAATGAATGACACCTATAATATAATGGAGCAAAAAGATTTCGAGAATGCAATAGAGACTTGGCAAAAAACCTTTTCAGAATCTTGACGATCATATCATGTGGAATTCATGAACTAACAATTGGAAAAATCTTATTTTTCTCTGTGCACTTATTTGTGACAGACAATAATGACAGGCTTGTTGTTCCGTTTCCTTTTAGGTTTATAGGCTATTCTCTATTAATTCTGGAGACCAACAAGCTGTGTAGGGTTCAATATATTTACGCAATATGCTGTTACACAAATCAGTTGGTCTTACCACAAATAAATGTGCCTTTCCTTTTTTGAGAAATAGTAATTTGTATCCGTGTACTTTGAGAAATTGTTCATATTTGCTCTTTGTTTTTTGGTAGAAATAGATATTATATATTACAAAGAATAGAGATTAGCAAGGTTTACATTGGATAGCAGCTGAAGCACTGCTATGTCCATGCCTTAACAAAACAGAGCTATTAGTAGAATTGGGGCTCATAAAAGAGTCTGACAACATAAGAATATTACTACTAGAATTACACATAACAGACTAATTCCCTAGGCAAATTAGCTTATTACAAGTATACCACGATACTATTGAACTACATAAGACTCCATTCCGATCCTTCTTGAGCTGGGCTTCAACAATATCTGGTAGAGTTGACAAAAAGTTGTTTGCACTAGTTCTTGACAGGTGAGAGCTTAATCTGTAAAGACTATATGCTACTCCATTTGCTTGGCTGAAGCTATATTGTACACAAGCTCTTCAACATTGAACTACAAGAATTGACGATGTTATCAACCTTTTTATCACTAGCCTTTACCTTTGTTGACATAGCTTCCGGAGGTGGTTGGTCATGTCATGTTGGTTGCTTAGTAGAGTTTGTTGCGGCTGTTGATCTCCTTGTCAGAGTAGGCTTTCATTTTGGGGGAAATTTAACTGTTTGCCATTCACTAGGAGGGATCTGAGTTCTTTCGAAAGGAATAAAGTTGTCTAATTTCGAGGATTCTGAACTGGCGTCGGTCAATTGACGTTGACACTTTTCTTTAACATGACCAAATGTGCCACATTTGATACAAAGAAATCCCTCTCCTTCATATAAAATAGTCTATTGATTATTACCTATTTGGATTTGGTTTAAGACTGGTTCCTCCATAACAATTTGAACGAAAAGTTGAGTGTATCTACCTCGAAGAGTAGAGCTGTAACATGCATCAATCTTTAACAATTTCCCTATGGAATTGCTAATTTTTGTAAGTAAAAGTCGGCCATAAAACTCAGTAGGCAATTGGGGAAGACGAACCCAAACCACAGAGTAGGTAATTTTCCCTTTTCAGGGACAAAGTTTGGTTCCCACCTTTTTATTGAGAGTTATTGGTCATTAATGAATCAGGGGCCATTTTGGAGAACATGGGAAATGCTCTCTGCTTTTTTAACTTTACAATGTACAAGTACCATCCCAAGTCAATGAGTGGGAAAGTTTCAGTAGTTTTTCATAAAGTGACAAGTTAGTCTTTGAAGTATTAGTGTGCTATTTTCTTTCCAATAACTTGATGATGAGTGAATGTTTCCAAGGAGAGCAAAGTTGCTCATTTTCTTCTTGGATAGAACGATGGTCTTTATTTCATTGGTTAACACCCCTATGTCATCACCAGCTTTCTCTAAAAAAGTGTCATTTTGGGATTCCAAACAACCTTCCATTAGAAGGTTAGTAACTTGTTTACTAGCCAGCAATTTCGATTTAAAGGAGTCAGGATTTCTTGTGGAATCAGTTAAATCAAGGGGATTGGGGGTATAAAATTTGGATTTTGATGAGAAGAGGTTGGGTTATTAGAAATTGTTTCTCACACTATGAAAAGTTAATTGTTCATCATCATAAAAGATGGCTCAATCTTTGAGATAATTAGCAGAGTTTATCTGCTCTTAGTTTGAGTTATCGGATTTACAAAGAACAAGTTTTGTCACCATATTATAAATAAAAAAGGGTTAGAGCTACTCATAAATTATGCGAAATTGAACAAAAATTCATCTGTTGAGAGTTTGATCCAAAAATTCCCTAGTGTTTGACACTTCTATCCAAAAATGCATTTATCATTAATGTTTTGGTCCAAAATACCCTTACTGTTACTTTTTGGTCAAAAATGTCCTTTTCCTAACAGACATCATTATTTTTATTTTTAAACTCACTCTTTTTTTCAATATAATATTTTTTTGATTTTTTTTTCTTTTACGTCAAAGGAGCACTCTTTTCACTAGCAAGACACGTCCCAATTGTGTACAAGTAAAGGTTCAATTGGACCTAGTCGCAAATTTGTCCAAGTCAGTAGATATGGAGATTATCAATGAGAAGACTGGAGAAACAAGGACTATGAAGGTGAAAATACAATATGATTTTGTCCCTAGATAATGCACCAAATGTAAAGTACATGGACATGAAAGGATTGTTGTAATTTGGTGGGCTCATTTTGTATTTGTATTTGTTGAGCCCAAATTGTTAAATAGAAGCCCAATCATAAATTAGCCCAAACCCAATTAAAAGCGGGTAGGTGGGGGGTTGGTGAAAAGGGTTGGTGAGGGTAGCTTAGGACCGTCGGATTAGAATCGATCCACACCGTCCATTGGAAAACTTGAGGCCTATAAATACCCTCACCTCTCATTTGTAATTACACACCAAAAACACAATTCTTCTCTTCTTCCTTAGCTTCTCTCCATTTGTAATATTTCCTTAGTGAAATATAAATATAATAGTGTCCGAGGACGTAGGCACAATTTGCCGAACCTCATTAAATTCTGGTGTTCTTCTTATTGTCTTGTCTAACTGTTTTCAGTTAATATTTGTCGGGTATAGTTGTTGTGATCTATTTGTGCTACTAAATTACTAGTGATAATTCTGTCAAGGCTAGACTGGTATTTAAGTGGTCCGCTTGTGACCCTCCACTCTTACCTGGGAATTTATCTGGTGTGATTTTCTAGTACAAATAATTTACACGCTATTTGAAATATCCCGAGCTTCCGCAACAATTGGTATCAGAGCCCAAGGTTTTATCTGAGTATGCTCTGTGGTTGCAGCACAGTCTGATCTTCCACATCAGAAAAGAATTACTTTGGTAATCTGATTGTTAACTGAAAATAATATTTGTATTAAAAATGGAAGACAAGACTATTGAAACAGCCGCGTCGAGTGTCAACAATACGTCATCATTGGCATCTTCGCTTATGACAAGAATTGTGTCAAATGCGAAATTTGCAGTTGAAATTTTTGACGGATCAGGACATTTCGGGATGTGGCAAGGTGAAGTTCTTGATGTTCTTTTTCAGCAAGGGCTAGATATTGCAATAGAAGAAAAGAAACCAGACGGAATTGGAGAAGACGATTGGAAGGTTATCAATCGTGTTGCTTGTGGTACCATTAGATCCTACCTTGCAAGAGAGCAGAAGTATCCATACACAAAGGAAACTTCTGCAAACAAATTGTGGAATGCGTTGGAGGATAAATTCTTGAAGAAAAACAGTCAAAATAAACTATACATGAAGAAGAGACTGTTACGCTTCACATATGTTCCTGGTACCACAATGAATGATCATATCACCAGCTTTAACAAGTTGGCGACAGATTTGCAGAACATGGACGTGACCTTCAGCGATGGAGACATGGCCTTGATGTTGTTGAGTTCACTTCCCGATGAATACGAGCACCTTGAAACTACTCTACTTCATGGGAATGATGAAATTTCTCTAAAAGAAGTTTGCTCCGCATTGTATAGTTACGAGCAAAGAAAGAGAGAAAAACAAAAGGTCAACGATGGAGAAGCATTGTTCGTGAGAGGTCGTTCTCAAAACAATATGAGAACGAAGAAAGGAAGATCCAAGTCAAAATCCAGACCCAGCAAAGATGAATGTGCATTTTGCCGAGAAAAAGGACACTGGAAGAAAGATTGTCCAAAGTTAAAGGGAAAGGCCAAACCTAACAATGGTAAGGCTGTCATGGATTCAAATGTAGCTGACTGTGATGACTCTGATTTCTCACTAGTTATATCGGAGTCATCCACATCATCTGATGTATGGTTGATGGACTCAGCTTGTAGTTATCACATGACTTCTAATCGAGAATGGTTCATCAATCTGCAAGAAGAAAAATGTGGAACTGTTCACACTGCGGATAATAGCTCTCTTACCGCCCATGGTATTGGTTCAATTCGACTAAGAAACCATGACGGATTGAGCAGAACATTGACAGATGTTCGATATGTGCCAGATTTGAAGAAAAATCTCATTTCTGTGGGAGCCCTAGAATCAAAAGGGTTCAAAGTTCGTGCAGATAATGGGGTGATGAAAATATGCTCTGGCGCATTGGTGGTGATGAAGGCAATTCGGAAAAACAATAACATGTACCACTATCAAGGTAGTACAGTTATTGGGACAGCGGCAGTGACATCCACTAATAAGGAAGCAGAAATGACCAAGTTGTGGCACATGCGCTTGGGACATGCTGGAGGAAAATCCTTGAAAGCTTTATCAGATCAAGGATTGCTAAAAGGTGTAAAAATATGCGACTTGGAGTTTTGTGAGCATTGTGTCAAGGGAAAGCAGACAAGGGTTAAGTTTGGAACAGCTATCCATAATACTAAAAATATTTTGGATTATGTTCACTCTGATGTTTGGGGTCCTTCCAAAACACCTTCATTGGGTGGGAAGCACTATTTTGTAACCTTTGTTGATGACTTTTCCCGGAGAGTATGGGTGTATATGATGAAATCAAAAGATGAAGTGCTAGGAATATTTCTCAAATGGAAGTCAATGATTGAAACACAAACTGGCCGAAAGATCAAATGTCTTCGCACGGACAATGGCGGAGAGTACAAAAATGATTTTTTTCAGAAAGTTTGTGAGGAAAATGGTATTGTTAGACACTTCACTGTCAGACATACACCACAACAGAATGGAGTGGCAGAACGCATGAATCGAACTTTGCTGGAGAAGGTTCGATGTATGTTGTCCAATGCTGGCTTGGGCAAAGAATTTTGGGCTGAGGCTATAACATATGCGTGCCATCTCATTAATCGTCTACCATCTGCCGCTATTGATGGCAAAACACCATTGAAAAAATGGTATGGAAAGCCTGCTGAAGACTACAGTTCTTTGCATGTATTTGGCTCAATTGCATATTATCATGTAAGAGAGTCAAAGTTAGATCCGAGGGCAAAGAAAGCTGTATTTATGGGGATTACTTCTGGAGTCAAAGGATACCGCTTATGGTGTCCAGAGACTAAAAAAATTATATTCAGCAGAGATGTTACCTTCGATGAATCCTCCTTGACAAACAAGGTAGCAGTTGAGATTGCCAAACAAATTGAAGATACTTCGAAGCAGGTGGAGTTTGAGGGAAAAATAATTTTTCCCTCACAAAGATCAAATGAGGAAACAACAGAAAATGTTCCTCTGGAAGAAGAGCCAGTTGAAGAGGAGATTCCGTCCCACGAATCTCAACAACAACTTGAATCAATTGCAACGAGCAAGCCAAAAAGAACCATAAGGAAACCTGCTCGACTTATGGATACGGTGGCTTGTGCAGACTCAATTGTAGCTGATGGTATTCCTACCACTTATAAAGATGCAATCAAAAGTTCGAAAGAAGATAAGTGGAGGATTGCCATGAATGAAGAAATGCAATCTCTTCATCAGAATAATACATGGAGATTGGCCAATCTCCCAGAAGGCAAGAAGGCAATTGGGTGCAAATGGGTATTTGCAAGGAAAGAAGGATTTCCTAACCAAGAAGAAGTACGCTACAAAGCAAGATTGGTGGCTAAAAGATATGCTCAAAAGGAGGGAATTGATTATAATGAAGTGTTTTCTCCAGTCGTAAAACACTCCTCCATTAGAGTTTTGTTGGCTTTGGTAGCAAAGTTGAATTTGGAACTAGTTCAGTTGGATGTAAAAACAGCGTTTTTACATGGAGACTTGGAAGAGGAAATCTACATGACTCAGCCAGAAGGATTCAAAGTTGCTGGAAAAGAAAATATGGTGTGCAAACTTGAAAAATCGTTGTATGGATTGAAACAATCTTCTAGACAATGGTACAAACGATTTGACGAGTTTATGTTGGGACAAAATTACAGAAGAAGCAAATACGATAATTGTGTGTATTTGCGTGAGCTTGAAGATGGATCCTTTATATATCTTCTCCTGTATGTTGATGATATGTTGATAGCTTCGAAAAGTAAAGAAGAAATAGGGAAGTTAAAATCTCAACTCAAAGGGGAGTTCGAAATGAAGGATCTGGGTGAGGCAAAGAAAATTCTTGGCATGGAGATAAAAAGAGATAGACATTCAAAGAAGCTCTACTTATCTCAGGCAGAATACATGAAGAAGGTGCTAGATCGTTTTGGAATGAACGAAAAAACAAAGTCGGTTAGCACCCCACTCGCCCCTCACTTTAAGCTGAGTGATTCTTTGTCACCAAAAAATGATGTTGATCGAGAGTATATGTCAAGAGTACCATATGCGAATGCTGTTGGTAGCTTGATGTATGCAATGGTTTGCACAAGACCCGATATCTCACATGCTGTGGGAGTTGTGAGCAGATATATGCACAATCCTGGAAAGGAGCATTGGCAGGCTGTGAAATGGATTCTACGGTATATTTGCAATACTGTAGATATTGGTTTAGTCTTTGAAGATAGTCAATATCTGGTCGGATATTGTGACTCAGATTATGCTGGAGATTTGGACAAACGAAGATCAACTACTGGTTATGTTTTCACTCTTGCAAATGCACCAGTTAGTTGGAAGTCGACTTTACAGTCAACAATTGCCTTGTCTACCACTGAAGCAGAGTACATGGCTGTTACAGAGGCTATGAAGGAGGCAATTTGGCTTCAAGGATTGCTAAGAGAGCTTGGTATAAAACAAGAAGGCGTCACAATATTTTGTGATAGTCAAAGTGCTATTCATTTAGCGAAGAACCAAGTTTATCATGCAAGGACGAAGCACATTGATGTCCGATATCATTTTGTCCGAGAGATTATAGAAGAAGGTGGAGTCAAAGTACAGAAAATTCGAACGACAGATAATCCTGCTGATATGTTGACAAAGGTGGTAACGTCGATCAAGTTTCAACACTGTTTGAACTTGATTAATGTTATCAAAGATTGAAGATAGCATTTGGGGACACTACTATGTTCATGAGAGAATTGAAGAAAAAAAAAAAAAAAAAAATATCGCCCAAGGTGGAGATTTGTTGTAATTTGGTGGGCTCATTTTGTATTTGTATTTGTTGAGCCCAAATTGTTAAATAGAAGCCCAATCATAAATTAGCCCAAACCCAATTAAAAGCGGGTAGGTGGGGGGTTGGTGAAAAGGGTTGGTGAGGGTAGCTTAGGACCGTCGGATTAGAATCGATCCACACCGTCCATTGGAAAACTTGAGGCCTATAAATACCCTCACCTCTCATTTGTAATTACACACCAAAAACACAATTCTTCTCTTCTTCCTTAGCTTCTCTCCATTTGTAATATTTCCTTAGTGAAATATAAATATAATAGTGTCCGAGGACGTAGGCACAATTTGCCGAACCTCATTAAATTCTGGTGTTCTTCTTATTGTCTTGTCTAACTGTTTTCAGTTAATATTTGTCGGGTATAGTTGTTGTGATCTATTTGTGCTACTAAATTACTAGTGATAATTCTGTCAAGGCTAGACTGGTATTTAAGTGGTCCGCTTGTGACCCTCCACTCTTACCTGGGAATTTATCTGGTGTGATTTTCTAGTACAAATAATTTACACGCTATTTGAAATATCCCGAGCTTCCGCAACAAGGATAATTGCAGGGTTTATTGATGTATTGATTTCTTTATATTCTTTACTTTCTGAAAATCTTGCTCAGGAGTTTTGAAGATGAGGTAAGGCCTGTGTCAAAGGCATATCTGTTGATTACAAATTTTCTTTCAACATGTGTTGTTGATCATATTGGTGTGCCAGAAGGACTATACTGTTTTGTTTGATTGATTTAAAGGCACTGAACTCCGTAGTTATTAATTTGCAATTTAGTAGAAACCTTGAAGGATTGGAACTATAGAATTCTAATTGGGATAACAAATCACTCTCTTTCATCATTGTCTCCCTAGGGCGGAGGACAATACTGGCGGTATGGTCTCTATACTTGGTAACACCAAGGAGAACCAAGGAACGTACACATGTCTGAAGTTAATCTGGGTTAAGAAATAAAAGTAACAATGTAGAAAATAGATGTCTAAAGTTTACTTTATAAATGTTCTGACACTTTGAGATTCGGCCATGGTCAGGGTACGCCATAACCTCCAAATCTCTTCCATGTCCTGTACTCACTGGTTTCTGTTCTGCGAGGGGCCACTCAATTCAATTAGTACAGAAGCAAGCATATACTTGAATATTGGGCTAAAAGTCTATGGATGGGTAGGCAAAACTAATGTTGAGGTTTTTGGAAAATGCTAAAATAAGCGCCTGTCGCACAATCCTTTTGTTCCTTATCGAGTGAACAAGTCTGGCTTGAGCTCTTTGACTGATAGCAACAATGAGGTCTATTTTCCAAATAAATTCACCTGAATGAAGTTGTAAGTGATCTCAGTGAACTTCGTAGACTGGCATCTCTTTTTCATATTTGTGACTTGTTGAGTCCTTGCGCAAGGATGGCATGCCCCTGCACAACGATGGCACACATCGATCGAGAAATAGTCCAAAGTTTTTCTTAAGAAAAAGAAAAAGGTCTTGCTGATGCACCAGGAAAAAAGTATATATATCTGTGATTGAAGCTTTTAGACACTTGTTACTGAGGTGGCACGTAAATTATGAAAGTGTGTAGATGATCATTTTGTAGTTGAAGTGTTCAATTGACACGATGAAAATGAATTGAAGTGTTTAGATGTACATACTTAAAATTCTTAATTTGCCAATTAAGATTAACTCAGTGCATCTATATGTTAATGTCTCAAGAATATATGTTAAAGAGAAGAAAATCTTATTTACTTTTAAATTATGATGTCATTTTAGGCACATACGACACTTCAATTGTTCCATCTAATACTTTGCAGATAGATGAACTATTAGTGCGTGAAATGTTGAGATTTGTCATAGCTAGTGCAGAGCCAGAATTTTTATTGAGGGGTTTAGAAGTAAATATACTGACTAGTTGAAGGGGTTCAACATCTACTGTATATACATACAAATATTTTTAAATATTTAAAAATAGTATAATTTTCTGACGAAAGGGGTTCGGATGAACCCCTGAATTTAATGTGGCTCCGCCACTGGTCATAGCACGTTCCTTAAGAAAAGAATTTTAAATTGACTACTATTAGTTTAGGTAGTTATTTAACACTGAGGATAATATAGAAAAAAGTAATAAAACTATCTTTTGTTAAAATAGATAAATAAAATCAAATATTTATTTTGATATAAAGGCTAAGTAAAATGAAACAAAGTAGTTTACTTTTATTTCGTTAGGGAAAAGGTTAAATTGATGAATACAGATTGATGATAAGAAGGATGGGAAGGCCAATGGTGCAACATAGCTTTCGTGAACAAAATAAGGTAGCAGACACTCTAGCACAGGCAGAACCCAAAAAGAAAGTTTTTCGTGAACAAAATAAGGTAGCAGACGCTCTAGCACAGGCAGGACCCAAAAAGAAAGTTTTTAATAGACCTTGTATATTTGTAATTCCCTTGTGTATGCGTCTGAGGCAGTATGGGCAGATAATCTTGAAACTAGCTATAATAGAAAGGTGAAACTGTGTAATAATATTCAAAATTGTGTTCAATCCAGACTCTTTTTGTTGAAACATGCTGAAATGTCGTTTTGATGTAAATAATTCTTTGTATATATCCTTGTTAACCCCCCAAAAAAGAACTTTTTATTATGACCACGTTTAGGGTTGGCAACGGAATAGGTCCACTAGAACCCATTAATTCCACTCCTCTAAATATAGTATATGCTATAGGAATGTTGAAATAATTGACTTTAAAAAAATCAATGAAAACAATCGATATTTTAATTAGAATTTTGAATTAAAATGGTGTTGAATGAGGAATAAATCTAATAAATGGGTTTGTCAGAATTTTCATAATTAAAATGGTGAAAATGCACAATAATGAAGCTCCTTCGGTGGGCAATTTTTACGTTTAAGAACAGACGGCATGTTAAATATATTTACATTAACGGTGCTCTTCTCGTCATTAGCCTTCAGTGAATCTTTTAAATTTTGAAGAAATACTCATTTCTTTTAATGCACCTTCAATATTTATTGTATAAATAACAGAAATACCAACCCTTTTATAAGTAATTACACCATCTCCCATTGTTTTTAATTACTTTACTATCTCTCCCTTTTCATATACATAAGATACGCCTCATATACATAGCATCCTATGTATATGTGATTTGTTATTGGCGTAGAAAAAGGAAATAACGGATTCCCTTCCTTTAAAGACACTATTAAATCAACCAATTATTTAAGTAGATTGCTGCATTCATTAAATTATGTAACAACTTCTGAATTTTAAATTTTGAATTAATCAAATACATTAAAAACAAATCATACTAAATTCACGCAAAAAAAATGAATCACTGATTTTGTTAAATGTTTTGAAGAAAAAAATTGAATTCGAATTCAAGAATACAAATAGTACGAAATTCAAAGGAAAAAATTCGAGTCACTGATTTTGTTGATCGTTTTAAAGAAAAAATTAGAATCGAATTCAAGAAGATGAATATTGTTTTTCTTTTGAGGTACGCTGGTCAATGGAGAATCGAAACAAAATATGTAAATTATAAAAGCGAAGGGACCATTTTTGTGGAATCAATAAGTTACTTGACGCTGATTTTTTCAATCACTACTGAATTAAACATTGATGAAGTGCAACACAACATTAATGTATGTTATTGTAACACCCCGTATTTTCCTAGCACAATCTAAGTCCCAGTGCATGAGTATTCATATATGAAATTTCTGACATGCTCATTATTTTTCAGTTTAGAGCCTTCCATTACGTAGAAAATTAAATTAGCTTTTCAACAATATAAAATTCGCCCAAATCGATAACCAGGTAAGAAATTATGGCGATTTAAAGTTTCAGTCGTTAAACACCATCATTTTAACCCTTTACGCGTCGCGTAGGCAGCCCAAATGACAATTGTCAATTTCCAGTGTGACTCCGCAATTATGGCGCGTCGTGGAGGTGGACAAAATGACATCCAAAGCTTTACCACAATGGCACTGCGTCGCGATGTTTATCCAAGTCCAGTTGTCCATTTTCCAGTTGCTTGGCGCGATAGTGGCACGTCGTGCCAAAGCCAAAAATTGGATTTTTCAGTTTTCATCTTCCGTTTTTAAATTCTTCCAAGGGTAATTGGGTCTTTTTCCATGGCCCTAATTAACCTAAAACACGAAATTTAACCCCGAAACACCCTAAGTAGTCATCATTATTCAATTCTTCAAAATTAAAGATCCCTTTTTCAAGAACAAGAAACCCTAGCTCTCAAATTCAAGGAAATTCCTCAAGAACTCTCCTTCAATCCTTTCAAATTCATTAACCCAGGTATGTTAGATGTTTATCTATGGATTCCTTTCATCCATGGAGCTCAAGTAACCTTTTTAATTATAAATTTATGATCTTTTCAAGTTATTTGATTTTTAAATCATGATTTTATCCATTAATCTCCATGAACTTTGATTTAATACCCTATTTTTATGAAGTTATTGTTGTTATTCGACTCCTCATATTTTAGTATTATTATTTATTGAATTAAATCATGACTTAGTGTTTACCATGATAATTTCATGTCAAGTATGCAGTCCTTTAGTAATTCTACTATTATTTTAAACCATGAACTATAAGTGTTTGATAAAATGTCTACAAGAGCAATTGATTTAAGAAAAGTCTTCATGCTATGTCCTTCAATGTTTTAGTGTTATGCTACTACTATTGTTTTGAGTCCTGGCGGTATTGAATGCCCAAAATCGTAGTTGTTTATTTAATGTTGTCTCAATATCTTTAGAATAACTTCAAATTATATCATGAGCATTATCAAAACAGTCAGTTAAACTCAAAATAGTTAGTGTTTCATGTTATTTAGTTGGGAGTAGGATTTAGCACCGAGTGAGTGTAGGGATGGCAGCTTCCCTGTCAGATAGGCATAGTCGTTAGTAGCAGTCCCTATACTCCAGAACTACGTAACCAGCATAGGATATGAGTAGTCACTCGTCAGAATAGGCTTGACTATCTCGCAGGGGTCACCCATCAGTTCATTCTTGACACCCTTAGTCCTTTGGATATAATATCAGTTTAGTGGATCCACACAACCAGCATTAGTACCCATGGCACGGTATTAACACCCTTTCAGCTGGGGTTACATATTGGACCCCGATTAGCTTAAATTAGGGAATGTCGATTAGCAGATACCTCCCACAGTCTTTGAAATAGTCTCAGTTACAATTCCAGTTTAGTTCTTTAGTCCTAGTATTGTTTGACCAAAGCGTGCAAGTTTCAGTATTTTAGTTTACAAGTTTTACTCAGTTCATGTCATATACTTTGTCATGCATCCTCAGTGTCTACAGATTTTCATACATGTTTAGTATCTACAGATTTTATGATCTCTATTCTGTATTCCATGCTTTACATGTATATTAAGATAGATCATTACTCCTATTCATTAAACCTCGCATGTCAGCCTACCTCATTTAGCATAACAATACATTCAAAGTACTAATCACATAGCTTTTTTTGCGCTCTGATGTCACATATCATAGGTGCTGATGCTTAGTTCCCAGATCATACTTAGTGCCTCAGATTCTCAGCAGTAAAGTAGTAGTGGTAAGTCCTCATCACCCAAGGACAGGTTATCTTATTTCATATCTTTATTTCAGTAGTCAGTGGAGTTAGTTAGGGGCTTGTCCCATCAACTCTTAGTCAGTCAGTCTTAGAGGCTTTTCAGACATTACAGTCAGTTAGTTGTTCAGTTTATAAGTGCTTAATCAGATTCAAATAGTCATTTTCCTAGATTTATATTTCAGTTTGAATTCAGATATTTAAAACCTTATGGCACTTCAGTTATTCTTCTGTAATTCATGATTATATTATCCAGTGCTCACAGCAGGTACTAGCTCATGGGTTAGTTTGTGGTCCCTCGGGACTGTAAGCACCGTGTAACAACTACGGGGTAGTCTTGGGTCATTGCAAACTTGGTATCAGAGCCTAAGGTTTTAGAGTGTCCTAGTAAGTCTGAAAGTCACATCAAGTAGAGTCTTGTACATAGGTGTGTAGCACACCATACTTATGGACGAGAGCCTACAAGGTATTTAGGACATAAAAAAGTTTCCCTTCTTTCAGTATTCACATCGTGTGAGTGAGCATAAGCTCGAGTTAAACTCTCTGTCTAATCTATTTCCTCCTTCCGTTTATAGAACAAGCCTCCCAAGAAGAATGGAAGAAGAACAGGAACGCAGCCAGCCCTTCAGCCCGCCCAGGAATATCCTCTGGACAAGCATGTCTCTCACGCAGAATTCAGGGTTGTGTTCACTACTCTAGTGAACTTTGTAGCATCACAGAATAAATGGCCAGCTGTTGTTCTGGCCAACACAGTACCCAATACTGCTGCAACTAGAATTTGAGATTTTACCTAGATGAATCCTCCTTCTTTCACGGTATCCAAGTCTGAAGAGGATTTACCAAAATTCTTAGATAAAGTTTAGAATGTCACGGATGCTATGGGGGTGACGTCAAGTCAGAGTGCCGAGTTGCTGTATATCAATTGTAGGATGTAGCCCATACTTGGTTTAACCAGTGGAAATTTAATAGAGGTGTTGATGCAGGGCCTATAGAATGGGAAGAGTTTTCCATGGCTTTCTTGGATAGATTCTTTCCATTGGAGTTGAGGGAGGCCAAGATGTTAGAATTTATTAATTTGAGGCAAGGCATCATAAGTGTGAGGGAGTATTCTCTCAAGTTCACTCAGTTAGATAGATATGCTACTCATGTGGTAGCTGATAGTAGGCCCAAGATAAGTAATTTGTGTCTGGCGTGTCTGATAGTGCGGTCAAGGAGTGTAAGACTACAATGTTGATTAGTAAGATAGACTTATCTAGACTGGTGATCCATGCTCAACAGATTGAGGAGCAAAAGATTAAGGAGAGGGAGAATAGAAACAAGATAGCTAGGATAGGTAGTTTTAATTTCAATCAACCAAAGTCAGAAGGTGGTATCCGTCCTCAATTTCATTAGAGGTCTTCAGCCCCAGTACCTTCTCCAGCTAATTCCCCAATACCCAAATTTAGAAATGACAATAGTGATAGGGCACCAGGCTCTAAGTCCTAGGTCAGTGTTAGCAGTGCTCATATCAAGAGTGAGAAGACTCAACTCACCTCAGCCCCAGTACTCACTCTACCAGATGGTTTCAATGGGTTTGTTGTATATTGTGATGTATCTAAAGTAGGTTTGGGTTGTGTCCTCATGTAGAAAGGTAAGGTCGTAGCCTACTCCTCCAGACAGCTTAAGCCTCATGAGAAGAATTATCTGACTTATGATCTTGAGCTAGCAGCAGTAGTATTCTCCTTAAATATTTGGAGGCATTACTTGTATGGGGTGCATATAGATGTGTTCACAGATCACTAAAGCCTTTAGTTCGTATTCTCTTAGAAAGATTTGAATTTTCATTAGAGAAGATGGTTAGAGTTATTGAAGGATTATGACGTGACTATTTTATATCATCCGGGCAAGGCTAATATAGTGGATGATTCTCTCAGTAGAATATCTATGGGTAGTGTAGCTCATGTTAAGGATGGTAAGAAGAAGTTAGCTCAGGAAGTTCATCAGTTTGCCCAACTAGGTGTCTGTTTACTTGATTCAGTAGAAGGTAGTGTATAGGTGTAGAGTAGCTTAGAGTCATCTCTAGTTTCTGAGGTAAAGGAAAATTAGGATAGAGATCTCATTCTAGTTAAGTTGAAAGAGTCAGTCGGATATCAGAAAGTGGAGGTTTTCTCCCAAATGAGAGATGGTGATTTGCATTGTCAGGGTAGATTGTGTGTGCTTGGTGTAGATGATTTAAGGCAACAAATTCTTGAAAAAGCACATGGTTTATGTTACTCTATTCATCCAGGGACTACTAAGATGTACTGCGATTTACGGGAGATCTATTGGTGGAGTGGGATGAAGAAAGATATTGTAGAGTTTGTAGCTAAGTGCTCTACATGCCAACAAGTTACTATTGAGCACCAAAATACTAGTTGGTCCATACAGGAGTTCAATATTCCCATGTGGAAATAGGAGAAAGTGAATATGGACTTTGTGACAGGTTTGCCTCGTACCCGTCGTCAGCATGACTCAATTTGGGTTACGTAAATAAAATGACCAAATCAGCTCACTTTTTTCCAGTCCATACCTCTTACTCAGCCAAGGACTATGCCAATCTCTATCTCAGAGATTTGATTAGGTTTTACGGTGTTCCCTTATCTATCATCTCAGATAGAGGTACCCAGTTTACCTCTCATTTTTGGAAAGCACTCCAAAGGGGTATTGGTACCCAAATCTAGCTCAGTACAACCTTCTACCTTCAGACAAATGGTTAAGCAGAAAGGATCATTCAGACACTTAAGGATATGCTGAGAGCATACATTATTGATTTTAGAGGTTATTGGGATGTCCATTAGCCTTTGATCAAATTCGTATACAATAACAGTTATAATTCCAGTATCGGTATGGCTCCGTTTGAAGATCTCTATGGTAGGAGATATAGATCTCCAATTGGTGGGTTTAAAGTAGGTGAGGCTGTAGTAGTAGGGCCTGACTTAGTGTTTGATGCTTTGGAAAAGGTTCAGTTGATCAGAGAAAGACTTAAGGCTACCCAGAGCCGATAGAAATCATATGCAGATGTGAAGAAAAAGGATCTCAAATTTGAGGTTGGTGATCTGGTGTTCTTGAAAATCTCTCCCATGAACAGAGTGAAGAGATTCGACAAGAAAGGGAAACTCAGCCCCCAATATATTGGTCCCTTCAGAATTTCTAATCGTTTTGGAAAGGTATCTTACGAGCTAGAGTTGCCTTTAGATTTAGTCTTAGTACAACCAGTGTTCCATGACTCATTGTTGAAAAAGTGTATTGGTGATCTAGCTGTAGTTATTCCCTTAGAAAGTATAGATATTCAGAACAGTCTTTCCTTTGAGGAAGTTCCAGTCAAAATTCTTTATCATTAAGTTCGTAGACTAAGAAATAAAGAAGTTCCACTAGTCAAAGTTCTTTGGCAGAATCAGTCCATTGAGGGAGTAACTTGGGAAGCGGAATCTGAAATGCGGTCCAAGTACCATTATTTTTTCTCCTCAAATCCAAATTCAGTGTAAGGTACCAAATCTTCTTAAGATTTTTCTCTGTCATGCTCAGTTTCAGTTGCACATCATATTCATGTCAGTCGTGAATTCATTAATCAGTTTAGTTATGCATTCCATGCATTAAATATGCATATTTAGTGTGTAAGCTCAATCCATCAGTCCATCAACTTAACCAGTTTCATTCGGGGATGAATGATCTCAAGAGGAAGATATTGTAATACCCCATATTTCCCTAGAATAATCTAAGTCCCAGTGCCTGAGTATTCATATATGAAATTTTTGAAATATTCATTATTTTTCAAATTAGAGCATGCCATTGCATAGGAAATTCAATTAGCTTTCCAACGATATAAAATTCGCCCAAATCCGATAATCGGGTAAGAAGTTATGGCGATTTTAAGTTTTAGTCAGTAAACACCATAATTTTAACTCTCTATGCATCGCGTAGGTAGCCCAAATGACAATTGTCAATATCCAGTGTGATTCCGCAATCATGGCGCATCGCGGAGGTGGCCAAAATGGCATCCAAAGCTTTACCGCGATGTCACCACATTGCGACATTTGTCCAAGTCCCAGTTGTCCATTTTCCAGTGGCTTGGCGCGATAGTGACGCGTCGCGCCAACGCCAAAAATCGGGTTTTTCAAGTTTCAGCTTCCGTTATTAAATTCGTCCAAGGGTATTTGGGTTTTTTTCCACGACCTTAATTAACCTAAAACACAAAATTTAACCCTTAAACACCCTAAGTAGTCATCATTATTCAATTCTTCTTTAAAAATAAAGATCCCCCTTTCAAGAAAAAGAACCCCTAGCTCTCAAAGTCAAGGCTATTCCTCATGAACTCTCCATCAATCATTTCAAATTCATTAACCCAGATATGTTAGATGTTCATCTATGGATTCCTTTCATCCATGGGGCTCAAGTAACCTTTTAAATTATAAAGTTATTATCTTTACAAGTTATTTGATTTTTAAATCATGATTTCATCCATTAATCTCCATTAACTTTTATTTTATACCATGTATTCATGAAGTTATTATTGTTATTCGATTCCTCATGTTTTAGTGTTATCATTTGTTGAATTAAATCATGACTTAGTGTTTAACATAATAATTTTATGTCAATTATGTCATTCCTACAAGAGCAATTGATTTAAGAAGAGTTCATGCTATATCCTTCAATGCTCTAGTGTCATGCTACTACTATTGTTTTGAGTCCTAGGGTATTGAATACCCAAAATTGTAGATGTTTATTTAATGTTGTCTCAGTATCTTTAGAATAACTTCAGATTATACCATAAGTATTATTAGAACGGTCAGTTAAAATAGTTTAGCATTTTAGTGTCATTCAGTTGGGAGTAGAATTTAGCACCGAGCGAGTATAGGGATGGTGGATTCCCCGTTAGATAATTAGGATCGGTAGTAGTAGTCCTTATACTCTAGAACTACATAGCCAGCGTAGGATATGAGTAGTCACCCATCAGATTAGGCCTGACTATTTTGTCGAGGTCACCCATCAGTTCTGGCTTGATACCCTTAGTCCTTTGGACATGATATCAGTTTAGTGGATCCACACAGCCAGCGTTAATACCCGTGGCACAGTATAACACCCTTCCATCTGGGGTTACAGGTTAGACCTTGATTAGCTAAAATTGGGGAATGCCAATTAGATGATACCTCCCACAGTCTCAGTTACAGTTATAGTTCAGTTCTTTAGTCTAAGTATTATTTGATCAAAGCGTACAGATTTAAGTTAATTTCAGTAGTTTAGTTTATAGATTTTACTCAATTTGTGTCATATTCTTGGTCATGCATCCTCAGTGTTTACAGATTTTCATATATGTTAAATATCTACAAATTTCATGCTGTCTATTCTGTATTCCATGCTTTACATGTATATTCAAATAGATCATTACTCTTATTCATGAAACCTTGCATGTTAGCCTACCTCATTTAGCATACCAGTACATTCAAAGTACTGATCGCATACCTTTCTTTTGCACTAGATGTCTCATATCATAAGTGCTAACGCTCAGTTCCCGAATTGCACTTAGTCCCACAGATTCTCAGCAGTACAGTAGTAGTGGTGAGTTCTCATCACCTGAGGACAGGCTATCTTATTTCACGTCTTTATTTCAGTAGTCAGGGGAGTTAGTTAGTGTAATACCCCGCATGTTTCTAAGCAAGGAAGTGAATAAGTATTGTACGTATGAAATCTCTTATCCTGTGATTCATACTTGAGTACATGACTTACAATGAATATACTAGTGATAGGATAGCTTATGATACATTAAGCATGTTCATATGAGTCACTTAAGGTAATATAAGCTAAGAGTTTTTGAATCCATCAAGTTTTAGTGTTCGATTTTGCAAGGGTCATCTTTGAATGAGTATAACACGATGTTAATATGGTATTTTGGCTGATTTAGACCCACCAAATTGTAGAGAATCGAATTAGCTTTCCAATGATACTAATTTTTCCTTAATCCAATACCCAAGAAAAAAGTTATGCTTATTTTCGTGAGAGACAGTAAGGATAGGCGATTAGTTAGGCGCCGCCCAGCCAAACATAGGCGATTGGTTAGGCGCCACCCAACCTAGCTTAGGCAATCACTTGGGCACCGCCTAAGTCAGTTTCAAGTGCAAAAAATACTCCGTTTTGAGTTATTTTAAGGGTAATTAAGTCTTTTAACACTCCTTACACGTCCCTAAACTTAACCCTACAAAATATATAGCTTCTAAACATATTACAACCCTATTATCATCTCAAAGATCATCATTTAAGAGCACTAAAAGAGAAAAACAACTAGAGTTTTGTAACTAAGCTTGAATATCCGGTTTCAAGGAAATTCCTCCATCAATCATCAAGAATATTCCTTCTAAGGTATGCGTGAGTTGATTCATGGACTCCTTTCGTCCATGAAGCTCAAGAACCATCTTCCAAATTTTGTATCATGATGTTTATGTTGTTGGTGGTTGATGTTCATGTGGTCGGAGTTTGATGATGCCTAAGATGGGATCTTTGTATGTTTATTGTGAGGATATGGTGGTATTTAACGTATAAATATGTGAAATTGGAGGTTGAATATTTGTAATCTTGATGAATCCACCTATGCCTAAGATGTGCATATAAGGTGTTTGTAAAAGTACCTAAGGGAATAGAAATCATGCTTTTATGACATAATAAGTCCTAAATGACTATTCCATGTTCTAAGTTTATGTTCAACGTGATCCCCGTGCTATTGTCTTGAATTGAATAAGTTGTACGAGATGCTCATGATATTGTTGCGATATGGAATGACCATGTTATTAAAGCCATGCAAGTATATACATGTTGTATGCATTCTCGATCATATGATAGTTTGTTGAGAATCATTCTTATTATGAAAGCCTTACTTATGATATTGTAAATTATGGACTCAAATCTTGTGATCAAGTCATGTCATGTGTGTTAGTTTCCTCCTATCGAGTCCTGGGGGTACTTGTACCCAAAAACTATAGCTGTGTGCCTAGAGCCATGTCATGTTTCACGATATCCAAGCTCAAGCTATGATTCCATAGACTTCAGTTAGTCATGTGACTCAGGAAAACCTCATAATCTTAGTCAGTTGTCAGATATCAGTACTATTCTGCCAGTCAACGGAATTCAGTAAGATTAAGTCATGTACAGTCAGATATTCATGTCCAGTCCCTCCAGATGGGAGTAGAGGTTAGCACCGAGTGAACCCTAGGATGGGAACTCACCCGCTAGTTCAGGGTGTGATTCTTAGTAGTCATCCTTGTGTTCCAGAACTACGTATCCAGCGTAGGTTAAGACATCTTAACCCATCAGATTAGGGTTGATAAGGAGACTTAACCCATCAGTTTGGGGTTCCCACCGTTCTCATTAAGTACCCTCTAGATAAGGGTCACTCACAGGCTGTCCTTACCCGTGAAATGGTATTAACACCCCTCCAGTCGGGGCAGAGATTGGAACCCTACTTAGCCATAACAGCATACATGGGGCATGCCGGCTAAACACCACTTCCCACAGTTTCAGTATCAGTCTCAATAAAAGAACTCAGGGCGTTCTTCAGATTTTAGTATATACAGGACTGTTAGATACAGTCGTCCATGTTATCAGTTTTAGTATCAGTCATGACAGTTATCAGTAAACCATGTATTAGCTTATAGGTCATGCTATCACGTATTCACGGTCCCAGTTTCTATATATGTGTGTTTGCACTCCCACGTTCATATTAGTAAGCCAGTGTTGTTCATGCATGAAACCCTTTATGTTCAGCCTACCTTCTTCGTATACTCAGTACTCTATTTGTACTGACGCATTTGCACTATGGTGCTTTCTTTTCATGTTTCACCATTCGTTCTGAGACACGAGCTCCAGCCCAGCAGTAGCGGTAGCATTTCAGTCGTAGAGACACAGTGAGTCCTCATTGATTCAAGGAAAATATGATTTGATACATTTATTAATTTTTTTAGTTCTGTTTTACGGAGTTAGTTGGAGACATATTCCTTTAACTCCACATTCAGATAGTTTAGAGGCTTTTAGATTTACGTTCAGACTTAGCTTTCAGATTGATTTGTTTTGGGTATTTTCACCCACATGATTTTATTTAGTTGAACCTTATGTCCTTACAGTTCTATGTATTCCGCATTATTAAATCATGATTTGTAATATACAGGTACAGATATCAGTCATGGGTTAGCTTGTGGTCCCTCAGGGTCATGAGCACTATGTAGCATTCTGGTTTAGCGACTCAGAGTGTTACAGCTGGGGGCTTATCCCATCAAATCTTAGTCAGTTAGTCTTAGAGGCTTTTCAGATATTACAGTCAGTTAGTTATTCAGTTTATTAGTACTTAATCAGATTTAGAAAGTCATTTTCCTAGATTTATATTTTAGTTTAAATTCAACTATTTAAAATCTTCTGGCACTTCAGTTATTCGTTCGCAATTCATGATTATATTATCCAGTGCTCATAGTAGGTACTAGCTCAGAGGTTAGATTGTGATCCCTCGGGGCTGTAAGAACTGTGTAATGACTAGGGATAGTCTCGAATTATTATAGTTATGTAGTTAATGGCAACGACTCACTTTTTCATATCTGTAATGACAATAGAGTACGATTGTATATAGAGTTGAAGAAAGCTCAACTAGCCTTCGTGTTGTATCCATTATGCATATTAACTATTGATAATTCTTCAGTTGACATACAGTTTGATAGAGATACAAGAGATGTTATTTGTGTGAAGAGTGTTGAATAAGATGTTATGGCTCTCGCTGTTGCAGAGATGCATAATCAATATGTGTTGTATGTTTTGGAATTCGAGGTTGATAATTTGACTTGTGATAGCAAGAGTATTGATGTGAAGGTGAAATAGATGTATAAGGATAAAAGATGCTCATTTCTGCGATGTTGAAATATCGCGTGACTCATGGATTTAATTGCAGAGCTAAATGTTTCGACAGAAAAAGATAATGCATTTATTTTGTTGTTTTAAACAGGGTTTTTTGTAAACTGTATAGAATATGATTTGTTAGTTATGTTGATATTTTTTATTGATTGAAGTTGTTGTGACTTGAATTCTAAACAAAACTGCAATTCTGTGATCACATAAAGTAATTAATTGTTAGTTAACATAAACACTCTTTATACTTTGTATATGTTAATGCAGTATAGTAGTAGCAGACCATTGGAAAAATAAATTTCCAGAAGCTAATGTAATGTTTATGGTGTAACATATACATAGTATTTCTTATGTATATGTTTTTTCGTATAAACAGTAAAAAAATGAGAGATTTTATATGCATAACCATTTTTTTAATTTTAATTTATAACATATACATAAGCTATAGTTTGCAATTGTGGAATAAAATTAATTTTATTCTATCGTGTGTTATATAAAAGTGTTTTACAAATTAAAAAATCAGGTGTGTTGTATATGTTTTTTTTTGTTTTGTTAAAGTAGATATGATTAGTAACATTGAAATATTAAGAATATATAAATTACCACAAATACTTATTATAGTATATGTTAATGCCTATTGTAGCTATATCCTTCGATGTTACAATAAAGATTGTAAATGAACGTTGGAAGCATCTAGCTATAAAAAAATAGATGTTTTAATGATCAGGAGATTTGATCTAGAACATTCATATCATTTGAGTGATAGGGTTTTGAAGAATATTATTGTAACTACTGCATCTGTGTGTGAATTCCTGGCTCCTAAATTAGTTAACCATAAGAGAAAGCACACACCGGCAGACATCATGAAAGAAATAAAAGTTGTATATGGAGTTGATATAAACTATATGAAGGCATGGTGTGCAAAGGAGTGCACCATAGCATTGCTTAGGGGTGGTCCGGCTGATGGTTATTGACAGATGCCGAGATACATATATATGTAGAATAATGTGTATCCATATTCATATATTGTAATGCATAAGTCGTGGGATAATCGGTTCATGTATCTTTTTATGGTATTGCATCCAATGATAAGGGTTTCTGAGTTTTGTAGACCCATTGTAGTTGTTAATGGTGCACATAAGTGGACCATATCAAGGGACTTTTCTCTCAGCAAGTATACTTGATGGTGCAGGTATGGGTATTTTCTTTTATTATGTTTTCAGACTTCGTATGTGATGATAAAAACTTGTTGCTTTATAACAAAATAGTTTTAACAAATTATCAATATTTAGAATTTTTATGTTGACTTTTATTAATGTAGTTTATACGTAACATAGGATGCATATTACCACTGGCGTATGGGGTTGTAGATATGGAGAATGAAAGCTCATAGTCATGATTTTTCAATCAGTTTAAAGCTGATTTTGGTAAACGTGACAACAAGTGTATTGTCTCTAAACAGAACGAAAGTATCATCAAAACATTTAGTGTTGTACATCCAAATGTTCCACACCTTGCATGCATTTGGTATCTCTGGAAAAATATTTGTGGTTACTTCCGAAAGAGCAAAGAAAGTATTAGTGTTTTGTATTCTTCAATGGCTAAGGCTTATAGAAAATATGATTTTCACTACCTAATGGAAAAGATTAAAAAAACTGATCTGAGAATAAAAATATCTACAAGATGCTGGATATGAAAAGTGGAGTAGGTGTCATTCATCGGTAAATAGAGGTCGGATGATGACTTTGAATATTGTTGAGTGTATTAATGGATGTTTGGTGGAAGCCAGAGAATTGTCAATATATGAATTCTTATAAGAGGTACAATGTCATTTGGATCTTGGAACTGCAAAGACAGTGAGATAGCTTCATATACAATTATGACTTTTGACCGTAGATTCGATGAAATCTTAACCATGAATGGTGTAAAAGCTTTGAGTATGACGGTATGTATCAAGTTGTAAATTTTTACTATGCATTTATATGTATTGTTTTATTCACTGTTAAACATTGTTTTTTCAAAATAAAATTCTAGAGAAAGTTCTATGTATGAATTTTTTACTCTGTTCAGGTGAAGGAGTCCTCACCCTATATAAACTCTGCTTATGAATCTGGATGAAGATACATTGTCGACCTTCAAATTGAGTCATGCAACTGTGGGAGGTTCTAAATAGATCAAATACCTTGTCCTCATGCCATTGCCTTCTTGAAGTCTAAGCATATAAAAGAATTTGCCCATATTGTTCTGAATACTACAAGCTAGCCACTTTGGTGAGGACTTATGATATTCCAATCATTCTAATGTCAGATAAAATATACGAAAATATTCCTGATAGCATAGCTGAGGAAGAAGTGTTGCCCCTAATATATAAATGACTTCCAGAAAGACTGAAAAAAGGGAGAAAGAAAAAATCCAGTGAAACACTTTCATCAAGCACAAATCGTTGTAGATGTTGAGGACATAAAGGGCATAATAGGCGTTCCTGCAATTTCTTTCCAAAGGAGAGCTAAGTTTTAGTTTCCATAAACTCTTGAAGATTAATCACTCAATTATCGTTATCCGCGTTTTACTAATAACTTTATTGAACAGTTTTAGTTTGCTATTTTAACATTGAAATAAGTAAGAGTTTTCTTCAGTTTGTCATTATTTTTTATGAATTGTTTGCTCATTTTTGTTGTGTATATATTTGCTGATATTTTTATTTTCTTTTTTTATGTATTTGTTTGCTGAAATAATGACATCAATGAGCAAATTTAGTTTGCTAATTTAACATTGAAATATATAAGAGTTTTTTCAATTCATGCATTTATGTTTGGTGAATTTTATTTTTATTTGATTTGTGTCTGTGTTTATTGGGATAATTAGTTGTTTAATTGAATCTTGTACATTCTTTACTTATTCATTAGTGCATGTTATTATTTGTTGATAAATATTACTTATAAAAGACAAATAAATAATATCTGAACGTAGGTAGCTTATAAGACTGTATATATATGAAAAGTTACTTAGATGTATATGTAAATTTTTAGTTATATACTGATTATATAGGTATTAAATACAAGTGACAAAATATTGTATGTATATGTATTAATTTACACGGATCCAAATTTATGAATTTAAAAAGAATAACTCAACAGTATGAAAAAAAAAACACAAAAACATCTTTATATACCTGTCATCTAGGAATGAATCCAGTTATGAAATAACAATTAGTGTGGTGTTGAACAAAATTCTATGAATATTCCGACATATACACACATTCAAAGATAAATACAATGTAGTTGACATATATAGGCAATGTTAAAAGCATATTTAGACATAAGAAATAAGATATATACAATATGTATATGTTGACATATACACACATTAAAAAAATATATATATACTAAGTTAATATGTATTGGAAAGAAGAAATGTCTTTTGTACGAAAAATGCTATGTATATTACTACATATACACTCAATGTTTTTGTTTATTGTGTGTATAGTTGTAATCCTATATATATAACAACGTATAAATGCATGGTATTAAAACTTTAATAGACATAGGACATTATCCATTTATAATATGTATATGTTGACATACACATACATACTATAAAGAAAAAAATCCTATACATAAATGTTAGGTATATTGTAAAAAATGAATGTGTTTTGTATTCATCTGGTTATCATTATCAAAGTATACACCTATGTATATGTAGATTAGATCACGAATATATGCAAATTAGATCACGAATATAAGTAGAACGACAAATGATGTACATAAAACAATAATCATGCAAAATTTTTTTTACCATTAATCCATAAACATTGCTTAAAAAACTGTTAAAACAGATTTGTAAAAACAAAACATCTTAAGTAGTTTAAAATGCAGCATTCCTAACAAATCCATATCAGTAAATTCTGGAAACCATAATGTACTTTCATCCTACTCAATGCTAACTATTGTCCTTTCATCGGCCAGTGGATATTTTTTTAGCCTTGGTCTTGAAGGGTCTTCATTATCACTAACATAACCCTTCTTTGCTTTTCAAAGACCGTGATTTTGAAGGAGTGACGTGTATTGCATATGATGGTACGCCGCCTCAAAACCAACTGAAGGGACTACCATTCCTTCACTTATGTATTTTGCATACCCAGCAACAAACACTCCACAGTCCCTTCCACGAATAAAAATAAACACGTCATATAGTTACAACACCTGGTAAATATTATTTAATAAAACATTATATAAAGATTGCTTAAAAGCTGTCATTATCTTGTTGCATAATGTTTTGCAAATACTCAACCTCAAATGGATGTTGATTCAGTAATTGTGTCCTTTGACTCATTTTATCCCTATATGCTTTAATATTTGGCCAATTTGTACGAGATGTTTGTTCAAAAAATTCACTGTAGCACAAGTAGGTTGGCAGCATCACATCTAATTGGTGAATATCGGGTGATGAGTCCATATTTCTTAAATTAAAAAGTGAATCATAGAGGCGTATACGTCTATCCTTTAAAGCAATAATAGCTAAAACCCAGTAAAACTTCTAATTGCAGTTGATAGGAACATACACCTCATCAACAAGGTGCCATGGAAACCCAGCAGAAATGGAAAATTCCTTGATTATGTTGGTTATTGCCTCTTTATTCTCGGCCACAACAACAGACTGAGCATAATCATGCAGAGTATAAAGTACCGTATATAAATAGTTAGGATAATATCTATGATACGTCTTCTCAATGTAGTTCTTGAAGAAATAGTTTGTTGTTGTAAATCGTTATTCTTGATCAATCCTTAATTTTGATTTCTTGCGTAATTGATAAAATATCACATCAATATGCTATAAAATTGATATAAAAAGAAGAGGCATTATGTCGATTTATACTGTGAACATATTTATATGTTTACAGATAGTAATATGAGTTAAAAAGAGTAAACATTATTGTGGAGTTAATAGAAATAACATCCAGGTACTGGTCTTTATAAACTGTTAGTGCTTATATTCATTGTGCTATGCACATACATATAATGAATCATACATATACGCAAAGTAAGTCAGATCTATAGCAAACCTTTTTACGAGAAAATATTTTCAACCATAACAAACAATTCCCAGTTTTAAAATTCTTTCTTTGACAATCACCAGGTAGTTTCTTATATTTAATAACCTTATATATTAAATGCCTATTATGTAAATAATTATATTTCAGATAATGGTACATGACATGTGTAGGAAACTGTCTGATGCATAATACTGATAACAACTTATAAACAAGGTATTGAACCAGAATAACAAAGTGTACTTTTTCTATCAATCACTAGCAACTTATCGAGTAAGGCGTAAATATAAATAAACTTATTTAATATCAAACCCAAAAGGAACACATAAATATAAAAATTTTATGCATAAATAAGTCAAACATTGTACAATAGACGTTAACAAAAATCATAACACATTTTTGTAATTGTAATATGAATAAGCTTTCCGTAGATGTATGTATACATGAAATTTTTTAAAATAATATTCAAATTAAAAATACCTCATCACTCCAGCATGAAGTTGTTTAGGACTTCAAGTAAAATCAATTTTTTAGATCGAGCATGAGCAACAACAAAGTCGGATTGCTGAACTCCGAGATAAGTTGCTTTTGCTTTGTAGTGGTCATCATTCATTTTCCTAAAAAATGATTAATAATATTATTAAGAAAAAAGTATATATTATAAATGCATATTCACAAAAAAAAGTAAGTTTTATATTGTTAGAACTCACTTTTTGGAATAAAACTTCAATAGACCTTCATCAACCGACTTCTTGTACTCTTCAATGACAACACTCGGTATATCGTCAGATATTGTGAATTGTTCAAATGTAAATTTCTATTTTAAAGCTATGCTTTTATCCTCAAGGGCCTTTGAACCAGAAGCATACTCTATCATGTATGGTGACTTGAAAATTTTAGATTTAGTCCTGTTCCTCTTATCAGAAATTTTTGCTGCTTGATGAGCCGTAACAACTGCATCAGAAAAATTTAAAGGAATCTGGCTATCAGATAGGGAGAGCAGGTTAACTGTTTCATCTAACGTTTTAACAAATTCTAGCAGAATATCATCTACCAGTGCTGCCAGACCTTTCATTATAGCATCTATCTCCTCTTGAGCAGATTCTGAAATAGTACTCAAGTAAACATCCTACAAAGGTAAATTTAATGTATACAATGTTAGTTATTGTTTAAACGTATAAGTAAAAATATTGTGATGTCTATAAAATTTAACACTAAAATTAATAAAACAAATCACTTTATGTATTTACCGAATGATCTTTATGTATATTCTCAGTCATAGGTGCTTCAACTTTGGAGTAATCTAGATTCTGATTTACAACAGCATCGACAAGAGTATCTAATGTGGCAGTTTCAATATCCTCTGATTCCTGATTCATCATTTCTTCGACAAGAGCATTTAATATGGAAGTTCCAACATTTGTACTAAGTTCTTCCAAATCCTGATATATAGTTTAAAAAACATATACAAAACTAAATAAGTTTATTGTTCCAAAATAATAAATTTTATACTATGAGATATCCAACCTCAGTTTGTTTTTGTACAGGAATGTGGATCTTTTCAACAATAGCATCCTCCCTTATATTATCATCAAATTTTGTGTCTAATGATTTATCAATGTCGTCAAAAACCTAAAAGTTTAAAATGTGAATCGCAATGTTTATGGTGATGTTCTCTTTTGTGATGCATTAACTATGTATATTATAAATATATACGTATGACATATGACATATACAAAGTAATAACAAATATAACAACCCAAAACATTAGTCAAAATAAACAACAAAAATAAGCTTGCAATATATTATAATTTTTTTAAAAATAATAAATTAAGATAATATTATATATGAAACTAATTACATGAAACTGCAATTTTGAAAAGAAAAAAAATCCTTTATCTTTCGAACTTGTGACGATATCCATCTCTTCGACATTGTCTAGTGATGGTGCACTCCCCGTTGTAAAACCTCCAAGTTCATCATCCTTATAACATTATCATTAAATATGTGTAAGAACATCATCAACGTTAGATAACAAAAAATAAATATTTATAAAACGTACCACTTTTCCTTTGTCTTTCTTTGTTGGAAGGAAATCCATCTCAACAACATGATTTTTTGATGGAACATCTTCCTTTTGTTAACATTGCACATCATGATCCTGTTGATGTTGTTATGAAATGTATGTAAGAATAAATATTTTAAAAAATAATTTCAACAAAAAAATTTACATTGAATGACTTCTCTTTTGCCCAAATATTTGATAAAGCACCGTCCTAATATAATAAATAAAATATTGATTGCATCCAACATAAATAATTCATTATGTATACATAAGTTAGACAATATATCTAATATAGTCCAGTATGTTGTGTACTATACACAATATAGTTATATATATTATAATATATACACTGCACAGTTATGTATATAGAATCAAATATACATAACACGTTTATGTATATTGAACAATACACATAACTTGTTATTTAAATTGTTCAATGTACAAAATAGATATTATGTATGTTTGGATATATTCATAACTGTGTTGTGTATATTTTGTAATATCCATAACTGTATTGTATTTACATATGAAGTTTGATAATTCAACAATCAATTTTTGTATAATTAGGTAGTCTATCTAAGTGAACAGTTGTAAATCAAATTAAAATAAAAAATACTTTCAACAATTTATGATGTATATCAACATTATACAAAAATTTTCAAAAAAAAAAAAATATAAACCAGAAAAATGATAATGGCACAAATATAATTCAATAATTAAATACAAAATCATTAATTGTGAAACATAAAATCAATTTAGTTTCCTTCTCATCGGTGTGCTTGATGTGTTTCAGCATGCTCATTAGTTCAGTGTGTTGTTTATCCCTTTTGTCATTTGAGTCTTCATGTTATTTAACCATTAGTTCGTGAAGAAAGATGAATTTTTGGTCAACCTGCATATAAAACGACAACAAATGTTTTAACAATTTGATTATACATAGTTTTTACCATATGCAGGAACTTACATAAGACTTTAAGAACAACTTCATCTCATCCCACTTATGAACAAAAGTGTCCTGATGAGCTCACTTCCTGGATGATGATAGAGTTATCTTCGGTGTATCTATACGCTCTGAATCAGAAGTTCGGAATTATTTTATTGGCATATTTATTCTTGAAACAGATGATGGTTTTTTTCTTACTAGCTTGGATTTGAACAGTTGTAGCATCAAATCGAACTATCCTCCTCTTTTTCGTAGGTTGTGTTGCTGATATACCAATACTCAGACCTGTCCTTCTTAGGATTTTTGGTGGTGGGAAAGTACTGAAATCCTCAAAACCTTGATGGTCGTTGTACGAGTGAGTATGTATGTCGATATCATTCCTTTTACCAGTACGATCGGGAGAAGTATCATGTAAGAAGGAAGATTCGTCAACATTTAATTCAACATCGTTAATCATTGGCAAATCAAGCCTTTGAACTTCTTCAATGGTTGGCCGTAAATTATTGTATACAAACTGTTAAGCATAAAAAAACGGCTACATTAAGATTCACTGAAAAGTCAGCAGAGTGAAATAAAAACTTTAACTCAAAAAAGAGTACTAAATATTTATCTTGCTGAACATACCTGCCATGAACTTCTCATACTTGAAATTAATCCCAACTACCTTCCAATTAAAAATTCTTAAAATTACATTATTGACACACTCATCTATAGTACTGTCTACCTCAGAACAATATTCATACATCCAAACATTCAGTACATGAGACATTCGTCCAATAAGTATAGTTGTTTTTCAACAAAAAAATCTTGTCTCCATGTTGCAATCAACTTTCGAAATGAAGCCTTCCCCCATGGAATTGTTCGTACCTAACATCCTCCACCATCACAAAGTCTTATATGCTAATACTAGCATCACATATTTGTGAATACAAAAAGGTATGAATAAAGTATAGGATGGACATGTTTAAAGCATCGGTATTGTTATCAAATTTTCCCACCTTGAATTGTTGTACAAAAATACACTTTTTGACATAATTTTTTGAACTTGGAAAATACTTCGCCATTAATACTGAATTAGATGATTGAGTATACAGGTGTTCCTCAATGTTCCTAGTACATTTAAGTCCAGATATTAAAGTAAACTTAGTAATAGTAAACTTGAGAATGATTCCCTGCACGTAAACGTGAATTTCATTCGAATTTTCTTGCTCTAACTCAAGCATAAGTAAACATTTGGAAATCTGACCCTGAAAATTACACTGGGGCATATCTAGAAAGGACCCAAAGATTGTTTTACAGGAAATATTGTAAGATTCTTCACCAACACAATTCTTTATATCTGAACCAAATTCGCGGTTGTAATAACTACCGAAATGCAAAGAATGCACAGGAATATTTTTTATCCGGTACTTCATACCCTATTAGAAATGAAGAAGACATCATATATGAGCCTATATGGTCAAAACATATACCATAAATAACAACTAGTCATTTCATTACACATCTAACACATAGACTCATATATGGACAATACATAAAAAAGAATGTATATAAATAAGGCATTTCATTACACGTATAACAACACATCGTAAGATATTTATATGTTCGAAATAGATATAGGTACTGTTCATAGCCTTAAGCACTTGGTAAAATATGTATATGTATTAAATATACATATGTTAGATGTAAATGTACACAACAAGACACATCAAAACAAAAAAACAGAACTCTTATGTATATGTTTTACATATAACATATGTACACAACAAGACACATCAAAACAAAAAAACAGAACTCTTATGTATATGTTTTACATATACATGTGTAATATCCATTAAGTCAAAAACACAATACACAACAAAACACAAAACAAAACTCATATGTATATGAGTTACATATACATATGTAATATCCCAATCAAAAACGCAGTACACAAAACACAAAAAATAGAATTTATGTATATTTTCAACAACATGAAAGGAATAATGTATGTGTGCAACACATAATACTTACTAATAGATGCAACCAGTAACCACATATGTATATGAACTACAAATATCAATGTATTCAAACCAATAGCATCAACAAATATGTATATGAAGAAGATATACATAGAATAATTTTGTATTTGCACATCCAATTTCTACACGTAACTTCAAACTTATGAAAACCCCTAAAAAACTATCATAGCATTTAACTAACAGTTTCAAAAACTCCAATACGTAAAAAAACACAATATACCAATAACAAAAAATGATCATAGAGGAAATACATTTGGTAAACGAGGCCGTCCATTGTATTTTTTTTAATTTTCTTGAGGATTCTACAATTTATTTTTTTGACTTTGAAGTTGATGCTTTGATAATCTTTTTCATCCTGATGGGATCGTTATGATTTTTTGATCTGTTTTCATCAACTACCGAATTTATTATCTCAGTATAATCTAACTGAGTAAATCCTAATCTAAACAAAGGAGAATCCTCCATTAACTAAGTACTAAGTTGTTACTTTATTACTTTAAATAGACGATTAAAAAAAAGAATAATGCAGATAATCAAACTATAATTTGGGAATGTAAAAACTCATAAAATTAGTTAATCAAAACATGCAACAATATCTTCTTTGAAAATTCTCAAAAATTTCTCCTATGTAATGAAGTTTTTTTTAACAATCCTCAGAAACTAAAAATATAGAATGTTAAAAGAAGATTCAGTTGTAATTGAAGAAGATTAAGGTGAAATTGAATATCCTTGACTAGGAGTTGGACAAAAACATAGTTGAATTCAAACTTGGAAACTGTCGCTTGATTGTAGCCGTATTTTTTGGGAGAGAAATGGTGAAAGTAAAAAAAGATTTCTATGTATATGTAATTTGGAAGAGAGAAACTAAAAAGTGGGATAAATGTAATATGTTTAGAGAGATGGAATTTTTTTGTAATAAATAAAACATAAGTTGTGGGTTTATGTAATTTTTAGATATTTATTTTACTAACCAAGTATTTGAAAAACTATCATTTTCTAAACTGATGGGATAACAAGAGACATATTTTTTTACACTCTAAAGGCTCATGTCCATAAATGCACCTTTAAGCAAATTACAAAGGCGCTCTTAAGTAGAGTGTGCTCTTCACAAATAATTTTTGTATACCTTCAACATTATTTTTCCATTTATATATATATATATATATATATATATATATATATATATATATATATATTACTACTACTATATTAGAATGAGCTATAGTTTCAACATGATTGCTTGAGCAGGCTGCTTATTCCGTGATTTTATTATATCATTTCTATTTAATTAGTTGTAATACCCTGCATTTTTGGGCTTGTCTTTGAACCATAATTTTTATGTGTATAAGATATGGTCTAAATTATTCCCATGCAAATATGAGTTTTATGATCTTTATCCTCATGTTTGATTTGCTTTTGTGGTAAAAAAATATTCATAAGAATCACTTAGAACAAAGTTGAGCTTAGAGCCTTTGATTCGTCCAAAGTTTGGTATTCGATTCTACAAGGGTCTACTTTAAACGTGTATAACTTTTTATATACATATAATTTTGCAATTCAAGACCCACCAAATTGTAGATGATTAAATTAGCTTTTCAATGACACCAATTTTGCCAAACTCCGATACCCAAGCGAAAAGTTATGGTATTTTCCATGTGAGGCAGTAAGTCGACGCGATAGCGACTCAATGTGTTGGCCAGTGCATTACAAAACTGTTTCATACACTAATTCAGTTTTTAAAGGGTCTAGGGACACTTTGGTCACTTTTCCTCACCCAAATCCACCCATACCACCTAATTTTAACCCCCAAAAGCAATATACACTCAATTATTCATCTATCCTCTCAAAGAAAAACTCTAGCCTCCTCAAGAACACCAAAAATTTGATCAATATTTCTTCAAGAAAAGCAAGAACTCAAGTTTCCTAATTCAAGAATGCTTTCAAGATTGTGTTTCTCCTTCAAGATTAAAGCTTTAAGGTATGTGGGAGTTCATCCATGGGTCCTCTTTCACTCATGGAGACCAAAAACTCTTTTTTTTTTTAAATTAAAGAATGAATCTTCCATTACTATGGCATTTTGTATGTTCAAGAAAGATTGAATTTCATATTTTCATGATATTTTTAATTAAATTAGGCCTATGTATGATTCTATGAAAGATTTTAAATTCCTCATGCTGTGAATTTGAATTTCCCATGATTTATTCAAGTAAATTTCATGATAGATCCTAAATTCATGATGTTTAGTAATATTCCCATGTTTTAAATTTATTCCTTCCACATGTTTGATGAAATTCCCATATCATGTTAAGTCAATTTCAAGATGAATCCCCAAGTTATGAATTTTCCCATGTAACTCTTTTATTCCCTCATGATTAAGACATTCTTCTATTCAAGTTATGAACTTTACATGTTTTGATGAAATACCTATGTCCTATTTCAAGAGAATTGTATTTGAATTCCCCAATTCATGATTTTAGTTAGGTAATCATGCTATGCTCCCATGTTTAAGCTATTCTCATGTCCAAGTTCATGATCCCCATGTGTTTGGCGAATTACGCCATATTAAAGTATTAATCTCTATATGCTTGATAGAATGCCCATGTGAATTGAATAAGGTAATCATGACACATACCATGCGTTGTCATTCATGTACAAGTCCATAACCTCCAGGTGTTTGATAAAATATCTCAGTGAATGAATTGTGAACTATTGGCTATGGCTATGCTTTTCAAGATCATGCTATGCTTTACTTTCCATGCTATTGAGTTCTGGGGGTATTCAATACCTAAAAGTCTAGATGTTTACCTAGAGTTACAGTGGTTACAGAATAATCTTAGTAATGTTATAATCAATAGTACTCAATCAGATAAGAAACTCAATCAAGTTTAATCAATCAACATGATCAGTATCAATTCAGTTTCAATGCCATCATCAGTTATACATTAATAATTACCTCAAAATCTGTATGAACTATTATTTTTAGAATACCATGACCTGAGCTTATTAGTTATCAGTTATCAGTTATTAGTTATTATTGCATGTACCAACTAGTATTCCAGTGTCATTCAGTTTGGAATAGGATTTAACACCGAACGAGTGTAGGGATGGTCATTTCCCCGTCAGATAGGCAGAGTCATTAGTAGCAGTCTCTATACTCTAGGTAGTGGATCCACACAGCCAATGTTAGTACCTGTGGCACGGTTTTGACACCCTTCCATTAAAGGTTCGACCCCAATTAGCTCAGATTGGGACATGTCAATTAGATAAATACTTCCACAATTTTAGTTTCAGCTTCATTCTCAGTATAGAACTCATTTCAGTTCTACAGAATTAGGATTGTCAAAAATAGTCACCGAGTTATTAGTAACCCAGTTATCAATAATTGCAACTATCAGTTACTCAGTTATCAGATCTCAGTATTCAGTTCCAGTATGAGCTTAGTTATATTCTTAGTTACATCTTAGTTACAGTTCCAGTTACAGTCTTAGTTATCATCTTACTTACAGTCTCTGTCACAATCTCAGTCCAGTAATTAGATCAATAACTCTGTTAAATTTCAAGATTACTTGACTATAGTGTACAATCATCAGTTATTTAGTTATCAGTATTTTAGTACTTCAGATTAATAACTATTTCAGAATCATGTTATACACTTGGTCTTGCATTCTCAAATAATATAATTTTTTTCATGAATTCATGCTTAGTTATCTCATGTTACTCAGTCAGTCCTTACCTCATATGCATAATAATATAAAATTTTAGTCCCATTATTCAGACTAAGTACAGTTCAATCTTACATTCTCAGTATTCAGCTATCAGACATTTAGTTAATCAGATAAGGTAGTATGTTTATGCATTCATGCTCTATGTGATTATATATTCAGATCCTCAGTTTATGTCAATCTCTATCACATAGTTTCTGACTCAGTATTCATACAGTATCCATGTCTTATCATATTTCAACTTCAGTTATACTTATATTATTAAAGCAAGTTTACAGATACTAAGTGTAGAGATTCACCATCTTATCAGAGAATGTTTGTCACTCATGATTTAAGATATTTCAATTTTTAGTTTATTCCAGCCTATTGGTGATTCTACTTACACTTAGCATGCATGTTTTATGATTACGTATGAAATCAACTTTACTTATTACATTATCCCCTTCATATTCAGTACATTTAAGAAGTACTGATCCTTATATATGTCTATGTTCTACATTGTCTCATAATATAGATATCAGTTATAGCCTGCGTATCATAATCAGACAATTACAGATTCCATCCAGCAGGTGATGAGTTCTCCTACTTCGGGAACTCCTGACAATTTTAGTTCATGTACAGTTTATTTATTTTCATGTGTATTGATTATACGTAGTTGGAGGCATATCCTAGCTATCAATAGTCAGTATAGTAGAGGCTTCATAGATGTCACTTAGAGTCAGTCATATAATTTTAGTTTCATCCTTCTGATTTATCAAATTGCAAAGCTTTATCAGTATTGTATCTATTTTAGATTTTCAGTATGATTATATTTTCTACACAGTAGAACATCTATTTATTATATTATAATTTATTTGCTTATTAGTATGCCAGTTCATGGGTTAGCTTAGGATCACTTGTGGTTCCAAGCACCGTGTGACGACTAGGGGTAGCCTTGGGTCGTTATAAACTTGTTATCAGAGCACAGAGTTCAAGTGTCCTAGGGTGTCTATAAAGTTGTATCTAGTAGAGTCTTCTGGAATGATACGAAGATATCTGTATTTTTGTTCAAGAGGCTACAAGGTATTTAGGAAATATTTCCCTTCTTTCAAGTCTCAGATCGTGCAGTAGAAGTATTATCAATGAAATTTATGTAGATCCTCATATTTCTCTATTCATTCTAACTCTACCTTAGTTTTGAGGTGATATAAACAGTGAATCTTAAGTCCTTACAATAGTGTTTCCTCAATCAATCCTCACAGATAGTTATGAGATTGTATGTTGGCTTAGAAAGGATCCCATTAGTGCCTTTATTTCCTAAAGTTTGAAATATTTCATTCATGTTCATAAGAATTATGCATTAAGCCAAAGTCATATATGCTTTCAGATTTTTTTCTCAGAATCCCTTTTACAGTATGTGATTTACAGTTAGAAGTATGAACCCAAAAGTTTAGTAGAAGTAGAGTTGGGATAATGTTATCCAGATTGAACAGATTATATATTCATGGATCTAGTTGTACGAAAGGTGAATCAATAGGCTTGAACAGTGTATGCCAGAATTTAAGTTTGTTGATTCAAGATTAAGTATGATATTGTGGATGAGTTTATCATTCATGTGTATTATTATACCCCAGACTCTAGAGTAAGGTGAACTACAGTTTAGTTTAGAGTTTAGTAAAGTGGTCACAGACTTAAGATGATGACTTAAAGCTAAGGGGGAGATGATAGAACAAGTAACTAAGTCAATCCCTCACCAGTAGTAGTGCCAGTATTTGTAGAAAGAAAACAAGGGAGGGTGATTCCCAACCTCTTCTTATCTTAGTGTAAAGTTTTTCAGCCATCACGATATCTACTCATGCCTAACATGTCATCTCCATCATCACAGCTCATATTCATGCACTTTATAGAAAACCATGTACGCTTTCAGTTTCTAGTACGAGGTGTTCCAGTTCATTCAGCAGTATAAATCATGTTCCATGAAATCATGAACTCCAAACCTAGGTCATGCAGCTTATGGCTCATGTACTCATGTTTTATAGTATGTTCAGATCCAGATACTCATGCTACAGTCATAATGATCAGTGAAATTCAGTTTATGCCATGTCCTCATGTTCTAACTTTCAGTGACCTCTCTTTATGTCATGATTAGTTGAAATTTTATGTGTATTTTTTTTGCTAGTGCATGAAAGTTTTAAGTATAGAGGTTTAGAGGGAAATGAGAAAGATGCTTTTGTGGTTGTCTTCCTACAAGTTCATGTGTGATAATGAAGATAGGCTTGAATGTCATGTTGGTGTACAAGTGGAATGTATTGTTGAGTATAATATTTTAGTATAATTCAGCCTGTATAGCTAGCAATCCAGTCTAGCAGTCAGATAGACAAGTTCCTATAATTTTCCATCTTTCCTATTCATGAGGTAATTCATTCAAGACCATGCAAGTCATAAATTCAGTTTAGTTCATGCATCATCCATTAGTTTTAGATCCTAGATATTCAGTCATGATTCAGTCTATAAGTTTCCCGTGTATCATCTCAGTCTTTCCTTAGTATTTCAGCCAAATTAGTATCATTCGGGGGACGAAGTATCCCAAGGGGGAGATGTATTGTAATACCCCGAGTATTCATGTCCTAAACCTTTTATTTTTCTTCATGAAATAGGATCTATCTTGAAGTAATAGTTACTCATCAGTTGACTCTCTCATTTCTTTCCCAGCCTTACAATCATTCTCATGTCATTGCAAGTATTCAAGAAATCAGTTCAGTTTATAATATTCAGTTCTTGTATCATGTTTCAGAATTAGTTATGCAATCATGTTCCAAGTAAGTCATGTTTATAATATGATGTCAGTTACCTTCGTGCAGTACTCTCAGTCTAACCAGTCTTATTCGAAAATGAATGTTTCCAAGAGGAAGATAATGTAATACCCTATAATTTTTTGCTAGTCTTTGAACCGTCATTCCTACGTGTATTAGGTATGATCTAAATTATTCCTATGCAAATATGAGTTTTATGATGTTTATCCTTATGTTTGATTTGCTTTTGAGGTGAAAAATATTCATAAGAATCACTTAGAATAAATTTGAGCTCAGAGTATTGAATTCATCCAAAGTTTGGTATTCGATTATATAAGGGTGTAATTTAAATGTGTATAACTTTTTATATACATAGAATTTTGCAGCTCAAGACCCACCAAATTGTAGATAATTGAATAGTTTTCCAACGACACTAATTTTACCAAAATCCGATACTCGAGCAAAAAGTTATGGGGTTTTCAATGTGAGGCAATAAGCTGATGCAATAGCAATGTGATGCATCGACCAGCACATTACGGAACTGTTTCATATGCTAATTCAGTTTTTAAAGGGTCTAGGGGCACTTTGGTCACTTTCCCTCATCTAAATTTGCCAATAACACTTAATTTCATCCCCCAATGGCAATATACACTCAATTATTCATTTATTCTCTCAAAGAAAAACCCTAGCCTCCTCAAGAACACCAAGAACATCATCATTTTTTCTTCAAGAGAAGCAAGAACTCAAGTTTTATAATTCAAGAATGCTTTCAAGATTGTGTTTATCCTTCAAGATTAAACCTTTAAGGTATGTGGGAGTTCATCCATGGGTCCTCTTTCATCCATGGAGCCCAAAATCTCTTTTCTTTTAATTAAAAAATGAATCTTCCATTACTATGGCATTTTGTATGTTCAAGAAAGAATGAATTTCATGTTTTCATGATGTTTTTAATTAAATTCAGCCCATGTATGATTCCATGAAAGATTCTAAATTTATCATTCTATGAATTTGAATTTCCCATGCTTTATTCAAGTAAATTCCATGATAGATCCTAAATTCATAATGTTTAGTAATATTCCCATGTTTTAAATTCATGCCTTCCATACGTTTGATGAAATTCCCATATCATGTTAAGTCAGTTTCAAGATAAATCCCTAAGTTATGAACTTTTCCATGTGACTCTATTATTCCCTCATGATTAAGGCATTCTTGTGTTAAAGTTATGAACTTTACATGTTTTAATGAAATACCCATGTCCTATTTCAAGAGAATTACATGTGAATTCCCCAATTAATGATTTTAGTTATGGAATCATGCTATGCTCCCTTGTTTAAGATATTCACATGTCCAAGTTCATGATCTCTATGTGCTTGGCGAATTGCCCCATATTAAAGTATTAATCTTCACGTGCTTGATAGAATGCCCATGTGAATTAAATAGGGTGATCATGAAACATACCATGTGTTCTCATTCATGTACAAGTCCATAACCTCCATGTCTTTGATAAAATATCTCAGTGAATGAATTGTTAACAAGTGACTATGGTTATGCTTTTAAAGATTATTCTATGCTTTACTTTTCATGCTATTGAGTCCCGAGGGTATTTAATACCCAAAAATCTAGTTGTTTACCTAGAGCTACAGTAGTTATAGAATAGTCTCATTAATGTTATGATCAATTGTACTCAGTAAGAAACAGAAATCAGTCAAGTTCAATCATTCAACATGATCAGTAACGGTTTAGTTTTAGTCCCAACATTAGTTATACATTAATAATTACTTCAGAATCTGAATGCACTATTATTTTTAGAATACCATGACCTGAGCTTATCAGTTATTAGTTATTATTACATGTACCAACTAGTATTCCAGTGTCATTCAGTTGGGAGTAGAATTTAACATTGAGCGAGTGTAGGGATGGCAGCTTCCCCATCATATAGGCAGATTCATTAGTAGTAGTCCCTTTACTCCAAAAATATGTAGCTAGCATAAGATTTGAGGATTCAGCCATCATTTCAGGCTTCTACCTCCCACGGGTTACCCATCAGTTTAGTTTTGACACTCTTAGTCCTTCAGGACAACACAATACATCAGTATAGTGGATCCACACAGCCAGTATTAGTACTCGTGACACGGTACTAACACTCTTCCAATTGGGGTTAAAGGTTGGACCCCGATTAGCTCAGATTGGGGCATGTCGATTAGATGAACACTCCCGTAATTTTAATTTCTGCTTCAGTTCCAGTATAGAACTCAATTCAGTTCTACAGAATCAGGACTATCAAAAACAGTCACCAAGTTATCAGTAACTCAGTTATCAATAATCGTAACTATCGATTAATCAGTTATCAAAACTGAGTATTCAGTTCAAGTATGAGCTCAGTTACAGTCTTAGTTACAGTCTCAATTATAGTCCCAGTTACAGTCTTAGTTATAGCCTTAGTTATCGTCTTACTTTCAGTCTCCGTTACCATCTCAGTCCACTAATTAGATTAGTAACTCAGTTTAGTTTTAGGATTGCTTGACCATAGTGTACAGTCATCAGTTCTTCAGTTATCATTATTTTAGTACTTCATATTACTAACTATTTTAGGATTATGTTATATGCTTGTATTGTATTCTCAAATAATACAGTTTTTTCATGAATTCATGCTCAGTTATCTCATGTTACTCAGTCAGTCCTTACCTCAAATGTATAATACTCTACAGTTTCAATCCTGCTATTCAGACTAAGTACAGTTCAGTCTTACATGCCTAGTATTCAGCTTTCATATATTTAATTAATCAGATAAGTTAGTATGTTTATACATTCGTGCTCAGTGTGATTGTATATTCAGATCCTCAGTTTATATCAGTCTCCATCACATAGTTTCAGACCCAGTATTCATATAGTATCCATGTCTTATCATATTCCAGCTTCAATTATGCTTATATCATTAAATCAAGTTTACAGATACTAAGTGTAGATATTCACCATCTTATCAAAGAATGTTTATCACTCATACTTTAAGATATACTTTAAGATATTTTAGTTTTCAGTTTATTCCAGCCTATTGTGAGTCTACTTACACTTAGCATGCATGTTTTACGATTACATATGAAATCAATTTTACTTATTGTATTCACCCCTGAATATTCAGTACATTCCAGAAGTATTGATCCATATATATGTCTATGTGCTACATTGTCTCATAATGTAGGTATCAGTTATAGCCTACGCATCATGATCAAACAACTGCAAATTCCAGCCAACAGGTGACGAGTTCTCCTACTTCGAGAACTCTAGACAGTTTTAGTTCATGTACAGTTCATTAATTTTCATGTGTATTGATTATTGGTAGTTGGAGGCATGTCCCAGCTATCAATAGTCAATATAGTAAAGGCTTTATAAATGTCAGTCATAGTCAGTCATGTAATTTCAGTTTCATCCTTCTGATTTATAAAATGGCAAAGCTTTATCAATTTTGTATCTATTTTGGATTTTGAGTATGATTATATTTTCACACAGTAGAACAACTATTTATTGTTATAATTCATTTTCTTAATAGTATGTCAGTTCATGGGTTAGCTTGGGATAACTTGTGGTTCCAAACACCGTGTGATGACTAGGGGGTAGCGTCGGGTCGTTACATTATTATAAGCCATTTATATATTAAAAATAATACTATTTAATACAACAAGTAAAATAGACATTTATGGTATGTCTCCTTCAGCTGCTTCAATTATAATTTTATTTAAATATCATCATTAACTAATTATTATAAGTAATCTAAGTATTCAAAAATAATAATATTTAATAAAAAGATAAAATAGATATAAAATGATAAATTAACTTTGATGTTTTTTATTAACTTGACGTCTTATATGAGACCCACTTAAATTTTTTTCTCAAATATTTTTTATTGTAACTTTTTTATATCACTCTTTACTAAATATCTCCCCAAATTAATTATTATAAGTCATCTAAGTATTAAAAATTAATAATATTTAAAAAAAAAAGTAAAATACACAAAATGATAAGTTAGCTCTTGATGTTTTAATTGAGCGGGTTGCTTGCTTCATGATTTTATTATATCACCCCTAATTAATTATTATAAATCATTTATATATTAAAAAATAAAATAAAAAGGGCAGCCTGCTGCACTAAAGCCACCACTAAGCGCGGTGTCCGGGGAAGGACCCAGCACAAGGGTGTATCGTACGCAGCCTTACCTTGCATTTCTGCCAGAGGCTGTTTCCAAGGCTTGAACCCGTGACCTCCTAGTCATATGGCAGGAACTTTACCAATTACTCCAAGGCTCCCCTTCATATATTAAAAAAATATTAAAAAATAATAATATGTAATAAAAAAAATAAAATAGGCATTTATAACATGTCTGCTTTAGCTACTTCAATCATAATTTTATATAATAATGTTACTAAATATCACCACTAATTAATTATTATAAGTCATCTAAGTATTAAAAATAATAATATTTAATAAAAAGGTAAATAGATATAAAATGATAAATTAATTCTTGATGTTTTAAGTTAACTTGATGTCTTATATGAGACTCACTTAAAGTTTTTTCACATATCACTTTTTACGAAATATCTCCCCAAATTAATTATTATAAGTTATCTAAGTATTAAAAATTAATAATATTTAATAAAAAAAATAATATAGACATAAAATGATAAATTAGCTCTTGATGTTTTAAATTAACTTGGCGTCTTATATGAGGCTCACTTAAAACAAATTCACAAATATTTTTATAGTAATTTTGCTATATCATTTTTTACTAAATATCTTCCTTAATTAATTATTATAAGTCATCTAATAATAAAAAAATTAATGACATTTAATAAAAGGGTAATATAGACATAAAATGATAAATTAACTCTTGATGTTTTAAATTAACTTGACGTGAGGCTCACTTAAGTTTGTTTCACAAATACTTTTGTAGTAAGTTTTTTATATTACTTCTAATTAGTTGTTGTAAGTCATTTAAAACATGTTTGCTTTGCTGTGTCAATCGTGATTTTACTATATCACATCTAATTTATTATTATGGTCATCTAAGCATTGTTCCACTTAAATTGACATTACTGATTTATTACTTTATTTATAAGGATGATAAACAGATAGCAGATCAACATGATTGTTTATGTTGTTTGCTTAGATATTTCCTTTTGTATTTCTTTATTTTACTTTTTGTTTTAATCTGTTATATATTTGAGAATTAGGTAAAAGTATTCATAATAATTAGCAACATAAAATAACTAAAAGGACGTACAAAATATTTACCTGACTTTCTAAATTTTACTACTGCTAGATAAATTAGGATAGAAGACAAAATACTATAAATTAAATTAATTAATAATTTAAAATATTTTTAAAAAATATGTAAAAATTTTGATTAACTCTGAAAATTGTATCAATACCACACAAAATTAGACAGGGAGTGTAGTATATATTATTTAAAAATTACGTAAAAAGTATATAAATCACAATAGTTAATTTTAAAAAAATGTTCTTCACGTTGGGTCCGTGCTGACACGGGCCATATCATACCTTATATATATATATATATATATATATATAGAGAGAGAGAGAGAGAGAGAGAGACATACTTACATGCTATATATTATTGGTACACTTGAGACATACGAGGGCCGTGTGTGTGTGTGCATATATATATATATATATATATATATATATATATATATATATATATATATATATGTATATATATATATATATATTATACACACATACATACATGTTATATATTATTGGTACACTTGAGACATAGCGAGGGTCATTCCAATCACTTGGAGGTGAAGCGTACTGGCCAGAGTGCCTTTTAAAATAGTTTGCAATAAATCATTTTTTTGAAAGAAAGGATCTAGAAGGACTACACGTGTTTCAAATAATATGGACGTTGGACATACAAGATACTCAAAAGCTTGTAGAATCCGTATACAAACCAGGTATGATAGGTGTAGTTGTCCGAACTAAGAACATCCAAATAATAATTGTAGGCAATAGCTAAAGTACATTTAAATTTATAATGCCATATTATGTACTTTCTGTAATTGGTTTGGTTTTAATTTATTAGTTGCTCTTATGAATTAAAAATACTTATTTTAATTATATTATTTGTACGATCTTAGTATGTCAATATTTCAAATTATTTTTATTCAATAAAAGTTAACTTAAAAGATAATATAAGCCTGAGCTTTTATGTATATCATACTATATTATAAGTCAAAAGCCCCTAAATTAAAAGTTGGACAAAAAAGTGGTGTCAAAAATTAAAAATCCCAAGAAAAAGTTATTATTCACATTTTTGTTCTTAGGTCAAATATTGAGTTTTTGATTTTGTATTTTTCTTGTGTTTCTAGTGTTAGATTTTATTCTCTAACACTATACAGGTCTATAAATCAAATTTGAGCTAAATCAAAGTGAAATTGAGCCTTCTACTATTGTTAGAAGCTTGGATTGATGAAATTTGAAGTGGATTGAAAGTCTGAAGATTTTGGTGAAGAGTTTGGGCCAAATGATATTTTAAATGAGTTTAGAAGGTAGAAAAGTGACTACATTCAAAATTTCAACTCATTCTGAGCTTCGAAGAAGAAATTAGGAAAAATTGATGTTCTTGGAGAAGCTTTCTATCTTCAAGTTAAATTTTTCAGCAAATTGCTTGATTGATCCAAAAATAAGGAATAAAAAAGTGTTAAAATTGTTTGTGCAAAAGCATCTACAAAGATTCTAAGGATGTTATAAGAAAAGAGGACAAAGGGGGACTAATAGAGGGGTAAAAACGTCATTCCAAAAGGGTCGAGCGGCTGATTTGCGCCCCATATTCCCTTGACCTATGTTGGAGATGTTGCAGAATCCCAAACGCATGTCAAACCAGTAGGGGGATATCCAGCTGCATCCAAGGTGTGTGGAGGATGCGCCCTACCTGCTGAAGCAGGTCCCCAACACAGGTCAACACTTCTCCAAGGCAAATCAAGCTTCCAAACACATTTAAATCTTTTCGATTCTATTTTGATCAAGGTTTTATTCCTTAGTTTCATTCTCTCGATTCCAAACTCACCTTTTTATTCTAAAACTACTCTACAACTAAGTAATTCATCTACTAAGTTGATTTATTAGTTATTGAGTCTCATTTCTTTCATCATCCAATTTTTTCCAAGCTTTTATCATTTCAGTGCATTGTGATTTCTGAAAATCAATTCCTTAAGTAATTTTTATTTTGAGTCATTCAAACAAGAATCCACTTTGGCCGCAACTAGAGATTGACACCTTATTGAGCATTGGAGTATGAGCAACTTTCAACATTTATCGCTCTAATTGCGAGGATCACAAAGGTGAGATTCATACAAGTGTTGCTGAGGAGCTTTATTACTAATATTTTTTTGTTCAGTTTATAGGTACAAGGTGATATAAGAAATCATGTGTTCGATAGCCCAGGACAATTGTGACAACGACATAGGAGACTATATTGTGGTGAGATACTTATGGCTATGAAGAAGAAGGAGATTATGGAGGCTATGAATATAGCCATAATAAATAGTTGGATGAAAATGAGGGCTACTATTTTGAAGGAGAATGTGAGATAAATGATGAACCTAGTTCTTATAGTGAGTATGGAGATGTTGAAAAGCCTTGTGATGGCTCTTATTAGGAAGATGGACCATGTGAGAAGTATTACACTTCCCACTCTAAGCCTAAAGGTGATGTAAGGTATAACCCATTCATTTAAAAAATTTATGAGGATCATGATGAGAATGTACATGAGGATTGTGAAGTTTTGTATTCCTTGTCTTGTAGTACTTCTTATCAAGGTCGAATTTATGTGAATGATTATGCTAACTATAGAAGAGGTTGCTCTATGGGAATGAAAGAGCATGCATCTCCAAGTCTTAGAGGTACTACATCTTACTCTTCTTATCCTAGTGCCCAAACGTATGGAACCGGTAACCAAGGTAGATATGGCACGTATAGTAGGAGTCAAGATCTTCCTACTTTTCCCATCTTTATAAGAGAGTCGGGTCCCAAAGAATATCTTAATTTGGAATGGGAGTGTGAAAAGATCTTTATGAATTATGATATGACCGAAGTTGAAAGAACTATATATTCCCTTAAACATATTCAAGGTATAACACCATTGTGGTGCGAATCCATAAAGAAATCCGGCCAAGCGTGGGGTGCCTTGAAAGAACTCATGAGGGGTACCTATGTACCGATGGGGTATACTAAGCTTTTTAATGTTGATCTAAGAAGAAATGTTCATTTCAGAAAGGTAAGCATTCGTGGAGTTTCGGGATGCCTCCTTATGCTAGATGATTGGTGCTATAGAACTACATTATTAGACCCATGGTTGACCTTCTAGGGATACCTCGAGAGCCTTTACTTGTTCCATACTTCTTGTATGGGTATAGGGTTTCTGAGAGAGTGAAGATTTTCTTAACCAGATATGGGCACTATGAGGAGGTATGGCGTGATATCTTTCCCTTGGAACATGGACATTTGTGCTTAGGTGCCAATTGGCTTGCATAAAATAAGGTTCCAAATGTATAAATTGGCCTTATATTGCAAAAAACCAATGGGAAAATTATCTCTTTCCATCCATTCTTCCCAAATATCAAAGAGATGTGACCACTTATTCCAAGCCTAAAGAAATGGAGAGACAAAATATTAAGATGAATAAGAGAGTGCAAGATGGCAACCTAAGAGAGGAAAAAGAAGAGTTTGTGAGGAGTAAAGTGTGGAGGTTTCCACCAAACCGAGCTAACATTGTTTTTCCTTCTTTTAACAAGGACATGTGTGAAGGTACAAACATGGAAAGAGAAGGAGAAGAAGGACTAAAAAGGAAGATTCTCTTTGAAGATTCGACAAGGGTAATCTTATATGCTTTCAATGCTTGTGAAGGACCTTCACACCAAGGCAAAGAAGAATATTCTCAAGAACTTCAAGATAAAATACCTAACTCTTACACTTTTGCATATGTGAATGATAATTGTATAGCTAGAAGCACATTTGTGGGTAGTAGCTTATCTATATGTGAGTATCATTATTGTTTGCCTCTTGTTAATTATGTATCCATTGAGAGTGTGAAAACACTAGTTGATCCTATTGATGACCTCATTTATGCTTCAAGTAAGATCAATTTTAGTCTACCTAGTGTTGAAGCCAATATGATAAATGATGGTACATTGTCTTGAGAAATTTGTGTGGATCAACTTGTGTATGAAACTATTACACCACTTAAGGATGATTGGGATATGATTAATGAACCTCAAGTGAGTGATTATGTTGAAAATGTTGGTCTAGTAAATAGGAGTAACACTTTGAGCATATCCTTTAGTGAATATCCTATTATTTGTCTTGCTCATAGGGATGATTATGTGTTTGAAACTTCATCGGAACTTGATAGTTGTGTTATTGAGAGTGAACTTACAAGTTATAATCCTCCTTTATGGATTGATACTTCTCTCTTTAATTATAATATCGTATTCAAAAATGGTATAATCATTCATAGTGAACCTAGTGGTGTGAATAATATTGATGGTGTAGATCATCTTGAGGGCTACAGCCTATATGACAACCCACTATGGTGTGACTAAATTCCTTATAAAGATGGAAATCTTTTCCTTGAAGATGAGAGTACTCTTAAAAGAAAGAAATATGAGGATTTGAAAAGGGATGATCAATTGGGTGATCATAACTTTGATTTTCTTGAATATTTAAGAAACCCAATTCGTGATTGTTCCTATGAAAATTCTTATGGTTGTTATCCTTTATATGATACCCCACCTCTGTTTGATAATCATGAGGATGAATTTCTTTATTCTTGTGACTTGAGTAATGATTTCTTTTATGTTAGTGGCGGTATACGTCTACTTGAGGATTCTTTCCTTGAAAAAGAAACTTTCAAGTATTTGGAAACCATTTCTTCTTCTACCTTATGTGCGCCTATTGTTGAGAATACTCGTGGTGATGATCTTGAATATAATAGTGAGTATATAGATAAGAAACATTGGTTGACGTTACTTGAGTGATACCTTTATCTACTCTCCATTTGCTTTCGATGATACTTATGCTAGTGTGGAGAGTCTATATTTTGATTTGGGTGATGTTTTTGGGGAAAGTAGTATTGTCTAGACCCGTGTCTATGGCCACTCTATCCATTTGACCGCGGTGACAAATTTGAATATGGTGATTTCCACACACCCAATTTGATGCTTGGTCTAGTTGCCAAGAAAAGTTTAGATGAGGATGTTGAAATTCTTCCCTATGATGGAAAGTCTTCATTAGGGATTTATGACCCACTTGATAGACCCAAAGTTGTGCATGGGAGGCATTTCCAAAAAACATAAGCATTCATTAAAGAAAAGAAGTAAAGAAAAGATCCAAGAGAATTCAACATTGTGTGTTTCCAGTCTTACCAAGGTTTCACTACTTGTAGGTTAAGGAGAGAGACTCCTCTTGAACATACTTTTGATGGATTTTATTCTGATGATCCCCTTCTTTGTTGATTATTTATAATTAGTAACCACTTTCATAAGGGAAATTATTTGAAAGAAAAAGGTCATATGTGGTTAAATATTTTGATTCCATTCTTGTGTGCAATATGTACTATATCTTTTGAGCGAAATGGCCTTCTTGTTGATAATATCACCTTGGATGAAGCTTTTACACATGATTTCTTTCTATACTACCTCTTTGTTTTTTATGATATCTATGCTAGTCTTGGATTTCCTTTATGTAGAGGTAGGGAACTTGTTGGTTGGTCCAATAGTTTGAATGACAATGTTATTGATGATAGGCGGATTTACACGCCTATATCAATATATTTTGTCCATATTTTAGCCTAGTTTTGAGAACAAATTATATATTTCATGCACTTTTAGTCCTTTTTCCTATAAATGAGCTAACGAACAGGATTAGTAAAGTTTCAGGTATAAATGATCCAAAATTCAGCATTTTATGGCTTACTTGACGCAAAAGAAAGCTCACGAAGGAAGGAAAGGGAGTTTACACGCCTAAGGACCAAAACTGTTGCATGGAAAATCTGTCCCAGGCTAAAACAGCATTTCTGAAGACTTTGGGGACTTACAGACACATAGCTGGATTTGGACAATGATACATTAACCTAGTACAATTGGGTTATGTATTTCATTAGTTTATTTGGATTATGATAATGTTACATTAACCTAGTACATTTGGGTTAAGTATTCCATTAGCCTAGTAGGATTTGGTTATTTATTTCATTAGCTTAGTAGGAGTAGGATATGGGTATTATAAATACCCTATCATGCTAGAGATTTTAATAGAATTCCTCCCTTAGTGGAGAGATAAATTCCTCAATTAATACATTCATCATTCAACAATTAATCTTCTTCCATCCCTCTCTTCTTCCACCACAACAATTCTAATCAACTCTTCTAATCTTTCCATTAATTCTATTCATCTATTCCACAACAAGAGAATCGCTACTTGCTAAGGAATCACGTCTCACGCCTATCACTTGAGCCACACGCCATTAATCAATATTGTGATATAATAACAATGTCAATCGTGATCTCCTTCGCATTCATGGGTAACTAAACCTCTCTGTTGGGGTTATGGAAGCCGAATGAGTTACTATCTATTGCTGTGAGTTTGTGAGTTCACGACACGTATACTGCTTATATCATTATTCTCTTCATCTTAATCTACATTCTTTGTGCTTGCAAACGCAATAATACTCCAGTATAACATTTAACTTGTTCGAAAGAAAGGTTATTTGTCTGTAAAAGAGATAGTGTCAAGGTAGTAGGACACCCTTTCCTATTAAAAAGCTAGTGCCGTAACTGGACTAACCTCTTGGAGAATTCGTACCGTTAGACACGCTTTAAGCTCCAAAGAGGTAAAGTGAAATAGTCCTTGTTGAGGTCGAAAGACGCTTGGATTTACCATCGAATACAATTCTCTATAAGCAGTTTCTTGTCAAAACTCTACACACTCATAGCCAATAGAGACGTATACCTCAGAAGGTGGACATAACCCCAACGCCTCAATTCTCATTGTTTACAACCTACGTAACAATCTCTCTCTTTTTACTTTATTATTTTCAGCTTTTGTTTACATTACTTGCACGACAAGACTCCCCCCTTTTTACGAGACTTGCACCAAAAGTTTAGTAATTTTGCTTACTTGTTGGCCAAGCTATTACCTGTGGGATCGACACCCAACCCAGGTTGGGTTCTATATTTGCTAACGACCGCTTTGCACTCCTACGAGAGCTGTAGATTGAGCATTATCAAAAATTGGCGCCGTTCCCGGGGAATACGAGTGTCAATCAAGTTCGTGATAATTACTAGACCCTTTGGTCAAAGATTCTCATACTTTTACGTTTAGTTTTTGTTTTTGCTTATTGCTGGTTTTTCTTTTAGTGCATGCCTCATACTAGAAGTTCTGGTCAACCATTATTACCAATCAATCCTGAACCACAACGAATTAGAAGAATGGAAGCACAAGCAGAAATCGACAGGATGGCTGCTCAACACGAGCAGGCGAGATTAGCCGCTCTTGCTGCCGCCCAAGTACACCAGCAAAACATTGGTAATCCTGGGCGAGAAACTAATCCTGACGATGAAGATTTAGGTGATGACGAGTTGATAAACCCAAGGCATGTTGCTGAAACTACACCTGCCAACCGAAGAGGTCGACAAGCTCGGTATAGGTATGATCACCAACCTATGCAGCCAGCTTTCGACGATGATGATGATGATCTTGATGGTGCCGGAGCCACTGGAGATATAATTCCACCACCATTAGCGCCCGGAGCCAAGTTCAACATCACTAGCACCATGATTCAGTTATTGCAACTCAAGGGATTATTTGGTGGACTAGCAGGCGATGATCCGAATATGCATCTCATCAACTTTATTTCTACATGCAAGTCTTTTGACAATCATGGTGTTGGTCAGAATGCTATTCGATTATGTCTTTTTCCATTGTCTCTGTCTGGGGAGGCAACACTATGGTTGAATGGGCTGACACCTAATTCAATTACAAATTGGAGGCAATTGAGAGACGCTTTCCTAGAAAGATTCTTTCCGCCATCCAAACGAGCACAATTGAGAGATGAAATCAGCAACTTTCGTCAGCTTCCCACTGAAGCTCTTCATGAAACATGGGAGAGGTTCAAGACAAAGCTAGCGAGATGCCCAAACCATCACATGACTAATGTTCACCTCATGGAGATCTTGTATAGGGCCTTGAATACAATAACTAAACCAGTGGTGGACAACGCAGCTGGAGGATCTTTCATGGACCTCACCTTTGGTCAAGCAAGCAATATGCTTGATACCAGGGATTCTGAGGTATCAAGCCCCACTTTATCTATTGGCATGACTGCAGACCAAAGAAGAAGAGAAGAAGAACGTGATCAAGACATGGCGCACATGAAAACACAAATGGATCTTCTTACAAAGCACTTATTATCAGGGAAGACCGAAAAAGTGAAAGCTATTGCGTCAAAAGGAAGAGACGAATCTGATTCTGAAGAGGAGGCCAACTACTTGAAATATCAGGGGGGTTTCCGTGGGAATGCCCAAGGAAACCAAGGTCGGAACTATTATGATAAATCTGGAAACAAAGACCAAGGTAGTTGGAAGAAAAACAATGAAAAGAGTGGCTTGTACGTTCCCCCTGGTAGACGTGACACCACCACATCTAATTCTGGAAGTATGGAAGACATGATGGCTAAGTTATTGAAAGGAGTGGAAGCAATGAGCGCGGGAGTTACGGAGGCAATTAATGATTTGTCCTCCATGAAGCAATTAGTTGATTCTCACTCCACTTCTATCAAGCAAATAGAGCAGAAATTGAGCCAACTTTCAGCAGCACTCAATCAAAGAAAGGCTGACACTTTACCTAGAGATACTGTGCAAAACCCAAGGAATGATGGGTCATGCATGGCCATCACTACAAGGAGTGGTAAGGTGCTAGAAACATCAGCAAAAGGCAAGCAAGTGGTTGACGAAGTTGCGGACAAGAATAACAACGCGAAACGTGAGGAGTCCGCGGATGACGTTACTAACGTCACTCCCAACGACGTGCAAACTGAAAAAGTGGAAAAATGGAAGCAAGATGAGAAGAAAGCCACGGAGAGAACACTTCCATACCCACCACCACCTTTTTCCCAAAGATTGAAGAAGGTGGCGGATGACACTAAGTTCAGCAAATTTATGACTATGTTAAAGCAGATGACCATTAATGTTCCATTGGTGGAGGCACTTGAACAAATGCCTGGGTATGCGAAGTTTATGAAAGATCTTTTGACAAAGAAGAGGGCAGCAAGTTATGAGCTGAAGGATGATGTACATCATTGTAGTGCTATTGCTACCTGATCGATAGTTCAGAAGAAGGCCGACCCCGGAGCTTTCACTATTCCTTGCACCGTCGGATCTTTGAACTTTGCCAAAGCATTATGTGACTTAGGATCCAGCATCAACTTGATGCCATTATCGATCTACAAGAAGTTGGGGTTAGGAGATCCTACTCCAACTAATATGAGGCTTGTCATGGCGGATAGGTCGGTAAAATGACCTGTTGGGATTCTATGCGATGTCTTGGTAAAGGTTTCTTCATTTATGTTTCCAGCAGACTTTGTCATCTTGGATTGCGAGGCAGATTCTGAGGTTCCCATAATCTTGGGATGCCCTTTCCTTGCTACAGGAAGTGTGCTCATTGATTTAAGAGCTAATGAACTTTCATTCCGAATAAATGACGAAGTGGTTCGTTTTGATGTTTGCAAATCAATTAAGGAACTCAAAGATCTGAGTGTATTTTCTGTGGTTGATGTTGTCTTTGATGATGAGAAATAACGACTTGAAGAAGAGCAATTTCTTGATGATCCTTTGGAGGTTTTGCTCATGAAAGAAGAGAATGAGGATGCTGGAATTTCTAAAGAAGCTATTTGTGCTCTATCGGGATTAGGCACATATCGCTATACTCCCAAGAAGCTGGATCTTGATCTCAAGAATTGACCCACACCACCAGCTAAGCCATCTATTGAAGAACCACCCACACTAGAAATGAAGGAGCTGCCAAGCCATTGGAAGTACGCATTCTTAGGAAGCGGAAACACTCTTCCAGTTATTGTAGCAGCCGATTTGGGTGAGCAACAAGTTGCAGCTCTTATTGCTATCTTACGCAAGTATATTAGAGCTATTGGATGGACCATTGAGGATATTATTGGTATTCCACCTGGGATTTGCACACATAAAATTCAGCTTCAAGAAAAGTGCACACCCACTATTGAACATCAAAGGCGTCTAAACCCACCTATGCAAGAGGTCGTAAAGAAAGAAATTATCAAGTGGTTAGACGCAGGAGTTGTATATCCTATCTCTGACAGTACATGGGTAAGCCCAGTACAATGTGTTCCCAAGAAAGGAGGTATGACGGTGGTCGCGAATGCAAAGAATGAACTTATTCCACTCAGGCCCATTATTGGATGGAGAGTATGCATGGACTACCGCAAGCTGAATTCTTGGACGCTCAAAGATCACTTCCCAATGCCATTTATGGACCAAATACTAGATCGATTAGCAGGGAAAGAATAGTTTTTCTTCTTGGATGGTTATTCAGGCTATAATCAGATTTGTATTGCACCCGAAGACCAAGAGAAGACAACGTTTACATGCCCATATGGTACGTTTGCCTTCAAACGTATGCCATTCGGGCTATGTAACGCACCAGCCACCTTTCAACGTTGTATGATGTCTATTTCTCTGATATGGTTGAAGACACTTTGGAGGTATTTATGGACGAATTTTCAGTTGTTGGTGAGTCTTTTAAAGCGTGTTTGGCAAACTTGAGCATGGCATTGCAAAGATGTGTAGAGTTCAACCTTGTGCTGAATTGGGAGAAGTGCCACTTCATGGTAAAAGAACGAATCGTTCTTGGGCGCAAGATCTCCGAAAGAGTAATAGAGGTTGATCGAGCAAAAATTGAGGTTCGGTGAAGGGAGTTAGTAGTTTTCTTGGCCATGCTGGGTTCTATCGTAGATTCATCAAAGACTTCTCCAAAATTGTTAGTCCATTGTGCAAACTATTGGAGAAAGATGAGAAGTTTGACATCGATGACAATTGCTTGAAGGCATTCGAATGCCTTAAAGGAAAACTCATTGAAGCCCCTATCATGGTAGCACCAGATTGGTCTCTCCCGTTTGAAGTCATGTGTGATGCTAGTGCTGTAGCCGTTGGTGCTGTTCTTGATCAGAGAAAGGAGAAATTATTTAATCCTATCTACTATGCGAGCAAGGTCCTGAATGAATCCCAAAGGAACTACACTGTTACTGAACAAGAGCTCCTAGCGGTTGTGTTTGCATTTGAAAAGTTTCGTGCCTATCTATTGGGTACTAAGGTGATCGTTCATACAGACCATGCAGCTCTTAGGTATCTAATGATGAAGAAGGATGCAAAACCAAGGTTGATTAGATGGGTTTTGCTGCTGCAAGAGTTTGATTTTGAAGTCAAAGATAGAAGAGGTTGCGAGAACCAAGTGGCTGATCACCTATCTAGACTCGATAATGAGCATGTGGCGCAACCTGAAATTCAGATTGATGATGCATTCCCGGATGAGGAAATATTGGCAGCAACAATGGAGAAATTACCATGGTATGCCGACTTTGCGAATTTCGTGGTGAGTAATCTGCTACCTGCCAATTTATCTTACCATCAAAGGAGGAAGTTCATGCATGACGTTCAGCACTACTATTGGGATGAGCCTTATTTGTTTCGAAGATGCGCTGATGGTATCATTCGACGATGTATATCCCACGAAGAAGTGCCCACCATATTGGAAGCATGCCATACATCCCAAGTTGGAGGACATCATGCAGGCAATCGAACGGCAAGAAAGGTATTGCAAAGTGGTTATTATTGGCCTTCGATATTCAGAGATGCATACGACTATGTTAGAAGGTGTGACAAATGCCAGCGTCAAGGTGCTATTTCAAAACACCATGAGATGCCCATGTCCAAAATTCTTGAGGTAGAACTCTTTGACGTATGGGGTATAGATTTCATAGGCCCATTCGTGAATTCGTTTGGAATGAAGTACATCTTGGTTGCTGTGGATTGCGTTTTGAAATGGGTGGAAGCTGTAGCTTTGGCCGACAACGAAGGAAAGCGTGTTATAGCGTTCTTAAAGAGGAATATCTTCTCTCGCTTTGGAGTACCACGTACTATCATAAGTGATGGAGGATCACACTTTTGCAACAAGCTATTCAAATCTGTATTGGCCAAGTATGGTGTCAAGCAACACAAGGTAGCTACGCCTTATCATCCCTAAACTAGTGGACAAGTAGAGGTTTCCAATCGAGAGATCAAGCAAATCCTTGCCAAGACGGTTAATGCAAATAGGAAGGATTGGTCTCGAAAGCTAGATGATGCACTATGGGCGTATAGGACTGCATTCAAAACACCCATTGGTATGTCACCTTATCAACTAGTTTATGGGAAGGCTTGTCATCTACCCATCGAGATTGAACACAAGGCATTGTGGGCATTGAAGCAATTGAATTTGAATTGGGATGATGTGAAGAATCTGAGGTTGGAGCAGCTGATAGAACTAGATGAATTCCGTCTCCATGCATATGAAAGGTCAGACCTATACAAGGAGCGGATGAAGAAGTATCATGATCAGCGGATTGTTCGACGAAACTTCCAAAAGGGTGATATGGTACTACTCTTCAACTCCAGATTAAAGCTCTTCCCAGGTAAGTTAAAATCTAAGTGGTCTGGTCCATTTAAAGTTATCCAAGTCTACTCATATGGAGTAGTCGAATTGGAAGACAATAATGGTGTTATCTTCAAAGTGAATGGCCAACGTGTTAAGCCTTATATCGGTCCTCTTGACTCGATGAATGACATGGCCATCACTTATCTCGACGAAGTCTAAGTACTCGAGATTACTACGTCGAGCCACTACATTAAATAAGGCGCTAGATGGGAGGCAACCCATTGTACTAATCGTTTTCATTTGGTTTTGAGCAAAAATAGGTGCAAGAAGTATTCAACAAGGAGATTGATTTCAATTGACGATTTGGACGCATTGTATGGTAAAGTCGGTAAGTTAGGAATGGTGATGCATACGGCTATGGATTGACCATTTCTCACGCCAAAATAGGCATCGAGGAAGGCTAGGCCTTGGTAAAACTAGGCCACGAACGATACACAACCTATCCTATAGCCTAAGGTCTCGTAATCTAGTATGCTATACACTATGCGCCGCCTATTCCTAAGTGTGCTTTTGACTATGCGCCGCCTATCCTATGGCATTTGGTCTCAGTATCTCATATGCCATAGACTATGCGGTGCATATGTCTACAAATGCCATAGACTATGCGGCGCATATGTCCCATTATGCTATAGACAATGCTCCGCATATGTCATGTCTATGCCAAGCATTATGCACCGCATATGTGGGATTTTTGTCTCCAAAACCGATTGTAAATGGGTCATAACCTGACCCATTCTCTTCCTATATAAAAGGGACTTAGTCTTGAAACATAACCACACTAGAAATTGACCTAAGGGCGCTGCATACACATCCAAATCCTCTCAAAATTTTCTTCATTTGCTCTTCCAACTCACAAAACCATCTCCACAAGCTTCAAGCAAGTAAGTGCTCTCTTATTCTTTATTTATTTCTCGTAAGTACTACGTTGTTATGTCTATTATGAATTGCTAAATCGTATAAGATTGATGGTGATGTTCATGTGCTTGGATTGTTGATACAAAATCATGTGAGTGAACATATACGTAGGAAAATCTTGAATTGTTTCCGACTTGAATTTGGTTTCAATAGCATTGTTATGGTATTCACGGAATTACTATGGCTATGAAAATTGCTTAAGATTGTTGTTTGGATACTTACATATTAGACTATCCCGGCCATCGGGATAAGACTTATAGTGCCTACCGACATAAGAGGTTGAGATTGTTGTGAGAATAACTATTCCATGTGGTAACCCCTATGTAGTAGTGTTGTTATATCTACCATGAAAGTAGTCCAATGGCTGCAAGTAAGTGATGCATTGCTGATTTTCTTGTCGGAATACAGTACTAAAAACGTATGTCATCGAAATCTGAGTAATAAACTACTTTCAACTCACTGACTTGTGTTAACAAAACTAAGTGTGGGGTGGTACCCCTAACGCTTGCTTATAGATGGTATCAATTGAGATTGTGCTGCCACTAACACTATTTCTAGTCTCAGGTACAATGGCACCTAAAGCGAGGCAAGACAAGGAGAAGGCTACCACTTCCCAAAAGGGCAAGAAGAGAAGTCGAAAGGACCAAGGAGAATCATCCTCAGCACAAATACCCCGCAGAATGTTTGGAATAAAATGGGTTCTTGAGGAGGAAGCCAAAGAATGGTACAGGAACAACAAAGAACGAAAATATGTTCACGTCGACTTAATCAACAAGGACACCTTAGCAAAGAAGGAGCCGCGGATTTTGGCAAAAGTAATGGCGTTAAAGCTGGATTTCATCTTCCGCGACATGGGAGAATGCAAACTTGATTTAACAAGAGAATTTTACGCCAACTGGTCGCCGAACACAACAGGCAATGAAGTCAAAATTCGGGGCCAAGTGTTACAGCTCACCGCGGACTGGATCAACTCTTTTCTTGGCTTACCTTCGGTTGACATAGCACCATTCAAAGAGCTGTACAGAAGGCCTCCTTATAGAGCAATACAACACACACTTTGTGGAAGCAGATCGATGGCAAGGTGGGGCAGACATAAAGAAACCGGCCGACACAACACTTTCCCCTATGCTCCACTGAATAGGGAAGCAAGAATCTGGATGCGCATTGTCAACTCATGCCTTATTCCTGGGACTCAATACACCAAGATATCAAGAGATAGAGTGTGTTTGGTCTATGCTTTGATGACGAATGTCCCTGTCAACTTTGGGGCAATCATTCGATCTACTATAAGGAAGGCCAGACTCCACAAAAGGTCCCATTTCACTTTTGGCAATCTGTTGACAGCAATCTTGCGGAAGGAGGCTATCGAAGAGGAACCAGCTGACCACAAACTCCCACATAACCCAAATAAGGTTGACCTCACCAAGGTCAAAGATGCTGAAACAACTCATGGTGTCAACCTTACTACTGCGGAGAGACATGCTCGTGATGAGAGTTTCTTCTGTCATCTCTATGGCATGACACGATTTACTATGATGAGTGGTGGATGTGTTCCAACTGCTGAAGAGCTCCAACAGTTGGACCACGACTACCCAATGAACATGCATGCACGGGAGATGTGTGGAGTGGGCGTATACTTTGAGGAACCTCTAGATGATGATGTGCCGACTGATGACGATTGACGCTTGCCTGATTCTGACGAGGAGGAGAACTCTAACGATGACTCTTATGATGATTCAGAGGAAGGGGGTATGACCCCCGACATTGAGGAAGAGTCCTACTGACCAGGTTCTTCGAATTTATTTTCCACTGAGGGCAGTGTCCCGTTTAAGTGTGGGGGCAGTATCGCATGCTATAATACTTCTCTGTTTGCACCTATGTTTGTTTGTTTACTTTGTTTATTTGAGTCATTTTTTTGAGTCATTTTTTGTTTTTTTATTTGTCGTTTTTTTTTAAGTTTTTTAGGAGTAAATTTTTTTCTAGCTTAGGATGAAATTATTTTGATAGGCAGCATGAGATTATAACAAGAGTATGTGCTACAATTGTGACTATTGAGATGTTTAGGCTCTAGTTGTGACTCATTATGTGATATTGTGTGATTCAATTCCTTCACTTGTTGGGTCCAGAGTCTATATTACTTCCAATCAAGTCAACCGTGTGCCTTGTGTGTGTGAGAATAATCATATATTCTATGTTGGTGGCTGATGCTAGAACTTGCCTGGTATGTATGCAAAGCGAAAATAAGGAGTGTAAGTTTAGGAGATGATTTAGGCATTTCTTTGGCAACCTATATTTGTTTACCTTCAGTTTTACCTACCCATGAACATCATCCTAGTTAAACCCTTTTGAGCCTTTAGCCTATTTCTTTGACAACCTTGTATGTAAGCCTAATCCATTTCTTTCAAGACCATAATTTGATCCAAATTTCTGAGTGCTTTAAAGTGAAAAAGTCATGTGACAACATAAGAGGAAATTGGGTAAGTATGATTCTTTAAATGGTAATGGTTCTTGAATATGTTATGAAAAAGAAAGTGCTATCATAAGAGGTATGTTGTGAAAAGAAAAAGGAAAAGAAAGCTGAAAAGTGAGTTGTGCTTAAAATTGAAAAACAAAAAAGGATAACAAGGGTGGTAGAATAAAAGAAAGAAAGGTTGAAAGAAAAAATGTGTCAATGATACAAAGTGATGTATTAAAGAGCTTAGGAACCTAGTCACTATTCTTGGCCAAAATAGTCCTACCCATCCCTTAGCCTACATTACAACCATCAAAAGACCTACTTGATCCTAATCCTAACATTCCGACATTTAGTGGAGTACTACATTAAGGGCAAGCATATGGTCATTAGTTGCTACATATGAATTCTTTGTGAGAGTGAGAGCAAGGATATTTTGACACCCATGTTTGAAAAAATATGCTATACATATGAGTGATTATGGGTACTATATTGTGAGACACACATGGTTGATGAGTTTTGGATAGTTGTATATGATTCTATGTACCTTAATGTTTGCATGCGAGTTGATCACCATCACGAGTCTATGCTAGAGGTTAAATTGTTTCTACTTATAATAGAAAAGATACTCTTTGTTGATAATTGTTGTGCTTGTCTTGACGAATATTTTGTGTTGTTGTTGTAAAACCCTAAGTTGATGTTTAGAAAAACATGATAGTTTGTTCGAGGACGAACAAAGATCTAAGTGTGGGGTGTTGATGATAGGCGGATTTACACGCCTATATCAATATATTTTGCCCGTATTTTAGCCTAGTTTTGAGAACAAATTATATATTTCATGCACTTTTAGTCCTTTTTCCTATAAATGAGCTAACGAACAGGATTAGTAAAGTTTCAGGTATAAATGATCCAAAATTCAGCATTTTATGGCTTACTTGACGCAAAAGAAAGCTCACGAAGGAAGGAAAGGGAGTTTACACGCCTAAGGACCAAAACTGTTGCATGGAAAATCTGTCCCAGGCCAAAACAACATTTCTGAAGACTTTGGGGACTTACAGACACATAGCTGGATTTGGACAATGATACATTAACCTAGTACAATTGAGTTATGTATTTCATTAGTTTATTTGGATTATGATAATGTTACATTAACCTAGTACATTTGGGTTAAGTATTCCATTAGCCTAGTAGGATTTGGTTATTTATTTCATTAGCTTAGTAGGAGTAGGATATGGGTATTATAAATACCCTATCATGCTAGAGATTTTAATAGAATTCCTACCTTAGTGGAGAGATAAATTCCTCAATTAATACATTCATCATTCAACAACTAATCTTCTTCCATCCCTCTCTTCTTCCACCACAACACTTCTAATCAACTCTTCTAATCTTTCCATTAATTCTATTCATCTATTCCACAACAAAAGAATCGTTACTTGCTAAGGAATCACGTCTCACGCCTATCACTTGAGCCACACGCCATTAATCAATATTGTGATATAATAACAATGTCAATCGTGATCTCCTTCGCATTCATGGGTAACCAAACCTCTCTGTTGGGGTTATGGAAGCCGAATGAGTTACTATCTATTGTTGTGAGTTTGTGAGTTCACGACACGTATACTGCTTATATCATTATTCTCTTCATCTTAATCTACATTCTTTGTGGTTGCAAACGCAAGAATACGCCAGTATAACATTTAACTTGTTCAAAAGAAAGGTTATTTGTCTTGAAAAGAGATAGTGTCAAGGTAGTAGGACACCCTTTCCTATTAAAAAGCTAGTGCCGTAACTGGACTAACCTCTTGGAGAATTCGTACCGTTAGACACGCTTTAAGCTCGAAAGAGTTAAAGTGAAATAGTCCTTGTTGAGGTCGAAAGACGCTTGGATTTACCATCGAATACAATTCTCTATAAGCAGTTGCTTGTCAAAACTCTACACACTCATAGCCAATAGAGACGTATACCTCAAAAGGTGGACATAACCCCAACGCCTCAATTCTCATTATTTACAACCTACGTAACAATCTCTCTCTCTTTACTTTATTATTTTCAGCTTTTGTTTACATTACTTGCACGACAAGACTCCCCCCTTTTTACGAGACTTGCACCAAAAGTTTAGTAATTTTGCTTACTTGTTGGCCAAGCTATTACCTGTGGGATCGACACCCAACCCAGGTTGGGTTCTATATTTGCTAACGACCGCTTTACACTCCTACGAGAGCTGTAGATTGAGCATTATCAGTTATATGGATCTTGTGGATTTTAAAACCAATTGAGGCACCACTCTTGATGTGGTCTCTTAAAAAGGTGATGAAACAATTGTGTCTTATGGCTCCTAAGGAGAAGGTAGCCTTACCTTTTGGATTTAGTAATGCCATTATGACCTTTGTGGATTCCTTACCTCTTGGTGATTCCCATAGCCAGATCTTTTATTCATTTATCAATAAATTTCTAATGTTTACCACAAAGGGTCCTTCGTTATATCTTAAGTATATGCAACCTTGGTATGATGCTATGATTATTTGTGCTAAACCTAACGCTCATGTCATGAGGATATTGTATTTGTTTTTCCTTTATTTAGTTTTGCAAGGTTTGGATTCGAGATCAAATTCTTTTCAAGAAATGGAGGATGATACAAGCTAAATTGCCTCCAGATCTTTGGATGAGATACATATGATGCTCGAGGTACTTGATGACTCCTTAGTGCTATTAAAATATGCCACATGAATAAATATTACTATTAAGTAGGGTCAAAAGACTTTGACGAGGTCGAAGGATTGTAAAATGGGGCTCGAAAGCCCCTTAGAAGGGTCATGCACCCGAGGCTCTTTGGATCTACTTTTGATCTGTACTAGCATTTCAAGAGCGGGTCAAAATAGTCACTAGTGGGTCTTTTCTTACATTTGAGTCACTTTTGGGCCCTAATTATGTAACATTTAGCCAAACTATAAACACTTGGTAGTTAGGCTTAATTTAGTTAGTTTGTGTGGACTAATAATCATAAATTCATGAACCTTCATTGGGAGTGTTTTGAGATCTTGGAAAATATTGATTTTTTATTAGAAACATCGGTTGTAAGGGATATTCAATCCCCTCTGTTGTTACGTAAGAGTTAGGTTCTATTTGGTAATCTTTAAGAGAGGTTTTTGGGTTTGGTACACCCTTTGGTTGCCCTTTTATTATTATATTTGTGTCTATCTTTCTATCTTTGATATCCTATTCCTCTATCTTTACTTTTTCATTTTTAGATTCAAGTTTTCTTGGTGAGAATCGTATCAATTCAGAAGAGAGATAGTTTTAAGTATCTTTGATTATGACTTAGAGAATGAAGATATAGACGAGGATGTCATGCATCGTACTAGTACAAAGTGGTTGAAACGGAGGCTCACTTTGAGTGTTTTGTGTGATAAAAGGTGTATCCTAAGATTAAAGGTCTCTGTTTTATAGAGCAGAGTATTTGCCTGTCAAGAACTCCCACATCCAAAAATTTAAGTTGGTGTAGATAAGGATATTGAGATAGATTTGTGGCCTTACTTGGAGAGATAGGATTAAAAATAAGATTATTTGAGAGGGGGTGAGAGTGAATTATTTGAGAGAGGGTGAGAGTGGATTTAGTGGAAGACAAGATGTGGAAAGTGAGAGTGATATGGTTCGAGCAAGTGATGCAGATTAGGATAGAGTGTTAACGAGTAAGAGTATGCTCTTATTAGTAGGAAAAAGTGATTTGTTTGTAGTTGTGCCCATAGTCGTAGTGTTATATGTGTCTTGTAGTTTCTTGTTCATGATATTTTGGCAATGTTTAAGATTTTGGATAGATAGTTTATAGTATTTCTCGGTAGATATCTTATTTCTTCTAACCCCGAGCCCCCACCTTCCCAAAAAAATTAAAAAAAATCTTACTGGGGACCCTTATACCCCTCGCCCCAAGCACCCTCCACATCCCCCAACCCTCCAAAAAAAAGTAGTTTTTGTAAAAAAAATAAAAAATAAATTCTTATTCCCCACCCCTCCCCGCCCCCCACCCCCACCCAAAAAAAAATAATTTCTTATCTCACCCCCTTCCCCCAAAAAAGAATTGAAGAAATGGAAAGAAAAAAGAAAATAGAAAAAATAAAACAACAAACTACAGAAGAAATACGAAAAATAGAAGAAAGTAAAAAGAGTAGGATTGTTGAATTAGAAAGAGAACTACAAATGCTAAAAGATTTGTATGAAAAAAGACAGAAAGAAAAAGAAGAAAAAGATAAAGAACAAAAATTATTAAATGAGATAAATCAATTTAAAGAAAAATTAGAAATAAGCAATAAAGAACTAGAAACCAGGGAATTCGACATAAATACAATAGATGTTGAAGAAACAGATAATTATGATTCGGAAGATAGTGAAACATATACAGAAATATTAACAAATAAAAAAATTTAGAAATCAATGAAAATCAAGAAGTAATTAATGAAGAAAACTTAGAAAATAGAAACACAGAAATGAATACTCTTGATAAAAAAGAAGATGAAAATATAATACCTAGAACATCAGAAATAAGAAAACCTGCATATTATAAGAATAAAAGATATAATCTAAAAGATGAATACGAAAAATGGACACCAAAACAAATAATTAATAAAAATTATAGCTTTTTAGACTTAGATTGTGTAATAGATACAGAAAAACAATACAATTATGGATATGATATATGACAAAACAATTATTAGATAATAATATAAACGTAACAGATGCACCAGAATATATAGAAAGAACACTAATAGGAACAGTGAAATTATGGTTTTCAAATTTAACTGAAAATAAAAAGAAGGTATTAAGAAATAATAAACCTACAGAAGGAACATCATCAACAACTACAACTAAATTAACACCTATAGAATTATTAAAAAAATATGAAATAGCTATAAAAGATGAATTTAGCATTATGACAACAACAGAAGAAGAACAAAATGAAGAGAAAGACACAAATAGGAATTTAATGTTAAAATTAGCAATATGTAATATGTGTTACATAGATGAGTATACTTGCACATTTAAAGAATATTATTATAAAGGAACATATAATACCAAAGAAAGTAAAGAAATAAGAAAATTATATTTTAATAAATTACCTGAACCATTTAGTTCAAAAATAATAAAAAAATTGAGATAAAGCAAAAATAGTAGATACTCTAGGAGCAAGAATAAAATTTTTACAACAATGGTATAGAAATCTATGTGAAAAATATAGAGAAGAAATAAAAATGGAAAAACATTAATAAGAAATTTAGCATGTTGCAAAGATAAAATAGCACCTCAAGTTGGATGCGAAGAAAGATATTATAAGAAAAGAAAAAGACATAAGAAATATAAGAAATACAAAAAATCAAAATATAAACATAAGAAACCAAGAAAAAGATATGATGTAAAAAATTATAAACAGAAAAGACCATATAAGAAAAAGAAATCTATAAAAGAATGTACTTGTTATAATTGCGGAAAATTAGGACATTTAGCTAGAGATTGTAAATTACCTAAAAACCCCAAAAAAAAAACATCAGAAATAAAAATAGAAAATACAGAATATATGCAGATAGATTATATAGATTACGAATTAGAAAGTGAAGACAGTATATATGAAATTTCAGAGAATGAAACAGATAATGAAATAGATAGTGAATTAGATGAATTAAATGACTGAAGAAGATATAAAAATAATAACAAAGGAAGAATATTTAAGTGAAGAAGGAACAGATCAAAAAATAATATTTGATAGTCACATATTTGATGAAATAAAAGGAAAAGAAATAGATATAAGTGTAGAAAAAATATTTAAAATACCAACAACAAAAAATATATTTAGTAAAAGAAAAGAAGAATACTACGTAGTAAGCCAAAAAGAACATGTAATAGACTGTAGATATGCAAAAGATAAAGCTAGTATACCACTATTAACAAAAAGGTTAATTAATAAAGTAATAAACAATATAAAAATTAGAAACCCAATAAAATACGTACACCTAGGAGGTATAGAAATATTAATAAAAGCATATTTCAGAGAAGGAATAGATACACTAATAGAATTATACCTAGCAGATGATAGAATTATAAAACCTATAGAAAAAAAATATAATATCTGCCATAAAAGGAAATTTAATATACCAAAAATTTAAATTTATAATAAGTGCAAATTATTCAGTAGCAATAACAGATAAAAATATAGATAAATCATTAGTATTATATTGGAAAATATCAGGAATAGAACTAACCCAGGAAGTAAAATATTTACAACAAGATGTAAAAATCTATATGTATTAACAACAAAACATAAAATAACGGGAAAAAATAAAATTAACCAAATACAAATAGAAAGTCCTTCCGAACAATTTGTAAAAACAATTGATAATAATGATTATAGTTATAGAGATATAGATATAGAAGAAAATTTAGAAATAATAAATGATAGAATGAGCACAACAAAAAGAATAACTTATGAAAAACCAGAATCATCAAGTTCATCAAAAAGAACAAGTTATGACACAAGTTCAACAACTAATTTAAACCAATATTACATAACAGGAATAATAAATGAAAAGAAATATTTAATACTCTTAAATACAAGACAAGAAGAAAATTATATAGCAAGATATCTAATAAAAAATGAGGAAATAAAATCTGACAATAATATATGCCCAGATCTATCAAGAAACTTAATAAACACTAAAAATATAGTAGAAAAAGAAATAACAATAGGAGTTAGAAATGCAAAAAACAGACATAATATTAGGAATAAAATGGCTAGAACAAGTAAAACCATATAATATAGAGCATACACAATTAACTATAACATATAATAGAGAGAAATTATTCTTAAGAAGAGCTTTAATGTGATATAAAAATATATGTATTAATGAAGAAAGTAGTAGAAGGGTATTACTGTAGATATTATATGCCTATGATAGATACAGGAGCAAAAGCTAATTTATGTAGATATAATTATTTACCAAAAAGTAAATGGGATAAATTAAAGACACCAATAATAGTTAAAGGATTTAATAATGAAGGAAGATTAATTACCTATAAAGCTAAGAATGTAAAAACACAAGTATGGGATAAAATATTAATAATAGAAGAAATCTATAATTATGAGCTAACATCAAAAGATATACTTTTAGGAATGCCGTTTTTAGATAAATTATACCCACATATAATAATTAGAACGGATTGGTGGTTTACAACACTATGTAAACAGAAAGTAAGAGCAAAAAGAGTTACTAATAAAATAAGAAAGAAAACTGATTGGATAGAAGGAAGTGAAAAAATTACACAAAAATTAGAATATATAAAAAATACTGAAGATACAACAGAATTGGTCGTATTTTCAATAAATAAAAAGGAAATAACTATATTTTCAATAAGTAAGATAGAAATAATTAAGAAAAAATTAGAACAATTATATAGTGAAGATCCATTAAAAGGATGGAAAAAACATAAAACCACTATAAAAATTGAATTAATAGATAAAAATAACATAATAACTCATAAACAACGAGCATATAATTTTGACGATTTAAAAGAATTTAAAATGCACATAGAAGAATTATTAGAAAAACAATACATACAAAAAAGTAATAGTAAACATAATACCCCAACATTTATAGTAAATAAACATAGTGAACAAAAAAGAGGAAAAAGTAGAATGGTTATTGATTATAGAAATTTAAATGCAAAATCATGACATATAATTACCCAAGACCAAATAAGATATTAAAAATAAGAAAAATACAAGGATATAATTACTTTAGTAAATTTGATTGTAAATCGGGATTTTACCATTTAAAATTAGAAGAATAATCTAAGGAATTTACCGCATTTACGGTACCACAAGGATTTTATGAATGGAATGTACTACCATTTGGATATAAAAATGCACCAGGTAGATATCACATTTTATGGATAGTTCTTTTAAACAATTGCCTAATTGTATAGTATATATAGATGATATACTATTATATACAAAGACCAAAGAAGAACATTTAAAATTATTAGAATAATTTATGGATATAATAGAAAAATCGGGAATAAGTTTAAGTGAAAAGAAAGCTGAAATTATGAAAAATCAGATAGAATTTTTAGGAATACAAATAGATAAAAGTGGAGTAAAAATGTAACAACATATAGTACAGAAAATAATAAATTCAAAAGAAGAATTAGATACAAAATAAAATTACAATCATTTTTAGATTTAGTAAACCAAGTAAGAGAATATATACCAAAATTAGCAGAAAATCTAAAGCCCTTACAGAAAAAATTAAAAAAGGATGTAGAATATAATTATAACAAAGAAGATAAAAAACAAGTTCAGAAAATAAAAATACTTTGTAAAGAATTACCAAAATTACAATTTTCAGATGAAAATAGAAAATTTATATATATAGTAGAAGCAAATGCTAGTGAATATAGTTATGGAGGAGTACTTAAATATAGATATGAAGAAAAATTATAACACCATTGTAGATACTACTCAGGTACGTTTAATGAAACAGAAATAAAATGGGAAATAAATAGAAAAGAATTATGCTCATTATATAAATGTTTATTAGTATTTGAGTCATATATTGTATATAACAAGTTTATTGTACGAACAGATAATACACAGGTACGTTGGTGGCTAACAAAGAAAATACAAAATTCATTTACAGCAAAAGAAATTCGGAGACTAGTCTTGAATATATTAAATTTCACATTTATAATTGAAGTAATTAGTACTAACAAAAATGTTATTGCAGATTACATATCAAGACAAAGCTACACAGACTGATATAATAGAAGAGGATACTCTAGAAAAGATATTCAACACCCTAACTACGCTTTCAATGAAAGTGGACAGTATGGGTAATGAAATAGAAAAGCTAAAGACTGATGAAGTTAAACTGAAGTCAATAGCTACAAATCAGCTAACTCAGCAGTGTGCAGAGCTATGTCGATCGGAAGACATTAAAATTTCAGACCTAGAAAGAGACGTTGGGACACTCTGTAAAACCCATAACGTTTATCAATCTACAATTGAAGGTACAAGCAAAGGAGTTATTGGACAAAGATACCAGAATATGAACTTAAATAAGACATTTGAAAAACCATTTACACCAAAAATACAAAAAGACCTCTTGAACATACCCCAACAAATTATCATATATCGAGATAGTCTGAACCAAGATAAAAAAGTTTATAACTATAAAACCCAAAAATACATAGAAAATATCTATCGAGTACAAGTTTTTCTAAACCTTAACCTCAGAGCTACAGATATCAAAGAACTCAACACAAACTATATAACCCAAAGATTACAAGGTCACAACAAGCTAATTGCACTACCCAAAACTAACCCAAGCCTAATAAAAACTTATTTCGACTATGGATTATTAAATACCATATATACCCAAGATGGAGAAGAACTATCAGCTATGGAAGAATTACAAAAAATATTCAACACCTATAAAAGAGTAACCAAAAGAAATCTATTTTATATAAAGTATCATACTACACCAGCAGAGATATTATATGACGAGATAAAACCAGTTATACAAGTTGTAAAAATAGGATTAACCAGAGATATGATTATACCAGAAGATATTGTGCAGCAGCCAGAGATACCCAGAATCGAGATACCTGATTTTTATGCAAATAAATTACTTATTGGACTAGCTACAATTATTCAAGAACTAGCAAACAATTATGCCAATGGAAACCGAATATGGAGCTATTATTCAAAAGATCATCAGGTGATTTATTTAAATTCAAAAGAACTAAGACAAACAGATATGAAAGATGTTAGACAATGGATAATGACATTACTAAACCCAGAAAAACAATCTACTGCAAGAGCAATTAAGAGAGGATTTATTTCAGATAGATTATTGACAAGATATTGCAAGATAATTGGACACAAATATCCAGATCATCAATGTTCAAGATGTAATGGAGAAGATAATATTATCCCAGAAGTTCGGCTAGAATAAAATAAAAAAATCAAGAAGATAAGCATGCCAGCTGGAAAGAAGATAAAAAAGCAGCAGATACGACAAGAAGAAAATATCAGCGGAAACAATAATAGAGATAAAAGACAAACTATTAAATTGTGAAAGCGACATGTAACAAACTTTCACAATTTTCTTTAGGTAAATTATTAGAATTGTATAGGTTTTTGACTATTATTAGTCTAGGCTTTAATTAGTTTTTGTCCTTTTAGAAGACATTTGTAAAGTATAGTAAATGAGGTTAGGTAGATGTAGATAATTTTTGAAGACTTTTTGTAAAGTTTTAGAAACGTGTAAAATAAGGAAGGAAAACTTTTGTAAAGTTTTAGATATAAATAAAAGGCATCAAAGGTAGAAAGAAATATAAGCCTTCATGCGTTGAAGCAAAAAACTCTCTCTTGTCTACAACAAATATTTTGCTTATTTATTAAAAAACAAGTATATTTTAATGGAAAAATCTATGGAGGAGCAAAGCTTAGAATTATCAAAACTACCAGAACAGGTATATTCATTTACTATTATGAATAGATAAATTCATAAATTCCTAACAATCATGAGATGATAAAATAAGTTCATGTTAGTTGCTTTATAGTTGAATTATTCGAAAAATAGCATGTTAAGAGGTTTATTAGCAAAGTGAAAGAGGAGAAAAATTCTTAAGAACTATGTCATCCTAAAGGTGAAACCGATGAGGCAAGAAAGTCGTGATAGGGGAGTAACCAAAGTAGAGGCACTGTTTAACGGAAAAGTATCTAGATTACCATGCTAATAGTGACCGAAGAATATGTTATTTAAGAATAATCTAGTATATAGCAATCTAAAGTGATCATATTTTGTTATGTGCATGATTGAAGGGAATATTTTGAAAATAACAATTTTATGAAAAATGGATAATTATTTATCTGACGAAATGGTAGATAAATTTAAAATACTCATTTTATATGTACTTAAGGATATAGAAATAGTGGATATAAGAAAAATCATATTGAAAAAAATATCTGATAGATATTTTATGACTAGAATTAATTATATACCACACCTACCGAACTACTCTTATAAATACTTACATGTCAAACCCACACACTAACTATGATAAATTATGTATATTTAGAATTTTGGAAAAAAGATATGAGAAACACACAATTAGTAGAAAAACAAATGAAAATAAATTTAGACAAATACATGAAAACTAAAGATATAAAATATATAGAATTCCTTAATGAAAATATGCAAGAACTACTTAGACTAAAACAAACAACTGAAAAATATTATGAAAAAGCATTTAATAAGCCTAAATGACAGAAGATATTAAAATACTTGTTTTATATGTACTTAGAGATATAGAAATTATGGACATAAAGAAAATAATATGGGAAAAATTACAAGATTATGAAGAGGAAGAATTATTAAATAGTATAGAAAACTTACACATATATTATGAACAAAAATATTATTTAGATTCAGATGGGTATTATACAGACTAAAAATGTCAGGATATATTAAGAAAATTAGAGCAAACCAAGAAGACCTACATAAAGAAATTAATTATAGAAAACAAATTAGAGAAATAATGGAAAATCTAATAGAAAAATTAAAATGGATAGACGAAGCCTTAAAAAATCTAGAAAAGAGCAAAGATAAAAGTTTAGATAGTTTAAAAAATTCATTAAAAATAAAACAAGAAGAAATAGTTAGTAGCATAAATAACCTCAAACAAGATATTAAATATAGTACAAATAGAATAGATTATTATACATTTACTTTAGAATAAAATGATAAACTTCGAATATCTAAAATATTGGAAACAAGAAATAGAAGAAATAAGATTAAAAGAAAACCTTATAAAAACAAATTTAATTGAATACTTTAAAACAAAAGATATAGAATATTTAGAATATCTTAAAAATAATATAGAAGATTTACAAAAATTAAGAGAAAAAACTAAAGAATATTATAGCAAAGCATTTAATCAATTACCATTTAATCACCCCCAAAATATGAATATCAGTAAAATTGAATATATTAATAAAATATATGAAAATAAAAAATACAAGAACGAAGAAAAACAGTTAATGAATATTACTACAAAGAATTTAACAATTACATAAATTAATGGATACATCTTACGAAAACAATAAATCATTAAAAGAAATCAAAACCCAACTATATAGTTTATACCTAAAATACAAAAGGTTACATAATACTAACGAGGATCCCAAAACACTAGATAATTTAATTACGATAATATCTAATCTAGAATATGAATTAATAAAACATCTTAAGTGAAGAAGATAAAAATGAAAATTATTTCAATCAATAATATTCACAAAATACATTACATAAGAATAAATACATACGTATTTATTATCTAGTAAACTTATCACGCCTAATCCGCACCCCCACCAAATTGTAGCCCAACTAATTTCAACGCAAAGTAAATTTAGGCAAGTCATAACCCAATTCAATTTCTAATTCAATCCATTTTAATATCTCAATTTCAACTCAATCTGCCCATTTGACACCCTAGACTCAACTTGAGAGGTTCATAGCAATTAACCTGTTCTACTTATGCAACTATGTCCAAAACTTATAATTATTTTAATTTTAATAAATTTTCATCTATAAATTTAAGTTATGCATTAAAAAATATTGAATTGATCAAGTGCATCTGATGATGGAATATTTGCATCCGCCTATATAAATTCTTTTAACGCAGTACAACATAATTCATTTTCTAGAATAGAAATTAATATGACCATATAAATTAAGATATAATGAGTATTAACACTATAAGATATAATGGGTATTAACACTATAGTACCATATAAAATAATTTCAATTGTCATGAATGAATTAAAACAACTGAAAGGTGGCTCTGTCTGCCCAACATTTAATTTCATTCATAGTCATTTTTCTTCTCCAAAATTATAAGTGGACATTGAGCTATAGATTTCAAATATTTTATTTGTTTTTAAATTGATGGAGTTGGGGTTAAATATAATATTGTATTTGATTATACTTTTTGTGCAGAATACTTAATATTATGTTCAAGCTTGAATGTACGTAAATGCAATTTCAAAAGAGAAAAGTGTATTTAATAATATGTTATAAGTTGTTTTTCAAATTTGAAATGCAACTTCAAATTGAAATTGAAATTTTTATGATTAAACATTAATTTTTAAGCAAAGTAAAAAATTATTTTTTAAAAAAAGTGAATAGTTTTTATGACCAAACAATAAATCACTTGTGATACATTTGGTTGAATTGAAGTATTTGGTGTAATGACCCAATATAGTGGGTTCTATATTGACACGGTCCAAAAATTCAGGTCATGATGAAATCTATTATAACTTACCAATAAATAAGCCAAAATCATAGCCCGAAATGACTAGTAATGAGCTAACTAGTGAACTAGAAAAGAACAAGGATAAAAAAATAATTAAAAAACTAACACGAAAAAATATACAAGCCATGCATAGAAAACGATGGGAAAGGACAAAATATACAAAACGAGTCACTCAAGACCTAGTAAAGCCAGTACAAGAGCCGCTATACACAAGGAGTACTAGACAAGGCCAAAATATAAAAAATAGTCTTCGAAAGATAAAAAATAAGACTAATGCCAACATGGAAGGAGATGACTCACATCCGGAGGCTGAAAGTTCAACCTAACCTCTGATCAACAGTTCCGCTCTAGAGCATTGTCAATGCCGATATCCTATATTAAGATTTGTATCAAAAAAATACAGAAGTGTGGTATGTACCAAAACACGCGATACTCAGTAGGCATCATAGACCGTGTGAGCTGAAAATAAAGCAAAAGCATAATAAAATGTGAATATGTACTAAAGGTAATAGGATAGGGGTCAGAAAGAGAAGAAGAGGCTAAAGCTACAAACATAAGAATTATAAGTAAGTAACTCAAAAAATATAAATAAACGTCTCACTATAACCTAACTGAACCCCAAAGGCTAGAAGGTACACTCAATGAAAAACAAAGTCAATCGAGCCAACAGAAGCATGGTGGATACAAACCACAGGTAGTACTGATATAAGCCAAGTACGAGAATAAAGTGTATGAAAATAAACCATGATTTGTAATGAATGTATTGCATACTCCTCCTCCAATCATATCTTATATCATACTAGACTCGAATAAAATTCCCAACCAGAATCTAATAACAATGCATGTCGGACTTGAACCCAGATAAAGCATATGATAAGCAATAAAATTGGGTGCCAAACTTGAACCAAACATAAATATGCAATAAGGGGTAAAATCAAGTGCATAGACTTGAACATGGACTAAATAGTCCATTTTTGTTTTTTAGAAATCTAGGTCCTTAAATATATTTTAAAATCCTAATTTATTAAGGTGAAACCAGTGTTCTAAGGCCAAATGCTAAAATGCTAAGGATAAAAAATTGAACAAACATAACATAGCGAGCAAACCAATCAAATATTGATAACCAACCTATTTAAGTATTTTATAGTTATTTACAACAGGAAAGAAATATTATCCTAGAGTACCTTACCTTAAAAAGGATGATAATGCTAACTACGAATCCTAAGAACCTCACCTAAGGCAAGAAACTACCCAAACATAGACTAAGACATCTAAATCTAAACCCATGGGCCTTAGTTATGCTAAGTCAAGTCCAGAGGAGAAGTAACTACCAGAACTAAGGAATCTAAGGAAGGAATCTATCATAAATCCCCTTAACCGGCTAAAGTAATCATAAACTACTTAAAAGGCTATTTGAACCACGATATCTCACCAATAATAAGAATTTTACCACTCCAATACAATAAATGATAAAGGTCTAGAGTTAGGTAAGTCTAATCTACCTGAAATTCGATGAACGCTCTCGCAATCCACTAAATTGGAGTTTTTAATTTTGACAGATCTCTGACCGTTGCCATGCTATCCAAATAGTAATTTAATAATTAAGACAAGAACAACAATACTAATATTACAAATTTAAGCTCCGAGTTAAAAATTGAGCTAAAAATTAACTCATGAGACCCGCCGACAAAATTAAAAATTTAGTTTGTGACTAAGTCCCTCTTAGCTCAAGGATTGTATTCTCCAAAATTGAGCACAATACCACCTTGACAAAAGCCCTAAAATAGTGCTAAGACAAAGGAAAAACAAAGAATAAACTAGAGAATCTAATCGTAATTAGGATCGAGAACTTATGAAAAATGACCAAAAAATGATCACCTTGATGACCTAAAACTAATTCCTGCTTCAATTTATAATTCCCCAACAATTCCTAAGCTCTAACTATGGTTTGGGACTAGAAAATAAATGAAAAACAAAGGGTAAAACTATATATACTGCCAATGGTCCCTTCTTAGCGAACAAGGGAACCTTGTCACAAACACAAGACTAAACCAGATTAACCTTTCTCGAATGTGAGGGGTCTTTCACGAATGTAAGCAAGAAAACTAGACCAGGTGAGGCTGATACTTCTACGAGAATGTGACGAATAACTCGTGAATGAAAAGGTCAAGAATCATTGACCCTTGTGAACATGGCCAATAGCTCACGTATGAAAAGACCATTTTAGTCTGCACCAGGTGTTGTTGCATTAGCAATTTTCTAAATCTAAAAAGAACTTTGATCAAAAGGTCAAAACTCATTTAAAACCCCTTGCATGGAAATAAACTATGCTACCTACCAGAAGCGGTACTTCTTACTCAAGGAAACTATAAAAATTTCCAATAGAGGTTGTTTTAAAAAAATATAGCCCCACACACATAATTTTATTTTATCATTTTCCAGCCAATAGCCCAAAATAGGTCCAAAAGTCTTTGAACTTAAATCAAAAGTGCCCATAGCCTAAAATCCATATTGTGGAACTAATAGAACTATCAAAATATTCATCCGAGGGCTTTTGCTTAAAGTCTAGGCCAAAACCTATTGCTCAACTTCAAAAGCTTCAACATAGGAAAATTATCATAAAAACAAACGAACTACCCAAAAATCAAATAATTAGTCCTAGTAAGTCATAAATGACTTGGGGCGGCTATAAGAAAGATCTAAATGCAGAAAATACTTGGAAAAGGTAGAAATGACCTAGACAGACATTACAACATCCACTACAAGAAGGACTTTCGCCCACAAAAGTCAAGAGTCAAGAAGTACTGGAAGGCTCAAATAGGTATAAATATTGAGTCCACATGTCATGATCGATCACCTAAGTAGCCTCCTTGACTAGACTATGTCTCCACTAAACTTTTACTATCGAAATCTTTTTGAATGCAACCATCTAACATCTCTAGCTAGAATAGAAATTGGCCCATCTACAAAAGTCAACCTATCATCCAACCAAATCGAGTCTTACTAGAGCACATCAGACTTATCTGGTATGTAACATTGTAGCATCGACACACGAAAAATAGGATGAATGGCAGAGAATATTTGAGATAAGACAAAGTTAAGCTAGAGAATATTAGAGGCAAGACTAACACATAAGCTATATCCCTAATCTTCCATATGATATCTAATGGCCTAATATACTTTTTGTTGAGCTTTCCCCTCTTCCTAAACCTCATCATATCCTCCATGGGTGACACTCAATGAAAAAAACAATCACCAACTCCAAACTCTAGTACTCGAAGCCCACAATGGTATAGCTCTTTTTCCTTCTTTGAGTAGCCCATAGACTGTCGTAGATCATCCAAACCCTATCAAATAAATCACAAAGTAAGTTTGTACCCTAAGTCCTAGCCTCAAAAGCATTAAAACATTCTATCAAAGATTAGCATCGCTTACTATGTAATGCTTCAAATAGAGTCATCTGGAAACTCGAATGGTAGTTGGTATTATATGAGAACTCTATCAAATGAAAAAAATGATCCCACTGATCTCTAAAGTTAATAACACTAGCTAACAATATTTCTCTAAGACCTGAGTAGTCTGCTTAAATTGGCCATCAATTTGACGGTGAAATGATGAGCTAAGATTAACCTAGGTACCCAACTCATCCTAAAACATCCTCCAAAAGTTGGAGGTAAATTGAGAACTGCTATCAGATATGATTGATATTGATAGATTATGCAAAAGGTCTATCTCACAAACATAAATCTAAGTTAACCTCTCTCTATTATGGGATATTAAAATTAGTAGAAAATGAGATGATTTGGTCAACCAATCAATAATTACCCAAATACTATCAAAACCTCTAAAAGTGTGGAACAAATTCATAGTAAAATCCACAGTAATTTGCCCTCCCTTTTACTTAGTAATAGGTAGCCTCTGAACTAAACTACTAAGTCTTAAATGTTTGGCCTACAGCTCTGTCAACACAAACATTAAGATACGAAGTCTGAGGTATACATCTTATCCTGCACTACTATTAACGTTGATCAATATATCTTGGTTGTGTCAGGATGAATGGAATATCTAGATTTATAGGGCTCTAGAAATATCAACCGAATCACATCACCAACCTGTGGATGTAAATACAACCTTTAAATATCAAGACACCCTTAAAATCTAAGGCCGCCTTTTAGGCCTCCCCTCAGCACCTGATCTCAAATGTCACGTGACCGACTAGCCTCAAATTTGCTTTATTAATTTAGACATGGCCTCAATATTTGTAAAAATCCTCTTATGTTCAAAAATATCAAGTTTAACCAATATGTTAGCTAAGGAATAGATGTCCAAGGCCAATAGTCGCTTCAAAACTAAAATAAAGGACAAACTCCCTTTACTAAACCTCTTTTGGCTTAATACATTTGCCACTATATTTTCCTTGATTGGAAAGTATAGAAATATCAAAGTCCTTCAACAACTCTAACTGTCTATGTTGCCTTAACTTTAGCTCCCTCTGGCTAAGAATATATTAAAAGCTACAATGATTGATGAATATCTCGCAGTGAACACCATATAAGAAATGTCTCCAATCTTAAGAACGAAAACTGTTTCCCCTAATTCTAAGTCATAGGGAGGATAGTTACATTCGTGGACCTTTATATATGTAGAAACATATGTAATAACTCAGCTGTACTACATCTGAACATAAACCAAACCAACACCTAAAGTGTTACAATACATTGTAAACCCCTCACCCTCTAGTAGAAGAGTCAAAATAGGAGCTAATTAAGTAAGGAACTGAGTTTCAGAAAGCTTCACTCACACTAGTCAGAGAACTTAAATGGAATATCCTTTCTCATCAATCTAGTCAGCGAAGCTACTATAGAAGAGCCTCCAACAAACTATTGGTAGTAACCTGTTAACCCAATAAAACTTTGAACATTGATAGGAGAAGTATTCCTTACCCAATCACGAACTTTCTCAATATTTATTAGGTTTACCATAATCCTATCTTTCAACACCACATGCCCCAAGAATGTTACAAACTCAACCAAAACTAAAACTGTAGGAAATTGGCATACAATCGTTGATCTATTGAAGTGTAGAGTATAATCCTCAATGTTGTTCATCCTCATCCCTACTCCTCGAGTAAACAAGGATGTCGTCAATAAACACAATCATGAAAGAGTCCAAATAGGGCGTGGACACACGGTCATTAAATCAATGAACGTTGTTGGGTATTGGACAACCCAAAAGACATCACCAAAAACTTATAATGGCCATAGAGAGTCCTGAAGATTGTCTTAGGGATGTCCTCCACCTGAATCCTCAATTGGGGGTAGCCAAATCTTAAGTCAATCTTAGAAAACATGGGTATAACTATTATCTAGTTAAATATATCATCGATATATGACATAGGATACTTATTATTCATTGTCAGCTTATTTAATTACCTATAACCCATATATCCCTAGAATAGTCTTTCTTCTACATAAATAAGACAGGGGAACCGTACGAAGAAACATTCATCTAATTAAACCCTTACCTAGAGATTCTAAAGTTGAACACTAACATTTCTTAACTCATCAAAAGCTATATGGTAAGATAAAATATAAATAAGCCTAGAGCCCAGCTTGATACCAATGGAAAATTTAATATCTCACTTAGGTAGGTGTCTTGGTAAGTGGTAGGAAAGAATCAATAAACTAACAAACCATAGAAACCAAATTAAGTCAAAGAAAGTCGGCACTAGTATCACAAACATAAGAAAGATATTCCAAACATTCCCGAAACACTAACTTCCTAACCAAAATTTAAGCAATAATCCTTTTTGATGCTTGACTAATCCATGAACATAATTATCAAAATCTACCATGTCAAGCACAATAAGGTCAACCCAAGTATCATACTCTTTAATAGTAATCAAATATAGTCTATAAATCCTATCCACTATTAAAGAATCACCTATAGAAGTAGCTACACGTGTTGGCACAAATAAAGGCTTATTGGATAACCCTAAAAGAATAGCATAATATGTAGACACTTATGACTATGTAAATCCCAACTCAAAGAATACAAAAGTTTGTTGAAGACAAACCAAAATCTTATCTATGGTTAGCAATATTGATGTCTCCGTCTCGGGCCTACTAGGAAAGGCATGTAACTATTCATAGCACTGTCAATCTGAAAACCTGACTGATTACCTGCCTTACCCAGTTGTCCTTATATTCGAGGGTTATGAGAACCTCCCCCATCATTCTAAAACCACCTCTGATCGATGGTGTCACTATTCTAATGGTTTGAGTTTTCTATGCTGAAGTCCCAATAATTCCATATATGGACTCTATCTTGTAAAGTAACTAGCAACCCTAAAATACAAACATGCCCTTAATGCCTTTCCCTAATGAAAGGATCCTACTGATCCAAAATGGCCACCACAGAATGAATCCCGCATTTGATAACCTCACAATGGTTGATAAATACACTAACCACTAAAATTTTTACAATCAGGCTGACCTCATCTAAAATCCAAGTATCGCATGAATAAGTCTACTAGACTGACCATACTATTGATATTATTGTTATTGTTGTTGCCTGCCCTAGAAAAACATACCTCAAAATTGTGACCCCCTATGGCTATAACTGTAACTACCGTAATGATGAGGCCAATTATCACTAACTTTATGGGACTTGTGATCCATATCTTTGTTAGTGTGAGTAGGATCAACAATGTTGATAAATGATCTACCTAAAGATACCATGCTCTAAGTAGCTATATGGACTGAAGTTTCAACCCTCTGATGAGGCATCACACTCTCTTGTGCTAATAAGGTAGAATCATGGTAGTGTTTTCTAACTCATGACTATCATAGAATCCTACTCTTAACTCGTACTCCTTTGTACTCTAACACTATCATAGAATCCTACTTTTAACTCAAAAGTCATGGTTGGTTGGACTTCCATTGGATGTGCAACTAATGGTACTGGTGGAACCTCTCCTCGAGAAGCCGCACTGCAGGCTATGATGTTGTACCTAGACCACCATATATTGCTTCTTAATAAGTTATTTGGATCATATCGATAAGCTAGCCTTTAGTCATACTCAGTAAATAGATTAGGGCATATCGAAAGAAAGGCATGGCTATAAATTTGAGTAGAGCATGGGCTGGTGTTTTGCCTACTAGATTGTGGTGGAAGATTCTTTTGTACAATCTCTAGCTCTGGATCAATAGCAGGCTCTGGTGAAGGCTTTGTCTAGCCCGACCTCAACTTTGGGGCCAACCTCCACCTCTACCTTAAACTGGAGACTTGCTGCTGGCTCAATGGCCTCGCTGCGACTATCGTGAGCCTCCCTTGTTCCAAGAAGATCTTATTTCACTCTTTGTGAGACAAAGATCTCAAACATTATAATAAAATATCACTCCAACTAACCAGTCAAGTCAAAGGATCTCGCTAACCCACCTCTAGAAATAAAACATTAGGTAGAACTCTTCTTTTGTGTCAAGATAATAGATACGAACAGTCATCAACTTTCGAGAAAGAGTAGAAGAATGGGACTCTTCTAGTCCTCAGTGAAAGAGTGATAAATGAGAGTCTACAAAATAATATAGACACAATGCACGATAATGAATTAAAAAGGTGAGATTTTTTTGTAAATGTCCAGGAGCCTCCCAAAAGATCATATACGAACATCATCAAATTAATTCAGAGGAATCTATTAGACATTTGCTTTTGTACCAATGATACTGGTGAACCTAGGATCTGATACCAAGTTTGTCACGACCCCAAAACAAGGGTCATGATTGCACTTGTCATGGCAAACCTTGATATATAAACCTCTCACCCAAATTGATACACATAGGGAAAAGACAAAAATTCCCCAAGGTAAGGCTTCTGGAAAGAAGCCGAACAATATATATATAATAAAAGTGGAAAGAATAAAATTAACACATGTATCCATATCTTCCAAAACGTGGTGTGAAAGGTGTAAGAACTACTAATACTATCCAAGAGTCAAATACATCAGAAAAATAACTATAAGAAAATAATATGTCTTCAGATACTAATAAAGACATAAGTAATATAGAAAGATGGAGGTTAACTCCGGACATATAAATATCCAACTGCTACCTTGAGTAATCTTAAAGTGCTCGAAACCAACCAGTCGGAGACTCACCCGAACTTGAAGCTGCATCGAAAGGGTGAAGTAGGAGTGAGTATGTTTTACTTGTACTAAGTAGATATCATAGGCCAACCAAGTAAAGTAGAATATAAATCATACAAAATACATACTAAGGGCATATCACCTACAATTTGAAAATATCTCATAACAATAGCCCACACACCTTACACTACTTATTCTAATATATCACATATATTGCAACATCACACCAAGATAGAACACAAGTATGTATTATATCACATATAAGTCGAACAAGGGATAATATGTATATACAAAATCATCTAATAAAAATAAAAGAAGATAAAACAAATACATAAATGACAAGTCAATATGGCAATACAACATAACATAACACAATAAAGTAAGTGCTATGTATATGATAATGATGAAGATACACGAGGTCGTCGTACAACCCCCAAGATCATTGCACAATCCGTATATACACCTACGGAGCTAAATCTTCCCAATGTAAGACCCATGGGGAGTTCATCAACCTATATACAATCCCTATATCTCATATCTCCTTTTTGGAACATCCCTCAAAAAAGGTTTTATAAGGTGTTACAATATCTCCTCCCTGGTATTTCACTCGATGAGGGTTTTATAAAAGGTGTTGCCAGTGTTTCTCATATGTTTCTATGGTGGTACCAATATTTTATGAATGGGTATGATATGATGATGTAATGCTCACAACCAATCACAATGAGTATTTTCACAACCAACTACAATTATATATTTCTACAACCATGTGAGCCAATATTCACTCATTAATTTCATTTCATCCATGAATTTCCACATGTCACATATAACAACAAGTATTAATATATCACAATACACCAATGGTACCACATTATCTATTTCAACAACATAATACAATTATTCATATATATTCAAGGCTATCAACATCACATAGGACCCTACGTGGTCACACATATCACATAATATCTCAATTTCAACAATTACATTACATATAGACCCCACACGAGCACAACACATAGATAGTTATTTTTCATGTTTAATTCTCATGCTTAACATGGATTTTGTACCATCATTTACTGCCTAACCCAGTCTAAAAGAGTTAAGATATAACCTACCTCAGAAGCTGAAATCGATCCGCTACACTTCGAACCCACAACCTTACTTTCCATGAATTATCCCAAACTTCTTTAAGGACATCAAATATGAAATCTATGCATAAATAAAAACTAACAACGTTCATATTGACTATTTTTGGTTCGGGATCAAAACGGACCCCCGAAATAAGTTTTCAAAAAAGAAGTAAAAAATCATAACTTTACTTAAAAATGTGTTTTCCATATTTTTAGTAATCTACAGCTGAAAATTCAAGACAAATCGAGTTAAAAACGAGGTTCAAATTAAAGAAAATCCATTTTAAATTTTATTGGTTAAATTTTTTGAAATTCGAGTTAAACTCAAGAATTGGAATTGTTTTGAAGGTTAAATTGATGAAAAACTAGTAATTATAAGATTGAAATATTATTCAAGTGAAAAAGGAGTAAAATTTGAGTTTAAAAAAAAGCCCGAATATTTTTGAGGTTTCGAGAAATTAATCAAGAATGACTAATAAAAGGGTGAATTCTTACCTTAAATTCCTAATAAAATCAAGAAATAGATGTTAATCTAGCTCCCACAAGCTTCACTTTTAAGCTCTCACACTATTTTAAGATTTAAATCTCAAGAGACTAGGTGAAAGAATGGACAAAATGGGCTAAAAAAGGGGTAAAAATCTGTTATATATTGCAGAAAAATCTGCACTATAGCAGATTTAGCTAACTCCTAATGAACTTCGATAGGGTGCTCGGAATTCATTCTAAGTCCGATATATGCAAATCAACTATGTAACCAACTAAATTCGATGCTCCCAATTCAATGGAAATATCAAATTTGTGAAAGAAAATATTATTTTCACAAAGTTGACCCCCAAAACTCGTAATTACAATTTTTCAAACTGAGGATTGATACGCCCAAATTACAACTCTCGTTAGAAAGTGTAAGCGGTCGCTGTCAAATATAGAACCCAACTGGGTTGGGTGTCGAATCCCACAAGGAATACTCTGGTCACTAAGTGTTGCAATTATTAGTAGACTGTTGGTCGAAAATTCCAAGGAAAAAGGGGGTTTGATTTAGGCGTGAACTAATGTTAACAAAGTAACGAATGGAATGTTATGTGTAGTAAGATTTAATCATAGAGAATAATAAGTTAGGGTTATGTCCACCTTGTAGTTTCTACTTCTCTATTAACTATGAGTAATGCGGAATTTAGACATGCATGCACTTATAGAGAATCATATTCTAATTTTAAATTCAAGTGTTTCTCAACCATCAAGGATTTATTTCACTTTAGCTCTCTCGAGCCTAAAGTGTATACTAATGGTACGAACTCTCCAAGAACGTTAATCCGGTTAAGGCATTAACGTGTAAACAGGGGTTGGAAACCCTATTTTCTTGTCACACTCTTTTTTTCAAACATGTAACTTTTCTCTCGAACAAGTTAATTGTATAATGGCGTGTTCTCTATGTTTGAAACCATGAGAATTCAATTAAAACGAAGAGAGTAGTGATATAAGTAGCATACACATCAAGAATTCACAACTCATAGCAATAGATAGTATCTTACAAGGTTTCCATAACCCTAACAGAGAAGTTTAGCTACTCATGATTACAACGGAAGTCACAATAGATATAATCATCATACCACAACTAGAATAGTCTTGGCGATGGAAGTGATTTGCGACAACAAGAGAGAATAACGTGTTTCTCTCCCTCCGTTGGTGTCATAAGCCGTTTCCTCTGTTATCCGAAATTACAGAATCTGTAAACTGACTAATGAAAAGTGTCGAATGATAATGATAATGAATACTGAAAAATTCAGCAATAGGGTTTTTATAATATTCTTGTGTACTAAGTTACTGCTGCACCCCTAACTATTTAGAAATACTGATTTTGCCCGGGACAAATTCTCCATGCACATTCAGTACACAAGCTTCCAAAAGCTGCCTTCCCTCTTATGTGAAGTTTTTCTTTACTGCCCAAAGGTCCACAAAGTTTTGAAATCTTCACCATTAATACCTGAAAAACATGCTAACATAGGTTAGCTCACTTAAAGGAAAATTGACTAAAAGTGCAGGAATTATATATTTTATCCTCCAAACTTAGCTAAAATATGGGTAAATTATGGTTCTTAGGGGTATAAATACGCCGAACATCACCACCCCACACTTAAAGCTTTGTTCATCCTCGAACAAAATATTACGTCCATGCAAACACCTAACTAGAATTTCACAATAGCAACACAAAATGTTCAACAAGACATGCACGACAATTATTAACAAAGAGTAGGTTTCTTGATCATTACTAGAAACCATTCAAACTCCAACATAGACTCGTGATGATGGTTAATTCGTATCCACAAGTTAAGCCACAAAGAAGCATATAACACTACCTAAAAATCATCAACCATGTGTGTCTCACACAAGATATCACCCATGATCACTCATAGTTTTGCATTTTTCTAAACATTGGTATAAGCCTCTCCTTGCTCTCACTCTCACAATGAATTCTTATGTTGCAAATGATGACCATAGGCTTTCCCTTAGTGTAATGCTCCACTAATATCAGAATGCTAAGCGTAGGATCAAATAGGTCTTTACATGGTTGTAATGTAGGCTAAGGGACAGGTAGGACTATTTTGGCCAGAACTAGTGACTATGTTCCCTAAGCGCTTTAATACACTACATTATGTCATTTACACTAACTCTTAACAACCACTCTACCTTCCTTTCATCTACCAACCCCTTTTCATCCTTTTTGTTATTCAATCATAAACACACTATCTTTTTGTTTTTCTAATTCTTTTTTCCTCTTTTTTTTACTTAAAACTATTTTTTTTATTATTATTATATATTTTTTTTTATAAAGCACCTCTATGATAGCCACTCTTTTTCACAACATTTTCAAGTACCAATACACTCTGAGGCATCACTTTCACCATTTTCCTCTTATCTTGTCACATGACTCTACAATTTAAAGCGCTTAGGAATTTGGATCAAATTATGGTCTTGAAAAAAAAATGGATTAGGCTACATATGAGGCTGCCAAAGAAGATAGCTAAAGGCTCAAAGGGGGTTTACTAGGACAATGTACAAGGGTAGGTAAAAAGAAGATAGACAAATTCAAGGCTGCCAAAGAAATGCCTAAATCATCTCCTAAACTCACATTCTTTATTTCACTTTACACACACACCAGGCAAGTTTTAGCATCAGTTACAACACCGAATATACTATAACCTCACACACAAGGCACATGGTCAACTTCATTGGGAGCATTATAGATTCTTGACCCAACAGATAAATGAATTAAACTACACAATTATCACATAGTGAGTCACAGTTAAAGCCTAAATGTCTCAATAGTAATGATTTAGCACAAACTATTGTTATACTACCATACCGTCTATCAGAATAATTTCATGTAAAATCTAAAAAAAATCTAAAAATTTAACTACAAACAAGAATAAATGTAGGCAAAGAACTACAATACAGCATACAAATACCAGCACCCCACACTTAGACGGGACATACTGCCCTTAGTGGAAATAAATAAGGAAAACCTAATTAGTCGGACTCCTCTTCTATGTCTGGGTTCATACCCTCTGCGTCGAAATCATCATCAGAGTCGTCATCCTCAGAGTTGTCCTCCACATCTAAGTCTGGCAGTCGGCGAACATCGTCAGTAGGCACGTCATCATCGAGAGGTTCCTCAAAATGTACCCCCACTCCACACATAGCCCGTGCATGCTCATTCAGCGGGTAGTCATAGTCCAACTGCTGAAGCTCTGCATTAGTCAGAATACGACCCCCACTCATCATGGTAAACCTAGTCATACCATATACCTGGCGAAAGAAACTTTCATCTCGAGCATGTCTTTCTGCAGTGGTAAGGTTGGTACCAGTTTCAGGCTCTTTAACTTTCGTGAGATCAACCTTCTTCGGGTTGTGTGAAAGCTTATGATCTGCAGGTTCCTCTTCAATGTGCTCCTTCCTTAAGATGACAGTCAACAAATTGCCAAAGCTGAAATGGTACCTTTTTGTGCAGCCTTGCTTTACGCATTGACGATCGTATAACCGCACCAATGTTAATGGAAATATTTGTTATCAGAGCGTACACCAAGTATACTCGATGACGTGTGATTTTTGTGTACTGTGTCCCAGGAATCAAGCAAGAGTTGACTATCCTCAACCATATACGAGCTTCTCTGTTCAAGGAAGCATATGGGAAGGTATTGTGCCCACCGTTATCCTTGTGAAGAATCCACCGTGCCATTGACCTTGTTCCGCACAGTGTGTGTCTGATTGCCTTGTAGGGAGGTCTATGATAAAGCTCCTTGAGCGGTGATGGATCCATAGATGGAAGACCTATAAAAGAGTTGAAGAACTCCGCATTCAGTTGCAAGACTTGGCCCCAAATCTTCACTTCACTTCCGGTAGTCTTTGGGGACCAATTGGCATAAGACTAGCATGTTAGATCAAGATTGCATTTCCCCATATCTCAGAAAATGAAATCAAGATTTAGTGCCATGATTTTAGCCAAAATGCGGGGTTCTCTCTTTGCTAGACTCTCCTTTTGCATTAAATCCACGTGAACATATTTCTTTACTTTGTTGTTCTTGTACCACTCCGTTCCTTCCTCTTCTAGGACCCACTTTATCCTGAAAGTGCGTCGAGGCACTTGCAGAGAGGAGGACTCAGCTTGCTCTTTTCTTCCCCTTTTTTTGACCTTTCTGTGAGGTGGACACTTTTTCTTTTCCTTGTCATCATTTTGGTGCCATTCTACCTGAGATCACAATAGAGTCATGTTAGATTCATCTCGAAAGATTCAATCGAAAAAAATAGTAATAGCACCACCCCACACTTAATTTGTTGGCACAGGCTAATTAAGAGAGTGATGTCGATTACTAAGACTTCATCGACATACATTTAGGCGATATGTTCCAACAACATGTTTAGCACAGTCATACTTTCATGTAATCTTGACTATCCTTTCCAACTTTATTTCATTGGATTAATGCACTTTTTGAACAAGACTACCATGTAGAGATCGTATCAAGTTATTGCATAGAAATAATCACAACATCTTATGCTTGTGGTCAATCATGATCGGTATCTCGATGAACGAGTTATTCAAACATTCAAGCTTTCAACTGAGATTACGCATTAACTTCACAATTTTGACTCAATAAAAATATGACAATGTATAACAATCAAACACAAGTCAGAACAAAGTCAAGAATGCCCACACTTATCCTCTTACGCAATAAGATTCATCATAGCAAACCAACCATATTCTTTATCACCAAACATCACTTCAAAATCTAATAAATCATTAGACGTATAGCATCGCAACAACCATTGAATATATAAGAATAACTTACTTGGTGATGGATCGGGAAGATGAGCTTGCAAGATTAGATGAGCAAAAAGAAAAATTTTGAGAGAATTTGGAAGCTTGGGCGGCTCCTATCTTGAGCAAACAATGAAATTGTGTTCTAAGATTAGGGATCTATTTAAAGACTAAGCCATGGGTCGGGTTTGATCCATGTACAATCGGGTTAGGAGACAAAAAGGCATAAGTAGGCGGTGCCTAATGCTTTGCCTATGCTTAGCATAGGCGACGCCTTTGTCAATGCCAAGTTGGGCATTGGCGGCGCCTTTGTCAATGCCTAGTTGGGCATAGGCGGCGCCTTTGTCAATGCCTAGTTGAAACAGTGAGCATAGGCAACAGCATAGGAGGCTCCTATGGTATTGCCTAGATTTGCATAGGCAATGCCTTGTCCGTTGCCTATGTAAGGCAGTGAGCATAGGCAATGGTATAGGCCTTGCCTTGTCCATTGCCTTGTTTGGCATAGGCATTGCCTTGTCCATTGCCTAGATTAGCATAGGCAATGCCTAACCGATATCCTTTGCTCCTTCATTCCTAACTTACCACCTTTAACCTGGCTCACTTTCAAATCAAAATTTGGGACTAATCCCCTCCTTTGTACATCTTGCACCTACACTTAATAAAAAACAACAAAAACAATTAGAAAGATGGGTTGCCTCCCACCAAGCGCCTTAGTTTTTGTCGTGGCTCGACTCTTCTTTTTAGATTTTTATTTAACAAAAGCAAACTCCTAGTAAAACAAAACGATTAAAAACGATGGGTTGCCTCCCATGTGGTGCTTGATTTATTGTCGCGGCACGACATAGTTATCTCGATTACTTGGAATTCATCAAGATAGATGGTGGCCATGCATTTTATCAAGTCAAATGGACCGATATATGGCTTCACTCATTGTCCATTCACCTTAAAGACACCACCATCATTGTTTTCTAACTCCACTACTCCAGATGAGTAGACTTGGCTAATTCTGAATGGGCCAGACCATTTAGACTTCAACTTACCTGGAAATAGCTTCAGTCTGGAGTTGAAAAGAAGTACCAAATCAGCCTTCTAAAAGTTTCATTGGATAATCCTCCGATCATGGTACTTTTTCATCCGTTCCTTATAGAGGTCTGCTCTTTCATATGCATGTAGACGGAATTCATCCATCTCAATCAGCTGTTCCAACCTCAGATTAGTAGCATCCTCCCAATTCAAGTTAAGCCGCTTCAATGCCCACAGTGCTTTATGTTCTAGCTCAATTGGCAAGTGACAAGCCTTCCCATAAACTAGTTGGTATGGTGACATGCCAATTGGTGTCTTGAACGCAGTCCTATATGCCCATAAGGCATCGTCCAGCTTCTGAGACCAATCTTTCCTACTAGAATTTACAGTCTTAGCAAGGATCAGCTAGATCTCCCGATTAGAAACCTCTACCTGCCCACTAGTTTGTGGGTGGTAAGGTGTAGCTACCTTATGTTGCTTGACCCCATATTTCACCAATATGGCTCTGAACAGCTTATTGCAAAAATGTGATCCTCCATCGCTTATGATGGTACGTGGTACCCCAAAACGAGAGAAGATATTCCTCTTTAAGAATTCTACACCACGCTTACCTTCATTATCAGCTAGCGCAACTGCTTCGACCCATTTGGATACATAGTCTACAGCAACTAAGATATATTTCATCCCAAACGAACTCATAAATGGGCCCATGAAATCAATACCCCAAACATCAAATAACTCTACCTCAAGTATTTTGGAAATGGGCATCTCATGGTGCTTTGAAATCGCGCTTTGCCTCTGACACTGATCACATCTTCTCACAAAATTGTAGGCATCCTTGAATAATAAAGGCCAATAATAGCCGTTTTGTAATACCTTCCTGGATGTCCGATCACCTGCATGGTGACCCCCAACTTGGGAAGTATGACTTGCTTCCAATATGCTAGGCACCTCCACATCTGATATGCATCGCCCAATAACACCATCAGCACATCGTCGAAAAAGATAGCTCATCCCAGAAATAATGTTTCACATCATGCATGAAATTTCTCTTTTGATGAAAGGAGAGATGCTCAGGAATCACATTACTTACCACGAAGATCGCAAAGTCTGCATACCACGATAAGTCTTCCACCATAGTGGCTAGGATCTCTTCATTGGGAAATGCATCATCAATCTCAAGGTCAGGTTGCGCTATGTGCTCACTCTCAAGTCTAGATAGATGATCAGCTACTTGGTATTCGCAAACTTTTCTATCCTTTACCTCGAAATCAAATTCTTGAAGCAACAACACCCACCGAATTACCCTTGGATTAGCATCCTTCTTTGCCATTAAATATCTTAGATCCGCATGATCTGTATGAACCACTACTTTGGTTCCCAATAAGTAAGCACAGAACTTTTCAAAAGCATAAACAACTGTTAGAAGCTCTTGTTCCGGGATGGTATAGTTCTTCTGGGCTCCATTCAAGGTCTTTCTCGCATAGTAGATTGGATGAACTAGCCTTTCTCTTTTCTGACCAAGTACAACACCCAAATCTACCCCGCTTGCATCACACATCACTTCAAAAGGTAGAGACCAATCGGGCACTACAATAATAGGAGCTTCAACTAGCTTCCCTTTGAGGCATTCAAATGCCTTCAAGCAATCTTCATCGAAGTCGAACTTTGCATCCTTCTCCAAAAGTTTGCATAATGGACTAGCAATCTTGGAGAAGTCTTTAATAAACCTCCGATAAAAACCTGCATGACCGAGAAAACTATGAACTCCCTTGACAGAAATTGGAGGTGGTAGTTTCTCTATAACTTCAATCTTGGATCGATCAACCTCGATTCCCCTTTTGGAGACTTTATGCCCAAGAATAATGCCTTCCTTAACCATAAAATGGAACTTCTCCCAATTTAACACCAAGTTGAATTCAACACATCTCTGCAAAGCCATACTCAGATTTGCCAAGCATGATTCAAACGACTCACCTACAACTGAAAAATCGTCCATGAATACCTCTAAGGTGTCTTCAACCATATCAGAAAAGATGGACATCATACATAACTGAAAAGTGGCAGGTGCGTTACATAGCCCAAATAGCATTCATTTGAAGGCAAACGTATCATACAGACATGTAAAAGTGGTCTTCTCCTGATCTTCAGGAGCAATGTAAATCTGATTATATCCAGAATAACCATCCAAGAAACATAACCATCCTTTCCCTGCCAATCCATCAAGCATTTGATCCATGAATGGCATTGGTAAGTGATCCTTTAGTGTCCACGAATTCAGCTTCCGGTAGTCCACGCACACTCTCCACTCTGTGACAGGTCTAAGTGGAATTAGTTCATTCTTTTCATTTGCGACTACCGTCATGCCCCCTTTTTTGTGCACACATTATACCGAACTCACCCATTTACTGTCTGAGATTGGATACACCACCCCTGCATCTAACTACTTAATAATTTCTTTCTTTACCACCTCTTGCATAGGTAGATTCAAACGTCGTTGATGCTCAATGGTGGGCACACAATTTTCTTCGAGCTGAATCTTATGCATACATATCCCAGGAGGGATACCAATTATATCAGTAATAGTCCAACCAATGGCTCTCTTGTACCTCTTCAGAACAGAGATGAGAGCCGCTACTTGCTGCTCACCCAAATCAGCCAAAACAATAATAGGAAGTGTATTTCCACTTCCCAAGAATGCATACTTTAGATGACTGGGCAGCTCCTTCAATTCTAGCATTGGTGGCTCTTCAATAGATGGTTTCGCTGGTGGTGATGGTCGATTCTTAAGATCAAGGTCCAGCTTCTTAGGATCATGAGAATATGACCCCATTCTTGTTAGAGCACAAATATTTTCTTCGTACTCTTCAACATCTTCACGCTCGAAATTCATAAGCACAGTAGCCAATGGCTCAACAATAAGCTGCTTCTCTACAGATACTTCTTTCTCATCCTCATAATAAACATCAGCTACAGAGAACATGTTCATATCTTTGGGCTGCCTCATTGATTTGCATACATCAAAACAGACCACTTCATAATTCATCCAGAATAAAAGCTCATTATCTCTTAAATCAATAAGCACACTTCCTGTTGCGAGGAAAGGGCGTCCCAAGATTATGGGAACTTCAGAATCCACCTCGCAATCCAAAATAACAAAGTCTGCAGGAAAAATAAAGGTAGAAACCTTTACCAATACATCATATAAGATACCAACAGGCCATTTTACCGACCTATCTTCCATTACGAGCCGCATATTGGTTGGTGTAGGATCGCCCAACCCCAACTTTCTGTAAATGGATAGCGGTATCAAATTGATGCTAGCTCCCAAATCGCACAATGCCTTAGAAAAATACAAAGATCCAACAGTGCAAGAAATAGTGAAAGCACTAGGATCTGTCTTCTTCTGAACTAACGATCTTGTAGCGATTGCACTGCAATGATGAACATTATCTGCCAGCTCATAGCTTGCTACCCGCTTCTTTGTCAAAAGGTCCTTCATGAATTTCGTGTACCCAGGCATCTGTTCCAGCGCCTCCACCAAAGAAACATTAATAGTTAGCTGCTTCAACATGGTCATGAATTTACTGAACTTAGTGTCATCAGCTTTCTTCTTCAGTCTCTGAGGAAAAGGTGGTGGTAGAAGAGAAAGAGTTTTCTCCACCACTTCATTTTTATCTTGATTCCGATTATGAATCTTTTCCGGCTGGTGATGTCTAGGTGTAGTGTCATGAACGTTCTCATTCTAATTTTCAGCTTCTACAGAATCATCACAATCTGCTTCAATAACATTCTCTTCTATATTATCAACTACCTGCTTGCCTTTGGATGGATTTTCCAACACTTTACCACTCCGAGTAGTAATAGCCATACATGATCCATCATTCATTGGATTTTGCATAGTGTCACTAGGTAAAGTGCCAACCTTTCGTTGATTGATTGCTGATGAAAGTTGACTCAGTTGTTGTTCCAGCTGTTTTATTGAAGTGGAATGCGAATCAACCAATTGATTTATTGAGGACAAATCATTCTTTACCTCAGTCACTCCCGTGTTGGTTGCCTCCACTCCTTTCAACAACTTAGCAATCATATTTTTCATAGACATCTTCACAGAGCCAGATGCCGCAGTTTCACGATTCCTAGGAGGAACATACAAACCACTCTTGTCAGTCTTATTCTTGTAACCGGATTTTTCATAATAGTTCCGACCTTGGTTTCCTTGGGCATTGCCTCGAAAATCCCTCTGATTAGTCAAATGATTTGCTTCCTCCTCAGAATCGGATTCATCTCTTCCCTGTGATGCAACAGCCTTGACCTTTTCTATCTTCCCTGATAATAAATGCTTAGTAAGAAGGTCCATCTGCGTTTTCATGTGAGCCATATCTTGGTCACGTTCCTCTTCTCTTCGTCTCTATTCTGCAGTCATGCTAATAGATACAGTAGAGCTTACTACCTCAGAATCCCTGGTATGCCAAGCTCTACTCTGCTTTGTCATACGATCTAACATATCACTTGCCTCATTAAAAGTAAGGTCCATGAATGACCCACCTGCAGCATTATCAACCACTGCCTTTGTCACTGAGTTCAAATCCCTATATAATATTTTCATCAAGTGAACATTGGTCATCTGATGGTTTGGGCACCGCATAAGCTTCTTCTTGATCCTCTCCCATGTTTCATGGAGAGCTTCAGTTGGGAGCTGTCGAAAATTGCTGATCTCATCTCTTAATTATGCTCCCTTGGATGACGGAAAGAATCATTCTAGGAAATCGTCTTTCAATTGCCTCCAATTAGTAATAGAGTCAGGAGTTAGTTCGTTCAACCATAGAGTTGCCTCTCCAGATAGAGACAATGGAAATAAACACAGCCAAATTGCATTCTGTCCAACTCCTGGATTGTTAAACGACTTGCATGTTGAGATAAAGTTGATCAGATGCATATTCGTATCATCAACTGCAAGTCCACCAAACAACCCTTTGAGTTGCAATAGCTGAATCATGGTACTACTGATATTGAAATTGGCTCCGGGTGCCAAGGGCGGAGGAATAATAGCCCCTGTGGCACCAGCCCCATCCAAATCGTCATGATCATCATCAAAATGAACCTGCACAGCTCGACATTCAGGACTCATTCTAGCTTGACGATCTCTCCTGTTCACAGGTACCGCCACCTCACCTGTATTGGATTTAATAACTCATCATCACCCAGGTGATCCTCATCAAGATTTATTGTCCGACCTGGGTTATCAATATTCTGTTGATGCACTTGAGCAGCTACCAATGCAGCTAATCTATCCTGCTCCTGTTGAGCAGCCATCCGTTCAAGGTTTCGTTGCGTATCCATTCTTCCAATAAGATGTGGTTCAGGATTTATAGGTAATAATGGCTAACCAGAACTTCGTGTATTTGACATCCACTCAACCGAACCTGAACAAAACAAAAACAACAAACAAAAAGTAAAATTCGAGAATCTTTGACCAAAGGGTCTATTAACTATCACAAACTTAGTTGACAACCGTATTCCCCGGCAATGGCGCCAAAATTTGATACGCCCAAATTACAACTCTTGTTAGAAAGTGTAAGCGGTCGCTGTCAAATATAGAACCCAAATGGGTTGGGTGTCGAATCCCACAGGGAATACTCTGGTCACTAAGTGTTGCAATTATTAGTTGACTGTTGGTCGAAAATTCCAAGGAAAAAGGGGGTTTGATTTAGGCGTGAACTAATGTTAACAAAGTAACGAATGGAATGTTATGTGTAGTAAGATTTAATCATAGAGAATAAAAAGTTAGGGTTATGTCCACCTTGTAGTTTCTACTTCTCTATTAACTATGATTAATGCGGAATTTAGACATGCATGCACTTATAGAGAATCGTATTCTAATTCTAAATCCAAGTGTTTCTCAACCATCAAGGATTTATTTCACCTTAGCTCTCTCGAGCCTATAGTGTATACTAATGGTACGAACTCTCCAAGAACATTAATCCGGTTAAGACATTAACGTGTAAACAGGGGTTGGAAACCCTATTTTCTTGTCACACTCTTTTTTCCAAACATGTAACTTTTCTCTCGAACAAGTTAATTGTATAATGGCGTGTTCTCTATGTTTGCAAGCATGAGAATTCAATTAAAACGAAGAGAGTAGTGATATAAGTAGCATACACATCAAGAATTCACAACTCATAGCAATAGATAGTATCTTACAAGGTTTCCATAACCCTAACAGAGAAGTTTAGCTACTCATGATTACAACGGAAGTCACAATAGACATAATCATCATACCACAACTAGAATAGCCTTGGCGATGGAAGTGATTTTCGACAACAAGAGAGACTAACGTGTTTCTCTCTCTCCGTTGGTGTCGTAAGCCGTTTCCTCTGTTATCCGAAATTACAGAATCTGTAAACTGACTAATGAAAAGTGTAGAATGATAATGAATGCTGAAACATTCAGCAATAGGGTTTTTATAATATCATTGTGTACTAAGTTGCTGCTACACCCCTAAGTATTTAGAAATACTGATTTTGCCCGGGACAAATTCTTCATGCGTTACATTCAGTCCACAAGCTTCCAAAAGCTGCCTTCCCTCTTATGTGAAGTTTTTCTTTGCTGCCCAAAGGTCCACAAAATGCTGAAATCTTCACCATTAATACCTGAAAAACATACTAATCACATAGGTTAGCTCACTTAAAGGAAAATGGACTAAAAGTGCAGGAATTATATATTTTATCCTCCAAACTTAGCTAAAATATGGGTAAATTATGGTTCTTAGGGGTATAAATACGCCCAACATCAAGGATCGAAATGAGATTTAAAATCCGTAAAATACACCAAATATACTACCACTCTAAAATTGACATTCTGGATCTGCTGGCGAAGTCCGATTTTCCATCCGAGGTTGTTTCGACTAAATATGGGTTCTACACCTATATTTTTAATTGTTTAATTTTTTGACCAATATGTTGAAATGAGCTTGGGTGCACCGAAACTTGAACCAATGGTCTACCTAGCCTAAAATCGATATTCCAGAGTTGCTGGCGTAGTATGTTCAGTCATCCATCGCACAGATCAAAAGCTATCCACATAAGTCCAAAATAAGTCTCTTGGAGCCATCAAAAATCACAATATTGAATAAATGGTACAAAAAGACACCGAGACCCATGCCAATCACCTCACACCCTAGAAATACCATAATACAACTATAGGGAGAGATAAAATGGTCAAATCACACAACATTACAAATTTCACATATTTCATTAAATTTTCAGGTCATTACATCATCCACCACTAAAAATCTGGTTCATCCTTGAACTAAGACAAAAATATACCTGAATTAATAAGGAGCTGGGGATAGGAACAACACATATCAGACTTGACCTCTCAAGTAGCCTTATTATAGGTCGATGTAGCCACTGACCCTTTGATGATAGGCGAATTTACGCGCCTATATCAATATATTTTGCCCATATTTTAGCCTAGTTTTGAGAACTAATTATATATTTCATCCACTTTTAGTCCTTTTTCCTGTAAATGAGCTAACAAACATGATTAGGAAAGTTTCAGGTATAAATGATGCAAAATACAGCATTTTATGGCTTACTTGACGCAAAAGAAAGCTCACGAACGAAGTGGAAAGGAGCTGGACGCCTAAAGGACCAAATCTGCTGCATGGAAAATCTGTCCCGGGCTAAAACAGCAATTCTGAAGACTTTGGGGACTTACAGACACAAAGCTGGATTTTTACAAAGATACATTAACCTAGTATAATTAGGTTATGTGTTTTACTATTCTATTTGGATTATGATATTGTAACCTTACCCTAGTACATTTAGGTCAAGGATTTCATTAGTATATTAGGATTTGGTTATTTATTTCATTAGCTTAGTAGGAGTAGGAGAGGAGTATTATAAATACCCTATCATGCTAGAGATTTTTATTCATTCAGAAATTAATTCATTCTTCAACAATTAATTTGCTTCCATCTCTCTCATCTTCCACTACAAACACTTCTAATCTACTCTTCTATTCTTAAATTCCACAACAAGAGAATCGTTACTTGCTAGGGAATCACCAAAACCACACGCCTAAACACCTACTTCTCACGCCATCCACCATGCAAAACGTGATATCCTTCGCATTCATGGGTAACTAAACCTCTTAGTTGGGGTTATGGAAGCCGAATGAGTTACTATCTATAGCTATGAGTTTGTGAGTTCAAGACAAGTATATTGCTTATATCATTACGCTCTTCATCTTAATCTACATTCTTTGCGGTTGCAAACGTGAGAATACGCCAGTCTAACATTTAACTTGTTCGAGAGAAAGGTTATTTGTCTGGAAAAGAGATAATGTCAAGGTAGTAGGACACCCTTTCCTATTAAAAAGCTAGTGCCGTAACTGGACTAACCTTTTGGAGAATTACCGTTAGACACGCTTTAAGCTCGAGAGAGTTAAAGTGAAATAGTCCTTGTTGAGGTCGAGAGACGCTTGGATTTACCATCGACTACAATTCTCTATAAGCAATTGCATGTCAAGACTCTACACACTCATTGTCAATAGAGACGTATAACTCAAAAGGTGGACATAACCCCAACGCTTCAATTCTCATTGTTTCACAACCTACGAAATACTCTCTTTTTACTTTGCTATTTTCAGCTTTTATTTCATTACTTTGGTTACTTATTACAATCCCCCCCTTCTTACGAGACTTGCACCAAAAGTCTATTAATTTTGCTTACTTGTTGGCCAAGCTATTCCCTGTGGGATCGACACCCAACCCAGGTTGGGTTCTATATTTGCTAACGACCGCTTTACACTCAAACGAGAGCTGTAGATTGAGCGTTATAAAAAATTGGCGCCGTTGTCGGGGAATACGAGTGTCAATCAAGTTCGTGATAATTACTAGACCCTTTGGTCAAAGATTCTCGTACTTTTACGTTTAGTTTTTGTTTTTGTTTATTGCAGGTTTTTCTTTTAGTGCATGCCCCATACTAGAAGTTCTGGTCAACCGTTATTACCAATCAATCCTAAACCACAACAAATTAGAAGAATGGAAGCACAAGCTGAAATCGACAGGATGGCTGCTCAACACGAGCAAGCAAGATTAGCTGCTCTTGCCGCTGCTCAAGTCCAACAACAAAACATTTATAATCCTGGACGAGCAACAAATCCTGACGATGAAGATTTAGGTGATGACGAGTTACTGAACCCTAGGCGTGATGCTGAAATTATAACACCTGCCAATCGAAGAGGTCGACAAGCTCGGTATAGGTATGATCGCCAACCTTTACAACCAGCTTTCGACGATGATGATGATGATCTTGATGGTGCCGGAGCCACTGGAGCTATAATTCCACCACCATTAGCGCCCGGAGCCAAATTCAACATCACTAGCACCATGATTCAGTTATTGCAACTCAAGGGGTTATTTGGTGGACTAGCAGGCGATGATCCGAATATGCATCTCATCAACTTTATTTCTACATGCAAGTCTTTTGACAATCCTGGTGTTGGTCAGAATGCTATTCGATTACGTCTATTTCCATTGTCTCTGTCTGGGGAGGCAGCATTATGGTTGAATGGGCTGACTCCTGATTCTATTACAAATTGGAGGCAATTGAGAGACGCTTTCCTAGAAAGATTCTTTCCGCCATCCAAGAGGGCTCAATTGAGAGATGAAATCAGCAACTTTCGTCAGCTTCCCTCTGAAGCTCTTCACGAAACATGGGAGAGGTTCAAGACAAAGCTAGCAAGATGCCCAAACCATCATATGACTAATGTTCACCTAATGGAGATCTTGTATAGAGCCTTGAATTCAGTAACTAAACCAGTGGTGGACAACGCAGCTGGAGGTTCTTTCATGGACCTCACCTTTGGTCAAGCAAGCAATATGCTAGATCGTATGACGAAACAAAGTAGAGCTTGGCATACTAGGGATTCTGAGGCAGCAAGCCCCACTTTATCTATTGGCATGTCTGCAGACCAAAGAAGAAGAGAAGAAGAACGTGAGAAAGACATGGCGCACATGAAAACACAATTGGATTTTCTGACAAAGCACTTATTATCAGGGAAGACCGAAAAAGTGAAGGCTGTGGCGCTGAAAGGAAGAGACGAATTTGATTCGGAAGAGGAGGCCAACTACTTGAACAATCAGAGGGGTTTTTGTGGGAATGCCCAAGGAAACCAAGGTCGGAACTATTATGATAAATCTGGAAACAAAGACCAAGGTAGTTGGAAGAACAAGAATGAAAAGAGTGGTTTGTACGTTCCCCCTGGTAAACGTGACACCACCACATCTAATTCTATGGAAGACATGATGGCTAAGTTATTGAAAGGAGTGGAAGCAACGAGCGCGGGAGTTAAGGAGGTAATTGACGATTTGGCCTCTATAAAGCAATTAGTTGATTCTCATTCCACTTCTATCAAGAAAATAGAGCAGCAATTAAGCCAACTTTCAGCAGCATTTAATCAAAGAAAAGCTGGCACCTTACCGAGCGATACTGTGCAAAACCCAAGGAATGATGGGTCATGCATGACCATCACTACCAGGAGTGGTAAGGTTCTGGAAACTTCAGCAAAAGGCAAGCAAGTGGTTGACGTAGCAGCAGACATTGACGCCATACCTAGTGACATTACAAAAGAAGAAGCCGCAATAACTACTTCAAACGTCAAGGATGTTTTACCTAGTGACGTGCAGCTTGAAAAAAATAATAAACGGAAGCAAGAGGAGAAGAAAGCCATGGAGAGAACACTTCCATACCCACCACCACCTTTTCCACAAAGATTGAAGAAGGTGGCCAAAGACACTAAGTTCAGCAAATTTATGACTATGTTGAAGCAGCTGACCATTAATGTCCCATTGGTAGAGGCACTTGAACAAATGCCTGGGTATGCGAAGTTTATGAAAGATCTTTTGACTAAAAAGAGGGCAGCAAGTTATGAGCTGAAGGATGATGTGCATCATTGTAGTGCAATTGCTACCCGATCGATAGTTCAGAAGAAGGCTGACCCCGGAGCTTTCACTATTCCTTGCACCGTCAGATCTTTGGACTTTGCTAAAGCATTGTGTGACTTAGGAGCCAGCATCAACTTGATGCCATTATCGATCTACAAGAAGTTGGGGTTAGTAGATCCTACACCAACTAATATGAGGCTTGTTATGGCGGATAGGTCGGTAAAACGTCGGTTGGTATTCTATGCGATGTCTTGGTAAAGGTTTCTTCATTTATCTTTCCAGCAGACTTTGTTATCTTGGATTGTGAAGCAGATTCAGAGGTTCCCATAATCTTGGGACGCCCCTTCCTTGCTACGGGAAGTGTGCTCATAGATTTGAGAGCTAATGAGCTTTCATTCTGAATAAATGATGAAGTGGTGCGCTTTGATGTTTGCAAATCAATGAAGCAACCCAAAGATCTGAGTGTATTTTTTGTGGCTGATATTGTCTTTGATGATGAGAACGAGTTACTTGCTGAAGAGCGAATTCTTGATGATCCTTTGGAGGTTTCGCTCATGAAAGGAGAGAATGAGGATGCTGAAATTTCTGATGAAGATACTTGTGCTCTATCGGGATTAGGGACATATCACTATACCCCCAAGAAGCTGGATCTTGATCTCAAGAATCGACCCACACCACCAGCTAAGCCATCTATTGAAGAGCCACCCACGTTAGAATTAAAGGAGCTGCCAAGTCATTTGAAGTACGCATTCTTAGGAAGGGGAAACACTCTTCCAGTCATTGTAGCAGCCGATTTGGGTGAGCAACAAGTTGCAGCTCTTATTGCAATCTTACGCAAGTATATTAGAGCTATTGGATGGACCATTGTGGATATCATTGGTATTCCACCTGGGATTTGCACTCATAAAATTCAGCTTCAAGAAAAGTGCACACCCACCATTGAACATCAAAGACGTCTAAACCCACTAATGCAAGAAGTGGTGAAGAAGGAGATTATCAAGTGGTTAGACGCAGGAGTCATGTATCCTATTTCAGATAGTACATGGGTAAGCCCAGTACAATGTGTTCCCAAGAAAGGAGGTATGACGGTGGTTGCGAATGCAAAGAATGAGCTTATTCCACTCAGGCCCGTTACTGGATGGAGAGTATGCATGGACTACCGCAAGCTGAATTCTTGGACGCTCAAGGATCACTTCCCCATGCCATTTATGGACCAAATGCTAGATCGATTAGCGGGGAAAGGATGGTTTTGCTTCTTGGATGGTTATTCAGGTTACAATCAGATTTGTATTGCCCCCGAAGACCAAGAGAAGACAACGTTTACATTCCCAAATGGTACTTTTGCCTTCAAACGCATGCCATTGTGTAATGCACCAGCCACCTTTCAACGTTGTATGATGTCTATTTTCTCTGATATGGTAGAAGACACTTTAGAGGTATTTATGGACGACTTTTCAGTTGTTGGTGAGTCTTTTGAAGCATGTTTGGCAAACTTGAGCATGGCATTGCAAAGATGTGTAGAGTTCAACCTTGTGCTGAATTGGAAGAAGTGCCACTTCATGGTAAAAGAAGGAATCGTTCTTGGGCACAAGATCTCTGAAAGAGGAATAGAGGTTGATCGCGCCAAAATCGAGGTAATAGAGAAGCTACCGCCTCCAATTTCGGTGAAGGGAGTTCGTAGTTTTCTTGGCCACGCTGGGTTTTATCATAGATTCATCAAAGACTTCTCCAAAATTTCTAGTCCATTGTGCAAACTATTGGAGAAAGATACGAAGTTTGACTTTAATGATGATTGCTTAAAGGCATTCGAATGCCTTAAAGGAAAACTCATTGAAGCCCCTATCATGGTAGCACCAGATTGGACGCTCCCGTTCGAAGTCATGTGTGATGCTAGTAGTGTAGCCATTGGTGCTGTTCTTGGACAAAGAAAGGAGAAACTATTTCATCCTATCTACTATGCGAGTAAGGTCCTAAATGAAGCCCAAAGGAACTACACTGTTACTGAACAAGAGCTCTTAGCGGTTGTGTATGCGTTTGAGAAGTTCCGTGCCTATCTATTGGGTACTAAGGTGATCGTTCATACAGACCATGCAGCTCTTAGGTATCTAATAACAAAGAAGGATGCAAAACCAAGACTGATTCGATGGGTATTGCTGCTGCAAGAGTTTGATTTCGAAGTCAAAGATAGAAGAGGTTGCGAGAACCAAGTGGCTGATCACCTATCCAGACTTGAGAATGAGTATGTGGCGCAACCAGAAAATCAGATTGATGATGCATTCCCTGACGAGGAGATACTAGCGACAACAATGGAGAAATTACCATGGTATGCCGACTTTGCAAATTTCGTGGTGAGTAATGTGTTACCTTCCAATTTATCTTACCACCAGAGGAGGAAGTTTATGCATGACGTTCAGCACTACTATTGGGATGAGCCTTATTTGTTTCGAAGATGCGCGGATGGTATCATTCGACGATGTATATCCCATGAAGAAGTGCCTACTATATTGGAAGCATGCCACACTTCGCAAGTTGGAGGACATCATGCAGGTAATCAAACGGCAAGGAAAGTCTTGCAAAGCGGTTATTATTGGCCTACAATATTCAGAGATGCATACGACTATGTGCGAAGGTGTGACCAATGCCAACGTCAAGGTGCTATTTCAAAACACCATGAAATGCCCATGTCCAAAATTCTGGAGGTAGAACTCTTTGATGTGTGGGGTATTGATTTCATGGGACCATTCGTGAATTCATTTGGAATGAAGTACATCTTGGTTGCTGTGGATTATGTGTCAAAATGGGTTGAAGCTGTAGCATTGGCCGACAACGAAGGAAAGCGTGTTGTAGCGTTTTTAAAGAAGAATATCTTTTCTCGCTTTGGAGTACCTCGTACTATCATAAGTGATGGAGGATCTCACTTTTGCAACAAGCTATTCAAATCTGTATTGGACAAGTATGGAGTCAAGCAACACAAGGTAGCTACGCCTTATCATCCCCAAACCAGTGGACAAGTTGAGGTTTCCAACTGCGAGATCAAGCAAATCCTTGCCAAGACGGTTAATGCAAATAGGAAGGACTGGTCTCGAAAGCTAGATGATGCACTATGGGCGTATAGGACTGCATTCAAGACACCCATTGGCATGTCACCTTATCAGCTAGTTTATGGGAAGGCTTGTTATCTACCCATCGAGCTTGAATACAAGGCATTGTGGGCATTGAAGCACTTGAATCTGAATTGGGATGATGTGAAGAACCTGAGGTTGGAGCAGCTGAACGAACTAGATGAATTTCGTCTCCATGCATATGAAAGATCAGATTTATACAAGGAGCGGATGAAAAAGTATCATGATCAGCGGATTGTTCGACGAAACTTCCAAAAAGGTGACATGGTACTACTCTTTAACTCCAGACTCAAGCTCTTCCCAGGTAAGTTAAAATCGAAATGGTCTGGTCCATTTAAAGTCATCCAAGTCTACTCGTCTGGAGTAGTCGAATTGGAAAACAATGAGGGTGTTATCTTCAAAGTGAATGGCCAACGTGTCAAGCCATATATCGGTCCTCTTGACTCGATGAATGACATGGCCATCACTTATCTCGACGAAGTCTAAGTACTCGAGATTACTACGTCGAGCCACGACAATAAATAAGGCGCTAGATGGGAGGCAACCCATCATTTTATTGTTTTATCGTTTTGTCGTTTTATCGTTTTATCGTTTCGTCGTTTTAGTATTTTTTTCTTTTTGATAAATGAAAATCCAAAAATAAGAGTCGTGCCACGACCAAAACTAAGGCTCTTGGTGGGAGGCAACCCATCGTACTAATCGTTTTCATTTTGTTTTGAGCAAATATAGGTGCAAGAAGTACGCGACAAGGAGATTGATCTCAATTGACGATTTGGACGCATTGTATGGTAAAGTCGGTAAGTTAGGAATGGTGATGCATAAGGCTATGAATTGAGCCTTTCTCACGTCATAATAAGCTTCGAGGAAGGCTAGGCCTTGGTAAAAATAGGCCAAGAACGAGGCGCAACCTATTCTATAGCCTAAGGACTTGGAATCTAGTGTGCTATACACTATGCACCGCCTATTCCTAGGTATGCTTTTGACTATGCGCCGCCTATGCTATGGCATTTGAGATACTGAGACCAAATGCCATAGACTATGCGGCGCATATGTCTATAAATGCCATAGACTATGCGGCGCATATGTCCCATTATGCCATGGACAATGCGCCGCATATGTCATTGATATGCCGAGAGATATGCGCCGCATATGTGGTGATTTTGTCCCCAAATCCGATTGTAAATGGGTCATAACCCGACCCATACTCTTCCTATATAAAGGGGACTTGGTTTTATAACACAACCACATTAGAAACAACCCTAAAGGCGCCGCATAACACTCCAAATCCTCTCAAAATTTTCTTCCTTTGTTCTTCCAATTCACAACAACTTCTCCAAAATCTTCAAGCAAGTAAGTACTCTCTTATTCTTCATCTATTTATCGTAAGTACTACGTTGCTATGCTTATTATAATTTGCTAAATCATGTGAGATTGGTGGTGATGTTCATGTGTTTGGATAATTGTTGCAATATCGTATGATTGAATATATACGTAGGGAATTCGTGACTTGTTTCCGACTTGAATTTTGTTTCGATAGCATTGTTATGATAATTGCTGAATTGATATGGCTATGAATATTGCTTAAGATTGTTGTTTGGATGCTTACATGATAGACTATCCCAGCCATCGGGATAAGGTTATAGTACCTATCGACTTAAGAGGTTGTGCTTGTTGTAAGAATAATGATTCCATATGGTAACCCCTAGGTTGTAGTGTTGCTATATCCACCATGAAAGTAGTCTAATGGCTGCAAATAAGTGATGTAATGCTGATTTTCTTGTCGGAATACAATCCTAAAACGTATGTCGACGAAATCTGAGTACTCGACCACTTTCACTTCACTGATTTGTGCTAACAAGATTAAGTGTGGGGTGGTACCCCTAGTGCTTGCATATAGATTGTATCAAGTGAGATTGTGCTGCAACTAACATTATTTCTAGTCTCAGGTACAATGGCACCTAAAGCACGGCAAGGCAAGGAGAAGGCTACCACGTCCCGTAAGGACAAAAAGAGAAGTCGAAAAGACCAAGGAGAATCATCTTCAGCACACCTACCACGCAGAATGTTCGGAATAAAATGGGTTCTTGAGGAAGAGGCCAAAGCATGGTACAGCAGCAACAAAGAAAAGAAATATGTGCACGTCGACTTGATCAACAAGGAGACCTTAGCAAAGAAGGAGCCGCGAATGTTGGCTAAAATAATGGCTTTGAAGCTGGATTTCATCTTCCGCGACATGGGAGAGTGCAATCTTGACTTGACAAGAGAGTTTTATGCCAACTGGTCGCCAAACACAACAGGCAACGAAGTCAAAATTCGGGGCCAAGTGTTACAGCTTACAGCGGATTGGATCAACTCTTTTCTTGGCTTACCTTCGGTTGACACTGCACCATTCAAAGAGCTGTACAGTAGGCCTCCTTACAGAGCAATACGACACACGCTTTGTGAAAGCATATCGATGGCAAGATGGGGCAGACATAAGGAAACAGGCCGTCACAACACCTTCCCATATGCTCCACTAAATAGGGAAGCAAGAATCTGGATGCGTATTGTCAACTCATGCCTTATTCCTGGGACGCAATACACCAAGATATCGAGAGATAGAGTGTGTTTGGTTTATGCGTTGATGACGAATGTCCCTATCAACTTTGGGGCAATCATTCGATCTACCATGAGGAAGGCCAGACTCCACAGAAGGTCCCATTTCACATTCGGCAATTTGTTGACAACAATGTTGCGGAAGGAGGATATAGAAGAGGAACCAGCTGACCACAAACTCCCACATAACCCAAAGAAGGTTGACCTCACAAAGGTCAAAGATGCTGAAACAACGCATGGAGTCAACCTTACCACTGCGGAGAAACATGCTCGTGATGAGAGTTTCTTCCATCATCTCTATGGCATGACACGATTCACTATGATGAGTGGTGGACGTATTCCAACTGCTGAAGAGCTCCAACAGCTGGACCACGACTACCCAATGAACAGGCATGCACGAGAGATGTGTGGAGTGGGGGTATATTTTGAGGAACCTCTTGACGATGACGTGCCAACTGATGATGATAGACGCTTGCCTGGTTCTGATGATGAGGAGAACTCTGACGATGACTCTTATGATGATTCCGACGAAGGGGGTATGACCCCCGACATTGATGAGGAGTCCGACTAATCAGGTTCTTCGCGTTTATTTTCCACTGAGGGCAGTATCCCGTCTAAGTGTGGGGTGGCAGAATCTGCATGCTATACTTCCTTGTTTGCACCTATGTTTGTATGTTTGCAAATTTTTTTTTTGAGTCCATTTTTTTTTAAGGTCATTACATCATCCACCACTAAAAATCTGGTTCATCCTTGAACTAAGACAAAAATATACCTGAATTAATAAGGAGCTGGGGATAGGAACAACACATATCAGACTTGACCTCTCAAGTAGCCTTATTATAGGTCGATGTAGCCACTGACCCTTTGATGATAGGCGAATTTACGCGCCTATATCAATATATTTTGCCCATATTTTAGCCTAGTTTTGAGAACTAATTATATATTTCATGCACTTTTAGTCCTTTTTCCTGTAAATGAGCTAACAAACATGATTAGGAAAGTTTCAGGTATAAATGATGCAAAATACAGCATTTTATGGCTTACTTGACGCAAAAGAAAGCTCACGAACGAAGTGGAAAGGAGCTGGACGCCTAAAGGACCAAATCTGCTGCATGGAAAATCTGTCCCGGGCTAAAACAGCAATTCTGAAGACTTTGGGGACTTACAGACACAAAGCTGGATTTTTACAAAGATACATTAACCTAGTATAATTAGGTTATGTGTTTTACTATTCTATTTGGATTATGATATTGTAACCTTACCCTAGTACATTTGGGTCAAGGATTTCATTAGTATATTAGGATTTGGTTATTTATTTCATTAGCTTAGTAGGAGTAGGAGAGGAGTATTATAAATACCCTATCATGCTAGAGATTTTTATTCATTCAGAAATTAATTCATTCTTCAACAATTAATTTGCTTCCATCTCTCTCATCTTCCACTACAAACACTTCTAATCTACTCTTCTATTCTTAAATTCCACAACAAGAGAATCGTTACTTGCTAGGGAATCACCAAAACCACACGCCTAAACACCTACTTCTCACGCCATCCACCATGCAAAACGTGATATCCTTCGCATTCATGGGTAACTAAACCTCTTAGTTGGGGTTATGGAAGCCGAATGAGTTACTATCTATAGCTATGAGTTTGTGAGTTCAAGACAAGTATATTGCTTATATCATTACGCTCTTCATCTTAATCTACATTCTTTGCGGTTGCAAACGCAAGAATACGCCAGTCTAACATTTAACTTGTTCGAGAGAAAGGTTATTTGTCTGGAAAAGAGATAATGTCAAGGTAGTAGGACACCCTTTCCTATTAAAAATCTAGTGCCGTAACTGGACTAACCTCTTGGAGAATTTGTACCGTTAGACACGCTTTAAGCTCGAGAGAGTTAAAGTGAAATAGTCCTTGTTGAGGTCGAGAGACGCTTGGATTTACCATCGACTACAATTCTCTATAAGCAATTGCATGTCAAGACTCTACACACTCATAGTCAATAGAGACGTATAACTCAAAAGGTGGACATAACCCCAACGCTTCAATTCTCATTGTTTCACAACCTATGAAATACTCTCTTTTTACTTTGCTATTTTCAGCTTTTATTTCATTACTTTGGTTACTTATTACAATCCCCCCCTTCTTACGAGACTTGCACCAAAAGTCTATTAATTTTGCTTACTTGTTGGCCAAGCTATTCCCTGTGGGATCGACACCCAACCCAGGTTGGGTTCTATATTTGCTAACGACCGCTTTACACTCAAACGAGAGCTGTAGATTGAGCGTTATCACCCTTAACCACAAGGATAACTCTAGAACGCAACCACCTAACATCCCTAACCAAAATGGAGACAAGTTCCTCAACAAAGGACAGTGTCTTATCTAACTGAACTAACTCCCAATGAATAACATGACTCATCTAGAATGTAACGACAACGCAGAGAAACATGAAAAAATAGATAAACAACTGATAGATTAGGGGGCAACGCTAACTCATAAGCCACATCACCAACAATCTGAAGAATCTCAAATGGACCAATATATCTGGGGCTAAGCTTGCATTTTTTCCCAAACCTCATCACATCATTCATGGGTGAAACACAAAGGAAAATACGATCACCGACACCAAATCTCAAGGAACTAAGTATATGATTAGCATAGCACTTCTTCCTACTCTGAGCCACTCTAAGTATATCCTGAATGACCTAGACTCTATCAAAAGACTCACGAAGAAAGTTCATACCTCAAGGTCTCACCTCTAAAACATTAACCCAACCTACTAGGGAGCGACATTGCCTTGAAAAGATCTATGTCGATACTGGAGTTGTAGGTGTTGTTATTTGCATACTCAACTAAAGCCCAATGTTGCTCCCACTGGCCACAAAAATTGATCACGCATGCGCGAAACATATCTTCCTAAACTTGGATAGTCCACTCTGACTGGCCATTAGTTTGGGGGTGAAACATTGTGTTAAGATCAACTTAAGTACCCAACTAATCCTAAAAAGTCTTCCAAAAGTGAGATGTGAACATAAGACCTCGATCTAAAATAATGGTCATCCGCACTCTATATAGATGCACAATCTCACGAATATAGATATGGACCAACCTCTTAGCATTGAATAAGACGTGAGCCAGAATAAAAAGAGCTGACTGGGTTAAGTGATCCATGATGACCCAAACATTGTCAGAACCATGAGATGTACGAGTCAAAACAATCACAAAGTCCATGGTAATCTATTCCCACTTCCACTCAAGAATGGGTAACCTCTGCAGTAAACCACCAGGTCTCATTGCTCGGACTTCACCTACTGACAACATAGGCAACGAGCCATAAAATCTACTATATGTCACCTCATACCACCTCACTAGTAGTGCTATCTCAAATCATAATACATCTTAGTCACTCTAGGATAGATGGAATATCTGGAACAATGGACCTCCTCCGAGATCAACCTAATCCAATCACCCACTCTCGGCACACAAACTCGACCCCATCCTCAAAATTTTATCTTAATCAAGTGAGGCTTCATTAGCTTCCCCACTCAATGCCTTTTCTCGAATCAACCTCAATACAATATCATCAAACTAAAAAGCTCAAATCTGCTGCATCAAATAAGATCTAGTCTCCACAAATGTCAAAACACGCCCAGGTGTCAAAATATCAAGCCTAACCATTTGGTTTGCTAAAGTCTGAACCTTTAAGGCCAAAGGCCTCTCCTGGGTCAAAAGATGGACCAAGCTACCCATTCTAGTCGACTTCTGACTCAAGGTATTAAGATCTCGCTGGGTGAAGAAGTACTGAAGGCTACGATATTCTGAAAATATCTCATAACAAACTCCATACAAGCAGTGCCTCCACAACTTCAAGGCAAACACAACTGCACACAACTCCAGATCATGGATAGGATAATTCCTCTCGTAAGGCTTTAATTAATAAGACATAAAAGCAATCACCTTACTCTTTATCATAAACGCATCACCTAACCCAATACCTAAAGCATCATAAAAGATGGTGAAACCCATAGCCTCCTAGGGAAAGTCAAGATTGGAGATGTAGTTAACAAATCCTTAAGCTTTTGGAAGCTCACCTCACAAATATCAGATTACTGAAAGGAAATCTTCTTCTAAGTCAACTTAGTCAAAGGAGTTGTAAAAAAATAAAAACCCTTAACATCGATAATAACCTTCCAAGCCAATAAAACTCCAAATCTCAATGGGCAAAGTAGGTCTATCCCAATCACAAACTGCTGCAACCTTGGTTAGATCAACCATAATACCTTCCTTAGTCACCATATGATCAAAGAAAGAAACAGACTCCAACCAAAACTCACACATACAGAACTTTGCATACAACTTCCCATCCTCAATCTCTGAATCACAATCTGCAAATGCTCCTCATGCTCAACCTCACTCTTGGAATAAACCAAGATACCATCTATAAAAATAATAACAAAAGAGTCAAGATACGATCGGAACACCTAGTTCATCAACTCCATTAATACGACAAGGGCATTAGTCAACCCATAGGATATGACCAATAACTAATAATGACCATATCAAGTTTGTAAAGCTATCTTCGGAACATTCAAAGCTCTAATCCTCAAATGGTGATAACCGAACCTCAAATCAATCTTCAAAAACAACTTAACACCCTATAGCTGGTCAAATAAGTCATAAATATAGGGAAGAGGTTACTTATTATCAACCATCACCTTATTTAACCATCAATAATCAATACAAAAATACATAGACCCATATTTCTTCTTCACAAACAAGATAGACGCACCCCAAGGCGATACACTAGGTTAGATAAATCCTTTATCCAATAACTTTTGCAACTGATCCTTCAATTTCTTCAACTCTACTAGGGCCATCCTATAAGGAGAAATATAAAAGGGCTTAGTGCCCGGCTCAACATCAATATCCAAATTAATATATTGATTTGAAGGCATACTAGGCAAGTCCATAGGGAACACATCCATAAACTCATAGGCGACATGGATAGAATCCAAGGAAGAAGGAAAAACAACACTAGTATTATGAATATAGGCCAAGTAAGACAAACATCCCCTCTCAACTAATTTAGGAGCCTGAACATAAGATTAATCCCCATAGGACCCAAATGCAGCACACCACTCTAAGCAATCCTTGGTACACCCATCGAAGATAAAGTCCCATTCTTAGCATAACAATCTATGATGGCATAATAAGGAGCCAATCAATTCATGCCCAAAATAAAATCAAAATCAATAATATCTAACACATGCAAATCTACAAAAATCTCATTCCTGGAAAGAGTCACAACACAAGATTGGTACACTCAATTCACCATTAAAGAATCACCTACCGAGTTAGATACATGAATAGGCATGGCAAGAGGCTCACTAATAAAATTAAAACCCAAAGTAAAATACACAGATACATAAAAAAAAGTTGATCCAAGATAAAATAATACAGATGCAAGTCTGAAATAAATGAGGATGATACCTTTGATCACAACATTAAAAGTCTCTGCCTCAGGTCAGGTAGCTATAGCATAGCACTACTCACGACCACCAACTGGCTAAGTATTCTCACAACCACCAACTGTTTGGGTGGCTCAACGACCACCAACCATTTGAGTGGTCCCATGACTACCTCTACGAGCTCCACTGTCTCTATAAAATAACCTGAGACTACCCCCTAGTCATTACATGATGCTTACAGTCTTGAGGAACCATAAGCTAACCCATGAGCCGGTACCTGCTGTGAGAAGTGGATAATATAATCATGAATTTACAGAAGAATAACTGAAGTTCCATAAGGTTTTAAATATTTAAATTCAAACTGAAATATGAATCTAGGATAACAACTATCTAAATCTGATAAAATACTGATAAACTGAACAACTAACTGATTGTAATGTCTAAAAAGTCTCTAAGACTGACTGACTGAGAGTTAATGGGACAAGCCCCTAACTAACTCTACTGACTACTGAAATAAGAACATAAAATAAGATAGTTTTTCCTCGGATGATGGGGAATCACCACTGCTACTGTACTACCGAGAATCTAAAGGACTAAGTGCTATCCAAACTGAGCATCAACACCTATGATATAAGACATCATAGCACAAAAGAAAGGTATGCGGTCAGTACTTTGACTATACTGGTATGCTAAATGGGTTAGGCTAACATGCAAGGTTTCATGAATAGGAGTAATGATCTATCTGAATATACATGTAAAGCATGGAATACAGAATAGAGAGCATGGAATCTGTAGATATTGAACATGTATAAAAGTTTGTAAAATACTGAAAATACATAAAAATCTATAGACATTGAGGATGCATGACCAAGCATATGACATGAATTGGATGAAATCTGCAAACTAAAATACTGAAAATAACTAAAATTTATACGCTTTGGTCAAGAATTACTAAGATTGAAGAACTGAACTAGAACTGTGATCGGGACTGTATCTGAGACTGTGGGAGGTATTATCTAATTGACATTCTTCAATATAAGCTAATCGGGGTCCAACCTATAACCCCAGTTGGAAGAGTGTTAATACCATGCCACGGGTACTAACACTGCTGTGTGGATCTACTAAACTAATATAATATCCAAAGGACTAAGGGTGTCAAGGTTGAACTGACGAGTGACCCCTGCAAGATAGTCAAGTCTAATCTGAAGGGTGAATACTCTTATCCTACGCTGACTATGTATTTTTAGAGTATAGGGACTACAACTAATGACTAAGCCTATCTGACGTGGAATTCACCATCCCTACCCTCGCTCGTTGCTAAATCCTACTGCCAAATGAATGACACTAAAATACTAGATTATTCTGAGTTTAACTTACTATTTTAATAATGCTCATGATGTAATTTGAAGTTATTCTGAAGATACTGAGACAACATTAAGTAAACAGCAATGGTTTAGGGTATTCAATAACCCCAGGACCCAAAATAATAGTAGTAGAATAACACTGAAACATTGAAGGACATAGCATGAAGACTCTTATTAAATCAATTGCTCTTGTAGGCATTTTATCAAACAATTATAGTTCTTGCTTTAAAATAATCATAGAATTACTAAAGGACCGGCATAATTGACATGAATTTATCATGGAAAATACTAAGTCATGATTTAATTCAACAAATGATAACACTAAAATATGAAGAATCGAATAACAATAATAACTTCATTAAAACATGGTATTAAATCAAAGTTCTTAGAGATTAATGGATGAAATCATGATTTAAAATCAAATAACTTACAAAGATCATAACTTTATAATTAAAAAGGTTACTTGGGCTCCATGGATGAAAGAAATCCATGGATGAACATCTAACATACCTTAACAGATGAATTTCTTAAAGTTCTTGGGTGAATTCTTGAGATTGCTCTTAGTTTCTTGAGAGCTAGGGTTTGTAATTTAGAGAGAAAGCTCTTGAATTTTGGGGGAAATTAATAAAGAATGAACTTTTAAAATATTTTTAGGGATTAAGTATTCCATCTAGGCCGATTAAAATAATGGGATAAGATTATTTTAACCGAGGATGAAATACTAGATTTTCGTAAAAAATTTCTGATTTGGGCCCCTGGCGCGATGGGGCGCTATCACATCCTGTCACTAGAAACTAATAATTGGGAAACTAGTCTGTGGCGCGACACGGAGAAATCGCGGTCCTTCACTGATTTGGACCTGGAAGTTCTCCATGATGCAGTGGCATCGCACAGAAACACTGGAAAATAACAAATTCCAAATTGGCCTATGGCGCGATGCGCGAAAATCAGGATACCTGATTAAAAATTGACAATTGCTATTTTGACTGGAACTTGATGATCAATAATTTTGACTGGAACTTTCTCAAAGGAAAGACTGTTCTGAATATCTGCACTTTCTAAGGGAACAACTATAGCTGGATCACCAATACACTTTTTCAACAACGAGACATTGAATACTGGGTGTACTGAGTCTAAATCTGACGGCAACTCTAGATTGTAAGCTACCTTTCTGAAATGACTTAGGATTTAGAAGGGAACGACATATCGGGGATTAACTTTCCCTTTCTCGCCAAATCTCCTTACTCACTTCATGGGAGAGATTTTTAAGAACACAAAATCACCGACCTCAAACTCATGATCCTTTCTCCTCATATCTGCATATGATTTCAGTCGGCTCTGGGTAGCCTTAAGTCTTTCTCTAATCAACTGAACCTTTTCCAAAGCATCAAATACTAAGTCAGGCCCTACTACTGCAGCCTCACCTACTTTAACCCAATCAATTAGAGATCTATATCTCCTACCATAGAGAGCCTTAAATGGAGCCATACGGATACTGGAATGATAGTTGTTATTGTATGCAAATTCAATAAAAGGAAAATGGTCATGCCAACTACCATTAAAATCAACAATGCATTCTCTCAGCATATCCTCAAGAGTCTGAATGATCATTTCTGCTTGACCATCTTTCTGAGGGTGGAAGGTTGTACTGAGGTGAACTTGGGTACCAAGACCCTTTTGGAATACTTTCCAAAAATAGGAGGTAAACTTGGTACCTCTATCTGAGATAATAGATAAGGGAACACCATGAAACCTAACCAACTCTCTAAGATAGAAATTGGCATAGTCCTCAGTTGAGTAAGAGGTATGGACTGGCAATAAACGAGCTCATTTGGTCATCCTATCTATGATACCCAAATAGAGTCATGTTGATGATAGGTACAAGGAAAACCTATCACAAAGTCCATGTTCACTTCATCCTATTTTCACATGGGAATACTGACTCCTACATGGACCCACTAGGCATCTGGTGCTCAATCTTAACTTACTGGCATATAGAGCTATTAGCTACAAACTCTGTAATGTTGCTCTTCATCCCACTTCACCAATAGATCTCCCACAAATCGCAGAACATCTTAGTGTCCCCTAGATGAATAGAGTAACGTGCACCATGTGTTTCTGCAAGAATTCGTTGCCTCAACTCATCTACACCAGGCATACACAATCTACCCTAACAACGCAAAACAATATCTCCCCCTTGGGAGAAAATCTCCACTTTCTGATCTCTGACTGATTTTTTTAACTTAACTAGACTGGGATCTCTATTTTTCTTTTCCTTTACCACAGAAACTAGAGATGACTATGAGCTACTTTGCACCCAGACACTACCTTCTGCTGAATCGAGTAAACGGGCACCTAGTCGAGCAAGCTGATGAACTTCCTTAGATAAATTCTTCTTACCATCCTCAACATGAGCTACACTACCCATAGACATTCTACTGAGAGCATCATCCACTACATTGGCCTTGCCTAGATGATACAGAACACTCATGTCATAATCCTTCAATAACTCTAACCATCTTCTCTGACGTAAATTCAAATCTTTTTAGAAGAACACATACTGAAGGCTTTTATGATTTGTGAACATATCTACATGCACCCCATACAAGTAATGCCTCCAAATCTTTAAGGAAAACACTACAGCTGCTAGCTCAAGATCATGAGTTGGATAATTCTTCTCAGGAGGCTTAAGTTGTCTAGAGGCATAGGCTATGACCGTATCTCGCTGCATGAGGATATAACCCTAACCTACTCTGGATGCATCATAGTACATAATAACAAAACCATCTGAATCATTTGGTAGAGTAAGAACTAAAGCTGAGGTGAGTTGAGTCTTCAACTCCTGAAAACTCTTCTCGCATAAATCTAACCACTGAAACTTAACTTTCTTCTGAATCAATCTAGATATGGGGGATGCAATATAATAAAACCCTCCAATAAACCGATGGTAATAGCCATCTAAACCCAAGAAACTCCTGATATCTGATAGAGACATAAGTCTAGACCAGATTCTCATCACTTTGGTCTTTTGAGGATCGACTCTAATGCCACCACCTGAAATAATATGGCCAAGGAAAGATACTGATCTTAGCCAGAATTCACACTTAGTAAATTTAGCGATCAACTGATGGGCTCTTAGAGTTTGAAGAACTACTCTAAGATGGTCTGCATGCTCATTTTTTATGCGGAAGTAAATAAGGATGTCAACAATGAAGACTATGATGAACATATCCAAGTACTACTTGAACACTCAGTTCATCAAGTCCATAAAGGCTGCTGGGGCATTTGTAAGACCAAAGAAAATGACTAAATATTCAAAGTGACCATACCAAGTTCGAAAAGGTATTTTTGGATATCACATTCTCTGACTCTAAGTTGATGATAGCCTGATCTAAGGTCTATCTTGGAAAAGTAACTAGCATCTTGAAGTTGGTCGAACAAATCATCGATTATAGAAAGTGGATATTTATTATTGACCGTTACCTTGTTCAACTGACGGTAGTCAATACACATTTTGAGAGAACTATCTTACTTACACACGAATAGAACTGGTGCGCCCCATGGGGAGACATTGGGTCTAATGAATCTCTTCTTTAGGAGATCCTTTAACTATTCTTTCAGTTCTTTAAGTTCAGTTAGAGCCATTTTATATGGCAGAATAGATATAGGCTGAGTATCTGGGAGAAGGTCTATTTCAAAGTCGATTTCCCTTTCGAGAGGAACTCCGGGAAGATCTTCAGGAAACACATCTGAGAATTCTTTTTCTACTGGGAGTAACTCAAGAGTAGGAGTTTCTGAGTTAGAGTCTTTGAATCACATGAGATGGTAAATACAACCCTTCGATATCATCTTTCTACCTCTAAGGTACGAAATCAACTAACCCCAAAGAGTTGTAGTACTACCCCTCTATTCAAGGACTAGTTCATTAGGAAACTGAAAATAAACTATTCTATTTCTACAATCAAATGAGGCATAACATGAGTGGAGTCAATCTATGCCGAGAATGATATTAAAATCCATCATCTCTAACTTCACAAGATTAACTGAGGTAACTTTTTTAGATATTATAACCAGACAGTTACTGTATACCTCTCTAGCTACAATGGAAACACCTACTAGGGTAGACACTAAAACGGGCTCTACTAGAGTTTTGGGATTGACTCCTAAATTGACAGATATATATGAAGTTTCAAAAAAAAGAGAAACTCTAGGGTCTAGTAAAGCATAAACATGTAAGTGAAAGACCTGCAATGTACCAGTAACTATGTTAGGAGAATTTTCCTGATCTTGGCATGACTGAAGATCATATAATCTATTCGGACGCTGACCACTGGTAGCACTGGAAGCGACACCCTGCTGAGTTAGGCGACCGAATGGAACTGACGACTGATGGGACTAGCCCTGTTGGTGCATATGACTACCCCTCTGAGAAACTACCCAACACTTTCAAATCCAATGGCTTGGCTTGCCACACCCAAAGCATACATCACTACCCACTCTACACTCACTCTGATGGTGTCTTCCACACTTCTGACAAAAGGGATTGATACGAGCACTTCTAACACTATCCTAGGACTTAGAGCCTAGTGCCCTATCCTTATTTTCATTTCTGAATTTAGGTACTGAAGCACTGGATGAAGAGGGTACTGGGGCTGAAGACTTCTGATAAAACTAAGGATGGCTACTACCTTTTGACTTTGGCTGATTGAAATTAAAACTACCCATCCTAGCTCTCTTATTTTCTCTCTCCCTCTTCTTATTCTTTTACTCCTCTATCTATTGAGCATGAACCATCATCCTAGACAAGTCTATCTCACTAATCAGCATTACGGTCCTACACTTCTTGACCACACTATCAGACACACCAAACACAAACTTACTCATCTTAGACCTTTTGTCAGCCACCACATGAGGAGCATATCTAGCTAACTGAGTGAACTTAAGAGAATTCTCCCTCACATTTATGTTTCCTTGCCTCAAATTAATGAACTCTAATACTTTGGCCTCTCTTAACTCCAATGGAAAGAATCTAACCAAGAAAGCCATGGCAAACTCTTCCTATTCTATAGGCCCTGCATCAACACCTCTATAAACTTTCCACTACTTAACCCAAGTATGGGCTACATCCTATAATTGATATGCAGCCAACTCATCACTCTGACTAAATTTCACCCCTATAGTATTCGTGACCTTCTAAACCATATCTAAGAATTCTTATGTATCCTCTACAGACTTGGATCCCATAAAAAAAGGAGAATTCATCTGGGTGAAATCCCAAATTCTGGTTGTGGCAGTATTGGCCACTGGGTTAGCTAGAATAGCAGTTGGCTGTTCATTTTGTGCTGCTACAGAGTTTGCTAAAATAGTGAATGCAACCCTAAATTCTACGTGAGAAACATGTTCATCCAGAGGATCTTCCTGGACAGGCTGAGGGGCTGGCTGTGTTGTTATTCTTTTTCCATTTATCTAGGGAGGCATGTTCTGTAAATGGAAGGAAGAAGTGGATTATACAGAGAGTTTAACTTGATCTCATGCTCACTCGCATGACATGAATACTTAAAGAAGGGAAACTTTTTCCTAAATGCCTTGTAGCCTCTCATCTATAAGTGTGGTGAGCTATATACCCATGCACAAGACTCTACTCGACGTGGCTTTCAGACTTTCTAGGACACTTTAAAACCTTAGGATCTCATACCAAGTTTGTAATGACTCGAGACTACCCCCAGTCATTACGCAGTGCTTATAGTCCCGAGGGACCACAAGCTAACCCATGAGCTGGTACCTGCTATGAGAACTTGATAATATAATCATAAATTTGTGAAAGAATAACTGAAGTACCATAAGGTCTTAATTATCTGAATTCAAACTGAAATATGAATCAAAGAAAATGACTATCTAAATCTAATAAAGTACTAATAAACTGAACAACTAACTGACTGTAATGCCAGAAAATCCTCTAAGACTGACTAAGTAAGAGTTGATGGGACAAGCCCCCAACTAAATCTATTGACTACTAAAAAGGACATGAAATAAGATAGTCTATCCTCGGGTGATAAGGACTCACCACTACTACTGTACTACCGAGAATCTAAGGGACTAAGTGTGATCTAGGAACTAAGTGTCAGCACCTATGATGTGAGACATCATAGCTCAAAAGAAAGGTATGCAATCAGTACTTTGAATTTAATGGTAGTCTAAATTAAGTAGGCTAACATACAAGGTTTCATGAATAGCAGTAATGATCTATCTGAATATACATGTAAAGTATGGAATACTGAATAAAGGACATAAAATTTGGAGATACTGAACATACATAAAAGTCTATAAAATACTGAAAATACATAAAAATTTATAGACAATAAGGGTGCATGACTAAGCATATGACATGAACTGGATGAAATCCGCAAACTAAAATACTAAAAATAACTAAAATCTATACGATTTGGTCAAGCAATACTAAGACTGAAGAACTGAACTAGAACTGTGACTGAGACTGTATCTGAGACTGTAGAGGTATTATCTAACCGACATTCCCCAATCTGAGCTAATCGAGGTCCAACCTGTAACCCAATTGGAAGGGTGTTAATACTGTTCACCGGGCACTAATGCTGGTTGTGTGGATCCACTAAACTAATATAATATCCAAAGGGCTAAGGGTATCAATCCTGAACTGACGGGTGACTCCTCCGAGATAGTCAAGTATAATCTGATGGGTGACTACTTATATCCTATGCTGGCTATATAATTCTGGAGTATAGGGACTACTACTAAAGACTCTTCCTATCTGATGGGAAAGCCGCCGTCCCTACCCTCGCACGGTGCTAAATCCTACTCCCAACTGAATGATACTGAAATGCTAGACTATTTTGAGTTTAACTGACTATTCTAATAATGCTCATGATTTAATCCGAAGTTATTCTAAACATACTGAGACAACATTAAGTAAAAAAACTATGGTTTAGGGTATTCAATATCCCCAGGACTCAAAACAATAGTACTAGCATGACACTAAAGCATTGAAGGACATGGAATGAAGACTCTTATTAAATCAATTGCTCTTGTAGGCATTTTATCAAACACTTATAGTTCATGGTTTAAAATAATCATAGAATTACTAAAGTACCAACATAATTGACAAGAAATTATCATGGTAAACACTAAGTCATGACTTAATTCAATAAATGATAACACTAAAACATGAGGAGTCGAATAACAACAATAACTTCATTAAAATATGGTATTATATCAAAGTTCATAGAGATTAATGGATGAAATCATGATTTAAAATCAAATAACTTAAAAATATTATAACTTTATAATTTAAAAGGTTACTTGGGCTCCATGGATAAAAGGAATCCATGGATGAACATCTAACATACCTTAATGGATGAATTTCTTGAAGTTCTTGGGTGAATTCTTGAGATTGCTCTTGGTTTCTTGAGAGCTAGGGTTTGTAATTTAGAGACAAAGCTCTTGAATTTTGGGGCAAATTAATAAAGAATAAACTTCTAAAATGTTTAAAGGACTTAAGTGTTCCATCTGGTAGATTAAAATAATAGGATAAGACTATTTTAACCTTGGAAAAATATTAGATTTTCATGAAAATTTTCTGATTTAGGCCCCTGGCGCGATGCGGCGCTATCGCATCGTGTCACTAAAAATTGAAAATCGGGAAATTGGTCCGGCACAACATGGGGAAATCATTTTCCTTCACTCATTTGGACTTGGAAGTTCTCTGCGATGCGGTGGCATCGCACTGCAACACTAGAAAATGACAAATGCCAAATTGGCCTATGGAACGATGCGCCAAAATCGCGATACCTCACTGGAAATTGACAATTGCTATTTTGACTCTCTCTGCAATGCGTTGATGGGTAAAATGATGGTGTTTAATGACTTAAACATAAAATCGCCATACCTTCTTACCCAGTTATCGTATTTGGGCAAATTTTATATTGTTAGAAAGCTAATTCAATTTCCTACGCAATGACAGGCTCTAAACTAAAAAATAATGAGCGTTTCAAAAATTTTATATATGAATACTCATGTAATTGGATTTAGATTATGCTAGGTAAATACATGGTGTTACACTCTACCTCTTACACCTCTAGTAACACCCCTACCTCTCACAACTAAAATAAAAGTAGAGCAAATCACCCAATAAGGATAATCCCTAGCCACATGGATAATATCCTCACATACATATCAATCTCTATGACCAATATCAATAGTAGAAGGTACAACTGGTCCCGAATATCCATCTTGAATTGCTGAACTAGAAGATACACCACCTAAACTCTGCAAAGCCACCTGCGCTGGCCTACCATGATATCTACAAAAATCTCTAAAATCACTGCTTTGAATATAACTCACACTATGAGTCGTAGTATGTATTGACAGGTCAGGTGGCCCTAGTCATAATGTGTCCAATAAATGGTGCTTGAGTTACTGTCCTAAGTATGACTTAGGGGTATGAGTCGTAAGGAGTTATGACAAATCCTATGGACCTAATCATAACCAAATAAAAAAATAATTGGTTAAGTTCTACTTTGAGTACGAGTGGCTCACTATGATCCATAAGGACTTGTTATAAGTCATTGGGTGCAAATCATAGGCCAGTGTTAACCTAATTGGGTTCTATGTTGGCTACGATTGGACCCTACTAGTCGTAGAGTCATCCCATTATGATTGGTACCAATTGAGTTGTAGGGTCAACAGGGTATGGGTTTATTTCAAATTGTCTTGGCTACGAGTCAAGTTAATGAGCCATAATGTGTCTATATGAGTTGTATAGTGACCTGTAGTCACTTGTAATAATTTTTCAATCTTTTCGTTAAGGGAACTTTAGACAATTACCATCTACCCCAATTGTAACCCACGACTTAAACCCCTATTTGGAAATCCATTAACCTTATTAACTCATCAAAACAACTCCTAGAGCTCTATCTAATTCTCTCAAGAAGCCACTCTTAGGATTTCTAAGAAGTGGGTCAGCCAAGGGCTCAAGGGTTGAATTCTTTTCGTGAAACATAGTATTTCAGGCATGTTGCTCTTCCCTTATTATTAATTTATTAAAATAACATGCTTTAAAGTATTGTTAATGAGATATTAATATTGGTTTTGTAACAAGGGTTGAGGGTTTTGAGTGCTTGTTGTTGCACAATATATTACCATGGTATACATATGACTAGTCATGCTTTAATTATAACTTGTGGAAGCATGGGTATGGTGAATGAACTAGGGATTTGTGATTCTCTAAAACTTGAGACTTTTGAAGTGGTTATGACCCCAAACCCATATTATGAAATTTGTTTTTAATTATGAGAAATGTGGGAATTTATAAAATTGAACAAAGAGGGCAATGAATTTCCCCAAGTGATGTAATTGTTTTGGCATGTTGTTGCTACCTTGAAAGTCCAGTTAGTATAATGATACCAACAATGTATGCCTTAATATAAAATATAATTCAATGAATGGGATTGTGGGATAAATGTTTTTAATTGGACTTTAATGAGGGTTGTGTAGTTATGTTATGAAAGTGGAGGTCCCGAGGGACCTACACTAGAAACGGAAATTACCGACGTTGTGGTGTATATGATCGGGAGGTTCAAGTCCCCCTTATTATTATTACTACATGATTGAGAGGTTAAAGTCCACATATCGTATTATATGATTTGGTGATCGTTTCACCTTGATATGTAGGGAGGTTTGAGTCCACCAAAGTGCATATGTATATACCCTCTAGTTCATTCAGCCATATGCACTGGGGCCCTACCATCTAGGGGAGATCAGGGCCCATATAGCTCGTGGGTTTCTTGTATGTTATGACGGTTGAGCTATACAATCCAAACTATAGTTTTAAAGTGAATGTTGAGTCTTATTATCTAACCCAACATGTGATATATAAAAATATATATGAATTTGATTATGGTCATTGGTTGTGAATGATTTTGAACTTTTGACCATGTCTTTATGTTATCTTTATCCCTGAGTTTTATGCTAGTACTCTAACCGCTAACGGTCTTCTAATGTTATTTCACCATGCAATGCAGGAACTGATCATACTTATACTCATCTTGTACAGTGATTAGGATTTGGAATCAGCTCATGAGTGGACATTAAAGTGGTGAGCTTCCAAACATCAAAAGTCTACATTTCATGTTTTGGTCACTTATGTCTCAAACTATCTAGACTTATTTTTGGCTATAGTTGAGGGCATGTCCCGACACTTTATTGATATTCAAATTTTGTTCTTAGTTTAGAAGGCTTTGTTTGAATTATTATGGATATTGGGCGGTGCTGATCGGTCGATTGGCCGATCATCGATCATTGGTTATAGACATATTTTGAATTTCCTTAAGCTTAATGCATGATATCTTATTTTATGTTTGAAATTCATCCGATATTGAGGGATATTGTGTTTGGTTTGGTTAAGTGTAGGGGGTGTTCTTCAGTCTACGTGGGACTTGAGATACCTATCATGGTCAGTGGTTCAGGTCATAACAGAGATGGTATCAGAGCCTAGGTTTGGTGTCATTAGGTGTCCAACAAAGTTGTGTCAAGTAGAGTCTCATTTATGGGTCTATAGCGTGCCACACTTACAAGAGAGAGGCTACGAGTTATTTAAGAATATTTGCCTTTCTTATTGTTCTATTTCAAGCTATAGAGTGTTTCTCTTTCCCATGTGTTTATTTTTTTGATCCTGCCTCCCAAACAATTTGATGCTCATAGAAACTCTTCTGTCCCATCTAAGGACAATATAGACTGAGCATATCCTACCCTAGGAGTTGAGACCTGGTTAAGGGTCACTTCTTTTGATTGCCCTGAGGGAGCTCCATCGATTTCCCTTATCCCTCCTTAGGCACCTCAAGCTGATATATCTAATATTAAGTTATGCCAGCTGATTAATTTGTTTACCTAGTTGGTGGCCTCTAAGACTGAGTGTGTTACTTTTGTTACTCCATCATCTGAGGCCACTAGATATGGCCAATTTATGAAGTTGAGTCCTCCTACTTTACTACTTCTAGGGTTAAGAAAGATGTTCAAAATTTCATAGATGAGATCGAAAGGATCTTCTGTGTGATGTATATTTTTAATGAGGAGAGTGTACAGTTTGTTTCTTATCAGTTAAAAGATGTGGAGTATTAGTGGTATAAAGAGTAGGAGAAACTTAGGGGTGATGATAATGAGTCTTCTTCTAGAATGGATCTGATCAAGTTGAAAGAACTAAAGGAGTAGTGGAAGGATCTTCTTGACAAGGGTTTTATCCATCCTAGTGTGTCTCTGTGGAGTGATCTTGTTTTTTTTGTGTGTAGAAAGGATAGTTCCCATCAGATATGTATTGATTACCGCTAATTGAATAAGGTGATCATAAAGAATAAGTCTCCTCTTTTGAGGATTAATGATATGTTTGATCAGCTTCAGAGTGATAACTTCTTTTCTAAGATTAATCTTCAGTTTGGGTACCATCAGTTAAAGATTAGAGAGGTGGATAACCCTAAGATGACCCTCCAAACCTGGTACAGACATTTTGATTTTTTAATGATGTCTTTTTGCTTGACTAATGCCCCGACAGCATTTATGGATCATATGAATCAGGTTTTTCATCAGTTCTTGGATTTGTTCATAAGTGTCTTTATAGATGATATTTTGGTATATTCTAATAGTTAGATGGATCATGGCGATCATCTCTGTCTTATGTTGTAGACTCTAAAGGATTAGCCTTTTTACAGAATGATCTATAAGTGTAAGTTTTGGTTGAATGATATGATTTATCCAGGCCATGTTGTTTCTAGTAAAGGGATCATAGAGGACCCACAAAAGGTTGAGGTAGTTAAGAAGTGGCCTAGACCCATGACTCTAATTGACATTTAGAGCTTCTTGTGTTTAGCCGGTTATTACATAAGGTTTGTGGGGAGTTTCTTTTCTATTACTGCCCCGTTGACTCAAAATAATGTGAAATTCTTGTGGTCTGATGCTTTCAAGGGTAGTTTTGAGAAGTTAAAGTATAAGTTGACTTTATCTCCAATCTTGACTCTACCCGAGGGCACTGATAGTTTTGTTGCCTATTGTGATGCGTATAGGGTGGGAGTGGGTTGTGTTTGGGTATAGCATAGAAAGGTAGTTGCTTGTGCTTCTAGACAGTTGAAAGTTCATGAGAAAATTTATTTGACCCATGAATTGGAATTATTAGATATGGTGTTTTCATTAAAGATCTTGCAGCATTATTTGTATGGGGTCCATGTTAATATTTATTCTAATCATAAAAGCCTGCAATATGTGTTCACCCAGAAAAAATTGAATCTTAGGCAAAGGAGATGGCTTAAGTTTCTCAAGGACTATGACATTAGTCTTCACTATCATCTAGGTAAAGCTAACGTGGTTGTTAATTATCTTAGCATGTTTTCCATAGGAAGCTTGCCTCATGTGAATGAGGAGAAGCGGTACTTGGTGATGGATATTCACTATTTAGATAATCTCAGAGTTTTTCTCTTAGATTTCGTGAATTGTGGTATGATTGTTCAAGAGGTGGCATACATATCTTGGTTTTAAAGTAAATAAGAAGCAAGTGTTGGATCCTATCATAATGCATATCAAAAATTATGTGGGTAGGCAGAAGGTGATGATTTTTGAAATTAGAGGTGATGGTATCTTGAGGTACCAAGGTAGATTATATGTTGTCGATGTTGATGGGTTGCGAAGAAGAATTTTCATTGAAGCTTATGAGTCCCATTATATGATTCATCCTAGTTTGACTAAAATGTATCATGATCTTAAGGATATTTATTGGTGAAATAATATGAAGAAGGATGTAGCCAATTTTATGGCTAAGTGCATAGTGTGTCAGCAAGTGAAGGTAGAGTACTTGAGACCCAGTGGGTTGACTCAAGAGATTGAACTACTGGTATGGAAATGGGAGATAATTAAAATGGATTTTGCTGCAGCTCTTACATGGTCTAGCTAATAATTTAATTCGATTTGCATTATCATGGATAGGATGACTAAGTCTGCTTATTTCTTGCTAGGGGGAACTAATTTCTCTTATAAGGATTATGCCAAGTTGTTCATTAGGGAGATCATGAAGTTGCATGGTACTCCAGTTTCCATCATATCTGATCGAGGTAATTAGTTCTCATCCTACTTTTGTAGGTCATTCCAGTGAGGTTTTGGGGACTAAGGTGACCCTCAGTACCTCTTTCTACCCACAGATAGATGGGCAAGTAGAAAGGACAATTCAAGTCTTGAAAGAAATGCTTCGGGCTTGTGTGTTTGATTCTGGTGGTGGTTGGATTGACTGCATGCCTCTAATAGAATTTGCCTACAACAATAGTTACCACTCTAATATTAGTATGGCTCTATTTGAGGCATTATATGGTAGGAGGTGTAGAACGTCTATTGGGTGGTTTGAGGTTGGTGAAAATAAGCTGTTTGGCCCTAATTTGGTTCACCAAGCCGTGGAGAAGGTGAATATTATTCGAAATTGACTCAAGGCTGCCAAAATTCCTATGCGGATGTGAGGCAAAGGGAATTGGAGTTTATTAGTGGTGATTGGGTGTTATTAAAGGTGTCTCCCATGAAGGAAGTGCATATGTATATACCCAATGGTTCGTGTGGCCACACGCACTGAGGCCCTACCAGTTAGTGGTGAGGTGAGCTCATATAGCCCGTGGGTGCCTTGTATGTTATGATGGTAAAGCTATACAATCCAGGCTAAAGTTTTAAAGTACATGTTGAGCCTTGTTCCCTATCCCGGTATGTGATATATATATATATATATGTATGTATATGGAGTTGATTATATGCATTGGTTTTGAATGATTTTGAACTATTGACCATGTCATTATGATATCCTTATCCCTGAGTTTTATTCAAGCACTCCAACTGCCAACCGTCTTTGGACATTGTATCCCCATGCGATGCAGGAACTGGTCATACCTCTACTCCTCCCGTACGATGATTAGGATTTAAGATCATCTCGTGAGTTGACACTGAAGTGGTGAGCTTCCATACATCGGAAGCCTACAGTTCATGTTTTGGTCACTTATGTCTCAGACTGTCTAGACTTGTTTTTGTCTATAGTTGGGGGCATGTCCCGACACTTTATTGATATTCAGTTTTTGTTCTTGGTTTAGAAGGCTTTATTTGGATTATTGTGGATATTGGGCGATGTTGGTTGGTCGATCAGTCGGTCACCGATCATCAGTTATGGACATGATTTGAATTTCCTAAAGTTAGTTGCATGCTATCTTGTTTTATGTTTGGAATTCATCCAACATTGGGGGATGTTGTGTTTGACTTGGTTAAGTGCAAGGGGTGGTCTCCGATTCACGTGGGACTTGACATACCCAACACAGCCAGGCTCTAGTTTGGGTCATGACAAAATATCTCTAGGAAATCCTTGGTGAACAGATCACAAGTCATCTTCAGAGTATCACGAGGTCTACAATTGACAAGTGACCTCCACCAATATTTCACCGCATCTATAAACTGATAAGAAGTAATATAAGCCACACTATCTGTGCAGAAAGAGTGAAACATAACTCAGAACACAAGGTATGAAAGAACTTTGCACGATAAAGAATAAAATGAGAGAAGCTTCCTAAAGACGTTCTACAGCCTCTCAAAGATAGATATGAAAGCCTACGTACCAATCCATAAAACTCTACTAGACATCCCGTTCTTATGATGTTGAGACCAATGAAACCTGGCTTCTCTGATACAATTTGACACGACCCAAAAACAAGGGTCATGATGGCACTTATTGTGGTGAACCTTGACAAGTAAGGCGCTCACTCAAACTGATACACACGGTGAAAATATAGAAACACCCCCTATGTAAGGCTTCTAGAACGAAGCCAAACCACATAGATATAATAAAAGCAGAAAGAATAAAATCAACACATGCAGTTACAACTTCCTATACCTAGTGTCAAAGGTGTAAGAACTACTAATACTATGTAGGAGTCAAATACATCAGAAAAATAACCATAAAGGAATAATATATGCCTCTAAACATTAATAAATACATAACTAATATAGAAATATAGAGGTGAACTCTGGATGTATGAATGTCCAACCGCTACCTTAAGTAATTGGAACGATCCTGAAGTCAATCAGTCAGAGACATTCCCAAACCTGAAGCTGCACCAAAAGGGTGAAGTTAAAGTGGGTACGGTTCACTTGTACTCAGCAAATATCATAGGCCGACCGAGAAAAGTAGAAAATAAAGTACACAAAATACATACTAAGGGCATGTCACCTGCAATCATAAAATGTCCCACAACGATAGCCCACATTATTTGTACTACCAATTCTAATAAATCACACATATTGCAATATAACATCAAGATAGAACACAAATATGTATTATATGACATATAAGTAGTACGAGGGTGAACATATATTTACAAGATCATCAAATAAAAGTAATGAAATATACAACAAATACATAGATGACAAGTCAATATGGCACTACAACACAGCATAACATAATGAAGTTAGTTTAATGTATATGATGATGATGATAATGGTGTACGAGGTCATCTCACAACCTTCAGGATCACTGCAAAATCCCCGTATACACCTACTGAGCTAAAGTTTCCTGAATAGGACCCATGGGGGGTTCGCTAACCCGTACACTATCTATATATGTCATATCTCCTTTCTGACTGTAAGACCCCGCAAAATCTTATCTTAACTTAGTCCTTTAAGCTTGTTAAGGGGTCACAAACTTAAAATTTTTTAGCTAAGTATCAAGACTTAGAATCATTTTGGCCTTCCAAATTTGGAGGATTTTATTTCAGACTTTCCCGGTCTTTAGGGTGCCAGCTATTTTTCTAAGATAGACCTCAGATCAGGCTATCATGATCTTAGAGTTAGAGAATTTGACATCCTGAAAATAGATTTCAAAACTCAGTATGGTCACTTTGAATTCTTAGTCATGTCCTTTGGTATTACCAATGCCCCAACAGTTTTTATGGACTTGATGAACTTTGTGTTCAAGCAGTTCTTGGACATGTTCATCATAGTATTCATAGATGACATTCTTGTCTACTCCCACAGTGAACAAGCTCATGCAGACCATCTCAGAATAGTATTATAGACCTTTAGAAACTATCAGTTATTTTCCAAATTCAGTAAGTGCGAATTTTGGCTAAGGTCAGTATCATTCCTTGGCCATATCATTTCTGGTGATGGCACTAGAGTTGGTCCCCAAAAGATCAAGGCAGTGAAAAACTGGCCCAAACCTATCTCTCTATTAGATATCAGGAGTTTATTGGGCTTGGTCGGCTATTACAGATGGTTTGTTGAGGGATTCTCATCTATTGCATCCCCTATGTCCAAATATAATCAAAAGAAGGTTAAATTCCAGTGGTCAAATTCTTATGAAAAGAGTTTTCAGGAGTTGAAGACTCAACTCACTACAGCTCCAGTTTTGACCCTACCAGATGGTTCAGATGGCTTTGTTGTGTATTGTGATGCCTCCAGAGTTGGCTTAGGGTATGTTCCGATGTAGAGAGGTAAGGTCATAGCCTATGCCTCTAGACAACTTAAACCTCATTAGAAGAACTACCCCACTCATGATCTTGAGTTAGCAGTAGTAGTATTTTTCCTAAAAATTTTGAGGCACTATTTGTAACGGGTGCATGTTGATGTGTGAACAGACCATAAGAGCCTCCAGTAATTATTCTCTCAAAAACATCTAAAACTCTGTCATAGAAGGTGGTTGGAGTTGTTGAAATATTATGACATGAATGTTCTGTACCATTTGGGCAAGGGCAATGTAGTGTTTGACGCTCTCAGTAGAATGTCTATAGGCAGTGTTGCTCACGTGGATGATGATAAGAAGAAGTTAATTCATAAGGTCCATCAGCTAGCCCGACTAGGTGTCCTCCTAGTTGATTCAGTAAAAGGTAGTGTATGGGTGTAAGGTATTTTAGAATCATCCCTGGTTTCTGAGGTGAAGGAAAAGCAGGATAGGTATCCCAGTCTAGTCAAGTTAAAGAAATCAGTCAGAGATCAGAAGATAAAGGTTTTCTCCTAAGGGGGAGATGGTGTATTGTGTTGTCAGGGTCGACTATGTGTGCCAAGCGTTGATGACTTAAGATAGGGAATTCTTACAAAAGTGAATGGTGCACGCTACTCCATTCATCTAGGGGCCACTAAGATATATCGTAATTTGTGGGAGATCTATTGGTGGAGTGGGATAAACAGAGACATTACAGAGTTTGTGGCTAAGTGATCAACATGTCAGCAGGTTAAGATTGAGCATCAGAAGCCTAGTGGGTCCATGAAGGAGTTCAGCATTCCCATGCGGAAGTGGGAAGAAGTGAACATGGACTTTGTAACGGGTATGCCTCATACTTATCGTCAGTATGATTCATTTTGGGTCATCATAGACAGGATGACCAAATTAGCTCATTTTCTACCAGTCCATACCTCATATTCAGCCAAAGATTACGCCAAACACTATATCAGAGAGATGGTCAGATTACACGGTGTTCCATTGTCCACTGTCTCAGATAGAGGTACCCCATTCACCTCTTATTTCTGGAAAGCCTTCCAAAAGGGTCTTGGTAACTGAGTTCAGCTCAGTACAGACTTTCACCCTCAGACAGATGGTCAAGCAAAAAGAACCATTCTGACTTTAGAGGATATGTTGCAAGCGTGTGCGATAGACTTTAAAGGTAGTTGGGATGACCACTTGCCTTTGATTGAAGTCCCATATAATAACAGCTATCATTCTCGTATTAAGATGTCTCTATTTAAGGTGCTTTATATGAGGAGATGTAGATCTTCCATTGGTTGGATTGAAGTCGGTGAGGCCACAATGGTAGGTCCTGACTTGGTAATTGATACCCTAGAAAAGTTTTAGTTTATCAGGGAAAGGCTTAAGACAAATCAGAGCCGATAGAAATCATACACAGATGTGCGCAGAAAGGATATCGAGTTTGAGATTGGTGATTATGTGTATTTGAAAATCTCTCCTATGAAAGGAGTGAAGAGGTTTGGTAAGAAGGGGAAAATCAGTCCCCGATATGTCGGTCCTTACCGAATTCTCAATCATTTTGGAAATGTAGCTTATGAGCTTGAGTTTCCTTTAAATTTAGCTTCAGTTCATCCAGTGTTTCATGTCTCCTTGTAAAAGAAATGCGTAGGTGACTCAGCATCCATAGTCCCTATAGAGGGCATAGACGTTCAGAACAATCTCTCTTATAAAGAGGTTCCAGTCGAAATCCTTGACTATTTGATTCGCAGACTGAGGAACAAAGAAGTCCCTCTAGGCAAAGTTCTTTGGCAAAATCAGTCTGTTGAGGGAGCTACTTGGGAAGCAGAAGCAGATATGCGGACCAAGTATCCTCACCTCTTCTCCACAAACTTAGACTCAGCTCAAGGTAACGGTTTTCCTTACAAACTCACTCAGTTCCATGCTCAAATGTTCCTTGACGTTACATATTCAGTCATGCATTCATGAATCATGTTCACTTATGTGCTCAAGCATCAGACATGAATGTTCAATATATATAAACTCATCTTATCAGTTACAAAATCATCCATCAGATATACATGTTCAGTATGAAATTCCAGTATAATAGTAGTCTCAGCCATGAAATCATGTTTCAGTGTGTATGTCCAGTACGTACTTGCAGCCTATCAGTTCTCCCATCTTAGTCAGTCTCATTCGAGGATGAATATTCCCAAGGGGGAGATATTATAAGACCTCGCAAAATTCTTAGCTTAACTCAGTCCTTTACACTTTTTAAGTGGTCCAAGACTAAAAAATTTAGCTCCTGCTTGGGTCAAGTATCAAAACTTAGAATCATTTTAGCCTTCCAAATTTGGAAGATTTTATTTACGACCTTCACTGCCTTTATTAGTCGATTTTTAAATTAATTCTTGATCAGGTTCACTTGTAGGTCATCTCAGAAGAGTTTTGTATTTTTCGAACTAGCGTAAGGTCGAGTTTGGATGCCCAAAATAGTGAAGGGTCGCAATAACCCCGCATCGCGAGGGCCAGTCTACCCAACTAAGGGTCGCACTGTAATGGCTACTTGACCCGAGTAGGGGTTGCTTCGCGATGGCTACTTGACCCAAGCAGGAGACATGAGGAAAACACTATTCAGCATTATTTTAATATGGATTGTGGAGTCAAATGGGTCATTTTCCCCACCTTATTCAGCCTTAACACAAAATTAATCAGCCTATAGGGAAAAATCTCGTTCTTTACTCATAAACTCACTTAAGAGAAAGCCCTAGCCTCATCAAGTTCAAGAATTCAAGTCTCAAGAACTCACTTCAATCTTCTCGAAAGTAGTAATCAAGGTATGTGAAGTGTTCATCCAAGGGTCCCTTCCACCCTTGAAGTTCAAGAAACTATTTTTAAACTACAAGTTTATGGATTTCATGAATTCCATGTTAGGTTTGATTATATTCATGTTTATAATGATTAATTGGAATTCTAATCCATGTTTTATGATATGTTTCATGTGAGGTTAATTGATAGGTATTCTCACCAAGTGCTTGATGAATTACTCATGTGAACTAATAAGGAAAAGATATCATATCATGTTAGCTTATGTGCAAGTTGTATCATGCAAGTGTTTGATAAAAATATTTCCATGAATGAGTTGTGAACAAGTGCACATGATTATGCTTTTCAAGCTTATGCTATGATTTACCTTTCATTCTATCGAGTCCTGGGGATATTCAATACCTGAAAACTTAGTTGTTTACCTAGAGTTTTAGTCAGTTACAGAACTCAAGAAAATATCAGTAGTATTCTGTCAGTCCACGAAACTCAGTGAACTCAGTTTAGTTTAGTAAAATAGTACAATCAGTAACGGTTCAGTTAAGCTTAGTACAGTCTAGGAATTAGTTCAGTGTCTATTCAGTTGGGAGTAGGATTCAGCATCGAGTAAACCCAGGGATGGGGACTCACCTGCTAATAGAGGGTATGGTCCTAAGAAGCAGTCCTTGAGTTCCATAACTACGTAGCCAGCGTAGGTTGCGACATCAACCTGCTAGTTGAGGGTTGATGAGGTGATTTAACCTTCCAGTTTAGGGTCTCACCATTCTCTTTCAGAGCACCTACCAGATGAGGATGACTCAGATTATCCTTACCCGTGGCACGGTATTGACATCCTTCTAACTGGGGTTATAGGTTGGACCCCAAATCAGTTAGAGAAGGGGTATGTCGGTTAGATGATTACTTCCCACAGTATCAGTTTTAGATTCAGTCTCAGTATAGAACTCAGTTCAGTGCCACAGACTCAGGACTGTCAGACAAAGTTACTCAACTCAGTACGAAACTTTGTATGTTTTCACAAAATTGGGACTATCAGATACAGTTATTCAGTTATCAGTAATACAGTATCAGAAACTCAGATACCAGTAAACCAGTATCTAGACTCAGTATTGAGTGTTGTCATAATCTCAGTTACAGTATACACATTTATGCATGTATTCTCATTCAGTTATATTCATGTCATTCAGTCAGTATTGTTCATGCATACGAACCCACGCATTTTAGCCTACCTCACTTTGCATACCAGAACATTCAAAGTACTGACGCATACTTTTCTCTTGCGTTATGATGTCTTATAGCATAGGTTCAGATGCGTGGGCTCCCAGCACCCTTAGCAGTTTAGACTTTCAGTAGTCAGAGTTAGTGGTGAGTCCTTATAGTTCAAGGACATGATTGTTTTCTTTCAGTATTTCAGATTATCAGTTCACTTTCAGTAGTTGGAGTTAGTTGGGGGCTTGTCCTAGCAAATCCACAGTTCAGATAGTTTAGAGGCTTTTCAGACTAGAAGTACTTTTAGACAGATATTTCAGTTTTGGTATTGTTATACCATATTAAGTAATATCTACAGATTTGAACCTTATGGCAAGTTTCTGCCTAAATTCTACATATTACATTATTATTATTATTCAGTTATTGCAGGAGGTACCAGTCATGGGTTAGCTTGTGGTCCTTTGGGATAATAAGCACCGTGTAGCATCCGGGGTACAGACTTGGGGCGTTACACTGGCACATCCCTCAAAAAGTGTTTTATAAGGTATTACAATATCTTCCCGGGTATATCCCTCGAGAAGGGTTTTATAAAAGGTGTTGCCAGTATTTCTCAGATGTTGCCATGGTGGTATCAATGTTTCATAAATGAGTATGATATAAAGATTTAATGCTCATAACTAATTACAATGAGTATTTCCACAACCAATCAGAATGATATATTTCCACAACCAACCACGATTATACATTTCCACAACCACGTTAGCTAATATTCACTCATTATTTTTGTTTCATCCATGAATTTCCACATGTCTCATATAACAAGTACGTATATATCACAATACACCAATGGCACCACATTAGGCAATTCAATAACATAAAATAAATATTCACATATATTCAAGGCTATCAACATGATATAGAACCTTGCATCCCACCTATTACATAATATCTCAATTTCAATAATTACATTACACATAGGCCCTCACACAAGCACAACACATAGATATACATTTTTCATGATTAATTCTCACCCTTAACATGCATTTTTTAGCATCACTTACTATCCAGCCAGTCTGAAAGATTTAAGTAATAACCTACTTTAAAAGCTGAAATTGGTCCGCTACATTTGAACTCATGACCTTACATATCACAAACGATCCCAAACACTTCTAAAAACATAAAATATGTAATCTATGCATCAAAAACAAAACCAACGACACTCATATTAAATACTTTTGGTTCGGGGTCAAAACGGATCTCTAAAATAGGTTTTCAAAAAAAAAGGGCAAAATTATAAATCTACTTTAAAATTTTTTTTTTCATATTTTTCGAAACCTACAGCTGAAAACTCAAGTCAAATCGAGTCAAAACTGAGGTTCAAATTGAAGAAAACCCATTTTTAAGCTTTACCGAGTAAAATCTTTGAAATTCATGTTTAAATTAAGAACCACAGTTTTTTTGAAGGTTAAATTGATGACGAACTAGTATTTACAGGATTAAAATATTATTCAAGTGAAAAGGAGTGAAACTTGAGTTTAAAATCAAGCCATAAGATTTTTGGGGTTTTGAGAAATTAATCAAAAATTACTAAGAAAAAGGTGAATTCTTACCTTAAATCCATAATAGAATCAAGAAATAGATGTTAATCTAACTTCCCAAGCACCTACAAACATCACTTTTCAGGACTCACACTATTTTAGGGTTTAACTCTCAAGAGGCGAGGTCAAAGAACGGACAAAATGACCCAAAAAAGGGTAAAAATCTGCTATATATTGTAAAAAGGTCCCAATGGACTTCGACGGGTGCTCGGGATTCGTTTGGAGCCTGATAAATGCAAACAAACTATGTAAGCACACTAAATTCGATGATCCAAACTCAGTGGAGATATCAAATTATTAAAAAAACATCACTTTCACAGAGTTGACCCTCGAAACTCGAAATTATAATTTTTTAAACCGAGGATCGAAATAAGATTTAAAAGTCGTAAAATCGCACCAAATATATTACCACCCTAAAATCAATGTTCTGGATCTGCTGGCAAAGTTAAATTTTTCATTCAAGCTTGTTTCGACTATATGTGGTTCCCACATTCATATTTCTAATTTTCCAACTTTCCGACCAATAGGTCAAAATGAGCTCGGGTGCACCGCGACTCGAACCAAAGGTCTACCTAGCCTAAAATAGATATTTTGGAGTTGCTGGCATAGTCCATTCAGTCATCCAACACACGAATCAAAAGATATCCATATAAGTCGAAAATAAGGCTCTCGAAGCCATCAAAAACTACAATATCGTATAAATGGTACCAAAATGCATCAGGAACCATTCCAATTATCTCCATACCTCAGAAATATCATAATGCAACTATGAAAAGGGGTAAAATGGTTAAATTACACAAAATCATAAATTTTACATATTTCATCAAATTTTCAAGTCGTTACAAAGGTACCACGATCGAAAAATTTAAGTGATGATGGAACCTACCATAATTTATCAGTAAGTAAGCCAAAATCATGCCTAAAATGGCTAGTAATGGGCTAGAAAGTGAAGGAGAGAATAATAGGGATGAAATAGTAATTAAAGCTACTAATAGGGGAAAATATACAAGGCAAGAAAGGATAAAATATACAAAATGAATCCCTAAGACCTGAAAAATCTAGTATAAGAGACACAATACGCATGGAGTACTAGGAAAGGGCCAAATATACAAAGTAGTCTCCAAAAAATACAAAATAAGACCAACGTTAACATAAAAAGAGATGGATAAGCTCTGGACGCTGATAGCTCACCCTAACCTCCAATCAAAAGCTCTGCTCGAGAAAGTCGTCAAGATGACTCATTGTTGGATCTTCATTAGGGAAAGGATGTAGAAGTTGTTGTATGAGTACCAAAAACACGCAATACTTAGTAGGCATCATATGTCGACAAAGCTCAAACTAAAGCAAAATCATAATGAAGTGTGAATATGTGCAAAAGGCAATAGAAGAGGGGTTAGAAAGAGAACAAAAGGCTAAATCTAGGCAAACACGAGAATTATAAGTAACTCTACAAAAGTAAATAAATGCCAAACAATAACCTAACTAGACCCCATAAGCCAAGAAGGTACACACAACTGAGACTAAACATATGATAAACATTAGATGTCAAACTTGAACCAGAACTAAATATACAATATTGGGTAAAATAAAGTTTTCAAACTCGAATCGGGATTAAATAGTCCATTTTTTCTTTTTAGAAAGTTAGGTCCTTAAAAGTATTAAAAGAATCCTAATATATCAAGATAAAATAACATTTTAAGGAAAAATACTAAAATACTATGGATGACGAGTCGAACAAAGAAAAATAGAGAGCAAACCCATCCAATTCTGATAATCATCCCACCTAAGTATTTTCTAGTTATTTACAACAGAAAAGGGATATTATCCCATAGTACTTTATCTTAAAAGGATGATAATGCTAACTAAAATTCCCAAGAATCCAACCAAAGGAAAGACACTACCCAAACCCTAGACTAAGGCGTCAAAATCCAAACCCAAGAGCCCTAGGTATGCTAAGCAAAATCCTAGAGGAGAAACAACTACCGGGATTAAGGAATTCAAGTCAGAAATTTACCCTAAAGCCCCCTAACTGGCTAAAATAATCATAAACTACCTAAAAGACTATCTGAAAAATCATATCCCACCAATAATTAGCAGTTTACCACGCCAATACAATAAATTAGCAAAGTTTAAAGTTAGAAAATCCTAGACTACCTGGATGTTGATGAATGTGCTCGCAATCCACTAAATTAGAGTTTTTCCCTTCTTAGAAACCTTCGCTTGGTGTAATGTTATCCAAATAGTTATATAGGCATTAATATGTGAATAACGATACCATATTTTGAAATTACTTTCTGGATCAAAAAATTAGCTCGTGGGAACCGCTAACAGAATCAAAAACTGAGTTCGCCACTAGGTCCCTCTTAGCTCAAGGATCACGTACTCAAAAATTAAGTGCAATTCAAGCTTGAAAAAAGCCCCAAAACAATCCTAAGAAAATCAAAGAACAAACTAAACTTGAGAATTTAATCATAATTAGGGTAAAAAACTTAAGAAGAAATTATTGGAAAAAATAACCTTGATGACTGCAAACTATATCCAGCTTCAATTTATGATTCCCCAACAATTCTCAAACTTGCAAGGTCAGTAATGGTGTTTTAGGGACTTGGAAAATAAATGAAAAATGAATGGACAACAATAAATACTGTCATGCGGGTCGCTTCTTCATGAATGTGGGACCCTTTTCATGAATGCAGACCACCACCAGCTTAACCTACTGTGAATGTAAAGGGTCCCTTGCAATTGTATAGAAGAAAGTTGGACCTAGCTGTTACGACCAGCTCATGAACATGAAGTTCAAGAATCCTTGGCCCTCGAAAAAACAGTCAATGGTGTTGTTGCACCAGTATTTTTCTAAGTCCAAAAAAGACTTCGACCAAGGATACATGTGTAGTAATACAATCAATCATCTCATATATATATATATATGTGTGTGTGTGTGTGTATAAAGTAAATGTAAATTATTTTGTTAATATCTCAAACGTGTAGAATATTTCTTAACACTCTCCCTTACTGAGAAGAAAGATCAGATCGGTCAGATCGCTAATAAAATTTTGGAATTTGGTTGAAGGTAATGACTTAGTATATAATCAGCAAGTTGTTGGATTGCTGAGGAATGATGAACTAGAAGATTTTCTGAGGCAACTTTCTCAGGAATAAAATGACAATCTATTGAAAAATGCTTCATTCAAAAATACAGTACTGAATTTTGAGCAATATATAATGCATCAATATTATCACAATAAGATCAAATGTGTTCTTTTAAGAAAATAGGCAAATCACCAAATAGGTTTATATCCAAGTGTTCAGCCGTAACAGAGGCCAGAGCATGATATTTGCTTTAGTACCTAAGCCAGATACTGTAGGATGTTTTTTGGTTGATTGAGAAATAAGATTTTCTTTCAAAAAACACATAATATCCAGAAGTTGAACATCGATTAGATTGACATCCCGTCCAATCGGTATCAAAATAAATGAGAAGATTATGTGAAAAGTCAAAGTAGAGTTATAGGCCGAAATCAACAATACCTCGAAGGTAGCAAAAAAATTGCTTAACACTATGCATATGAGCATGGCAGGGTTGATGGAAAAATGGTGACGCTAAGTTCGCAACAAACTGAATATCAGATCAAGTGCAAGCCAGATATTGTAAGCCTCCAACCACTTTTCATTATTTAGTCAGATTCTTCAAAAAGAGAGAATCAAGAGTTGTGCCAAGATTTCTTACTATGTAAAGAAGTACTCATAGGCTTTGATTCATGCAAATTATGCCAAACTAATAAAGGTGAAATGTACTTTCTTTAGAGCAGAATTATACCATCAGAATTAGGATTGATCTCAACCCTAAGAAAATCTCAAAGAACCAAATCTTTCGAGTAGAACTTGGATTTCATAACATCAATTATCTTTTGAATAAGATGAGGAGAAGAACCAAAATAGCAAATTCATCAACATATAAGATAAAAACAATATGAGTACTAGCAGATGAGTATAAAAACATGATATGATCTGAACGAGTTTGCTTTAAACCCAAATTATATATATATATATATATATATATATATATATATATATATATATATATATATATATATATATAATATCAAGGCCCTCAAATCAAGCGTGGGAGATTGCCTTAACCCATATAATGTCTTACTAAGCTTGAAAACATAATTTGGATAATCTGGAAGGATAAAGATTCGTCATTGATGAATATATATATATATATATATATATATATATATATAAAATATCAAGGCCCTCAAATCAAGCGCGAGAGATTGCCTTAACCCATATAATGTCTTATTAAGCTTGAAAACATAATTTGGATAATCTGGAAGGATAAAGATTGTCATTGATGAATATAAGTTATTTCTACCAAGTTTCCATGTGAGAAATCATTAGACATATGTAGCTACCGCATCATCAGATTTTGAAAAATTGCAGGAGAAATAACATATTGTGCAAGGTTTGGCAATTGGAGAAAAAGTTTGATCATAGTCAATTCTAGATTATTAGGAAAAACCTTGGGCAACTAAAAGAGTCTTGTAGCGCTCAAGCTATCCATCAATTTTTCTTTTGATCTTGAATACCCATCTATTTTCAAATTGTGATGAGGAAAAAGAGGAACTATGTTCCAAGTCTTATTCAAAATAAGAGCATTATACTTTGCACTCATGACATCGATTCAGGAATGGCCTTTTGCACCTTTAAAGCAACAAGAAGACTCACAAAGGAACAATGGACACGTTGCCACTAGGAAAGTAAAACTTTTCCTTCAATAAACCAATTATAAAGCAAGTTTCCATCTCATAAATTTTAGAGTGTCAAGTAGTGTCCTCTTAAAAAGGATAGATTGATTGAGATGAATTAATTGAATTATTTGAGAAAGGTGAATTAAGGAAAGTACTTGTAGGAGATAAAATAGGAGAATTATTAGTTGTAGAAGAATTATTAGACGGAGAAGAATTAGGAGAATTATTAATTGTGGAAGTATTATTAGACAGAGAAGAATTAGGAGAATAATGTAAAATGAGAGGTGCGTAGGTGTGAGAACTGGTAGGTATTAAAGGAGAAGTAAAATTAAGTTAAAAAGGGGTGTTGAATTGGAAGGTGGCGCTTGAATCCCATAATGTGAGGGGAGAAAGACATGAAAATATTAGGAGATGATGTAGGAGAGAATGAGCTATGGAAAAAATCAAAGTTGGTAGGAACTTTAGCAGAATTAGAATTACGAAATAAAATTGGAGACGAAAACATTTCTTCCACAAATTTGCATACATAGAAATTAGCACTTTATTAGTTGAGGGATCGAGGTATTCATATCCCTTGGGATCAGGTGAAATCTCTAAGAATAAGCATGGAGTGAAACAAGGATGGATTTTCGAAACATGAACAATGGCGGTATGCAGTTAACAAAGATACGCAAATATTTTACAAGTGTTAAGTTAGTCTCATTTTGGGATAAACATTTAAATGGTGAGCAGAACTTGAAATTTTATCATGATAGCCTGTTAATAGTATAAGTACCATAAAGTAGAGCTTCAAGCCCAAACAACACAGGGATATTGGCTTGAAAAAATAAGCAACGAATAATATCGTTAAGGTAGCAATATTTGTGCTCAGCATGACCATTTTGTTAGGAAGTATGTGGAGAAGAAAATTGTTGAATAGTAACCTTATCATTGAAAATAGACTTAAATTGAGTAGTATACTATTCTTTACCCTCATCATATTAGAAATATGATATTGATGAAGTAAAGACATTAGATAACATATTATAGAATTCTAGAAATTTGTCAAAAGTCGTAAAATTTTTGACGTATGAGATATATCCAAGAGAATTTGGTATAATCATCCAACAAAAAGCATATAATAACAATAATTAATATTAAGCACAGTAGAAAATGTTCAAGTATCTGAGTGAATTGAAAAGAAGTCCTTATTTGTTATATTTGTAGAACTTGTAAATGAGAGTTTATATTGTTTGTCCAATTGATAAACATTACATAGAAAGACCAAAACTTGAAGAACTAGAAATAACTTTATTTCGCGATAATGCATCGAGCACAAATTTTTTTCGATGGCCAAGACACTTGTGCCATAATGAAGATTGAAAAGTATATCTAAATAAAACAGTGAAATCAGCGGATGGAGTGTAGCTTAAAGAAGATGAAAATGAATAGTAAGAGTCTGAGTTCCTACACTGGAGCAGGGTGTGATTAGGTATCAGATCCTTAATAGAAAATGAAGATTCAATAAAATTAGCATAATAATTATTATCAACACAAAGACACTAAATAGATAATAAATTTTTCTTGATTTGAGGAACAAGAAGAAACTTTTGAAGCAAAGATTGTTTAGAAGTAGAAGAAAAAAATGATGACCAATATGAGAGATATTGTCAAACACCAAATCTGAGGGGTGCAATTGGCATCCGCTGCCGCACTTCATCAAACAAAACAACAATTGATAAAGCCATTTTAAACCACAAAATATGCGGAAGCAAGACAATATCACCAATATATACAAGAGACTGGCAAGGCCAATAACTAAAGATACAACTAACAACAAGACCGAAATGGCCAAAACCAAGTTACAGGACCCACATAGATGTCTACAATCCTCTAAGAAGATGAGTTGGTAATAACTAGACGGGACAGGCCCTGACGTACCATATGCTACACCAAAAGAAAGAGAACTTCAGTCTCATCAACTCTAAAAAACATGGAAAGTAAGCTGAACTTAACCACATACAATAAGGATTATTATATACCCAATAACCTACCGACATGAATGTAGTGTCCCCCAGAAAATGGAGACATTAATACGAAATAATGTATCGAGTATGTAAAATGAGTAATAATTGAGAAGGTAGCTCAAAGTAATGAATGTAAAATATAGATGAGGGACAAAGATAATATGAGTGTGCTTAGCGGATCTTGAATCTTTGAATAGCTAATCTAATATCATAAAATACTGTTAATAACTGAGTGGAGAATCAAGGTTAGCCAGAAAGTACTCACCTTCTCATGATGTAGCCCTTAAACCATAAACAATTACTAGTTAACTTAACTAAGGGAGCTGAGAGATATAATTAATATCTGAACATACTTGGAAGGAGAGTAAGGAATAGCAACAATACAATCTAATGGCTCCAACCGTGAATTATAGAATAATAATCAAACAACAACCTAGTCGAGCCCCCACAAGTTAAACATAAATCAAGTTAATGAATATATCAATGGAAATATTCGTACCAAGAAGGCTCTTGAAATTGTTTAATAAGAGGTCCAATAACTAGTTTCTTCCAATATGTATGTTATGTTGTCACTCCAAGCATAATCAAATATCGAGAAGGACCAAAATTATGTATCAAGTAGGGTCGAAACCCAATAATCCAGAAAGTCAAGATCCACATTAAAATGGCTTTCTAGTTTGTAAAAGTATCAAATTCGTTATTGGTGGACCCAAGCATAAGGAAGCATATAGAACTATTTAACAAGAGGTCAAATAACAGTATTGCCCAAAATGTACATCATGTCGTTACACCAATGATAATAGAATATCGAGAAGAATTAAAGTCCTGAATCAAGAAGGATCGATTCCCTATATCAAGAAGGGCCGAAATTCAATAATCAAGAGAATCAAGTGAATCAAGAGCCATATTAAAAATGGCTTTCTAGTTCGTACTTAAAATGGACAACTCCCATAATTAAGACGAACCACAAATTCAAAGTCAAGATGGCAAAAGACCCAAACCAAGAGGCATGCCAATATTCACAAAGTCACAACCACAAGAAGGATAAAGTCCCAACAAGATGGAAAGTGATCAAGCAATCCGTATAAGTGGGGGAGTCAAACAAGTGTCTTGAAAAACTTCAAGAATACCAGCACGACAATATAAAGTGACAAGAAGGTATTCAACGCACCAAGATATCATTTAAAATATACCAGTATTTAACAAGAGTAAAATTACAAGTTTACACGCAAACCTTACTTTCTTAGTGCATAAACGGTGCAACCATAGCTCGAAGAGTTTAGATCATAAACCAAACAATTATTTCAAGTTTCTCAGCTTATACAAGAGTATATACAAACTTCAACACACAATTAAATACCTTTTGAGTTTCCAACATCCCCAATATATTGATATGAATTAAGATTAACATCAAAAGTAAGTTGTTTGTGCAATTTACTAAATTCTCAAAACAGTTAATCTGGACAGCCCCATTATTTTGTATTTTAACTTAGTTTTGAATAGCTAAATGGCAAAACCAAACTTTATAACCTTTATGAAATTAGGAGGTACATGTTTGGAGTTTCAATGAGTCTACAACTACCGAATAATACGTCTTGTACAAAAAGATATAGTAATTAATATACAAACAGGACTTCCGAACTAATATTTATCCCTTATACTTGATCTAAGACTTTTAAGAGGATTATACATGATCTAAGACTTTTAAGAGGATTATATTCACTTATGAAGTTGTATGTCAAAGAGAAACCATCCAGAGTAAATTTCATTCATGGTCATTTAACTTTGCATCTATTACACAAAAGTCTTTTGTTTCATTCATTACAAAAAATTAATTTTACTTTACTTTGTCCATTACAAAAGTCACTATGGCTGGATTTTACAATAATCCCACCCGAAAAATGATGTGTAGTCTTAATTAGTTCTTAATTTTAATTTAAGAGAATATAATATATTACCCATATTTTGATCCTTTTTATATGTATCTAACCCAATTTTTCTTATGAATAATATAACGGAAAAATACCATTTTGTTAATAGATTAGGCTACCTAGTGAAGACTATTTTTATATTAAAAAAAAAACTGATTGATATTTTTATGCAACTAAATGTATACTTATATCTAAGTGAGGATACCAAAATTTGGTAGTCCTAAAAATGACACGATGGTAGTTTTAATTTTCTTAAAATCCTCTAAAATTGAGACATCTGTTGATAAAATATTTTTCTCCTGTAAAATTCTGACATGCGATTGATAAGATTATGGTAATTTTAATTTTTTAAAAATTCACTAAAATTGCGACATATGGTTGTTAAATAATTTTCTCATCTAAAATTATGACATGTAATTGATAAATTACTTTTCTCCCTCTAAAATTGTGATATGTTATTTATAAAACTATCTTTCTTCCTCTAAAATTGTGACATGCAGTTGGTAAAATTATTTTTTCATACATTTATTTTCTTGCCACTTGTGACTTTGCATTTGGTATATATAATAATATGATAACTACTCTATTTATTGAGTTTGTTTTTATGCTTTTAATTGTTTGACTAATCGGTTAATTCTCTTAGAAGTTTTCATTATAATATTTTGTTTCTGGTTGTTACATATTGTTTAATTAATTTAATTGATAAATATAAAAATTAAATATACAATAATTTATTTTATCTATTAAATTACTTATATTTTATGACTTTTATTAATACAGCTGTCAATAACATGATTTGTACAAATTTTAACAATACTTATTCGATGACAAAATTAAAAAAGATTTTATTTTAAAATTATCTTTAGCATGTTGATATATCTTCAAAGAATTAAAATAATTTTTTTTAAAATAATATTATACACATATTTCTATTTTATGTGTTTTGAAGAATTTATCCTTTTTATTACTCTTTCTCGATGCACCTTTTTGGCATATGAATGCAATATTATGAAATATTTCATAAAATTATCAACCAAATTTTTTTTTATGAAAATAGTCTTCACTAGATAGCCTAGTCTATTAAGAAATTAGTATTCTTCTGTCATATTATTCATAAGGAAAATTGAATTTGACACATATAAAAAGGGTCAAGATATGAGTAATATTTTATATTCTCTTAAATTTTAATTAAGAACTAATTAAGGTTGCTACATCATTTTTTCGGTGGGATTATTTTAAAATCCGATTATAGTGACTTTTGTGATGGTCGGAACAAAGTAAAATGACTTTTGTGTAATGAATTTAAAAAAATAACTTTTGTGTAATAGGCACAAAGTTAAGTGATCATAAATGAAATTTACTCAAAACACCAACACATAATTCTTCTCAATGAACAACAAGAATTTAATTTAAGATTGGAGTTATGGATTATGCTGCCTCCATTTCAACACTATAAAACAAGATCAACCAGAGTGTGACCTTCCAAGGAAAATAATACCATCGACAATTAGAAGTATATAGCAATCAAGGAACCATGTCGTAGAAAGAAAGGAAATGGATTTAACATACCTCTCCCATTGACTCCTAGCGGAATAACACCAATCCAGGATCTGTATGAACCACTCTATGTGGCATGCTAGACTCGAAGTCTACAGCAGCTATAGAGAATCTCAGTTCTTACTTTTGGAGTATCGCCTATTCCTTTAACAAATTTCTTAACTAGTATCAGAAAACAATACTATAAAAAAATTGTCTTAGACAAAGCCCTTCGCTCTGTAGAGAATAGCATAAGAAAGATGTAATTGGAGATAACCCAAGATCGTTAACTAAGATCGGAAGATTCAACTAAGAAGAGGAAGCTAGGTGTAGGAAAATATTGAAAGAGAGAACTTAGATTTGGAAGAAGACTAGATGAATTGATTTGTTTTTTGGTTGGTTTTGATTTTTTGGTTGGTTACAAATGTATAAGACCATCCCTATTTATACTTGTTCATGGATGATTCTAGAAAATCTTCTAGATAATTTTACAAGAAAAATCTAGTGAACTTTATCTTCTATCACTACTCTAGAATATCTAGATAATTCTACAAGATACTAATTCAAGACATTACACTAGGACATTCTACAAGAACCTATGATATTCCATCACTAGACAATTCTAGAAATGTAACTAGAAAACTATGATTTTCATTCTTTCAAAAAATCTACTTTAGATATTTTTCACACTCCCCATTAAAGTGATTTTTTTTAATCTATCCCAAACTCGTTGCAGAGGAACTCAAACGAAGCTTTGAACTACGCCTTGGTGAAACTCTTAGGAGTTTTTTCCAACTCCTCTTTCTTCTTCCAATGATGAAGATTTTTTGTCATCTATTTGTCTGTCACGACCCGAGCCTAGGCCCTAGCCGTGACGAGCATCCCGAACCATGAAGGCGCGGAACACCCATTCTCTGTCTGGTTATCATGCACAACATTCATAATCATAATAAAATGCGGAATTTAAACTGAGTACGGAAAACATGGTCAAGTCCTGCAATATTTCTGAATAATACTATCTGACATCAGTCTGCGAAAATCTCTACTAAGAACACAAACATCCGTCTGAAAAGAAACTGGGACAAGGCCCCAGTGAACCAAAAATATAATAAATAAGATAATGTCTGACATAATTAGGCCTTCCGAATAATAGAAGGCTCACCACTATGAGATCAAGTCTGCAAATCCGAGAATATCTACTGAGTAGCAGGACCCCTAGACTGTGCCTCAGAACCTGGAAGGATGGGGGGTCAGGACAAAAGTACTGGCACACGAAGCAATCCAAAAATAGGATAATGGAACATACATACATACATATATATATATATATATATATATATATATATATATATATATATTAAGTGAAAGAAATTTTTTCATCAAGACATCATGTATAAAACTGTTTCTGAAAAATACATGGGCACTTTCTGACAACCATGCAATCTGTCTGTTCATTTCAAATCATGATCTGTGTTTTACTTCTGAGTTAGGTGGTGTTCCCCTACAAGTCTGAATATTCCACGGGCTGTATGAAATCTGCCATTGACTCGGCGGGGAAGCCCCTAACCCAAGTGTGCCGCAAGGGTTGGAGTCTCTGAGTCTGATACGCCACAGGACATTTAAGTCAGCGCATAATAATATACCCGGGTCGGCAAACCACGGTTTTAGGCAAAGAGTTGTCTGAACTCAATCCCTCTTCGGGGAACCACCTAACATCTTTGTATGCCCATTTTTAACCTTTTTTGATCATGCATCGTTCTGAAATTTCTAAATCATGAAAGTCTGAAATGTCTGTTAGTCTGAGTCTGATATGGCATTAGTCTGAATTGGTATTGTCATACCAAGACCTTGCAAGTCATGATTCTACTGTGCCATAAGGTACTAAGCAAAACCTTTCATTCAAAACATAGTTTAGACCACCCAAAACATGCAACTGATGGAAAGGATTTCATATTCCGAACTTAAAGTTCAATTCATGCAGAAATTTCATCAAAACATATGGTGGTCATGTGCATTTTGGAAAAACCATGCATTCTTTCATTACATGCATATCCTACATTCGCAACCCTCTCTTTCGTGTTCAAGAATAGTATTCCAAACATAGTAAAAGTCAAAGCACTTCATATCATTATTTCTTTTCTTCAAGATGTCTTTCAAAACAATTTATATTACGTGAAACATGGAAGAATTTACATTAAGAGAGGGGTTCAATGAAAATCATGCTTTAAATTCATATATTTCAGGACAAACACATATATACATATACATATAATATTCAAACCACTTTGGGGGAAAGCCAAAAGGCCAAAACAATATCATTAAAGCTTCTAAAACATGAGTATGCAGATGAATTCGAAAATCCGATACTTAAAACATGATTTCTATGCCCATGATATTTTAGGGAAAACCCCGCGTACCTCTATTTCCAAGGATAATAGATGTTTCTTGAAGCTTGCGGATTGGTGATTCTGAATATGTAATTATCTTTGAAAACTTACGGTCGAATCTTGAACTATTTGGGTTTTTATTTTGAAACCCTAAGGAGAATTCTTGAGCAATTTTGAGGAAATCATATGTATTATGGTGTTTGAGGGATTAAATCTCGTGTTAGTGGTATATATAGGGGTGGAGGATGACCAAAATACCCCTAAGGAACAATTAAGGTCAAATTTGTCCCTCAGTTGACAGTTTGATAGGCTGGAGTAAATCGATTATAACCTTTTACTCATATATTCCAATTGGATGAAACCAACTGCATTTGAAAGAGGACTCAAAGATCTTTCGTTTACTATATTATAGCTCACACAGTTCATTATATATAGGGAGGTATGATCGTTTGAAGTTGACCCTGATATGCTGAAAAACTGGGCAATAGGCTATGCGTTTTGCTACTGTTTTGAAATCCAAACGCAGCCTTATGCATTCCGAAAAATTCCAAAACTTATCCGACATGTACTATGAGATTTCCAGATCGTAACGCATCTTGAAAATCTAAAAATGAAGGTTGGGAAGGTCGACAAATTGTATCCCGAAGGTTGCCAGCTAAGAATGAGTCTAAGTCATTTCAACACTTAGAAAATTTTTAAAACTTAAGTCTAAAGCTCAGAAATTACAGTCTAATACATGCATGACTTTTACGGGGCATTACATTATCTCCCCCTTGGGATCATTCGTCCCCGAATGATGGATAGGAACTTGTTGAATCCTTAAAGGTATGGAATAACGCAGGCACGACATGTCTTCTAATAAAGAATACACTGATCTGAAGCATGACCATATGGATGGAACTACTGATATTCTGAATTCTTATATCGGACATGCATATCTGATGCATGGAATACACGACTGGAGATACTCATAAGCTGAGTTCTCATAATGCAAACCTAATATATGGATTTGTTATTGAGTTGATCTCATGAACGCAGAACTGAATACACAGATAAGCTGAACATTTTCTATTGAACATGCATTTCTAATGCAGGCATATCTGACAGAACCGACACAAGAACGTATGACTGAATACGCAATAGCAATTGATGTGAAGCTTGTAATAAGAATCTATGCAAGCATCCGAATGGGGTATCTCGCCCTTGGGATCCTATATCCCTCTATGAATGTTCAATTCACTAAGATACTCGAAAAACGGAGGCAATGCACACGGAACCTACGATTTGATTCATAACTGAACCTCTGGAATTTGAATGTAATCCATGACGCTTGAACTGAGCTATACTCGCAATTACTAGTATACTCTATCTTGGAATAGTATCATGTCTGAGATTTCGGGTAGCATGAATAAATGAAGAGACAAGAAAACAAGTCATGCGAATCTGACTGCTAAACTGACTTACAGGCTATACAGACTGAATTATGCTGGACCCTCATACTTAACCGGAGTATCTCTTCAACGCTCTCTCTAAAGAAGTTCTAGCCACAAATCTTGGGTATGGATTACACAAGACATCCCACTGAGGAAATCACAACATTGACACTGCTCTGCAGTCTGGAATATACACATATAACTCCTAAATTAGGATAGAATTACCAGACCTTTGGCAATAAAACTTCTTACTTTCAAGCTTATTACACTTCTCGAATATCCCTTAACTATACTATTTACTATAAGTAGCATATTCATTCAATTCAGCTTAAAATCCTCATATGAGCATTGATAAATTTTTCTACTAATGTCTAAAATAGCTTAATCCTTACACCGCGATCAAGCCTGACTCTAAGTCACAAAAATACAACATGCTACACTACGCTATTATTCTAAACCATATGACGCCACCTTTTATATCTCTGTTAAAGATCGCATCCTAAGCATAACATGTCTTACCACTTCAATGACTACTCTGAACTCTTAATATGAAGTCGCTAATGCATATTGCGACCTCCAACTATAATCCCAAAACATCATTCAAGCCTATTTTATAACCACATGTTTACTTCAAGGCAATCACCCATAAATACATACTTCCCATAGTTTCTAAACTATTGACAATATAACTCCCACGCGCTACCCTAAAACATACACACAAACTTTTCCACTAACCATCACATGTATCAAAGATTGGCCCCAAACTTACTTAACACTTAAGGTTGTATCTAAAACAAGCATACTATAGGGCGCAAACATATATTTCATAAGCTGTATGACCTCAATTTGGAGTTTGTAACATATGGAATGTAATTCCAACTACTGAATGAACTGGAACCCTTCATTTTAGAATTGGAGGAGTACATAATTCGCTATCACAAGCATGATTATGAACTATGATTATCGAACTGACATGTAAGGCATGCGTATGTATTGGGATCACTGAAAAAAATACTGAGATAGGAATGGGTTGAGTCTCACTCTCACTTTCTAACGTTCTCTGTCGTCATGACGTCACTACTAGAATCTAAGAACCTGACTTGGTTATTCATTCTATCATCTCCCCCTTAACTTCAAACCATCATCTTAAGTTGTGGGAGATACCGTATTAGACTTTGAACTTAACTGCACTCTGGCGTATGAAAAACGACAATACTCGTAATCAATATAAATTGACCCTAATGACTACATCTGGAAGTGGAAAAACCCACTACAAATACCGCCTTCTAAGACAAACTCTATCATTCTGTAACCCCAATAGTCATCATCTATTACTCGAACACTTACTAACTTCGAATATTCATGAGCATCCCCAAAGTTGAAACGCACACTCTCTAGTACCTCTACTCTTATTTCTATTAGCACAACTTTCAAGGCACTCGCCACACATCAACTCAATGGTACCACTAGTCACACACAACATGTAGTAGCATTAGAATAAATACCGCCATTTTAAACCACCCTGGGCATACTTCTACATCATACATACACCGTCATACTTCATTATGAAATCAAATAAACTTAGGCACTCGGATAGACTGTTCAAGCCTATAGATCACTTCCCAATAACTAGCATCATTAGTCAAGAAACCTCCACCTTCACCTTCATGGCCATCAATTGTTTCAAACTTAATGTCTAGTGTCAAACATGATTTACAACTCAACCTTACACAAAATTTTCACTTTGGAAACTATGAATAAACATCAAAAAACACTAGTGCGGTGGGACTTTATGACCCCAATAACCGATCATGACCTAACAGTTTTCCTTATCATAATCCATTAGCATGCACTATTTTAGCACATCAAGCCTACTAATTTAGTCCCACAAAACATGCATCATCAAACTCTTGCCACTTTTTACCACCACACCAATTAAATTCAAGCTTGTAGTTTAGTATCAATCATTTACCACTAATGACGAGTGAAAAATAATATGCTAGTCCATAAAATTGACACAGTTTATTCACACAGCTCAAAATCCACTACATACCTTCACACAAGTTGTACTAGTTTACAGCTACCAACGGAAAGAAGGTCAAGGGGGTTAAGTTACTTAATAGACATGATCAACCTTAATCTTATAATATTACCCCATACAATCTTTTCTACTTATACGGATTTCTCACCACATACATTTAGACTACCTTCAATTTCCACTACAACCATGAGTCTATAATTATAACTTAATGGCTAATACAACCATTTTCACACATCAAGCAACCGACAATCACCCTGACTAACAACTCCTTCTCTACCTCCTACTAATCACACACAAAGACGTATCAATTCATTACCAACTCGATCTCATGCAAATAAATTCAGCCATACATATATTAAACCAACACAAAATCAACAAGTTGGACGACAAGTTGCTAGTGAATCGAAATAGGCCTCACACGACTTCAATAGACTTTGATTTTGTTTTTGTATTTTGAACAAGCAAAATGACAAGACAACTATGCTAGTGAATCGAAAGAGCCCCACACGGCTTCACTAGACTTAAATTTTATTTTATTTTTTTTAATTTTTTGTATTTTTTTTCTTTCCAAAAGACCGTGATAACAAGATTACATATTACAAGAGATAGAAAATTGACACATAATATTTAATGGTCTAATAATATACATCTTATTCTGTATAAATAAAAATCTGAGTAAAACACTTCCCCCGTGGGCTACCATACCATCCACACATGCTACTAGCTACCACATTAGTTTATCACTATAAAGGGGTAAATCACCCTCACTTTCACTTCTAACTTTGTGAATTTACATCACCAACTTCTTGGTCTAATTTCATTACCAATAGGTCATGAAAACAAAACTTTGACTCATACTACTATTTGGGTGGAAATACAGTTCCAACATTCTACTACACATCATCCCCCCCTTAAGCAAGACATTTGTAACATAAATTTGAAGGGGACTAAACGCAATTAATACCTCAAGCTGAAAAGCACGATTCCATCAGGATCAATGTTTACATCGGAATCAATACACATTGAAGCACTAACAGATTCTTAGTCCTTGCACAAATTTTAACTCTTATATGGCGCGATCCGAAGGGACAATACCATTTAGTCTCTAAACTTCTGTACCTGAACCACCTTAATAATGAGACATATCTGAGGACATTTAGAGTAAGGAAAGAATGTGGGATGACTTTTTACTTTCGTATGGGCGACACCATAGCACGAATTAGAGTATGAAAGAGGAACATTCTGACTCTATTGCACGAAATAGAACATGAAGAAAAAGAGACATTCCTAAACGCCTAGTAACCTTCTGCTTATAAGTATGGCGCGCTACACACCCATAAACAAGACTCTACCCAACGCAATTTCGCAGACACCCTAGGACCATGAACCGTGCTCTGATACCAAGCTTGTCACGACCCGATCCTAGGCCCTAGCCGTGACGAGCATCCCGAACCATGAAGGCCTGAAACACCCATTCTCTGTCTGGTTATCATCCACAACATTAATAATCATAATAAAATGCGGAATTTAAACTGAGTACGGAAAACATGGTCAAGTCCTGCAATATTTCTGAATAATACTATCTGACATCAGTCTGCGAAAATCTCTACTAAGAACACAAACATCCGTCTGAAAAGAAACTGGGACAAGGCCCCAGTGAACCAAAAATATAATAAATAAGATAATGTCTGAAAAAATTAGGCCTTCCGAATAATAGAAGGCTCACCACTATGAGATCAAGTCTGCAAATCCGAGAATATCTACTGAGTAGCTGGACCCCTAGACTGTGCCTCAGAACCTGGAAGGATGGGGGGTCAGGACAAAAGTACTGGCACACGAAGCAATCCAAAAATAATATAATGGAACATACATATATATACATATATATATATATATATATATATATATATATATATATATATATTAAGTGAAAGAAATTTTTTCATCAAGACATCATGTATAAAACTGTTTCTGAAAAATACATGGGCACTTTCTGAAAAAACATGCAACCTGTCTGTTCATTTCAAATCATGATCTGTGTTTTACTTCTGAGTTAGGTGGTGTTCCCCTACAAGTCTGAATATTCCACGGGCTGTATGGAATCCGCCATTGACTCGGCGGGGAAGCCCCCAACCCAAGTGTGCCGCAAGGGTTGGAGTCTCTGAGTCTGATACGCCACAGGACATTTAAGTCAGCGCATAATAATATACCCGGGTTGGCAAACCACGGTTTTAGGCAAACAGTTGTCTGAACTCAAGCCCTCTTCGGAGAACCACCTAACATCTCTGTATGCCCATTTTTAACCTTTTCTAAACATGCATCGTTCTGAAATTTCTAAATCATAAAAGTCTGAAATGTCTGTTAGTCTGAGTCTGATATGGCATTAGTCTGAATTGGTATTGTCATACTAAGACCTTGCAAGTCATGATTCTACTGTGCCATAAGGTACTAAGCAAAACCTTTCATTCAAAACATAGTTTAGACCACCCAAAACATGCAACTGATGGAAAGGATTTCATATTCCGAACTTAAAGTTCAATTCATGCAGAAATTTCATCAAATCATATGGTGGTCATGTGCATTTTGGCAAAACCATGCATTTTTTCATTACATGCATATTCTACATTCACAACCCTATCTTTCGTGTTCAAGAATCGTATTCCAAACATAGTAAAAGTCAAAGCACTTCATATAATAATTTCTTTTCTTCAAGATGTCTTTCAAAACAATTTATATTACGTGAAACATGAAAGAATTTACATTAAGAGAGGGGTTCCATGAAAATCATGCTTTAAATTCATATATTTCAGTACAAACACATATATACATATACATATAATTTTCAAACCACTTTGGGGGAAAGCCAAAAGGCCAAAACAATATCATTAAAGCTTCTAACACATGAGTATGCACATGAATTCGAAAACCCGATACTTAAAACATGATTTCTATGCCCATGAGATTTTAGGGAAAACCCCGCGTACCTCTATTTCCAAGGATAATAGATGTTTCTTGAAGCTTGCGGATTGGTGATTCCGAATATGTAATTATCTTTGAAAACTTACGGTCGAATCTTGAACTATTTGGGTTTTTATTTTGAAACCCTAAGGAGAATTCTTGAGCAATTTTGAGGAAATCATGTGTATTATGGTGTTTGAGGGATTAAATCCCGTGTTGGTGGTATATATAGGGGTGGAGGATGACCAAAATACCCCTAAGGAACAATTAAGGTCAAATTTGTCCCTCAGTTGACAGTTTGATAGGCTGGAGTAAATCGATTATAAACTTTTACTCATATATTCAAATTGGATGAAACCAACTGAATTTGAAAGAGGACTCAAGGATATTTCGTTTGCTATATTATAGCTCACACAGTTCATTATATATAGGGAGTTATGATCGTTTGAAGTCGACCCTGAAATGCTGAAAAACTGGGCAATAGGCTATGTGTTTTGCTACTGTTTTGAAATCCAAACACAGCCTTATGCATTCCTAAAAATTCCAAAACTTATCCGAGATGTACTATGAGATTTCCCGATCGTAACTCAACTTGAAAATCTAAAAATGAAGATCGGGAAGGTCGAGAAATTGTATCCCGAAGGTTGCTAGCTAAGAATGAGTCTAAATCATTTCAACACTTAGAAAAAATTTAAAACTTAAGTCTAAAGCTCAGAAATTACAGTCTAATACATGCATGACTTTTACGGGGCGTTACATTGTCCTTGCCAAGTTTTATGATGTTGAGTCCTCGAGCTCCTTCTTTCTCTGAATTCCTCCACAACTTTATTATCTGGAGACACACATGTGATCAAAAAGTTTGGAGCTCTAGTATTCAAGATTTTAGAACTTACTCTTTCTAAAGCAACTCCATAACACAAGGATATTTTAGATAAATCCGCCTCTTCATTTAATTCGATGACGATCTGATCATTAATTTTTCGTGAAGCCTCAACATCATAATAGGATCCACCACTAGATTATATTTCTATCTCTTCAATCATATTGTGCGTATCTCTATTTGAAATTGGGGCTTTAATTTTAGCGCCTTCATATATGTGATCTTTAACTTCTTTATCAACTTATAATATGTTCTCTAAGCCAGTGATTGACCTTGATATGATAGACAATTGATCAGAGACTTCAGCTTTAATTCCATCTCCCTAAATGCTTCACTGGCATATAGAGTTTCAAAAATTGTCTGCTCAAAATCTCCTTTAATATCCTCCACGTCTAAACTTTTATTGTCAGGATTTGCTTCTTTGATTTCCTTGATAGTAGTTGTCACGTCTCTAGTCTAAAATTCTTCACTATTCTCTTGTTTCTTATCAGTGTCATCCTTCTCCTCAAGCTGGATTGTATTATATCTGCTCCAATTTCTTTGCAAATTTATGAAAGTCAAGGCATTTATTGCTCGACTCTCAGCTTCTAAGAATCTTTACCAGCCTTCTTCTTCTTCAACAACTTTTTCAGTATGAGTTGTGTTGCTCTTTGTGGCTCAGAAATATCTTCTTATGTGTCATACTTTTCTACACCGATAACATCTGAGGGGTTTCTTACTATAATTGTTAAAAGACTCTTCCTTCTTTTCAGGCGAGCTTAAACCACCTGAGAATCGATAGTGAGGCATATCTCTTATTTTTTCTTTAAGGTTCCTCTTATCATCGACAAGAGAATTTTCTTCCCTTTCTTTGATGAATTCACTAGCCAATTGTTTGGCTAGTAACTCCTGTGATGACAACAAGTTCTCAAATTCCTCCAATGATGGTTGTTGAGCCCATCCCTGAATTAATGTCACAAAGAAAATATATTCTGGTTTCAAACCACGAATGATAATTCTTATCATTCGTGCTTCAGAGATAGCCTCATCCATATTCAATAAAGCAATCTCGAAACATAAGTTCTTAATCTTTAAAAAGTACTTTGCAATAGAAAGATTACCTTGAATGGTTTTCGTCAATTCATTCTCCAATATTTGTAGTCGAGCTTCATTCTTCTTATTGAACAACTGATCAATCATACTCTATATTTCATGAGCTGATTTACACCTTATAATATGATCAAATAAACTGGATGAGATGGACCTATTAAGAATGAATTCTGCCTTCGTATTAATATGTTTCCACTTCTTGTATGAACTGCTATTCTCTAGTCCGTCGTTCGGAGGACTTGTGTTACTCTCGTTAAAAACATCCCACAAGTCCTCACCCACAAGGTATGATTCCATACATGTCTTTCATACCTTATAATTGGACTGATTCAAAAACTCCATTCCCAGTCTATTAACGCGACCGCTTAAATCCATTCGGACAAACTAGTTGAATCGACCACAAACCAGATCTTGAAATAAACACAAGTCAATCTATGACTTTAGCTATGATATCATGTAGAGAATAGCAGAAGAAAGCTGTAATTGGAGAGACCTTCTGCTAGTCCAAGATCGTAAACTAAGATTGAAAGATTCAACTAAGAAGAGGAAGCTAGGTGTAGGAAGATATTGAAAGAGAGAACTTAGATTTGGAAGAAGAATACATAAATTGATTTGTTTTTTGGTTGGTTTTGATTTTTTGGTTGGTTACAAATGTATAAGACCATCCTTATTTATACTTGTTCATGGATGATTCTAGAAAATCTTCTAGATAATTCTACAAGAAAAATCTAGTGAACTTTATCTTCTATTACTACTCTAGAATATCTAGATAATTCTACAAGATACTAATTCAAGACACTATACTAGGACATTCTATAAGAACCTATGATATTCCATCACTAGACTATTCTAGAAACGTAACTAGAAAACTGTGATTTTCATTCTTCCAAACAATCTACTTTAGATATTTTTCACACGCTCAAGTATCTCACATACTAAACCTTAGATGATCACTAGTCCAGTTCATGAAATATTCTAATCTCTAAGCAGCTTTGTTCTAGTAAGATCAAGTGCTAGATCAAGGAGTCATTATTATTTCATACTTCCACTCTATGTCTAAATAACCAGCAATATGCACTTACAAGTTGATCTAAACTGTTAATAACATTTGCCGCCCATTAGTGCGTTTACTAGATTTTCATATCATTTTCTTATTTATTGGGTGAGTTACAGTTTCAAATAAATATGTACACTGATGTAGAAATTTTCCACTTCTTAAGAGCAAAACAACAAAAACAACACCAAAAGCTTGTAAGATAGCCACTTTGTAAGTAATTCGTACGTAAGCATAGTTTCTCCGTATTATACTTATAATTTCATGATTAATTCAATCATTATCAGACTTTAATAACTACGACACTATATATTATCTTCCAACATGAAACAGAACTAACATAGCTATCGAATATGAATTTTTAAAGTACCACCAACACCAATTGAGAGATCTACAATTGACCTTTTAGAACTGAAACTTTTGAAACTAAAGAAATTATGCCAAGAGAAAGGATAGCCTTAACATACCTAGAATCCGAGCTCACACAACTTGATGTAGATAATTAATTTTTTTTCGAGGATCAAATAAAACATTAGTTGGCTTCCTCACAAAATTTTCTCCTCACATACTGGGTAGAAGAGAAGCAGATACGACATATATATATATATATATATATATATATATATATATATATATATGAACAAAGAGAGCCGTGTTTGATGTAATATTTTCTCAAAGTGTAAAATAATCTCTAAAGCTTTTGAATACTTTGAAAAATAATGTAATGATAAATAAGTAGTAAGTTCATATGTGAGTAACAATAGAAGTTGGTGATGTTAGCAGATAGAAATGTTTATATAGATAAATTATTTAGCTTGCAATAGTTCTATATTTAATTAAAAATAATACTTTTTTCGTTTCAGAAAGAATGACCTACTTTTCTTTTTAGTCTATTTCAAAAACAATGATTTCTTTCCTTTTTTAGCAACTTTTAAATTTTAACTTTCCACATGACATGTTTAAGACCACAAGATTGAAGAGTATTTTGGTACATTTGACATATCTTTAATTTAACACCACAAAATTTAAAATTCTTCTTTATTTTCTTAAACTTGATGTCAAGTTATACTAAATCATTCTTTTTTAAATAGAGGAAGTAAAATTACGCTAAGTTATAACATGAATAAATGCCATTAATGTTTACCATATGAGCTGTGCACTCCACTTCACTTATACGTTGAAGTGGATTGGCACCACAAGATTATTTTACCCCTTACATATTTCTTATATATATGTATTCGGCTATTACATAGATTTATCATAAAATAAATATAATATTTTAAATATTTCATAATTAATATAAAATTATTTAGAATAAAGCCTACTTTTCATAATAATAATTTATCAACATAATCAGATTTATTATTTGTAATGACCCTTCAGGTTATTTTCTCAATTTTCATGCATTTTTAGTGTTTCGAGTCTTCTATAGTAGCAGCAGGTCCTTTATGACTTACTGGAACCATTGATTCGATCATCAAACAGTTCATTTGAATTATAGACAGTTGTGTCATTAAGAGGTGTGAATGGAAAATGAAAATGTGGTGTTTTTTTTTTGGAAAGACACTAAGAGAAAGGATTCAATTTGAATAGGCACCTTTTCGAATTGAATGGTTATGACCTTTTCAATGGTTGTGACTTTTCCGAAGAGTTGCACCTTTTTCAAAGAGTAACACCTTTATGAAGGGATGAACCTTTCTGAACCATTGTTTCTCTTCATGAAGCAACACCTTGATGACTATAAATACATGAATTTTTTCTCAGGTAAAGACAATTTTTTAGAGTTAAAAACATTCTTCTTCTCCTTAAAAACTCTTGTGTGATCATCAAACTGTTGAGTGCGTTTAAAGTTTCTAAATGTTTAAGGTACCGCTACTTTCAAAAAGTGAACCATTTTATCCTAGGAGGAAAGATTTCATAACTTTGGGTACTTAAGGGGAATAAATTTCTTAAGGGCACACCGTAAAGTCGGTGGACTTGGTTCTTAATTTCTGCTTCATCTTCATATCTTAATAGTTGATAAATACTTCATTTGATAGCTCATTTGATTATTCCTTTGACCTTGTGTTTGAAGGTGTTAAACTTCATTGTAGTTCCTAAAAACTTGTTCTTGAACTTAGTTTGAAGTTTGTAGAAAAAACATACAAATTTTGTACCCGAAACAACAATTTTAAGGAATTGATACTGATCTATATTGTTAGGTTTTACTGTTTTTCAAAAAATATTTTAAACTTCATATTAATTTTTCTTCAACTGGTTGAACTTGTGTTTGAAGTTCTTGAAACTTCATTTTGATAGTTCATAAGTTGGTTGAGCTTGTGTTGATGATCTTAACATTTGATTTTGCTATTTTCCAAAAAAAAAAATAGTTTAAACTTCATTTTGTTGATGTTCATAAGTTGGGTTGAACTTATTATTAAAAGTTCAAAGTTGTAAATACATAGTTTAAACTTTATTTGATTGTTCATTTGTTAATTTGAACATGTGTTTGAAGTTATTGTTGAAAAATATAAATTTTACCAAATCCAAGCAAAACAACAATTGTAAGGAAATTAGAAAAATATTTATTTTTTCTGCTTGTTTGGTGAAAGAAAAAAAAATTATAACTATTTCTAAATCAAGTATTTGGTTAATCTGTATTGGGTTTGATTTGGTGGAGACTAAAATCTTTTGATTACTATTCCCTCAATTAGAAGAATATAAAAACTTCATCGAGAAATTAGTGTGAAAATTCGGTTCGAAGAATATAAAGACTTCACCGATTCGCTAACTCTCTGTATTGGTTTCTGGAGTTTAAAACGTATGGGTTTTCACTCTGTTTGAATTTTGTTCTGATTTGAAGTCATAAAAACTTCATCAACTTTCAAAGTTCATCGGTTGATGATCTGAAGATATAAAAACTTCATCATTGACTAGATTCAAGTTGGCTAAAGATTAAAGTCTTTATTGTTAGCATTCTAAAATACTAAAGAGTATGTCAAAGATTGATAGGAAAATGACAAATGAAACTGCAAAACAAATTGATTTTTTTGTGAATGGTATTGTCCCAACGGCAACCAATGTTACATCATTAAGTTGTTCAGATATTTCTCTAGCAATGAAAATGGCAGAGAAACCAAAAAATATTTTGATGTAAACTTCAAAGAATGGAAGCAAATGATGTCATTTTGGCAGGTCAAACTTGAAATGAAAATGTTCACAAGTGTAGATCCTTATATTTTAGAAAACAATAATGATTGAAAATCAATTATTTGGTTTGAAAGATCTTGTGAGTCATTCCAAGATAGATGAGGATAATGAATTGAATGAAAATCATCAATGATGGTTGCAAATCTTGTTAAGGATGATGCTCCAAATAATAAGAAGATGAAGAAGTCTTCTGGATAAGAGAAAGAGAAGAATAAGAAAATGTTCAAAGGCAATTTCTACATTTATAGTGGTGTTGGCTACAAAGCTCTACATAGTCAAGTTCTAAATAAGAACAAGAAAGGAAATTAGATAAACATGTTGGAAACAACTAGAAAGATTGAAAATCTATGTGATATGATCACTGAAAGTAATCTAGTTGGATATCCAAATAAATGGCAGTTTAATTTAGGAGCCACTAGACATGTTTGAGCGGACAAAGACACTTTTGCTATATATGATACTGTTGGTCCCAAAGAAGTGATCTTCATGGAAAATTATACAACAACCAAGGTTGAAGGAACTGGGAAGATATTCCTAAAAATGACTTTCAACAAGGTGTTGACTCTCAATAATGTTCTCCATGTTCCTATTATTAAGAAGAACTTAGTGTCTACAGCACTTCTCATTATAAATGGGTGTAAGTATATTTTATTTTGGAGAAAGTTATAATAAGGAAGAATGAAACGTATGTACGTAGGGCTACCTCAATGAAGACCTTTTAAAACTTGATGTAATGGTTGTTGAAATAAAGAAAGTTGGGGCTTCTTCTTACTTGCTAGAGTCAAATAATTTGTGGCATAGTTGTTTAGGACATATTAATTACGAAATCAATAAATCAAAGTGTCAAATATGTGTGAAACCAAAGTATGCTCGCATCCATTTAAGTCCATTGAAAGGAATTCCAATCCCTTAGACTTAATCCACACAGATATTTATGATATGAAGTCAACACCATCTCATGGTAGAAAAAAGTATTTTATAACTTTAATTGATGATTGCACTAGGTAATATTATATCTATTTGCTAAATAGTAAGGATGAAGGAATAGATGCATTTAGGCAATATAAAATAGAAGTTACAAATCAGTTGGAGAAAGAGATCAAAATGATAAGAAGTGGTAGGTGTTGAGAATATGAATCTCCTATTGCAAAAATATATATGAAGAATGAAATTGTCAATCAAACTACTACCCCATATTTACCTCAATCTAATGTGATTGTAGAAGGGAAGAACCAACCTTAAAAAAAATGATAAATCCCTTACTTATCAGTCCAAGTTACCACAAAACTTGTGGGGGGAAGTTATCCTTATAAATAACCGAATATTCAATAGAATGCCCCATAGTAAGACACTACCAATTCCATATTAAAAATTGAAAGGAAGGAAACCCAACTTGAAATATTTCAGAGTGTGGGGATGTCTAGCAATAGTCCAAGTTCCTATGCCTAAAAAGGTGAAAATAGGACCTAAGATGTGGACTGTGTGTTCATAGGACATGCTAAAAGTAGTAAAGCATGTTGGTTTTTGGTTCATGAATCCGAACATCCAAATATCAATTAAAATATGACAATTAAATCAGATAATATTGAGTTCTTTGAACACATTTATCCGTATAGAACTAGACATGAACAGTCTAGTGGAGGATCTAAACAACCTCGATATGAATTAAGAGAAAATGTACATAATGATAAGAATCCAAAATGTAGTACACATTAAAGAATGTCAACTTTGTTTGTATTGGATTTTGTAACATTTCTCCTAGAATATGAGCCTCAAATATTTAAAGAAGTGATGTGGTCTTCAAACTCATGCTTTTGGAAAAAGACAATCAATAGTGATATTGATTCAATCTTAAGCAACCATACTTGGGAGTTGGTTGATCTTCCTCCAAGAAATAAATCTTTAGGTTCTAAATGGATCTTCAAAAGAAAAATGAAAATGGGTGGTACTATTGATAAATACAAGGCAAGACTTGTAGTGAAAGGTTTCAAACAAAAGAAAGGTCATGATTATTTTGATACATACTCGTCTATAACAAGGATAATGTCAATTTGAATGTTATTTACCTTGACGGCGGTATGTGGTCTTTAAATCCATCAAATGGATATGAAAACAGCAATCCTAAATAAGGAATTAGAGGAAGAAATTTACATGGAACAACTCAAAGGTTTTGTGGCTCCTGGTAAGAAAAGAAGGTGTACAAACTTGTTGTCACTTTATAGACTAAAACAAGCACTCAAACAGTAGCATACAAAGTTTGACCATACCCCATTAGCAAATAGGTTTAAGATAAATGAATGTGATAAATCTATTTACATTAAAAATACTCCAAATCACAAAGTCATTGTTTGTTTATATGTAGATAATATGTTGATCATTAGAATATTTTTCTAACATAAATGCTACGAAACGAATGCTTGAGAACAAATTTGGTATGAAAGACCTTGCAGTTGCAAATGTGATTAGGAATAAGAATCCATAAAACTCCATATGGATATGTGTTATCATAGTCTCATTACATTGAAAAGGTACTTGACAAGTTCAAGTATTTGGATTTCGGTATTGCCAAGACTCCATTAGATGTGAACTTTTCACTTCAAAAGAATAAAGGTAAAAGTGACTCGTAATGGACTATGCAAGAGTGTTGGGATGTTTAATGAATATCATGAACTGTACATGACCAGACATAGCATGTGTTATTAGTAAATTGAGTGGCACAGGAGTAATTTCAATAAAACTCATTGGATAGCTTGAAAAGAGTTTTGGGGTATCTTAAATACACTCAAGACTATATTTTGCATTATAATAAATATCTAGTGGTAATTGAAGGATATAGTAATGCATATTAGATCACCGAATCGAATGAAGTAAAATCCATGAGTGGATATGTTATTACTTTAGGTGGAGGAGCAGTCTCTTAGAAATTGTCCAAATAGACATGTATTGCCTGCTCTATAATAGAATCTAAATTTATCATGTTAGATAAAGCCGGTGAAGAATCTAAATGGCTCCAAAATTTCTTGAAAGATATTCCTTATTGGCCCAAACCTTTGCCACCATTATGTATACATTATGATAGCTAAGCTTAATAGGTAGGGCAGGGAGCATGATATTTAACCGTAAATCTCATCATATTAGATGGAAACATACTATTGTTAGAGAACTACTCTCTAGTGGAATCATCACTATTGAATATGTGAAGTCAATGGATAATATCTCGGATCCACTTACAAAAGGCCTATCTAGAGAGGTAGTTGAGAGAACATCGAAGGGAATGGGTTTACAGCCTAAGACAAGTCAGCATGGCAGTAACTTTACCTAGCAGACTGGAGATCCCAAGAGCCAGTTCAAGGAGATTAAACAAAGTTGTGACTGACAGTTTAACATTGTCAATATGCTCAACACATTCTCATGATATAGACAATGTTCAGGAAACAAGGATAAGGCTTATAGTTTGAAGCTTTTTAAGGGTTATTTAAGTTTGGCAGATTTGACCTAATAGTTTAATCTATAGGATTAAAAGTTTAGAAATCACCTATGTAAGGATGAAGTGGAAGTCGTCTTAAGGAGAATGTTAGTAAAGGCCTCTTCTCTATGCTCTCATAAAACCAGGACGTGTTCATGGATGAAACAAAAAAAATGTTAGAACCATAAACGATAAAATGATAGTTGTGTGACATGTGTTGTGTAGGTGTACATTAAAGTTCAATGGTTCAAAGATATCAAATCTACCAATTGACCGAGTGCATCCGATTCATGTTCACTATAAAAGTTCAATGGAAACCCACTTATACAGATGCAATTAGTCTTTGCTTGTTAATCATATATTTATACGTAATATTTTTATAAGATGGTCATTTCCCATTCATGTGGGGGATTTTTGAATTATTAAGAGGTGTGAATAAAAAATGAAAATGTGGTATTATTTTTGGAAAGACACTAATAGAAAGGATAAAATTCGAATCGGCACCTTTTTCAGATTGAATAGTTATGACATTTCCAATGATTGTGACTTTTTTGAAAAGTAGCACCTTTTTCGAAGAATTGTACCTTTTTAAAAGAGTTGCACATTTATGAAGTGGTGTACTTTACTGAACCATTGCTTCTCTCCATGAAGAAACACCTTAATGGCTATAAATACCTAAATTTTTCCTCAGGTAAATACAACTTTTTAGAGTTGAAAACATCTTCTTTTTCTTAAAAACTCTCATATGATCATCAAACTATTGAGTGTGTTTGAAGTTTCTAAAAGTTTGAGGTACCTCTACTTTTAGAAAGTGAACCATTTTATCCTGGGAGAAAAGATTCCATAACCTCAAATACTTGAGGGGAATAAATTCCTTAAGGACACACCGTAAAGTCGGTGAACTTGGTTATTAAATTTTTGCTTTATCTTCATTTCTTAATAGTTGATAAACACTCCATTTGATAGTTCATTTGACTATTCATTTGAACTTATGTTTGAAGGTGCTAAACTTCATTGTAGTTCTTGAAAACTTGTTCTTGAACTTAGTTTGAAGTTTGTATATAAAAACATAAAGATTTTGTACCTGAAACAACATTGACTCATTTTCCTGTTTTGGAGCTTTCAATGTTAGAAAATTGGTCTTGGACCAAAACTCCTAGTAAAGGGCCTGGGATAAGAATCTAACAGCTCTTTTAGCTTTTGGAATGTCGATCTTAGGATAGGGAGACTCTTGGTTTGCGTCCCAAGGATTCCAAACTCATTTGGTCTACTGGGTGGATTTTGATTAAAATGACATTTGGGTGTAGGACCTATATTTGATTAAAACGGTGTCGGAATAAAAATTTTATTAGCGCCTTTGAGTCTAGAATGTCGAATATAGTGTGTTACCATAGTTAGTTCGGATCCTAATCCTTTATATTTTGCTTTGAGTGTTTACATAAAAATTATTTAAAATTACTAAAAAGGGTTCCAGTGGTTAATTTATTATAACTGACCTTTTGCTCAAAAATCTAATGATTTCATTATATCCAAAATGTGTTTTATGATCAATTTGCACTATTGTCTCATGTTCATATGTTTCTAGATGAATTTCGAGGGTTAAAAATATGTTTTGAAAGTTGTTGGTGCTAGTGTGGCCACTATAGTGGCCATTGACCGTTTGACCGGCCCACTAAAGCAAATATTTGACCTCTTTAGCGGTACTTTGACCTTTTGACCAGGCCACTTTAGCAGAAAAAATGTCGCTTTTGTGTCTAACACTGAGTATAAGACCAAACGTAACCTATTTGATGTTTTGATATTTTGGGATCTATAAAGATATAATTTTGATGATTATCAATGCATTTTCTTGTACAATCATTGTCTATATGATTAAAACCTCATATTTCTCATTTTTTTCAAGAATATCCATTCTTGTTTTTTCATGATTTGTATCCTAGGTTGAGAATGAAAACTCCATTCCTCTATTTTCAAAGCCTTATTTTGCTATTGTTGAAGCTTGGGGTTCGGAAAACTATGAAAAATCATTCATTGAATCTAAGGTAAGCTAATTCTACACCTCTTGATTTTTTCCATTATTTGTTCCTGACGAATTATGTTCTATTCCTTATAAATTCCTAAAAATTAGTTTTTGAATTTTCTATCTTTATAGGCTGATTCGGGCCTCTATTTGAGCTCCGTTTGTGCTTAAATTTTGATCATGCATTTCTTCTACTTCAACTGACCTCGTGACGAATTCAATTTTGAAATTTCATTTGTGGAATCCACATGCTTATTTTTACCTGATTTTGAGCCTAGAGTTTTATATTTCAATATGTGTATTACTTTACTCGTAATAACGTGTAGACTATTATTTTGATAGCGTGGTAATATTTTGGGATCATGGATCAAGGACGAACATTTTATGGGGACTCATGATTGTAGTTCAACATCGAGGTAGACTTCGGTCTACTTTTTCCTACAAGATTGTGTATTGTATAGATTGCATGCTAGGTAGGGATTATAGGATGGGACTATGACTAGTATATCATGAGTTAACCACTTAACCTATTTAGGGAATTTGAGATAGAAATATGACCCGAACTATAGTATAGCATACCCATTATGGCCTCAGACTCCGATTATCTTTGATTATAGGCATGTGAACCATAGATTGATGTTAAGGACCCTTCAATATAAGTCATACTATTTGACTTAGAATTTGAACCGTAGTTTTCCAAATCTTGGTGCTAATAATATGCGAGTTATGTATTGTTGGGACTAAGGTCATAGTTACGATACCAATTGAACTCCAAGTGAGTATTCTATCCTTTGAAAGGACGTGATTCAAGTTTGTAGATGTTATGATTGTATTATTTGGATACTGATGATGGCATGCATATCTTTAGGAGCATTTGTGCTCACTTAGTGGTAAGATTCCAATAAAAATGTTGATTTTACTATTGTTTTTGAAAAGGAATTTATTCCACCTTTTACCTTTAAAATGAATTCTTTTACCATGAGAAGCAAACCACCTTATTTGATGAATTACAAGCTTTTGGAACTAATCTATTTTGAATATTAGACCGAGGTTGATTCTAGTCTATTATTAATTTCTCTTTTACCACTACTATTTACTTCGATTGGAGGAGATTTTGATTCTTTCTATGCTATTATGCTGATTTAGTCCCGAAGTTGATCCAAAAAAAAATCTATAGACTTACACTCTTTTAGTCTCTAATTAAATTCCTTTCTGCTATTTTTTTAATTTCTCTTCTAGTCTATAACTAGCTCTTTCAGACTATGAATTGGCTTACCTATTGGTGGGTTATAGTAGGTGTCATCATGATCTCAGAAATCGGATCGTGACACTATCTCTATTTTAGTAGTAAATAATTATAAGACTCTTTTAAAATAAGTACATACAAAATTTATCATAAGTAAATAATTCTTAAAAATATTTAAATAAATATAATTTTTATCTAATATAAATTTAATCAAATATTACTGAACATGCTCGATATTAATAAATTTTTTGAATCTAGACTCGTATGTCTTCGACACGAGACGAAGAACACAGTAAATACCTGGGTATTATAAATATGAAGTAGATTATTATTGTCAACCATCACTCGCGAACTACCCTGATATGGAGTAATATCAGAGAGAACATTTAAAGTCTTAATCATATGTGTAGAGGCCCCAATCAGAAAGGGGTTTCCATATTCAAAGAAAACTTAGTCGAAGGGGTTTCAACACCTACTATAACCACATAAAAATAATTTTAATCATGTATAAATAGTATATTTTTTCGACGAAGGGGGTTCGGTCGAACCCCCGAACAGAAGGCTGGCTCCGCCCTTGGCCCCAATATTTGGGTACCAGATTGCTGAAGGTACTTCTTCTAGGTTCATTGTTGCCAAACTTTTGAGAAAATTATGTGCTACAAAATAATGGTTGGAATGATTATGACATTCCAAAGTTGTATGATTGTAGTGAAAATAAATCTGACATTGTATCATCGATTTAGTAGCACTAAAAGTTACTAGAGGGCTGAGTATTCTTGGAGAAACATGAGCATAATTATTAGAATTTATCTGATAATTTTTTTGGAGAAATTTGCGACCATAATTTTTATTATAAATTTTTCATGACCACAATTTTGATTAGACCCACGACTTTGATTTTGGTAAATCAAACCATCGGCATCATTAGTATTTTTTGTAGTAACAAAAAGAACCATGAATTATTAAAATAATTAGGTGAGGTGGTTTTTATATTCCTTGGTATTAAATAGATGAGAACGTAGAGCAAAATTGAGGAAAATAGTCTACTAACAATTAATCCAGAAACAAATATTCAATATGAAGAGGTAACCCTTGCAAAGTTTGAGCAACAAGGTCCTCATTTGATAATAATTTACAAATGACATATAGCACACTAAATAGAGAATGCAACAATTGCAGGTAGATATTTCTCCATTAAAAGAAATCCTTTCTTGAAACTCTACAATTTTCTTTTGCAGATGGATTTTAGAGGAAGAAATATGATCAACAAAAAAAATTCTCTAGCATGACCCCATATTGACGAGAAATTTTACAACTGTAATTTAGAAGTTTGTTTAATACACATGGGGTTTTGAGTTAAAGGTGACAAAAGAGTTTGAAAATGAGGTGTAGGTGATTCAAGTTTTAATAATTAAGAGTAGATGACAAATACTTGATTATAGATTAAGAAATTTAAGTATTCCATAAGTTTTTTACTTTACACTTACATCCATTTTACCTTAATATAACTAGAAAAGAAGGGGGGAAATGTGTGTTTCTCTATCTTTACATTTATTATTATTTTCTCTCTTTGGTTTATAATTGTTCATTGCTCATTGCTGCTTGTTGCTGCTTTGATTTTTTATTCATTATCTTCTTCTTCATTATCATCTTTTCTTTGTTCATCATCAGCATCATCTTCTTCGTCTTGGCCATTGTAGTTGGTACCGCTACTACTGCTACTTCACCAAATTTTTACGTAAAATTTTATTCATATATGAAACACCCTAGTTGTTGGACCTTAGAAAATTTGCTAGAATTCTAATCTATTGAACCAATATAAATCATTCATATGATCTATATTTTGGGGTATGAATGATAAGTTCCAGTCGTGTACTAACCAGTGTTAGTATGTGGGATGGATTTTAGTTACTGGAATGGGTATGACTTAGGGGTATGAGTTGTATTGGTGGTTATGGATCATTTGGTTCCTTAACATAATCTTAGACTTGGTTAGTTGGGTTGGATCTGAGTACGAATGGATCGCCGTGAGCCATAATGTAGGGTACGAGTCGTAACTAGGACTTGTATTGTGGACAGTGTCTAAATCTTTCTTAGGTTTAAATCTACCAGGGGTACAGGTAAAAGGTACGAATTGTATGCTTTGGATACAACTTAGTTGAAAGAGTCTTATGTTGGACAGTGTTTAATCCAAAGGTTGAGTCGTATGGTACGAGTGGAGGGTACCACTCGTATTGGAGGATACAACTCATCTGGGTCAGTCGTACCCCTGTGATGGGATTTTGGTTCAACTTACGTAGAGGTATTCCTGATATTTTCCTACTTATTCTAATAATTCTCCATGACTTCTAACCTACTTGGGAGATTACTTACCCTATTATTCCATTCATTAATACTTAGAAACTCTTGTAAACACTCCATAATTCTCTCAAGAGCTTTTGGGCAAGGAAAGCTAGGGTTTTAACTAAAGGATCAATTTGGGATTATCTTGATGATTTCTTTCTGTCTTCATCTTGGTTTAAGGAATGTTCTCTTTCCTCATTGTTAATTTTATCTAAAGACATGGTTTTATGCATATTTTATAATTTCATTGATTGTATGGTTTTGGTTTTCAAATATGAATTGTGGTTTTGGAATTAAATGGTTGGTTATGGTTTTCCATGGTTTTAATTATGCTTTTATATGCATTAATAGTGGTTTTGGATAATTGTATTGCATGGTAATGGTTTAATGGTAATTGAAATTAGTTTTGGTCATATTATGCTCCCAATTGTTTGACAAATGCTTGAAAAGACATTTTCATCGTATTTACTACTTTTAATGGAACTCTTGCATATTTTAAAACTTGGTAAAGGAATTGTGCATGGTTTTAAAGTCTTGGAAAGGTAAATGTCTAATGGTTATGATTGAGGGGCACATGGAATCCTCCAAGTGGTTTAATATGGTATATGAAAGGGCACTTAAAAATCCCCTTAAACCTATATATGGTTGGCTATGGATGATAATTGCAAGTAAGGGTTGGTATGACGATACCAATATCAATGGCCTTGGTTAATAAATAAATAATAGTTTGGTTATTTAGAAATTTGTTTTAATTGGGTAATAATAGAGGGATGTGTAGCAAAGGTGTGGAAGGTGGAGGTCTCGGGAGACCAGAACTAGAAACTCATATTTGCCTATATGAGGTTGGTCTTGGGGACTGGTTTCACGATGTCACACTATATTTAGGGTATGTACTAGTCATCCTAAGGTTTTCTTCCCTGGTCGTGCGTCTACACGCACTGATTCCCTTTCAGTAGGGGGATCTGATCATATATAGCCTATGGATAGTTTAGGACGGCAAAGCTACGCAGCCTTGGTAAAGGTTTTAAAGGCATGCTAAACTCGGTCTCTTTATTTTGGCATGGTTATATATATATACTTATATATATATATATATATATATATATATATTTGTGTGTGTGTGAGTATGTATATATGTATGGTTGTGTAAAGGTGGATGATTTTACTTGGTTTTATAAATAGCAATATTTTATCTTACCCTAAGATCATGCTAACGATCAATTGCTAACCCCGTCTACTGGCGGTTGTATACCTACACTATGCAGAAATCTATCGTTCTACTCCTCCTACATAGTGATTAACTCAGAGATAATATTTGGACTGAAGTGGTGAGCTTTCATCCTTTCAGAAGAATACATTTTATGTTATAGATATTTTGTCACTTCAATTTTATTTTGGATATGGTTTTATCTATAGTTGAGGGCATGTCCTAAACGAATTTCATTACTCTTTTGGTTAGAGGATTTGTGGTACTTCTATGGGTTGGAATGGATGGGGTCGGTATTGGTGTTATCCTAGGCATTGGAATAAGTCAGTGGACTGACATCATTGGATGATATTGTTGTTTGTTCCTTCTTCTTTCATTTTAGGATTAAATATATTATGTTTTAGAACATCTTTGGTTATGGCCTGGTTTATGGCCCTTGTTTGGTATGGTTGGATTATTGGTATAGGATGGTTGGACATGGTTGGGTCAGTCACGATTGTGATCTCATCCCAATGTATTTATGTAAGTTTCTAAACTATCTTATTACATAATCGAAATTCAACCAACTCAGGGTAGGCAGCTGGAGATTAGGTTGGGTAAAAGGGGTTTTCTCTGATCCTTGTCGGACTTGGGATGCTCATTACGACAAGGATCCAAGGTGGGTTATGTCAAGTTGGTATCTGTGCCTAGATTCATGGTCAATTGGGAGTCCACAAAGTCGTGTCGAGTAAAATCTCTTTTAGGGGTATGTAGCGCGTCACACTCATAAGGGAGAGGCTACTAGACATTTAGGAATGTTTCACTTAGAGTGTAGCGCACCACAGTCTTGGTATTCTATTCTCAACCTTAGAGTTTCAATCTTGGAATCTTTTCTAATACTTGTTTATTCATCTTTCATATCATGCCTCGTAGATCTGGAATATAAGGAAATTTTTCTATCCCATCTGGGGGTTGTACTGAAGGGGTACATCCTACTTTTAGGATTCATCTTCGATCTCACGATCCTATCCCTGATAGTTCTGGAGTTCCATCGGTTGCTCCTAGTCCTACTTAAGGTGAGGTAACTAATGGTGAATTATGTCACTCTATTCATGCTATTGCTAAATTAGTTGCTGCTCAGGATAAGTGGGATGTGTCAGGTGCTTTGTCAACTGAGGCCATAAGGGTTGTCCAATTTATGAAGATGAGTCCTCCCATTTCTTCTAGAGTAGAGGTAGAGAAAAATCCACACGGCTTCTTGGATGAAATGGAGAAGATATTTTGGGTGATGCAGGATACCAATGTGGAGGGGGTAAACTTTATAGCTTATCATCTCAAGGAGGTTGCATATCAGTTGTATGAAGAGTGGGATATGGATAAAAGAGGTATGGAAGAGTCCTTATAGGATGCCTTCTCTGGTGCTTTTTTGGATCATTTCTTTCCTCAATAATTGAGAGAAACAAAGATGGAGGAGCTTGTGAACTTCAAGAAAGAGAGGATGCCTGTCAAGGAATATGCCTTAAAGTTTCATAAATTTTAAGGTATGCTCCTGATTTGGTGGCTGACATGCGGGCTAAAATGAGAAAGTTTGCTTCTAGGTTGAATCGAGATTTAATTTTGGAGAGCAAGACTTCCTTGTTGATTAAGGATATAGACATCTCTAGTTTGACTGTTCAAATACAGCAAGTGGAGGATAAGAAGAGGAAATAGGCGGAGTTTGGAGATAGGCAGAGAAAGAGGATTAGGTTTTCTGACCTTGGAGGTACTCAGTCTCATGGTGGTCGAATGGTGGAAAATTGTAGAAAAAGAAGTGAGGTAGTTCTAGTTCCTACGCATCTGCTAGTGCTCCTTACCAGTCGGGCAACAAACATCATCATGGTGGGGATAAGTTTTGGGTGTAGGGTGCCTAATCTCAGGCAAGCGGAGGTCAGTCAATATCTTTATGCCCTTCTTGTCAGTTCTATTCTCGTCCTCATTATGATTGTTGATATGAAGAAAAGCAAAAATGCTTCAAGTGTTGCCAGTCAGGCCATCGGCTTAAGGATTGTTCGATTAATAAAGTTACTACGGGGGGTAATAAGAATCATGTGGCTTCATATTCTACTCCTACACCTGGTGGAGTTGTATCTACTTCTATTACTTCTCTTGGTTCTAGTATTTGTCAAAATAGGTTGTCTGCTTTGGCATCCCAACAGGAATCTGAGGCATCACGTAATGTTGTTACTGGTACGTTACAACTTTTCTCTCATGATGTAACTATTTAGTTGATTTGGAATCCACTCTCTCCTATGTGATTTCTTATGTGGATGTATCTTTTGGTTTCAATTTGGAAGTTATTTTAGATTCTTTTTTTGTTTCTATCCTTATAGGTAACTCGATTATTGCTAAGATAGTCTATAGGAGAGTGGTATCTGTTGGTGGCAAGAAGACCTTGGTGGATCTGTTTAAGTTGGGTATGGTGGATTTTAATGTCATTCTAGATATGGATTGATTTCATTCTTGTTATGTATCCTTGGATTGTCAGATCCATAGGGTTATCTTTAGGTTTCTTGATGAACCGATTATAGTATAGGAGGGTGTTTCTTTAGCTGCTACGGGGAGATTTATTTCTTATCTTAGATCTTATAGGTTAATCTCCAAAGGTTGTCTTTATCACTTTTTTCGGGTTAAATATTCTAACGTATAAAGTCTTTCTTTCATATTAGTTCCAGTGGATAATGAGTTTACAAAGGTCTTTTCAAATGATTTTCCAAGTGTTCCTACGAATAGGGAAATAGAGTTGGTATTGTTCTAGTTTCGATCACTCATCTAATTTCTATTCCTCCATATAGAATCACTCCGGCTAAGTTGATGGAACTCAATAAGCAACTTAAGGATCTTTTGGATAAGGGTTTTATTCCTTCCAATGTATCTCTTTTGGGTGTACCGGTATTGTTTGTACGCAAAAAGGATGGTTTCCTTTGGATGTGTATTTACTATAGGCAGTTGAACAAGGTGACGGTCAAGAACAAATGTTTTCTTCCAAGGATAGATGATCTGTTTGACTAGTTGCAAGGTGCTAAGTTCTTTTCTAAGATAGATCTTCGGTCTGGGTACCATCAGTTAAAGATTAGGGAGTTGGAAATCCCTAAGATATATTTTCATACTCGGTATGGGCACTTTGAGTTTTGGTGAGGTCATTTGGGTTGACTAAAGCTCCGTCAACATTTATAAATCTGATGAATAGGGTTTTTCATCAGTATTTGAATCTATTTATTATTGTGTTTATCGATGACATTCTGGTTTATTCAAAGAATGAGGTGGACTATGTTAATCACCTCTGTGTGGTGTTGCATACCTTAAGGGAACAACAGTTGTATGCCAAGTTATCCAAGTGTGAGTTTTGACAGAACGTTGTAAGTTTATTGGGTCACATTATTTCTAGTAAAGGGATCATGGTCGATCCACAAAAGGTTTTTGTAGTGAAAAGGTAGCCTAGACCTACTACTCCATCCAACATTCGAAACTTCTTGGGTTTAGCCAAGTATTATAGGTGGTTTATGGAATGCTTTTCGTCTATAGTTTCTCCGTTGACTCAAAAGAAGGTTAATTTTTCTTGATTGGATGCATGTAAAGGAAGTTTAGAGAAGTTGAAGGATAAGTTAACTTCGGCTTTAATTCTAACTTTGTCGGAAGGCAATGATGTGTTCATGGTTTATTGTGATGCATATCGAGTAGGGTTTGGTTGTGTGTTGATGCAGTATGGGAATGTAATTGCCTATGCTTCCAGGTAGTTGAAAGTGCATGAGCGGAATTATCCTACTCATGAATTAGAGTTGTTGACAGTTTTACTTGCTTTGAAAATATGGTGGCATTATTTGTATGGCGTTTATGTAGATATCTTTTCTAATCATAAGAGTCTACAGTATGTGTTCACTCAAAGAAAGCTAAATCTCAGGCAGAGAAGAGGGCTTGAGCTACTCAAGGATTATGATATGAGTCTTTACTATCACCCAGGTAAGGCTAATATGGTTGTTGATACTCTTAGCAGGCTATCCATAGGGAGTTAGGCTCATATAGAGTAAGGAAAGCGGAAATTAGTGAAGGATATTCACCACTTGGCTAATCTTGGAGTTTGCCTCTTAGACTCCAAGGATGGTGGTGTGGAGATGCAAGAAGTTGATCGATCGTCTCTTAGTGTAAATATTAAGGAGAAGCAAGTGCTAGATCCTATCTTGAAGAAAATCAAAAGTGACGTTGGTGGGAAAAAGGTAATGGTATTTAAGATCAGTAGCGATAGTACCTTATTATACCAAGGGAGGTTATGTGTTCCTGACGTCGTAGGGTTACCACAAAGGATTTTGGCTGAGGTGCATGAGTCTTGCTATGTTGTTCATCCCGGATCGACTAAGTTGTATCATGATCTCAAGAAGATATATTGGTGGAATGGCATAAAAATGGATGTGAATGATTTCATGGCCAAGTGCATGGTGTGTCAACAGGTTAAGGTTAAGCACATGAGGCTAATAAGGTTGTATCAAGAAATTGATTTGCCAAAATAGAAGTGGGAAGTGATCAATATGGACTTTGTTACAGGTATTCCTCAATCTAGAAATTAATATAATTTGGTTTGGATCATCATGGATAGGATGACTAAGTCTGCTCACTTTTTGTCAGTGTGAACTACCTTCTCGGTAGATGATTATGCAAAGTTGTATCTTTAGGATATTATGAAGTTGCATGGGGTGCTTGTTTCGATTATTTTTTATCATGGAATGCAGTTTATATCTCACTCCTGGCGATCTTTTCTGAAAGAATTGGGGACTAAGGTTAGTCTGAGTATTTCTTTCCATCCACAGATGGATGGGCAAGTAGAGAGAACTATTCAGACATTGGAGGATGTGCTTCAAGCCTGTGTGATTGATTATGGTGGCAATTGGTTTGAGCGTCTACCTTTGTGGAGTTTTCTTACAATAATAGGTATTATTTTAGTATTGGTATGGCCCCTTTTGAGGCATTTTATAGTAAAAGGTTTAGATCTTCTATTGATTGGTTTGAGCTTAGTGAGGCAAATACGTTTGGTCTCAATTTGGTTTACCAGGATATGGAGAAGGTGAAGGTGATTTAGGATAGTCTTAAGGCTGCCCGAAGTCTCCAAAAGTCCTATATAGATGTTAGGCATCGAGATTGAAATTTGAGGTTGGGGATAAGGTTTTCCTCAAGGTATATCCCATGAAGAGAGTGGTGCGGTTTGGCAAGAAAGAAAATCTTAGTCCTCAGTATGTTGATCCTTATGAGATTTTGCGGAGAGTTGATAATGTTGCTTATGAGCTGGAGTTGTCTTCTCGCTTGAGTTTGGTTCATTCGGTATTTCATGTTTTCATGTTGAGAAAGTGCATTGGTAATCCTTCTTCGGTTGTTTCTTTGGAAAAATTGGGTCTAACAGATTCTTTGTCTTATGAAAAGGTCCCAGTTGAGATCTTGGATAGGAAGGTTCATAGATTGTGGACCAAGGATGTGGCTTGGATTAAGGTTCTTTGGTAGAGCCATAAGGTGGAAGAAGCTACATGGGAAGTCAAAATATTTGCATTTGTTTTCTACTCTTGGGATTTGTGCGGAAGGTATGTGTCTTTAAGACATTTTATTTTTAGAGTTTGTAAAGGAAGGATTAATATCTTTGCCTCTTTAGTTTTTAACAATGTTAAAGATAAGGAATATGTTTGATAATATAATGCAAATGATTTGTGCATGTGGTTACACCTACCTTGTTTGTCATTCGGGGACGAATGCTCTTAGTAGGGGAAACTGAAACACCCTAGTTGTTGGACCTTAGAAAATATCCTGGAACTTTGATATCTAGACCCAATATAACTTATGGGTACGAGCTGTATATAGGGGTACGGATGGTAAAGTCCAGTCGTATACTAACCAGTGTTGGTTGGTGGGATGGATTTAGGTTACTGGAGTGGGTACGGCTTAGAGGTACGAGTTATATTAGTGGATACAAATTATTTGGTTCCTTAACTTAATGTTAGACTTAGTTACTTAGGCTGGAACTGAGTGAGTGGCTCACCGTAAGTCGTAAGCCAGGTTACGAGTCGTACCCAGGACTCGTATGGTGGACAGTGTCCAAATCTTCCTTGGGTTTAAATCTGCTAGGGGTACGGTTGAAAGGTACAAATTGTATGCTTTGGATACGACTTGGTTAGATGAGTCGTATGTTGGACAATGTTTGATCAAAAGGTTTAAGCTTATGGTACGAGTGGAGGGTACCACTCGTATTGGAGGGTACGACTCATATGGGTCAGTCATACCCCTGTGATGGGATTTTAGTGCAATGTAAGTGGTATTCTGGACATTTCCCTACTTATCCTAATAAGTCCCCATGACTTCTAACCTACTTGGGAGGTTACTTGCCCTATTATTCCATTAATTAATACTTAGAAACTCTTATAAACACTCCATAATTCTCTCAAGAGCTTTTGGGCAAGGGAAGCTAGGGTTTCAACTAAAGGATCAATTGGGGGCTTGTCTTGGTGATTTCTTTCCGTCTTCATTTTATTTTAAGGCATGTTCTCTTCGTTCATTGCTAATTTTATCTAAAGGCATGGTTTTATGAATATTTCATGATTTCATTGATTGTATGGTTTTGGTTTCCAAATATGAATTGGCAGTTTTGATAATTAATGGTTGGTTATAGTTATCCATGGTTTTAATTATGCTTTTATATGCATTAATGGTGGTTTTGGATAATTGGATTGCATGGGAATGGTTTAATGGTAATTGGAATTGGTTTTTTTCAAATTATACCCCCAATGTGTTTGACAAAATTCTTATAAAGATATGTTTATTACATTGACTACTTTTGATGGAACTCTTGCATTTTTTGAAACTTGGTAAAGGAATTGTGCATGGTTTAAATGGCTTGGAAATGTAAATGGCTAATGGTTACTCTTGAGGGTCACATGGAATCCCCCATGTTGTTTAATATGGTAAATGGAAGGGCACTTGAATGTCCTCGTAAACCTATATATGGTAGGCTATGGATGATAATTGCAAGTAAGGGTTGGTTTGACGATACAAATATCAATGGCCTTGGTTAATAAATGGAAAATGGTTTGGGTTTTTGGAAATTGGTTTTAATTGGGCAATAATGGCGGGATGTGTAGCAAAGTTGTGGAAGATAGAGATCCCGGGGGGACTCATATTTTTCGATATGAGGTTGGTCTTGGTAACCGTGTGCGTGATGTCTCACTATATTTGGAGGATATACTAGACATCCCAAGGTTTTCTTCCCTGGTCGTGCGGCTACACGCACTAGTTCCCTTTCAACAGGGAGAGCCGAACCCATATAGCCCGTGGGTGGTTTGAGATGACAAAGCTGCACACCCCAGGTAAAGGTTTTAAAGGCATTCTAAACCCGGTCCCTTTTTCCCGTCATGGTTTATATATATATATATATATATATATATATATATATATATATATATATATATACACTTATACATTTATGTGTGTATGGTTGTGTGCGTGTGGATGATTTTACATGATTTTATAAATGGCATTATTTTATTCTTACCTTGAGATCATGCTAGTGGTCACTCATTAACCCCATCTACTGGATATTATATACCCATGCTATGAAGGAACAATCCGTTTTACTCCTCCTACATAGTGATTGACTCAAGATAATATTTGGACTGGTGTGGTGAGCTTTCATCCTTTCGGAAGGCTCTATTTCATATTATGGATATTTCTAGACACTTTGATATTATTTTGGATATTGGTTTTTGCTATGGTTGGAGGCATATCCCAATCGGATTTTATTACTCTTTTAGTTAGAGGCCTTGTAGTACTTCTATGGGTTGGAATGGGCGGGATCGGTATTGGTGTTAGCCTTAGAATTAGAATAAGCCGGTGGGCTAACATCATTGGATGATATTGTTGGTTGTTCTATCCTATTTCATTTTGGGATTAAATATATTATGTTTTGGAACATCTTTGGTAATGGCCTGGTTTATGGCCATTGTTTGGTATGGTTTAGTATGGATGGATTATTGGTATAGGATGGTTGGACTCGGTTGGGTTGATCATGGTTGTGATCTTATCCCAGAGTCTTTATGTGAGGTTTCACACTATCTTGGTACATACTCAAAATTCTGTCAACTCAAGACAGGAAGCTAGAGGTTGGGTTAGATAACGAGGGTGGTCTTCGATCCTGGTCGGACTTGGGATGCCTATTACTACAAGGCCCCAAGGCGGGGAGGGTTAGTATATCACTTGGGCATTAGTTGAAATTCTCATCTGGATACACTGCAACTTCTGTTTTTCCAATGGATAGGACTTAAACATGAATCGAACAGATGAGTCATCTATTGCAACAGGTAAGTCATCTGTTGCAACAGGTGATTTGTCTATTGCAACAGATTAGTCATCTATTGTTGAACATATGACATATCTAGTGGATTTATGTTACAGTTTAATAGTGTTGTAATATTAATCCAACAGATAGGTCATCTGTTCCAACAGATGACTCGCTTGTGTCAATAGAACTTAAAGTTGATTCCAACAGATGAGTCATCCATTGCAACAGGTGAGTATCTGTTATAACAGATGAATGATCTGTTGTAATAGATGACTCACCTGTTGTAATTCATAATACAAATCTATAGAACCTGAAGTTGATTCCAAAAGATGGGTCATATGTTATAACAGGTGAGAAATCTGTTGTAATAGATTAGTTGTCTGTTTCTACTGATGACTCATCAATTGGAATCAGCTTCATGTTCTATAGTACTATAACATAAATCCCAATAGGTGAGTATCTATTACAATAGATGGATAATCTGTTGCAACAGATTACTCACCTTTGCAACAAATGACTAATCCGCTAGAATCAATTTTAGGTTCTATATTACTGTAATATTTATCCCAATAGGTGAGTCATTTATTACAATAGATAGATAATCTATTGCAACAAATGATTCACCTACTTGAATAGATGGCTCATTTGTTGGAATCAGCTTCAGGTTCTATAGTATTGTAACATGAATCCCAACAGGTGAGTCATCTGTTGCAAGAGATCAGTCATCTGTTGCAACAGATTACTCACCTATTGCAACATATGACTCATTTGTTAGGATTCATGTTACTATTCTGGGAAAAAGCCTAAAGCTTAATCCAACAAATATCTCATTTGTTGCAACATTGATAATGATAATGTAGTGTATATAATTTTTATGTTTTTGCATATACTATATAATTATTATTAATTTTATTAATATCATTATCTATTTTTCTTAACAAATATCTTTAGGTACCACTAATAGAGGTATCAACAATAACAATAGGGGTGTATTGCCATGGTGAATAGATTGAGAAGAACAATCTATATATTTGGAATTGAAAGGAGGGTGAAATGTTAGAGACGATAGCGATGAAAGTCCAAAGTGATATTTTTTATGATGATTTTAAGAACTCAATCATCAACTATTGTAGACTAAATTGTCAATTGGAAGAACTTGTCATCATCTACATGTATAGCTCCTTTGAAAATCAGAGGGTGCTACCTTTTAAGATAACCGACCAGATTCGATTGCGTACTTATCTAAGATATTTAACTAGGCCTATGCTAAGGGTCTACGTTGTGGAAAAACCAATAGAGAATAAGAATCAGAATGTAGAAGAAGAACAACAAGATTTATTTGATGCTAAATTGGATGATCTAGACATGAATATTCTAGATGATGATCAAACACCTACGCCCGTTGTTGTTAGCAATACAGTGGGCATTTCTTCTCAATCAACAAGTTGGGAAATCTTCAAAATAAGGAGACTGGTTTTTATAAGGGAATGACATTCAAGAATAAGGATAAACTAGGTACTTCTTTTTATATTGCTTGCTTGAAAAAAGATTTCCGACTAAAGAATGTGATTCATTCGAGCAATGTCTATTATTTAGATGTAGTCATCTGGACAAAAAGTGGTGGTTGAGGGTTGTGAAACACTTAAGTTATGACAGACTCATCATTAAAGTTTATGAAAACTATCACATATTTTTTCAGAGCATATTACGATCCATAATCCTCACACCACGGCAAAGGCCCTAGGTAAATATTTCCAAAATAGATATTCCAATGGAAAAGGCACTTCTACAAGTGATATGGTCAATCAAATCAATATAGAAGTGGTTTTTTTGGTTAGTTATTGGAAGATTTATATGGCCATGTGGATTGTCAAGTCTTTGGTTAGGAGGACACATGAGCATGGGTATGCAGTCCTTGATGCCTACTGTTACATGCTTGAGTTCACAAATCCCAAAAGTAAGACGGCGTTACATGTTGATGAAAATAGAAGGTTCAAGTACTTTTCGGTATCCTATGTTCTTGTATTATTGGGTTTGAACAATTGAGAAAAGTCATAGCCGACAACAGGACTTTCTTGAGGAGTAAGTACCAAGGAGTTTTGTTATCGGTGATGGCACAGGATGTGGAGAATCACATCTTTCCTGCCACTTTTTATGCAGTGGATAAGGAATTTTATTCCTTGTATGCATATTATTTTGAACAAATTCAAAGTAGTGTACTCGATATTGTTGAGTTGATGGGTTTAATTTTCTACCCTTTAGCTCACATTGGTTGTTCCATAAGGAATCTTGGAGAAAATATTCAAAACAACCATCACAATGAAAAGGTCATGTCTCTTTTTATAGAGAATCTAAAGCCTATGATAGAGCTGAATCATTTTAACCATTTCAATCAAATAAGAGATACTGCACCCAGGGCAGCACAATATCTCAAAGGTGTCAATTTTGAGGGATGGAGCCGAGCATTTTGTTCGAAAAATAGGTACATTGTTATAAATTAAATGTCTTATTTAAGTTACAAGTTTGTATTGTAATATTATATGTCATATTAAGTGATTTTTTATGTACGTGTAATATTATGACGTCAAACATAGTTGAATCGGTGAATTCAATGTTTAGCGTTGAAAGAGAATTTTCCATTGTGGCGTTATTTAATCAAATAAACAAGAGGAATTCCAAGTTTTTAGCAAAAGATGTATGGATTTAATGAACTCAAGAAATGAACTAGTTTTAGAAACGGAAAAAGAAATATCAAAGAACCTAAGTTTGGGGAATAAGTTATAGACTCATCAAATAGCAAATTACAAGTTTTGTATTGACGGTCATGATGATGTTGCCATGGTCGATCTTCAAAGAAGATCTTGTGCATGTAGAGTTTTTGACTTGAACAAATGGTAGTGCTTTGAGCCCAATATGGTGCATGATGTGGAACTCAAATTTATGAGAACATGTCTCCATATTATTCAATGGAAAGATATATAAAGGCATATTGTAAGAATATTAATCCGGTACCTCCTGAAGATTCTTGGGTTGTTCCAGCTGAGCCTTTGGAGAGATTAATACCTTCTTCATATATTGACCCAAGCAGTATCGAATCGGGAAAAAGTTCATATAAGAGGAGGCATGGAGTCAGAAAATTATTTCCTTCAAGAAAAAACAAGTGCTTTATATGTAAGAGCATAGGCCACAAAAGAACTACGTGCCCGGATAGTAATGCTCCATGATCGTTGTAATAGTAAATAGTCTTGTGTTGTTATTTGTTATGACTTTGATTATTTAACTCATTGTTGAGAATGAAAATGTTATTATTTATAATATAAGATATGATTTTATTAATGGTCCAACAATTAATTTGTGCATCGATAAAAAAAGCAATAGAAAATTAACTCAATACAACAGACTATAAAAATATTTTAGCAGATTACCCATTTGTTGCAACAGATGGCCTTTCTGCAAGAAGAACTATAATACCCCATAATATACTTAGCTTAGCTCAGCTCCTAGTTGCATGTATAAGAGGATTAAAGCATGAAAATTTCACTAAGTGTTAGGGACTTAGACTTATTTTTGGCCTCTAAAGTTTGAGAATTTTTAAATTGGTATTACCGACTCCGATATGTTAGTTTTTGAGTTAATTCATGTTTAGGGATGTAAAGTGCATGTCTCAGAAAAATTTTGGATTTTTCAGAAGAGGATTGGGTCATGTTCAAATTTTGATTCCAGCAGCTCACTGCGATAGCATCGCTTCACGCTGCTTATAGCGATAAGATACTCCCCGCATCGCAGTGCCCTTTTAATTTGCATTTTAGTTGTGTAATCTTCTAAGGGGAATTTATGTCTTTTTTCATCGACCCAATTCATAAAAACACAAAATAAAGCTTCATTTAGGGCATTATTTGCCCATATTCTCCAATTTTCTCTAAAAACAAACCCTAATCATCTTCCAAAAACATCAAATTCAATTATCTCCTCTACAAGAAAATGAAGAATTTAAGTTTTCCAATCCAAGAAATTTCAATAAAGCTTCAAGATTGGTATTATTCTTTCAAGCTTAAAGGTTTAAGGTATGTGTGGTGTTCATCTATGGGCCCTTTTCACCCATGGAGTCCAAGAATCCCTTTTTATGTTTTAAATGATGATTTTTTACATGTTTATGATAAATTATCTCCATAAACCTCTTATGAATTTTGATTTATGTATTGTGTTTACATGTGTTTTGATGGAATGAGCCTTTACAAGTTTAAATGATGAAATTTTCATGTTAAATCCCTAACTCATGGTTTTAGTATTGTAATTATGTAATTATCACATGATTTAGACATTTCCATGTTTAAATTCATGACTTTCATGTGTTTGATGAAATGCCTAAGTGTATAATTTTGAACAATGATTCCCTACTATGGTTTCAAAGCTTTTATGTGTACTTATTGTTATTTCCATTCAGTTCTGGAGGGTTATGAGCACTGGATACTTAACTATTTACATAATTTCAGTATCTTCAAAATGATTTCAGATATACCATAGGCATTACTATTCAGTCAAGTATTATGATCAGTTGTTTGTTCAGTCAATCTTAGTTCAATTCAGTAATCAGTGTCAGTTCAGTTAGGAGTAGAATTCAACACTGAGCGAACTAAGGAATGAGGGCATTCCTGGCAGTTTAAGGGTTGACCCTTAGTAGTAATCCCTAAGTTACAGAATTACGTAGCTAGTGTAGGTTTAAGATGTCTTCTTTCTAGCTTAGGGTTGACATATATCTCATGAGTTTCCTACCAATATAGGGTTACTCTTTAGTCCTTAGGGATACTAGTTTAGTGGATCCATACAACCAGTGTTAGTACTCATGGCATGGTACCGACACCCTTCTAACTGGGATCATAAGTTGGCCCCGATTAGCTCAGATTAGGGTATGTCAGTTAGATGATACCTCTCACAGTCTCAGTTCAGTATTTAGTACAGAATTCAGGTCAGGTTTTCTTGACCAAAGTATACAGATTACCATCTATTCAATTATCAGATTTCAGTATTTCAGCTTACAGATTATCTCAGAAATAATATATTCTTGGTCATGTATTCTCAGATTTTACAGCTCTTATCTATTTTTCTCAGCTATTTCATGCATGCATACTTAGTTATTTCATGCTATTTAGTCAGTCATTATCTCATGCACAGTTAACCCATGCATTTCATCCTAACCTTATCTCATATACTTGTACATTCAAAGTACTAACCGCATACATTTCTTTCTGATATGGTGTCTTATATCACAGGTTCGGGCACACAGTTTCCTGAACACTTTTAGCCAATTTAGCTTATCAGCAGCAGTAGTCATGATGAGTCCTCATCTATAGAGAACTTGATTATTTCATTTAACTTTATCTCAGTAGTTCTGTATTTCTATTTATTCATAGTTAATTTGGGGTTTGTCCCATTAACTCCACAGTCAGTCAGTTAGAGGTTTTTTAGACAGTCAGTGAGTTTATCAGACTTATCAGTTGGATTTTAGTATTTTCGCAGATGTTTCAAATTTGCAAACGTAGTTGTATTTTCAATATTTAAAACCTTATGGCATTATTAGTTGTTTCTGCATAAGTCATTATTTATCAATTTACTCACTGCTCACAGTAAGTACCAGCTCATGGGTTAGCTTGTGGTCACTTGTGACCATAAGCATCGTTTTCGCGACTAGAGGTAGCCTCGGGTCATGACAAAACTTGGTATCAGAGTCAAATATTTTACAGTATCCTAGGGAGTCTGAAAAACTGCGCTGAGTATAGTCTTGTGTATGGGTGTGAAGTGTGCCACACTTATGGACAAGAGGCTACAAGATGTTTTAGGAAAAATTTCCCTCCTTTTAGTATTCATGTCGTGCGAAAGAGCATGAGCTCCATTTAAAATCTTTTTTTGACTCATTCCTCCTTTTGTGTACAGATAATGCCTTCCAAAAGAAATAACAAAAAATAGAAATGAAAATTAGCCCTCACCTCCACTTGTTCAGAAAGATTCCCTAAATGAGCACATCTTTCATGCTGAGTTCTGAGCTGCATTCACTACCTTAGCTCATTCAGTAGCTACTCAAAACAATCAGTAGTTTGTTGTCCCAGCTAACCCAGTGGAAAATATAGCTTCAGCTAAGGTTTGGGACTTCACCCGAATGGATCCCCCTTTGTTTTCGGGATCCAAGTCTAAGAAAGATCTGGAATAGTTACTCTATATAGTTTAGAAGGTGACTAATATCATGGGTGTCACTTCAAGTGAGAGTGAATAGTTAGCTATATATCAATTGTAGGATGTAGCTCATACGTGGTATAAGCAGTAAAAGGAGGATAAGGGTGCTGAGGTAGGGGTTGTAGAGTGGGAGGAGTTTGCCATAACCTTTTTAGATAGGTTCTTTCTTTTAGAGTTGAGGGAAGCTAAGGTGATGGAGTTTATTAATTTGAAGCAGGGTAATATAAGTGTGAAGGAATACTCGCTTAAGTTTACTCAGTTGGCGAGGTATGCTCCTAATATGGTTTCAGACAATAGGTCTAGAATAAGTAAGTTCGTTTCTGGTATATTTGATAGTGTGGTCAAGGAGTGTAGGACTGCTATGTTGATTAAGGAGATAGACCTATCTAGGCTTATGTTTCATGCCCAATAGATTGAGGAACAGAAACTTAAGGAAAGAGAGAGGGAGAATAAAAGGGCCAGAATAGGTAGCTTTAACTTTTCCCAGCCGAGGTCAGAGGGTGGTAACCGTTCTCAGTTCTATCAAAAATTTTAATCCGCATATCCGTATTCATCTAGTACGCCACTACCAAAATTCAAAAATGACACTTGGGACAGTGACAGGCTCCAAGTCCCACGGTAGTGTGAACAGCGGTCGTACTCATTCATTTTGCCAGAAATTGTAACACCCCTTACTTTTACCTAGCTTAAATTCGTCCTAAAAATGTCAAAGAATTACTTTAAAGATGAAGAGTTAGAGCCATTTTAGTAAGACATAGTCGCGGAGGTAGTCCAAATAACATTTGTCATTTTCTTGTGAGACAATGCGATACCACCACGTCGCGCCACTAGCCATTTTCCCAATTGTCACTTTCCAGTGTAACTCCGTGATCATGGAGCATCGCACCAAAGAGAAAATTTGCAACCACTGAGGCACCACAATGGTGCCGCATCGCGCAATCATCCCAGTTCCAATTGTCCACTTTCTAGTGGCACGACACAATATTAGTGCATCGCGCTAGGTGCCCTGTTCAGAAAAATTTCATGAAAAATTAAAAGGATGCCCAGGGTTAAAACAGTCCTTTCCCATGATTTTATTATGCCCAAATTCGGGATTCAATACCTAAAAATGTCCTTAGCTACTCATTTTTAATTTATCCCCAAATTAAAATCATTCTCTCTCAAAGAGGCAAAAACCCTAGTTCAAGAAATCAAGAATAAGTCTAATGATTTTTCCAAGAACCTTCAAGAAATATTCTTCCAAGGTATGTTAATGTTCATCCATGGATCCTTACCTTACATGGATCCCAATAATCCTTTTTCAAATACAAGATTTATGATTTATGATTTTCATGTTTGAATTAGATTGAATTCATGTTCATGATGTTGTTTGAGTTTTAATCTATTATTTAGATTACAAGTTCCAAGAATTGATTCTAGTATGTGTTGAATTACATGATATTCATGATAATGCCTTCAATTTGCAAGTTGATTGTTATAACCATGTTGTCCCTAAGTGTTTATGATTTAATGAACCAAGTATGTTTCTTATGTGTTTGATAAATAGTCTATGAGAATGAAATAATATCATTATAGCATGCTAACATGTATACCCCATCCATGTTCACGTTAATGCATTACAAGTGTTTGATGAAATGTCTCTATGAATGAATTATGACCAAGTGAACATTGCTATGTTATTTAAGATGATTCTTTGTGATACGCCCAAATTATATCTCTCTTACGAGAGAGTATGCGGTCGTTGTCAAATATATATAACCTAACTATGTTGGGGTCGAATTCCACAGGGAATATGATGCTAATTAAGTTGTATGCAAATTAGTTGACTTTTAATCATTCATTTCCGTAAAACAAAAAGGGGGAATTAGATTTAAGTATGAAGTAATAGTTTCAATATAATAGTGAAGCAATGCGTATAACAATAGTTGAATATAGAGAATAACAAACTAGGGAAATGTACACCTTGTAGTTTTTAATATCTTCTAACTATAGGTGTTAAGAGTTCATACATGCATGCACTTATAGAGAAACGTATTCTAATTTTCAATCCAAGCATTTCTCAACCATCAAGGATTAATTCACTTTAGTTCTCTCGACTCAAAAGTGTTTACTAAATTCTACGATATCTCCAAGATGTTAATCCTGTTAAGGCATTAACGTATGAAATAGAGGTTGGAAATACTATTTTCTTTTCATTACTCTTTTTTCCAAACATTAACCTTTCTATCGAACAAGTTATGTTTCAATGGCACATTCTCTATGTTTGCAACCACGAGAATTCAAGAATAACGAAAAGAGTATGATATAAGTAAATCAATGCATAATGGATTCAAAACCCATAGAAATAGATAGTATGCTACAAGGTTTCCATAACCCTAACCAATAAGCTTAGCTACTCATGGACAACATGAAAATCACCATAACTATGTTCATCATACCACAAACTAGAAGATGACTTTGGTGTGTAAATAATGAACCAAGAGAAAAACGTTTTCTCTCTCTCCAGGCTAAGCCACCATAATGTTAAAAATTCAGCATCAAGTCTTTTTAATAATCGTCTCTCCTAATTGCCTTCTAAGTCCCTAAACTAATTATAAATGAGAAATTAGTCTTGGACATAGTTTCTAGGCACCACATTTGGTCCAAAAAGATACTTTTCTCTTGTGTGATTTGTCATCCACAATCTGTAGTTTCATCATGTCTTTATATACCTCATTAACACCTGAAATCATGGTAATCACATAGGTTATCTCAATTACATCAAAGTAGAGTAAAAACATAAGAAACTAGGCACTTTGTTCTCAATGTTATGGTGCTTAGGCATATAAATACACCCAAGATCACTTTGCTTTACTTTTCATGCTATCGAGTCCTGGGGGTATTTAATACCCAATAATTTAGTTGTTTACCTAAAGCCAGTTTCAATGATAGGATAGTATCAGTCATATCAGGATCAGTAGAACTCTCAGTCAGTTACAGAACTCAGTCAGTAACAGAACTTAGAAAAATTCAGTAAACTCGGTATCAGTCCAGTCCAGTTCAGTATGACCAGATCAATGTCTTTCAATTGGGAGTAGGATTCAACACCGAGCGAGCCTAGGGATGGGGTCTCACCTATTATCTAGGACTGGGTCCCTAGAAGCAATCCCTAAGTTCCATAACTACATAGCCAGCGTAGGTTAAGAGATGTCACCCGTTGGATAGGAATGACATACTCAGGGATCACCCGCTAGTTTAGGACTGATCTCAGGGGTCACCCGTTAGTCAAGACTGACTCCACAACAGCTATTAGTAACCATTTCACGATACTAACACCCTTCTAATTGGGGTTATAGATTGAACCCCAACTCAGTTATCTTATATTATTTGGGGTATGTCGGTTAAATGATTACCTCTCACAGTTTCAGTTTCAGTCTTCAGTTTAGAACTCAGTTTAGTTTTATAGAACTAGAACTGTCAGACACAGTCAATCAGTACCAGTAAATTAGTTTCAGTAACTTTAGATATTAGTTACTCAGTTATCAGAACTCAGTACTTAGCTTCAAAAAAGCTCAGTTATAGTATACATAGATGCACAGTCGGTATTTATAGTAGTTTTAGTCATCCATGTACTCTCATATCTAGTTAATCTATATCATTCAAGCAGTTATTATTCATGCATATGAACCCTTGAATTCAGCCTTACCTCATCTAGCATACTAGTATATTTCCATGTACTGACGTATACTTTCCTACACTATGATGTCTTATATCATAGATTCTAACACTTGGGTTTCTGACCATGCATAGTAGCTTCAGATTCAACCAGTAGCAGTAAATTTAGCAGTGAGTCCTCATCATTCGAGGATATTCTATCATTAAATATTTTTAGTAGATGTAGTAGTTCAATAGATAGAGTTTGTTAGGGGATTGACCCATCAACTCCACTTTTAGACAGATTCAGATAGAGGCTTTTCAGACTAGATTTTTAGATAGTATTTAGTTTTACAGATGTTATATTTTATTAGTACTTTAGATGTTTTGAACGTTATGGAATTTCAGCCTATTTTCCACATTATTTATAGTATTATTATGCAGTACTCACAGCGTAGATCATTCATGGATTATCTTGTGGTCCTTCAAGATCATAAACATCGTGTGATGACTAGGGAGTAGTCTCGGGTCATTATAGAAATATGATAGGAATCATCAGGGTGTGTGTAGGGATGTCAATGATGTGTGTTTTGGATGTAGCAAGCAAGGCCACAGAGTCAAACAATGTCCATAGGTTGGTCAGTAGTGTTAGCACAGTCATCCTCCAATTCTAGCCAGTGGCCCAACTCAGTGGGGCACTACTTTCAGTCCCACCAGTAAACAGTTCTAGAATAGGATGAATGCACTTCATTTCTATCATGATTAAGAAATATCTCTTGATGTGGTTATGGGTATGTTACAGGTCTTTCATCTTCATGTGTATGTTTTATTAGACCCCAGAGACTCACTTTCTTTTATAGAACCCTATATAGCTGTCAAATTTAATTTCATTCCAGAAACATTAGTAGAGCCTTTCTCAATGTCTACCCAGTGGGTAAGTCTATCATAACTAGATGGGTATACAAAAACTGCTCGATTACAGTATCTTAGAAAATCACTTCAGTAGATCATGTAGAACTAGAGATGACTGATTTTAATGCCATTTTTGGCATGGATAGGCTCCATTCATGCAATAATTCAATACTTAAGGCAAGAGAATGATATCTAAGGGTTTGTTACAATCTTATTTAAGTCAAACTCTAGTTCTGAGACCCCAAGTCTCGATTCAATTTCAGTGGTAAGGGAATTTCAAAATATGTTCCCTGAAGATCTCCCTAGACTCCCTTTCAAAAGAGAAATTCACTTCAAAATAGATCTCATTCCAGATACCCAGCCTATCTCTATTCTGCCCTGTAGAATGTCTTCAACTGAGTAAGAAGAGTTAAAAGAGCTCTTAGATAAGGGATTTATCAAGCCCATTATTTCTCCATGGGGTGATCCAATCCTTTGCATGCATAAGAAAGACGGTTCTCTCAGAATGTGCATCAATTACCGTCAGTTGAACAAAGTCACCATCATGAATGAGTACCCATTCCCCAGGATTAATGACTTATTTGACCAACTTAAGGGTGCCATTTATTTCTCTATGATAGACCTCAGATCAGGCTATTATCAGCACAGAGTTAGAGAATGTGACATTTTGAAGATAGCCTTTAGAACTCGGTATGGTTACTTCTAATTTCTAGTTAGGTATTTTGGAATAATGAATGCCCCAGCAGATTTCATGGACTTGACGAATAGAGTGTTCATGCAATACTTGGACATGTTTGTTGTAGTCTTTATCGATGATAATTTTATCTACTCCTATAGTGAAAATGATCATACAGACCATCTTAGAATTATATTATAACTCATCAGTTATTTACCAAATTCAGTAAGTGAAAGTTTTGAATAAGATCAGTTATCTTCCTTGTCCATATTATTTCTAGTGATGGCATTAGAGTTGACCCTTAAAAGACTAAAGTTATGAGAAACTATCCTAGACTCATCTTTCCATCAGATATCAGGAGTTTTTTAGGTTTGGCTGGCTATTACCGATGATATTTTAAAGGATTTTCATCTATTGCATCCCCCATTTTTTGATTGACTCAGAAGAAAGTCAAATTTTAGTGGTCGAATTTTTGTGAAAAGAGTTTTTAAGAGTTGAAGGCTCGACTCGACTCACCTCAGCCCAAGTCTTGACTTTGCCAAATGGTTTAGATGGTTTTGTTGTTTATTGTTATGCTTCTAGAGTTGGTCTTGGTTGTGTGTTGATCTAGAGAGGTAAGTTCATAGCCTATGCCTATAGACAGCTTAAGCCCCATGAAAAGAATTACCCTACCCATGATCTTGAGTTGGCACCTATTGTTTTTGCCTTAAAATTTTGAGGCATTGTCTTTAGGGAGCTTATGTTGATGTGTTCATGGATCACAATAGTTTGCAGTATGTGTTTCGCAGAAAGATTTAAATTTTCATCAAAGAAGGTGGTTAGAATTGTCGAAAGATTATGTTATGAGTGTGTTGTGTCATTTAGGCAAGGCCAATGTAGTGGCAGACGCCTTTAGTAGATAGTCTATAGGTAGTGTTGCTCATGTTGAGAATGATAAGAAGAGGTTAGTTCTAGAGGTTTATCAGCTTTCTAGATTATGTGTTCGATTGGTTGATTCAGCTGAAGGTAGTGTTTGTGTTCGGAATAGTTTAGAATCTTCGTTGGTTGTCGAAGTGAAGGAGAAATAAGATAGGGATCCCAATTTAGTTAAGTTGAAGGAATCAGTTATAGATTAAAAAGTAGAGGTTTTCTCCTAAGGGGAAGATGATATGTTGCGATGTCAAGGTAGGTTGTGTGTGCCATGTGTTGATGGTTTGAGATAATAGATTTTAGCATAATCGCACGGTGCACATTATTCTATGCATCCAGGAGCCACTGAGATATACCGTGATTTATGGGAAATCTATTGGTGGAGTGGTATGAAGAGGGATATTGCAGAGTTTGTTGCTTAGTGTTCTAATTGTCAACAGGTTAAGGTTAAGCACCAAAGGCCTAGTGGCACATTGTAGGAGTTCAGTATTCTTATTTAGAAGTGGGAAGAGGTGAACATTGATTTTGTTTTGGGTTTGCCTTATACGCATCATTAGGATGATTTGATATAGGTCATTATAGACAGAATGATCAAATCAGCTCATTTCTTGTTAGTTCATACTTCTTATTCGAGGACTTGTACAAGATCTATATTAGAGAGTTAGTTAGGTTACATGGAGTACATTATCTATCATTTCAAATAAAGGTACTCAGTTTACCTCTCACTTTTGGAGAGCTTTTCAGAAGCGTCTTGGTACCCAAGTTCATCTAAGTACAACTTTTAATCCTCAAATAAATGGTCAGGCCGAGAGGACCATTCAGATCCTAGAGAATATGTTGAGGGTCTATGTTCTTGATTTTAAGGGTAGTTAGGATGATCACTTATCTTTGATCGAGTTTGCCTACAATAACAGTTATTACTACAGTATTTAGATTGCTCCGTTTGAGGTTCTTTATGGGAAGAGATTTACATCTCATATTGGTTGGTTTACGGGAGGTGAGGCCACTTTATAGGACCATATTCGGCGTTTGATGCAATGGAGAAGGTTCAGTTGATTAGGGAGAGGCTTAAGATAGCTCAAAGCCTTCAGAAATCCTATGCAGATGTGAGGAGAAAAGAACTTGAGTTTGAGGTTTCGTATTTGGTATATTTGAAAATATCGCCCATGAATAGGGTAAAAAGATTTGACAAGAAGGGGAAGATCAGTCCCTAATTTGTTGTCCCTTTTAAAATTTTGAGTCATTTTGGGAAGGTAGCATAAGAGCTTGATTTTCCTACATATTTGCCATCCATGCACCCAGTGTTTCACGTTTTCTTGTTAAATAAGTGTATTAGTGACCCAGCCATTGTATTTTTGCTAAAAAGCACAAATGTTCAGTATAGCCTTTCTTACGAAGAAATCCCAGTCGAGATCCTCGATTGTCAGATTCATAGACTAACGAACAAAAAATTTCCCTTGGTCAAAGTTATTTGGTGGAATCAGTATTTTGAGAGAGACATTTGGGAAGTAGAAGAAGATATGTATACTAAGTACCCTCATCTTTTCTCCACAAACTCAAACTCAGCTTAAGTTAACAGTTCTTCTTAGATTGACTCTTTTATATTCTCAGTCCCAGCTATATAATCATTCTCATGTCTTTGCATGTATTCACGAATTCAGTTCAGTCATGTATCTTATTTCAGTCTCAGACATGTAACCATGTTTTCAGTTATGCATGTTTAGTATGTGATTTCAATTTCCCCAGTATTCTCAGCTTAATAAGTCTTATTCGAGGACAAACGTTCCAAAGGGGGAGATATTGTAAAACCCTATATTATACTTACCTTAGTTCAGCTTCTACTTGCATGCATAAGAGGCTTAAAGCCCGAAAAAATTACCAAGTGTTGGGGACTTAGTCTTATTTTTAGCCTCTAAAATTTGAGGATTTTTAAACTGGTCTTCTCGACCCCAAGATGTTGGTTTTTGAATTAATTCATGTTCAAAGCTGCAAGGATCATGTCTCGGGGAAGTTTTGGATTTTTCAGATGAGGATTGGGTCATGTTTGGATTTTGATTCCAGTAGTTCACCGCGATAGCATCGCGTCGCGCTGCTTATAACGATGAGACACTCACTGCATGAGGTACCTTTTTAATCTATATTCCAGTTACAAATTTGATCTCCTGAGGGGTAGATATAACTTTTCCCTTCGACTCAATTCGTAAAAACATGAATTAAAGCTTCAGTTAGGGCATTCTTAGCCCATATTCTCCAATTTTCTCTCAAAAACAAACCCTAATCATCTTCAAGAACATCAACTTCAATTACCTCCTTTTCAAGAAAACCAAAAATTTAAGTTTTCCAATCCAAGAACTTTCAAGAAAGCTTAAAAATTGGGATTCTTCTTTCAAGGTATGTGTGATGTTCATCCATGCGCCCTTTTCACCTATGGAGTCCAAGAATCCCTTTTTATATTTTAAATAATGATTTTTTACATATTTATGATAAATTATCTCCATAAACCTCTTATGAATTTCAATTTACTTATTGTGTTTACAAGTGTTTTGATGGAATGAGCCTTTACATGTTTAAATGATGAAATTTTCATGTTAAATCCCTAACTCATGGTTTTAGTATAGTAATTATGTTATTATCATATGATTTACCCATTCCCATATTTAAATTCATGACTTTCATGTGTTTGATGAAATGCCTAAGTGTTGGATTTTGAACAATGATTCCCTACTTTGGTTTCAAAGATTTTATGTGTCCATATTGTTTTTTCCATTTAGTGCTGGAGGGTTATGAACACCTGATACTTAACTGTTTACATAATTTCAGTATTTTCAAAATAATTTCAGATATACCATAAGCATTACCATTGAGTCAGTTATTATGATCAGTTATTTGTTCAGTTAGGCTTAGTTCAGTTCAGTAATCAGTATCAGTTCAGTTGGGAGTAGAATTCATGTAACACCCCGCAAAATTCCCTCATAGTTTGAGCCTTAGAGTATGTTGAGTAAAGTGTTATTTCGGCCTTAAATGTTTGAGAGTTTTCTTCCCAAGTGTGAGATATTTTGAACCGTGTGTAATTTCCCTAATTTTGTATTTCTATCACATGGGAAATTTGATAAGCTTTCCAAGGATATAAGATTTGCCCAAATCCAATACTCGGGTAAGAAGTTATGGCTAATTTAAGTCTTAGTCGTAAATCAACATCATTTAAGTGATTGGCGCATCACGGAGAGGGTTTATTTGGCAATTGTCGATTTTCAGTGGGACTTCGCAATAGTGGCACGTTGTAGAGGAGCCCAATTTCCCAATAGTCAACTTCCAGTGGAACCCTGCGATAGTGCCGCATCACGGAGGAGTCCCAGGTCCCAACCAGTGGGACAACGCGATGGCTCCGCATCGCGGGGACTCCTAATTTACTAATTGTCAAATTCCAGTTTGCCACCGCGATAAGTGGAGCATCACGGTGGCCTATGAAATCGGGTTCCCAGTTTAATTTTGCCTGCTTTGTATAGATGTTAAAAAGGGCACTTTGGACTTTTTCCAAGCCTATAAAATCGTGTAAACACCAAATCTAGGCTATTTACAAGCATTCTATGAAGTTTTCCTCAAGTTTTCTATCAACAAAAACCCTAAGTATCAAAAACCTCTTCCAAGAATCTCAAGAATCCACTATGGATTTTGAAAATTGAGCCAAGATTCAAGGTTCCAGTAATGCCCCAATTTTTTAAACCGGAACGCTACACAGTGCTCATAACCCCGGAGGACCACAAGCCAACCCATGACTTATATATGTACCTGTAACTTCATAATATACATATATAAATGAGGAAAACTGAACTAAAAGGCCATAAGGTTCAATCTTGAACAATAAAACGTCTGAATAAGGTGGTATCATAGTACCAAAACAAACTGAAAATACAAAAGTCTAAATCTGAAAACTCTGTAATCATCTGAAAGCCTCTAAACTGTCTGAATAAGGAGTTGAAGGAACATGTCTCCAACTAACTTCTTAAACTGAATATAAACTGAAATACTGGAATAATAATTGTAATGATCATGTCCTGGAAAGATGAGGACTCGCTGCTAGCTGAACTGCTACTACTGGTCTGGCATCTGTACCTCAGAACCTATGGAGTAACATAAAATAAAGCTTCATAGCACAAATGCGTCAGTACAACTAAAGTACTGAGTATACGTGGGGGTAGGCTAAATGCATGGGGTTTATATGCATGAACATGCTGACTAATATGAATGTGAGAATACATACATAACTACTACTGAACTCGTGGAGATACTGACTACTGAGGTTGAACTCTGACAACATAAGTTTCATGATACTGAGTACTGAATAACTGATAACACAGATAACTGTATCTAACAGTCCTAATTCTGGGGGAACTATCTGAGTTCCAAACTATACCAGAATATCTAAGACAGAGATCAGTCCTAGCTAACGGGTGATCTTTGAAACTGATAATGAGAATGCTTAACTAAATCTGAGATTGAGATCAAGCCTATTTACTGGGTGATCTCTTTATCTAATAATAAGAATCTGAATATGATACCAACCCTATCTGATGGGATGGTCCCTGAATCAATGGAACTATTAGAGTTCCTCACTGTATCTGAGTATCTGAATCTGAGATCAGCCCTAGCTAATGGGTGATCTCTGAATACACTGATAAATAAGAATGACTTAGCTTATCTGAGATCAGTCCTACCTAATGGGTGATCTCTAAATCTGATAATACTAATAAGAATTCACCGTGTCTAACGGTCCTGAGTTTGTACTACTGAGCTGAGTTGACTAATTTGACAGTTCTGATTTCTATAACTGAAATTGTGGGATGTATTCATCTAACCGACATGCCCCATCCTAAGCTAACTGGGTTCCAATCTCTGCCCTGACTGGAAGGGTGTCTGTACTGTGCCACCAAAAAAGACAAATGTTGTGGAGTTAGTCCTAATCTAGAGGGTGACTCCTGGGATCAGTCCTATACATATAAATGTGCTAACGGGTGATCTCTGAGTATGTCAGTCCTATCTAACGGGTGACATCTCGTACCTACACTGGCTACGTAGTTCTGGAACTTAGGGATTTCTTCTACGGATCTCAATCCTCACTAGCGGGTGAGTCCCCATCCCTAGGCTCGCTCGGTGCTGAATCTTACTCACATCTGAAAGACACTGAACTGATTAACTAAACTTACTGAGTTCCTTGACTGATGAAATACTACTGAGTTCATGAGATTTCTGATAGTACTGGCTTTCTAAGATTACTGAGATTAACTGAGCATAACTGAGATTACTAAGATTATCTAAGCATAACTGAGATTACTGAGATTAACTGAGCATAACTGAGATTACTGAACTACTGAGACTGTTGAGATTTCTGAGTCACATGAGTAACTTAATTCTATAGATCATGGCTTGACTAAGAGTATTGTGAAAACATGTCATGGCTCTAGGCACACAGCTATATTTTCTGGGTACAAGTACCCCCAGGACTCGATGGAAGGAAACTGACACAACTTGACTTTCTTGAGTACATGACCATCAATAACAATCCATAATACATGAGTGACGGATTTCATGAAGTAAATGGTCATCATAATATTTAACATGAATAGGAATGCTTATAATCAAGTCATAAATATCATATTCTAATATCTTGGGCATTCCGACAACATATACTATTCATAACAATGGCATGGAAACTATTTAACCATAAGGGAATGGCAAACATATTACATTTAGTTCATATTGTAATAATTTGGGGATAACTCATGTGATACTTCAAAATCATAATCTTGTTCATAGCATGGAAGACATATAGACACACTATAAATCCATTCCCCAATCATCATGTACATTCCATTAACACATATATTGCACAACAATGACAAGTAAGCTCTTTAAACATAATAGACTAGCATGAATTTATCATATAGTTCACCCCTAAGTTATAATAAATGATTTTTATCATTCTAGGAATTTTATCAAACACCTTACATGCATAATACTGAGCATAGGTGTACTTAACAAATTTAGAAATCTTGAACCACCCAAATTCATGGATTTCGAACTAACATGCCCATACACTTCTTGGAAACATATTTAGATACCTTATTGAAATACAATTAAAAACCATCAACATGAACATAATCACTCAACAACATAAAGATCATAATTTATTATTTAAAACATGGTTCTTGAGCTCCACGGATGAAAGGGATCCATGGATGAACACTACGCATACCTTAGAAGGAAGATTCTTGATGATTGACGGAGGAATTTCCTTGAACTTGAATATTCTATGAAAACCCTAGCTTGTGTTCTTGAGAGAATTTTTGGACAAAGAATATGTTTTGGTGAAATAAGGGCTTAATTCCGTGTTTGGGCATTATATAGGGGTGGAAAAAGGACTATTTTTGCCTAAAAAATGGACTTTTAAGTCACCTGGACACCCACATGTGCGGCGCAAACTTTATCACACATATTAGGGTATGCGTCGCACATCTTTTCACACATATTAGGGTGTGCGTCGCACACCTTATCGGACACCTTATGTCAAGCGACATACTCCATTTTGCAAAGTCATAACTTCTTACTCGGGTGTCGGATTTTGACGAAATTGGAATCATTGGAAAGATAATTTGAAGATATTTCATTTTATATATAGCATGACCTCTTATTCAATATATACTAGGAGTTATGTTCGAATTAATTTGACTCAAGTTTTGACGCTCACTAAAACTTGAACGATAGGAAAGCTTTCAACTTATACTTGAGTTAGGGAACGTCTATGATCTAAATTCATGCTCAAATAGTTTTCCACACTACATAATTGATTAACACACTAAATTTACATAGGATTTAAGGATTTAGAAACATCTACGCATGGGAATGACGGACTTTCATTCTAGTCCAAAATATGGGATAGTACAATATCTCCCCCTTGTGAACATTCATCCTCGAATGAGACTGACTAATAGGGGAGAAATACAACTGATGTGAGTACTGAACATGAACAACTGAATATGATTCATGGCTTAGATGACTGAAAACTGAGCATATCTACTGTACATGCATATCTGATGCATGGGTAGCTGATTTATGAATGTAGGATTGAGTGTTCAGATAAACTAAGTTTCTCAAACTGAGAATGCATATCTGATGCTGAACTGATAAGTTGAATCCATACATATCTGATACATGATTATATGACTGACATGATACGTGAATGCATGATTGAAAGTACTGATAAGTTGACCATGCATATCTGATGCATTAATATATGATTGAACTGACTCACGAACATGCGGCTGAACATGCAATGGTAAAGGCACTAAGATTAAACTGAAACATGAGAACATGACTGATTCTGCTACGTGACATATGGACTGAACATCATGAACTGAACTGAACCTCTGAATACTTGACTTACAGCTGAGGTCTAACTTGAAGGTCAACTTATGAGTACTCTCTATTCTAGACCGAATTCATTATGCAAGGAGAAATTGAAGGATCTAAGGAATGTGAACGTTAAGAGAAAGTGGGGTATCTCCCCCTTGGGATGCTATGTCCCTCTAAGAATGCTTACCTTACGGAGATATTGGGTGATGCACAGGGCATCTACGAACTAGATTATAACTAAACTTCAGGGGTCTGAAACTAATGCATGACATGAACTGAACATGCAACTACTAGGAGGTTCTACCTTGAAATAGTTACATTCTCTAAGATTTTGGATAGCATGAATAGATGCAAGGATGAGAAAACAATCTATACAAATTTGACTGCTCACTGGCACAACATGAATACTGAAAAAAAAACTGTTTTTAAAACATCTTATAGCCTCTTGTACATAAATGTGGCGTACAACAAACCCATGCACAAGACTCTACTAGATGCGGCTTTCACACTTCCTAGGACTCTATTGAACCTAAAGCTCTGATACTAAGTTTGTAATGCCCCAATTTTTTGAGTCAGAATGCTATACAGTGCTCATGACCCCGGAGGACCACAAGCTAACCTATGACTGATATCTGTTCCTGTAACTACATAATATACATATAAAAATGCGGAAACATGAACTAAAAGGCCATAAGGTTCAATCTTGATCAATAAAACATCTAAATAAGGTAGTATCACAGTACCAAAACAAACTAAAAATACAAAAGTCTAAATCTGAAAACTCTGTAATCATCTAAAAGCCTTTAAACAGTCTGAATAAGGAGTTGAAGGAACATGTCTCCAACTAACTCCTTAAACTAAAAATAAACTGAAATACTAGAATAATAATTGTAATGATCATGTCCTCGAAAGATGAGGACTCGTTGCTAATTGAACTCCTACTGTTGGTTTGGAATTGTGCCACAGAACCTATCGTGTAACATAAAAGAAAGCATCATAGCAAAAATACGTCAATACAACTAAAGTACTGAGTATACGTGGATGTAGGCTAAATGCATGGGGTTTATATGCATGAACATGCTGACTAATATGAACGTGAGAATACATACATATGTAAATACTACTGAACTCGTGGAGATACTGACTACTAAGGTTGAACTCTGATAGCACGAGTTTCATGATACTGAGATACTAAATAACTGATAACATGGATGACTGTATCTAACAGTCCTAATTCTGGGGGAACTATCTGAGTTCCAAACTATACCTGAATATCTATGTCTAAGATCAGTCCTAGCTAACGGGTGATCTTTGAAACTGAAAATGAGAATGCTCAACTGAATCTGAGATTGAGATCAAGCCTATCTTCCGGGTGATCTCTATATCTAATAATAACAATCTGAATATGATACCAACTCTATCTGATGGGATGGTCCCTGAATCAGTGGAACTATCAGTGTTTCTCACTATATCTGAGTATCTGAATCTGAGATCAGTCCTAGATAATGGGTGATCTCTGAATACACTAATAAATAAGAATGACTTATCTTAGTCTGAGATCAGTCCTACCTAATGGGTGATCTCTAAATCTGATAATACTAATAAGAATTCACCGTGTCTAACGGTCCTAAGTCTATACTACGGAGCTGAGTTGACTGTATCTGACAGTCCTGATTTTTATAACTGAAACTGTGGGATGTATTCATCTAACCTACATGCCCCATGCTAAGTTGACTGGGGTCCAATCTCTGCCCTGACTGGAAGAATGTCAGTACCGTTCCACCAGTAAAGACAACTGCTGTGGAGTCAGTCCTAATCTAGCGGGTAACTCTTGGGATCAGTCGTATACATATAAATGTTCTAACGGGTGATCCCTGAGTATATCAGTCCTATCTAACGGGTGCCATCTCATACCTATGCTGGCTACGTAGTTCTAGAACTTAGGGATTTCTTCTAAGGATCTCAGTCCTCACTAACGAGTGAGTCCCCATCCGTAGGCTCTCTCGGTGCTAAAGCCTACTCCCATCTGAAAATCAGTGAACTGAATTGATTAACAGAACTTACTGAGTTCCATGACTGATGGAATACTACTGATTTCATGATATTTCTAAGAGTACTGACTTTTTGAGATTACTGAGATTAACTGACCATAACTGAGATTACTAAGATTATCTAATCATAACTGAGATTACTGTGATTAACTAAGCATAACTGAGATTACTAAACTACTGAGACTGTTGAGATTTCTGAGTCACATGAGTACCTTAATTCTATAGATCATGGCTTAACTAAGAGTATCGTGACAACATGTCATGGTTCTAGGCACACAGCTATATTCTTCGAGTACAAGTACCCTCAGGACTCGATGGAAGAAAACTGACTCAACTTGACTTTCTTGAGTACATGACCATCAATAACAATCCATAATACATGAGTGAGGGATTTCATGAAGTAAATGGTCATCATAATATCCAACATGAATAAGAATTCTTATAATCAAGTCATAAATATCATATTCTAATATCATAGGCATTCCGAAAATATATACTATTCATAACATAATAGACTAGCATGAATTTATTATATAGTTCACCTCTAAGTTATAATACATGATTTTTATCATTCTAGGCATGTTATAAAACTCCCTACATAAATAATATTGAGCATAGGCGTACTTAACAAATTTAGAAATCTTGAACCACCCAAATTCATGGGTTTCCAACTAACATGCCCATACACTTCTTGGAAACACATTTAGATACCTTCTTGAAACACAATTAACAACCATAAACATGAACATAATCACACAACAACATAAATATCATAATTTATTATTTAAAACATGGTTCTTGAGCTCCACGGATGAAAGGGATCCATGGGTGAACACTATGCATACCTTAGAAGGAAGATTCTTGATGATTGATGGAGGAATTTCCTTGAAATTGAATCTTCTATGAACACCCTAGATTTTGTTCTTGAAAGTATTTTGAGATAAAGAATATATTTTGGTAAAATAAGGGCTTAATTCCGTGTTCAGGCATTATATAGGGGTGGAAAAAAGACTATTTTTTCTCCAAAAATGGACTTTTAACTCACCTGGACACCCACATGTGCATCGTACACTTTATCACACATATTAGGGTATGCTTCACACATCTTTTCTGACATATTAGGGTGTGCTTCGCACACCTTATCGCACACCTTATGTCAGGCGACGTACTTTACTTTGGAAAGTCATAACTTCTTGCTCGGGTATCAGGTTTGGACAAACTTAGTATCATTGGAAAGATAATTCAAAGATATTTCATTTGATATATAGTAATCCCTATAATTAAATATATACTAGTAATTATGATCGAATTAATTTGACCCAAGCTTTGACGCTCGCTAAAACTTGAACGATAGGAAAGCTTTCAACTTGTACTTGAGTTAGGGAACGTATATGATATAAATTCATGATCAAATATATTTCCACACTACATAATTGATTAACATACTAAATTTACATAGGATTTGAGGCTTTTGAAATGTCTACGCATAGGAATGACGGACTTTCATTCTAGTCCAAAATATGGGATATTACAATTCGCAAGTCAAGGGCCTCAAGAACCCTCATTCAAGAGTACGAATAGAGTTCCAAAAGAGAGAGTTCATCCAAATATTCTAATTCAATGTATGTGGGGTTTTGAACAAGGGTAACCCTTTCACCATTGTGCCTAAAAAGCTTGTTTACATCATGATTTTGCTGAAATTTATGGGGGTTTTACATGAATTTGAATTGGGGGTTTTCACCCATTATTATTGAATGCATTACTTTGATATTTCCCATAAATTGAGAGTTAAATGGCATGATTTCTACTTGTTTTCTTGAGTGCATACAGCTGGGTATAAACCCCATAATTTTACTCCTTGAGGAGATAATATTTGCAATGTTGAGATATTGAAGCATATGACTATATTGAGATTTTGAGATAAATTATTGAAATTCTCAAATTTCCACATGATTTATGAATCTATATGATATATATTATGCTTTTTATGAGCTTTAACTTGAGATTGAATTATAGGTTAGTAAGCCCTATTTGAGACTTGTGAAATTATGACCTCTTGTGTTATAAGCACCCATCATTTGAGTATTTTGAGATGATTGAGAAATGAATTGACCTAATGGTCCAAAAGCTTTGAAATACACTTCATCATATGAGATTATCGATTTAATTATTGGGTTCATGGTGAACCATGAGATTATTCAAAAATTGGATTTTTATGAGATGAGCGCAGATAATCTAAAGAGAGTAGTATATAGCACCAAGCGGGTAAGTTACTATGGTTTCTTACCCAAACACTATGTGCCACCGTAGATTGGGCCTGAGGTCGAGTTTATGATGATTATGATTGGTCTCGAAGTCGAGTTTCATTTAGTGATCACTAGACCTAGGTTATACTCCCTGGCAAGAGTATGATGCTCCTCCCCGACGTGGGGTCTCCTCCTTTAGACAATAAAACATTGGACTCCATGTAGCTCGCATGGTTTATGTCGGTTACAAGAACTTCCCTTGCCATTTAAACTTGAGATCTGCTACTTCTTCATAAATTAAAGTATTTTCCCTCCTATGAGCTATTTTCCTAATAGTGAGGTTGCAAAGTTGTTTTCTAGCTAAAGTATTCCATTGATATGAATTGTCTCTTTAAAAGGAAGTATTTTCTCTTGATTTTGTATTTTCCCATGAAGCCTTGAGATGATTTATTTTCACTAAACTAAAGTATATTCCATTTTTGATTGAATGATTTCCCTAAAGCCTAAAATGAGATATTTTCCTTAAGTGAATGAAATTCCTTAAAGAATGTTTCAAAGTTATATGATTCTGAATTCCAAGTATTTGAGTTCAAAAAGAGTTATGAGATCTTGAGCATTGATGATTTTTTACTCTCTATGAGACATATGAATTATTTGAAAGTATCATATAAAGTTTCTTTATCCCTTGAGTATTGAGAATAAGAGGAGATATGTGATTTCAAGTTAAAGTATGATGACTCACGAGATTTGTGCTACACGCTTCATCCTACATGATTTATGAGCTTTACATTTTATACTTGTTCAAGCCATGTGATTCATCCCATATTGCATGCATGACTTGATTGAAGTAGATTGACACTATTTTTATACATATGCATTCACCCCATATACTCAGTACATCCTCAAAGTACTGATTCACTTATACTTCTATGTGCTACACTGTCTCATAATGTAGGTACAAGATTGTAGCACATATACCATATCCAATCAGTTCGCAACTTCCAGTCATCAGATGATGAGTCCTTTTGATTCAGGGCCACGAGTCAGTGATATAATAAAAAAGTATTGTATTTTTCCCTATTCAGTCGTATTGAGTTGGGGTGGTTGGGAGTCATGACCCAGCTACCCATGGTCAATACTAGTAGAGGCTTCATAGATAGTCAGTAGAATTTGATGTATTGAATTTCAGTTTGATGTAAAAGTAGAATTGTAACCTTGTGACTTCAGTTTTGTATTGAGCAAATTCATAATAGAGTTATTTTCGCCTTATTCTTTCAGATTTATGCACTTTGTTCAGTTGCTTATGAGTTATGCCAATAGAAGGGTTAGCTTGGGGTCACTTGTGAACCTAGGCACCATGTGGCATCTCGAGGGGTGATTTTGGGTCATTACAATTCAGCACGAAATAAACTCAAGGATGGGGGCATTCCTACCAGTTTAGGAGTTGACCATTAATAGCAATCCCTAAGTCACAGAACTACGTAGCCAGCATAGGTTTAAGATATCTTCCTTCTAGATTAGGGTTGACATATATCTCATGAGTTTTATGCCAATATAAGGTTACTCTTTAGCCCTTCAGGACACCATTTTAGTGGATCCATACAACTAGTGTTAGTATCCATGGCACGGTACTGACACTTTTCCAACTAGGGTCACAAGTTGGGCTCCAATTAGCTCAGATTGGGGCGTGCCAGTTAGATGATACCTCCCACAATCTCAGTTTAGTATTTAGTGCAGAATTCAGTTCAGGTTTGTTTGACCAAAGTATACAGATTACCAGCTATTCAGTTATCCAATTTTAGTATTTCAGCTTACAGATTATCCTAGAAATAATATATGTTTGGTCATGCATTCTCAGATTTTACAGCTCTTACGTGTTTTGCTCAGCGATTTCATGCATGCATACTTAGTTATTTCATGCTATTTAGTCAGTCATTATTTCATGCACAGTTAACCTATGCATTTCAACCTAACCTTATCTCATATACTAGTACATTCAAAGTACTAACAGCATACTTTTCTTTATGCTATGGTGCCTTATATCATAGGTTCAGACGTACAGTTTCCTAACCACGCTTAGACAGTTCAGCTTATTAGCAACAGTAGTCGTGGTGAGTCCTCATCTATCGAGGACATGATTGTTTCATTTCATTTTATCTCAGTAGTTTAGTATTTCCATTTAGTTAGAGTTAGTTGGGGGTTTGTTCCATCGACTCCATAGTCAGTCAGTTAGAGGATTTTCAGACATTCAGACAGTCGGTTAGTTTATCAGACTTATCAGTTAGATTTTAGTATTTTTCACAGATATTTTAATCTTGCAAACTTTTTTGTCTTTTCAGTATTTAAAACCTTATGGCATTAATAGTTGTTTCCGCATATGTCTTTATTTATCAGTTTACTCAGTGCTCACAGCAGGTACCAGCTCATGGGTTAGCTTATTGTCACTTGTGACTGTAAGCACCATTTTTTTGACTAGAGGGTAGCCTCATGTCGTGACAAGAACATAATATAATTTCTATGACTAGATTGTCTGCATCCAACAGATGACCCAACTATTGCAACAGATAGATCATCTGTTGGAAGAACTCAAACCCCTTGCTACTGAATTGTGTTCTTCCAACAGATGGATCATCTGTCACAATAAATCTATTGGAAAAACACATTACAGTTATCTATATTGGATTATGTTTTCCAATATATGGATCTATTACAACATATAGTCCATCTACTAGAAGAACTCCAAACCCTTGCTGTTACTAGATCTTGAATTGTGCCAATTCAATTAGATTTCTTGTGTTTGTTTAAGTCATAGACTCAACCAAACCAAACGTACCTTCTTGTAATAATTGATTCTTTCCACTCCCAAATGCTTAAACTACCTACACCGCTCAACATCTTAAGAAAAAGAAATAGACAGAATGAAAATTAAATAAGAAATAAAGTCAAAGTCGACCAAACATAATTTTTTCATTCATTACATATAAAATACATATAAAACAAAATATACATTAGGTAGATCCGATATAAATAAAACAAAATACATACGATAAAATAAAAAACATAACCTAATTATTACTATTATTATTATTATTGTCAACCGAAAACCCATTGGGTGGCAGCAAGGCCCTCAGCCTTTGAATCTCATGAAGCACCCTTGCTCTCGTGGAAGCCAAATCTTATTGGAGTTCATAAACCATCCTTTCAAGTTTTCGCATGGTGTCGAGCAGAATTGCCATGTTCCAAACCAGATCAACCATATCTATAACATGCATGCAATAAGATAAAATGTAAAAAACTAAAGAAAAGAAAAAGGTATTAATGTAAAACATTGTATACTACTAACTGGTAGTTTAAGAAAAAAAACATACCTTACATGTTAACAATTTTCATGTTTGAAAAATAAAATAAAATAAAACATGCCTCAACCGATGAAAAGAAAACTTTCTGAAGAGAAGTGGTTGAAGATGTAATGGTGTTTTTATGAAAGATAAGATACAAATAAAGTGGAGAAGACTGAAGGAGTAAGGACCTATTTATAGAAGATTGAATTTGAATGTGTTAGGCAAAAATTCACAACTGTTCACCTTTTATTTTAATAATTATATTCCTTAATTATATTAGACTGGTGATTTTTCAATTATTTAAATTTAAAAAATAGATTTAAATACTAAAAGGGTGAAAATTCATGACTTTTCACCTTTTTAATATTAACATTAGTTATTAAAATTAAATAACCATCTTTCTACGGTTTAAAATTGTGTTTATCATCTTTTTTCCTTATTATTTATTTACAAACCATTTTTCTCTATTAAATAATCAAAAAGTCATGACTTTTCACATTTTTAATAACCGCCTTTTTTATTAATAACCATTTTTATTGAGTTCTTCCAACAGATGGTCCATCTGTTGGAAGAACACAAAACTTGGATTTAGTTCTTCCAATAGATGGCCCATCTGTTGAAACAGATAGCCCATTTATTGCAATAGATAACCTATTTGTTGCAAGAGATTGGTCATCTGTTAGGAGTACTAAAAATCTTTGCTATTGGATTGAGTTATTATAAAAGATTTCCCATTTGTTGTAACAGATGGGCCATCTGTTAGAAGAACTCAATCCAGTAGTAGCCAGGGTTTCTCCATCAGGTTTTTAGTTTTGAGATTGTTATTACCCTTACCATAAGAAAAATAAGAAATGTTTTGAAGATGGTTACCCTTTGAGCCTCCATAGTTTTGTACACTATTTCATGATAGGAATAAAAGATAAAATGCTATTTCATTTTTGTCATTGATGGGGTAGTTAGAATAAGGTACGTGCAGATGGATGGATCTATTCTTATATGTGGGAGGTATGTATTATTGATCAGGTTATTGTGACAACTCACATATAGTACAATGATTTTATGAATGTTGTTTTTTACCGATTAGGAATTGATCCTTCAAACAAGATCCTGCATTTTACAGTTAAGTTCTATAGGTACAAACTGATAAGGCTGAGGGACTAAGAAGGTGGTGTCGATATCCTATTATAAGTTAATGATGGTTTTACTCAAGTTTATGTGTCATGTTTGGAGAAAGGATCAATATTTGATGGTTGTGTAAAGATTCAATAGAAATTAGACTAATTTTAATGGTGTAATAGAGTTTGAGAAGGCCTTCGAAGCATCTCACTACAGCAAATAAGAATGAAAATCCAATAGAAATTGCCTTGGTTCAAATTTATATGGATGGGTTTTGTGGGGAGATGATTATACAGCAGAACATATTGTAGGAGAAGAACTACCAGAGAAGGGGTGATGTTGAATACTATACCACCTCAAATATTATTAGAAATGAAAAATAGAGATTGAAAGGAACTTGTAGTGAATGTGGCCAATGAAATTGACATAAAAAATGAAAATCTAAATGAGCTGAAAATATGAAAGTGTATTCAAAAATGAAAATTCGGCAATCGTTGTTGAAAACAAAAATGGTAAATTTGATAGGAGTTGTACACTTTTCTAGGTAATTGCGACAAGTTAGCGTGGTATGAATTATCACTTCTAAAGAAAGAAACATAAGTCCAAGGAAGCTGCTTTGCGAGCACCGAGAGGGGAAGATATACAATCAAGAATAAAACTTGCGATGAAACTAGTGAAGTTAAAATAAGGGATCAAACTAAGGTAGCAATTTCTGAAGTTAAACTTCAATTCTATGCCTTCTATTTGTGGTTCTGCTCAAGTCAATATCAATGGGTACAAAAAGGCATGGGATTTATACTCAACTTTATACTTTTTAGTTTCCATTACTATTGTCTTGAGCAGAACCACAAACATAAAGCATAGGATGACAGTTTAACTTCAGAAATTGTCACCTTAGCTTGATACCTTATTTTAACTTTAGTAGTTCCATCGCAAGTTTCATACCTGATTGTTCATCCTCCTATCCCTCGATTCTTGGAAAGAAGCTTCCTTGAACTTTAGAATCTATTAACTTGGAGGATCATTCAGACCAAGCTCACAAGTCACAGTTCCTAGCAAAGTGCACAATTTTTGTCCACTTTACCATTTTTCTTTAGAACAACGAGTGATGGATTTTTGTTTTAAATACACTTTTATTTTTGTATCTCATTCAGATTTTTCATTTTTTTCATGTCAATTTCATCGGCCAGATTCGCTACAAGTTCCTTGCTACCCTATTTTTTTTTCTGTAATAAGGTCTGAGTTGAGATAGTGTTCAATAGCTCCCCCTTCACTCGCAGATATTCTCCCAATACCTTCTGTTGTGTAATTATCTCCTAGATTAACCAATCCATATAAATTTGGACTAGGGTAATTTATATAGGATTTCCATTTTTATTTTTTGCAGCAAGAGGCTTTGGAGACCTTTCGAAACTCCATTGAACCCATAAAATTAGTCCAATCACTATTGAATCTCTACACTGCCACCAAATCTTGATCACTTAACAAACTTAACACATAAATATTAGAAAAACCATCATTAAACTATAATAGGATATCGACACCACTTTCTTGGTCCCTCGGCCTTATCAGTTGGACCTATAAACTTAATTACAAAATGCAAGATCTTGCTTGAGGGATCAATGCTTAATTGGTAAAAAAAACATTCACAAAATTAATGTACTTTATATGTGTTATCACGATAAGCTGATCGGTAATACATACCTCCCACATATGAAGTGGTTCCATGTGCAAGCACCTTATTCCTCCGAACTGATTTGTACTCTAGCCTTTTTATTGGTCAATCAAAAGTTGATTCACTTTCACTTTTTTCTTGTGGGAGACATATTTAATATACAAATAAGAAAAAATATTATAATTGATGTCTGCATAATTTTAAAAAAGAGTAAGCACAAAATTCAATAAATACAACACATTACAGTAAGAAATCTAATAGATGGCCCATCTGTTGCAACAACTAACCCATATATTGAAATAGATGACCAAGTATTGTAATAGATGGATCATCTATTGGAAGAAATCAAAACATTCTTGCTACTGGTTTGATTTCTTCCAATAGGTGATCCTTCTATTGTAAAGATGGGTTATTTGTTGGAAAAGTTGTTTTGGTTTATTCAAATAGTTGATTCATCAGTTGCAATAGATGGAGAATCTGTTAGAAGACCTATTTTAATATCTTCCACCATATGTTCCACCTATTACACCAAACCACCAATACCAACACCATCAACACCAACACCAATACCAACAGTACGAACAACACCAACAACATCAATAATAATATCAACAAAATAAAAAAATAATAAAACCAACAACAAATAATCAAATGACCAACAAAAAAACAACACCAAAAGTTCCAATAAGTCTTTTTAAGTTCTCCCAGCAGATTATTAATTTTTTGCAATAGATGAATCATCTGTTGGAATAACTCAATCTAGGTTTTCAGTTCTTTTAATAGATGACCAATTTATTGCAACAAATGAACCATTTGTTGGAAGAGGGTCATGACTTTTTCAATTATTTAATAAGAAAATAGTTTATCATTAATATGATATGGGTAATGGATAAATAAATTTAAAAAGAAATATTAATAACTAATCAAAAAATATGATATGCAATTTCATCAAAGAAAACATGAAAAATTTCATGAAACAGACAAAGAAAAAGACAAAAAGGCAAGATTAGTAGAAATCCCCAGAATAGTATATGATACCTGCCATGTCAAAAATAAAGGGATCAATGTAAATTTATTTGTAATAACTAAATTGATTTAGCTAGAATTAAATATAAATTTATAAGTTCAATTACAATTTTAACTGATCTCATTGTAGTTACATAATCTACTATTGTGTTCATCTAAGTAGAGTGATCAATTGACCAATTTTACTTGAAAATGATTCCAATCAATCCATTATTTATAATAAATATATTGATTTAACTAGAATTAAATATGAACGATAATTTCAATTATAATTTCAATTGATCTCATTGCAATAAAAATGATCAACTAAGTGTATAATCTATTGCAATAAATTTAACTTGTTGCAATAGAAAGGTCATCTATTAGAAATTATCAAATAGATATACTCATCTATTACAACAGATGACTCATCCATTGCAATAGATGATTTTATTTGTTTGGTTATTTCCAACATATTACTCATCTATTGCAACAGATAACTCATTTGTTGCAAGAGATTACTTTATCTATTTGGTTATTTTCAACATATTACTCATTTGTGGCAACAAAAGAGTAATATGTTGGAATAAATATTTTTAATTTTTAAAAATTATCAAACAGATATAGACATGTAATTAACATTAAATTTATTAAAGTTATAGTTGAACTTAATAACTGGAAACTGATTTAAGTGAAATTAATTTTATTTATTATCAAACAGTTAAAATTTATCTCTTTTACAAAATTAATTAAGATCAATTGTAACCAAATTAACATTTTCAAAACTTGGTATTTTTTTTCAAAATACTAATTAACCCATAATTAATGTGTAATAAAAATCCAAGGGGTCAATCATTTTCCAAACCATTTCATTCAGTTGCAAAAAATGTTTCATATTTTTAAATCTCTTTCTCTCTCTTCTCTTTCTCTCTCAATAATACAAACAACAACTACCCAATAGTTTACTCAACCCTTCATAACAGATTAATTTTCTTCTCATTTTTTACTACATAACTGTTATTTTTAATTTTTTCTTACTTGTATCCTTCATTTTTTCTCTCTTCACAGGTAACAGAGTTCAAAAAGAGTTCTATTTTTGTTGTATTTTTTAAAAAATTAGAGGGTTTTCATTAATCATGAAAAATAAGACTTTTAGTTGTATTATCTTTGAGAATGGGTTAACAATTTTAAGTTTTGATGCTAGAAATATAGAAAAAAACCTAAGAAAACCCTAGTTTTTATCCCAGTATTCTGTTGACGATCTTGATGTTATTGATTGGTGTTTCTGGTGGTGGTGGTGGTTGGTAGTGGTGTTGTTTATTTGTTGTTTGTTTGTTTGTTTGTTTTGTTTTGTTTGTTATTTTGTTTTGCTATTTATTTTTGTTTAGTTGATATTGTTGTTGATGTTGTTTGTATTATTGGTGTTGGTGGTATTGATATTGGTGTTATTATTAGTAGTGGTAGTGATATTGGTAGTGGTGGTGGTGGTGGTGGTATTGGTATTGGGGGTGTTGGTATTGGTATTAGTCGTGGTGGTGGTGGTGTTGTTGGTAGTGGTATTGGTGGTATTGGTATTGATGATGGTGGTGTTGGTATTACTGGTGTTGGTATTGGTGTTGGTATTGGCGCATTTGTGTTTGTATTGGTGTTGGTGTTGGTATTGGTGGTGTTTGTATTGGTGGTACTGATGATGGTATTGGTGGTGGTGGTGGTGGTAGTGTTGGAATTGGTGGTATTGGTGTTGGTGTTAGTGTTGGTGGTGTTGGTATTGTTGGTGTTGGTGTTGGTGGTGTTGGTGGTGTTGGGATATTGTATTGCCCAACAGATTACACTTCTGATGGAAAGGTGGAAGATTTGTTTTAATTTTATCTATCAGATAACCCATCTGTTGTAAGAGATGGGTCATCTGTTGGAAGTTATCAAAATAGAATTGCTACTTATTTTAATAACATCCAACAGATGACCACAAATGCAACAAGTGAAACATCTACTGAAAGATATTAAAATAGGTCTTCCAACAGATTCCCCATCTGTTGCATCAAATGTTGGAATAAAACAAGACAACTCTTCCAACTAAATCCCTATTTAGTGCAACAAATGGATTTCCTATTAGAAGAAATCAAACCAGTAGCAAGATGATGATAGGCGAATTTACACGCCTATGGTTCTATATTTTGCCCATATTTTAGCCTAGTTGTGAGAACAAATTATATATTTCATGCACTTTTAGTCCTTTTTCCTGTAAGTGAGCTAACGAACATGATTAGCAAAGTTTCAGGTGTAAATGATGCAGAATTCAGGATTTTATGGATAACTTGACACCAAAGAAAGCTTTACGAAAGGAGAAAAGCCAATCTTGGACGCCAAGGACTAAAGATGGCACATGGAAATTCTGTCCCGGGCTAAAACAGCATTTCTGAAGACTTTGGGGACTAGCAGTAACTTATTTGGATTAGGATGATGATACATTAACCTAGTACAATTGGGTTAACTATTTCATTAGCTTATTAGGATTAGGATAATGATACATTAACCTAGTACAATTGGGTTAAGTATTTCATTAGCTTAGTAGGATTTGGTTATGTATTTCATTAGCTTAGTAGGAATAGGATATGGATATTATAAATACCCTATCTTGCTAGAGATTTAGACACATTCTATCATTCACCATTCACTACTACTTTCAATTTTTCAACTCCGAATCTTTCCATTAATTCTATCTTTCTTCTTCTATTCATCTATTCTTAATTTCCGCAACAAGAGAAACGTTACTTTGCAAGAAATCACGCCTAACGCCTACCACTCTTGTGCTACATGAAAATCTTTAATTGTGGTATAATAACAATGTCGCTTGTGATTTCCTTCGCACTCATGGGTAACTAAACTTCTCTGTTGGGGTTATGGAAGCCGAATGAGATAATACCTATTGTTGTGAGTTTGTGAGTCCGTGACATGTATGCTGCTTATATCATTATTCTCTTCATCTTAATCTAAATTCTTTGTGGTTGCAAACGCAAGAATATGCCAGTATAACATTTAACTTGTTCAAAAGAAAGGTTATCTGTCTGGAAAAGAGATAACGTCAAGGTTGTAGGGTCCCATCCCCTATTAAAAAGTTAGTGTCATAACTGGATTAACCTCTTGGAGAATTCGTACCGTTAGACACGCTTTAAGCTCGAAAGAGTTAAAGTGAAATAATCCTCGAATAGGTCGAAAGACGCCAGGATTTACCATCGAATACAATTCTCTATAAGCACATGCATGTCTGGATTCAACACACTCATAGACAATAGAGACGTATAACTCAAAAGGTGGACATAACCCCAACGCCTCAATTCTCATTGTTTACAACTTACTAAATATTCTTTCTTTTTATTTTGCTATTTTCAGCTTTTACTTTAATACTTTGTTTACATTACTTGCACGGCAAGACTCCCCCCTTTTTACGAGACTTGCACGAAAAGTCTAGTAATAGTTGCTTACTTGTTGACCAAGCTATTCCCTGAGGGATCGATACCCAACCCAGGTTGGGTTCTATATTTACTAACGACCGCTTTACACTCCCACGAGAGCTGTAGATTGAGTGTTATCTAAAATTGGCGTCGTTGCCGGGGAATACAAGTGTCAATTAAGTTTGTGATAATTACTAGACCCTTTGGTCAAAGATTCTCGTACTTTTACTTTTAGTTGTTGTTTTTGTTTACTGTAGGTTTTTATTTAGTGCATGCCCCATACTTGAAGTTCTGGTCAACCGTTATTACCTATCAATCCTGAACCACAACGAATTGGCAGAATGGAGGCACAAACGGAAATCGAAAGAATGGCTGCTCAACAGGAGCAGGCGAGATTAGTTGCTCTTACCGCCGCCCAAGTACACCAGCAAAACATTAATAACCCTGGGCGAGAAACAAATCCTGACGATGAGGATTTAGGTGATGACGAGTTACTAAACCCTAGGCGTGATGCTGAAATCATAACACCTGCCAACAGAAGAGGTCGTCAAGCTCGGTTTAGGTATGATCGCCAACCCATGCAACCAGCTTTCGACGATGATGATGATGATCTTGATGGATCCGGAGCCACAGGAGCCATTATTCCTCTACTATTAGCGCCCGGAGCCAAGTTCAACATCACAAGCACCATGATTCAGTTATTACAACTCAAGGGATTTTTTGGTGGACTAGCAGGCGATGATCGGAATATGCATCTCATTAACTTTATTTCTACATGCAAGTCATTTGACAATCCTGGTGTTGGTCAGAATGCAATTTGATTACGTCTATTTCCATTGTCTCTGTCTGGGGAAGCAACTCTATGGTTAAATGGGCTGACTCCTGATTCTATTACAAATTGGAGGCAATTGAGAGACGCTTTCCTAGAAAGATTCTTTCCGCCATCCAAAAGAGCACAATTGAGAGATGAAATCAGCAACTTTCGTCAGCTTCCCACTGAAGCTCTTCATGAAACATGGGAGAGGTTCAAGAAAAAACTATCAAGATGCCCAAACCATCACATGACTAATGTTCGCCTAATGGAGATATTATACAGAGCCTTGAATTCAATAACTAAACCAGTGGTGGATAATGCGGCTGGAGGATCTTTTATAGACCTCACTTTTGGTCAAGCAAGTAATATGCTAGTTAGTATGACGAAACAAAGTAGATCTTGGCATACCAGGGATTCTGAGGTAGCAAGCCCGACTTTATCTATCTGCATGACTAAAAACCAAAGGAGAAGAGAAGAAGAACGTGATCAAGATATGGCGCACATGAAAATACAAATGGATCTTTTTACAAAGCATTTATTATCAGGGAAGACCGAAAAAATCAAAGCTATTGCGTCAAAAGGAAGAGATGAATTTGATTCGGAAGAGGAGGCCAACTACTTGAACAATCAGGGGGCTTTCCGCGGGAATACCCAAGGAAACCAAGGTCGGAACTATTATGATAAATCTGGAAACAAGGACAAAGGTAGTTGGAAGAACAAGAATGAAAAGAGTGGTTTGTACATTCCCCCTGGTAGACGTGACGCCACCACATCTAGTTCTGGAAGTATGGAAGACATGATGGCTAAAATCTTGAAAGGAGTGGAAGCAACGAGCGCTGGAGTAACGGAGGTAGTTAACTATTTTTCCTCTATGAAACAATTAGTTGATTCTCATTCCACTTCAATCAAGCAAATAGAGCAGCAATTGAGCCAACTTTCAGCAGCACTCAATCAAAGAAAGGTTGGCACCTTACCTAGCGATACTGTGCAAAACCTAAGGAATGATGGGTCATGCATGGCCATTACTACCCGGAGTGGTAAGGTGCTGGAAAATTCAGCAAAAAGAAAGCAAGTGGCTGACGAAGTAGTGGACATTGATGATAAGGCGAAAGGAGAAGAATCCGCAGAAAAAGGGCACAACGTCCATAACGTCAATCCCAATGGATTACAACCTAAAAAATCTGAAAAATGGAAGCAAGAGAAGAAGAAAGCCGTGGAGAGAACAATTCCATACCCACCACCACCTTTTCCTCAAAGATTGAAGAAGGTGGCGGATGATACAAAGTTCAGCAAATTCATGACTATGTTGAAGCAGCTGACCATTAATGTTCCATTGGTGGAGGCACTTGAACAAATGCCTGGGTATGTGAAATTTATGAAGGATCTTTTGACAAAGAAGCGGGCAGCAAGTTATGAGTTGAAATATGATGTTCATCACTGCAGCGTAATCGCTACCCGATCAATAGTTCAGAAGAAGGCCGACCCCGAAGCTTTCACTATTCCTTGCACCGTTGGATCTTTGAATTTTGCCAAAGCATTATGTGATTTAGGAGCAAGCATCAATTTGATGCCATTATCTATCTATAAGAAGTTGGGGTTGGGTGATCCTACTCCAACTAATATGAGGCTCGTCATGGCGGATAGGTCAGTAAAACGACCTGTTGGTATTCTATGTGATGTATTGGTAAAGGTTTCTTCATTCATCTTTCCGACAGACTTTGTTATTTTGGATTGTGAGGTAGACTCAGAAGTTCCCATAATCTTGGGGCGCCCTTTTCTTACTACAGGAAGTGTGCTCATTGATTTGAGAGCTAATGAGCTTTCATTCCGAATAAATGACGAGGTAGTTCGCTTTGATGTGTGTAAACCAATGAAGCAACCCAAAGATATGAGTATACTTTTGGTGGCCGATGTTTACTTTGATGATGAGAAAGAATTACTTGAAGAAGAGCAAATTATTGATGATCCATTGGCGATTGTGCTCATGAATGGAGAGAGTAAGGATGCTAAAAATTGCGAAGAAGCTATTTATGCTCTATCAGGATTAGGGACATATCGTTATGCTCCTAAGAAGCTGGACCTTGATCTTAAAAATCAACCCACACCACCAGCTAAGCCATCTATTGAAGAGCCACCCATGTTAGAATTGAAGGAGCTGCCAAGTCATTTAAAGTATGCATTCTTAGGAAGCGGAAATAGTCATTGTGGCAGCAGATTTGGGTAAGCAACAAGTTGCAGCTCTCATTGCTATTTTACGGAAGTACATTAGAGCCATTGGATGGACCAATGCGGATATTATTGGTATTCCACTTGGAATTTGTACACATAAGATTCAGCTTGAACAAAATTGCACACCCACCATTGAGCATCAAAGGCGTCTAAACCCACCTATGCAAGAAGTGGTGAAGAAAGAAATCATTAAGTGGTTGGACGCAGGAGTTGTGTATCCAATCTTTGACAGTACATGGGTAAGCCCGGTACAATGTGTTCCCAAGAAAGGAGGCATGACGGTGGTCTCGAATGTGAAGAACGATCTTATTCCACTCAGAGCCGTCACTGGATGGAGAGTTTGCATGGACTACCGAAAGCTGAATTCTTGGACACTCAAAGATCACTTCCCAATGCCATTTATGGACCAAATGATAGATCGATTAGAGGGGAAAGGATGGTTTTGTTTCTTAGATGGATATTTAGGCTATAATCAGATTTGCATTGCCCCCGAAGACCAAGAGAAGACGATGTTTACATGCCCATATGGTACGTTTGCTTTCAAATGTATGCCATTCGGGGTATGTAACGCACCAGCCACCTTTCAACGTTGTATAATGTCTATTTTTCTGATATGGTTGAAGACACTTTGGAGGTATTTATGGATGACTTTTCAGTTGTTGGTGAGTCTTTTGAAGCGTGCTTGGCAAACCTAAGCATGGCATTGCAAAGATGTGTAGAATTCAACCTAGTGCTGAATTGGGAGAAGTGACACTTCATGGTAAAAGAAGGAATCGTTCTTGGGCACAAAATCTCTGAAAGAGGGATTGAGGTTGATCGAGCGAAAATTGAAGTTATTGAGAAGCTACCACCTCCAATTTCGGTGAAGGGTGTTCGTAGTTTCCTCGGTCATGCAGGTTTCTATCGACGGTTCATCAAAGACTTCTCCAAAATTGCTAGTCCATTGTGCAAACTCTTGGAGAAATATACAAAGTTTGACTTCAATGAAGATTGCTTGAAGGCATTCGAATGCCTCAAAGGAAAACTCATTGAAGCCCCTATCATGGTAGCACCAGATTGCTCTCTCCCGTTCGAAGTCATGTGTGATGCTAGTGGTGTAGCCGTTGGTGTTGTGCTTGGTCAGAGAAAGGAGAAGCTATTTCATCCTATCTATTATGCGAGTAAGGTCCTAAATGAAGCCCAAAGGAATTACACTGTTACTGAACAAGAGCTCCTAGCGGTTGTGTATGCGTTTGAGAAGTTTTGTGCCTATCTATTGGGTACTAAGGTGATCATTCATACAGACCATGCAGCTCTTAGGTACCTAATGACAAAAAAGGGTGCAAAATCAAGACTAATTCTATGGGTTTTGATGCTGCAAGAATTTGATTTTGAGGTTAAAGATAGAAGAGGTTGCGAGAACCAAGTGGCTGGTCATCTATCTAGACTCTAGAATGAGCATATAGCGTAACCTAAAATCGAGATTGATGATGCATTCCCTGACGAGGAGATATTAGAGACAACAATGGAAAAATTACCATGGTATGCCGACTTTGCAAATTTTGTGGTGAGTAATGTGATACCTGCAAACTTATCTTACCATCAAAAGAGGAAGTTTATGCATGATGTACAACACTACTATTGGGATGATCCATATTTGTTTCGATGATGCGCGGATGGTGTTATCCGGCGATGTACATCCTATGTAGAGGTGCCGACTATTTTGGAAGCATTCCACACTTCCTAAGTTGGAGGACATCACGCAGGTAATCGGACAGCAAGGAAAGTATTGCAAAGTCGATATTATTGGCCTTCGATATTTAGAGATAATTACGACTTTGTTAGAAGGTGCGACCAATGCCAACGACAAGGAGTTATTTCACAACACCATGAGATGCCCATATCAAAAATTCTTGAAGTAGAGCTCTTTGATGTATGGGGTATTGGTTTCATGGGTCCATTCGTTAATTCGTTTGGAATGAAGTACATCCTAGTTGTTCTAGATTATGTCTCGAAATGGGTTGAAGCTGTAGCGTTGGCCGACAATGAGGGAAAGCGTGTTGTAGCATTCTTGAAGAGGAATATCTTCTCTCGCTTTGGAGTACCACGTACTATCATAAGCGATGGAGGATCTCACTTGTACAACAAGCTATTCAAATCCGTATTGGCCAAATATGGTGTCAAGCAACATAAGGTAGCCACGCCTTATCACCCACAAACTAGTGGACAGGTAGAGGTTTCCAACAGAGAGATCAAGCAAATCCTTGCTAAGACGGTAAATGCTAATAGGAAAGATTGGTCTCGAAAGCTGGACGATGCACTATGGGCGTACAGGACTGCATTCAAAACACCCATTGGCATGTCCCCTTATCAACTAGTTTATGGGAAGGCTTGTCACTTACCCATTGAGATCGAGCATAAGGCATTATGGGCATTGAAGCAATTGAATTTGAATTGGGATGATGCAATGAATCTGAGATTGGAGCAGCTGAACGAGTTGGATGAATTTCGTCTTCATGCTTATGAGAGATCGGACCTATACAAGGAGCGGATGAAGAAGTATCATGATCAGCGGATTGTTCGACGAAACTTTCAAAAGGATGATATGGTACTTCTTTTCAATTCCAGATTGAAATTATTCCCAGGTAAGTTAAAATCCAAGTGGTCTGGTCCATACAAAGTTATCCAAGTCTACTCGTCTGGAGTAGTTGAGTTGGAAGACAATAATGGCGTTTTCTTCAAGGTGAATGGCCAACGTGTTAAACCTTATATCGGTCCTCTTGATTCGATAAGTTATATGTCCATCACCTATCTCTACGAAGTCTAAGTACTCGAGGTAACCATGCCGTGCCATGACAATAAATAAGGCGCTAGATGGGAGGCAACCCATCATTTATAGTTTATCATATTTTGTTTTTTTGTGTTTTGCTTTTGATAAATGAAAATCCAAAAATAAGAGTCGTGCCACCACCAAAACTAAGGCGCTTGATGGGAGGCAACCCATCGTACTAATCGTTTTCATTGGTTTTGAGCAAATGTAGGTGCAAGAGGTATTCAACGAGGAGATTAGTTTCAAATGACGATTTTGACGTATTGCATGGTAAAGGTGGTAAGTTAGGAATAAAGATGAATAAGGCTATAGATTGAGTATTTCTCATGACAAAATAGGCATCAAGCAAGGCTAGCCCTAGGTAAAACTAGGCCACGAACAAGGCAAAGCCTATACTATAGCCCAAGGTCTCGAAATCTAGTGTGCGAAGGCATAGGCGCCGCCCATGCTCAAGTATGCCATAGCATAGGGGCCACCTATGCTAAAGCATTTGGTCTCAGAATCTCATATGCCATACTAAAGGCACCGCCTATGGTCACTAAAGGCATTGCACTAGGTGCCGCCTATGCTATCAAATGCTTTGCATTAGGCGCCGCCTATACCATTTATAGGCAAAGCTAAAGGCGCCGCCTATGATCACTTTTTGTCTCCTAAACCAATTTTAAATGGGTCAAAATCCGACCCATTCTTTTCCTATATAAAGAAGACTTAGTCTTAAAACACAAACACATTGAAAACTTGACCTAGGCACCGCACATAGCATCCAAATCCTCCCAAAACTTTTCTTTTTGCTCTCCCACTTCACAAAGAACATCTCCAAAGGCTTCAATCACGTAAGTACTCTCTTGTTCCTCATCTATTTCACGTAAGTGCTACATTGCTATGTCTATTATGAATTTCTACATCTTGAAGAAATATTGGTGATGTTAATGTATCTGAATTATTGATACAAAACCAAGTGAGTGAACATGTACGTTAGGATGATCTTAACTTATTTCCGACTTGAATTTGATTTTGGCGCATTTTCATACTACTTGCGGAATTGCTATAGTCATGAACATTGCATAATATTGTCACTTGAATACTTACATGTTAGAATATCCCGTTCATCGGAATAAGACTTATAGTTGCCTACCGACGTAGGAAGTTGTGATTATTGATAGAAACTATACCATGATGTAATCCCTATGTAGTAGTATTGGTATACCTAACATGAAAATTATTGCAAAGGTTGCAAGAAGTGATACATCTCTGATTTTCTTGTCGGAATATAGCTCCTAAAGCGTATGTCGACGAAGTCTAAGTAATCGACCACTTTCACTTCACTAATTTGTATCAACAAAACTAAGTGTGTGGTGGTACCCCTGTGGCTTGTTTATAGATTGTATCTATTGAGTTGATGCTAACATGAATATTGTTTAAGTCTCAGGTACAATGGATCCTAAAGCAAGACAAGACAAGGCTACCACTTCCCAAAAGAGCAAGAAAAGAGGTCGCAAGGACCAAGGAGAATCATCTTCAATGCAATTACCACGCCGTATGTTTGGAATAAAATGGGTTCTTGAGGAGGAAGCCAAGGAATGGTATAGGAACAACAAGGAAAGAAAATACGTCCATGTCAACTTGATCAACAAGGACATCCTAGCGAAGAAGGAGCCGCGCATGTTGGCGAAAATCATGGCATTAAATCTGGATTTCATCTTTTGCAACATGGGAGAATGTAATCTTGATTTAACAAGGGAATTTTATGCCAATTGGTCGCCGAAAACCACAGGCAGCGAAGTCAAGATTTGGGGCCAAGTTTTATAACTTAATGCGGATTTGATCAACTCCTTTCTTGGCTTGCCTTCAGTCGATCCAGCACCATTCAAAGAGCTATACAGCATACCTCCTTATAGAGCAATTCGACACACACTTGGTGGAAGTAGATCCATGGCAAGGTGGAGCAGACATAAAGACACCGGACGACACAACACCTTCCCCTATGCTCCTTTGAATAGGGAACCAAGGATATGGTTGCGTATTATAAACTCTTGCCTTATTCCTGGGACCCAGTACACCAAGATAACAAGAGATAGAGTGTACCTGATTTACGCCTTGATGACGAATGTCCCTATCAACATTAGGGCAATCATTCGTTCTACAATACGGAAAGCCAGACTACACAAGCAGTCCCACTTCACTTTTGGAAATCTGTTGACTGCAATCTTGCGGAAGGAGGACATCGAAGAGGAACCAGTTGATCACAAACTCCCACATAACCCGAAGAAGGTTGACCTCACAAAGGTCAAAGATGCTGAAACAACACATGGCGTCAACCTTACTACTGCGGAGAGACATGATCGAGATGAGAGTTTCTTCCGTCATCTTTATGGCATGACACGGTTCACAATGATGAGCGGTGGTCGTGTTCCAACTGCTACAGAGCTCCAACAGCTGGACCATGACTATCCAATGAATATGTATGCAAAGGAGATGTGTGGAGTCGGTACATACTTTGAGGAACCTCTAGATGATGATGTGTCGACCGATGATGATCGACGCATGCCAAACTCCGACGTGGAGGAGAATTCTAATGACGACGACTCCTATGATGATTCCAACAAAGGGGGTATGAGCCCCGACATTGAGGAGGAGTCCGACTGACCAGGTTCTTCGTATTTATTTTCAACTGAGGGCAGTGTCCCGTTTAAGTGTGGGGCGGTAGTATTGCATGGCTATACTTCTCTATTCGCATCTATGTTTGTTTACTTTGTTTTATTTTTGTTTACTTTGTTTTATGTTTGTTTACTTTGTTTTATTTTTGTTTACTTTGTTTTATTTGTGTTTTGTTTTTTTTTAGTTAAGTTTTTTTAGTAGTAGTAAATTTTTTTTTTTAACTTAGCTTCGCATGAAATTATTCTAATAGGCAGCATGAGATTATAACAAGAGTATGTGCTAAAATCATGACTATTGAGACGTTTAGGCTCTAATTGTGACTCACTATGTGATATTGTTTGGTTTAATTCCTTCACTTGTTGGGTCAAGAGCCTATATTACTCCCAATAAAGTCGACCATGTGCCTTGTGTGTGTGAGATAATAGTATATTCTATGTCTGTGGTTGATGCTAGAACTTGCCTGGTATGTATGTAAAGCGAAAATAAAGAATGCAAGTCTAGGAGATGATTTAGGCATTTCTTTGGCAACCTATGATTATTTACCTTCATTTTATCTACCCATGGACATTATCCTAGTTAACCCCTTTTGAGCCTTTAGCCTATTTTCTTTGACAACCTCATATGTAAGCCTAATCAATTTTTTTAAGACCATAATTTGATCCAAATTCCTAAGTGCTATAAAGTGTAAAGTCATGTGACAAAATAAGAGGAAATTGGGTGAGTATGATGCTTTAGAATGCATTGGTGCTTGAAATTGCTATGAAAAAAAAGTGTTATCATAAGAGGTATGTTATGAAAAGAAAAAGGAAAAGAAAACTGAAAAGTGAGTTATGCTTAAAAATTGAAAAACAAAAGAGGAGAAAAAGGGTGGTGGAATAAAAGAACGTAAAAAGGTTGTTTGAAAGAAAAAGTGTTAATGACTTAATGTGATGTATTAAAGTTCTTAGGAACTTAGTCACTATTTCTGGCCAAAATAGTCCTACCCGTCCCTTAGCCTACATTACAACCATAAAAAGACCTATTTGATCCTAAGCTTAACATTCTGACATTTAGTGGAGCATTACACTAAGGGCAACCCTATGGTCATCAGTTGCAACATATGAATTCTTTGTGAGAGTGAGAGCAAGGATATTTTGATACCCATGTTTAAAAGAAAATGCTATACTTATGAGTGATTATGGGTAATATATTGTGAGACACACATGGTTGATGAGTTTTGGGTAGTTGTGTATGATTCTTGGTGCCCTAACTTTTGAATATGAGTTGACCACCAACACGAGTCTATGTTGGATTTCTACTAATGATCGGAAAGCTACTCTTTGTTGATAATTGTTGTGCTCGTCTTGACGAATATTTTATGTTGTTGCTGTGAAACCCTAAGTTAATGTTTAGAAGGACATGATATTTTGTTCAAGGACGAACAAAGCTTCAAGTGTGGGGTGTTGATGATAGGCGAATTTACACTCCTATGGTGCTATATTTTGCCCATATTTTAGCCTAGTTGTGAGAACAAATTATATATTTCATGCACTTTTAGTCCTTTTTCCTGTAAGTGAGCTAACGAACATGATTAGCAAAGTTTCAGGTGTAAATGATGCAGAATTCAGGATTTTATGGATAACTTGACACCAAAGAAAGCTTCACGAAAGGAGAAAAGCCAATCTTGGACGCCAAGGACTAAAGATGGCACGTGGAAATTCTGTCCCGGGCTAAAACAGCATTTCTGAAGACTTTGGGGACTAGCAGTAACTTATTTGGATTAGGATAATGATACATTAACTTAGTACAATTGGGTTAAGTATTTCATTATCTTATTAGGATTAGGATAATGATACATTAACCTAGTACAATTGGGTTAAGTATTTCATTAGCTTAGTAGGATTTGGTTAAGTATTTCATTAGCTTAGTAGGAATAGGATAAGGGTATTATAAATACCCTATCTTGCTAGAGATTTAGACACATTCTATCATTCACCATTCACTACTACTTTTAATTTTTCAACTCCGAATATTTCCATTAATTCTATCTTTCTTCTTCTATTCATCTATTCTTAATTTCCGCAACAAGAGAAACGTTACTTTGCAAGAAATCACTCCTAACGCCTACCACTCTTGTGCTACACGAAAATCTTCAATTGTGGTATAATAACAATGTCGCTTGTGATTTCCTTTGCACTCATGGGTAACTAAACTTCTCTGTTGGGGTTATGGAAGCCGAATGAGATACTATCTATTGTTGTAAGTTTGTGAGTTCGTGACACATATGCTGCTTATATCATTATTCTCTTCATCTTAATCTAAATTCTTTGTGGTTGCAAACGCAAGAATACGCCAGTATAACATTTAACTTGTTTGAAAGAAAGGTTATCTATCTGGAAAATAGATAATGTCAAGGTAGTAGGGTCCCATCCCCTATTAAAAAGTTAGTACCGTAACTGGATTAACCTCTTGGAGAATTCGTACCGTTAGACACTCTTTAAGCTCGAAAGAGTTAAAGTGAAATAATCCTCGAATAGGTCGAAAGATGTCTAGATTTACCATCAAATACAATTCTCTATGAGCACATGCATGTCTGGATTCAACACACTCATAGCCAATAGAGATGTATAACTCAGAAGAAGAAGAAGAAGAAGAAAAAGAGGAAGTAGAAAGTGAAGAAGAAGATGATAATGCATCATCGATGGGATGTGAATTAAGATAAAAATTCCAGCATGATCATGTCAAAACTATTAGTATTGATAGATTTCAAGTTGAGATGCTGAGAGCTAACCTATAGATTTAATTGGTGATTTTGTAGTTAAGTATCTTATGGGGAAAGGTTTTGATGATTTTAGGAATACTATGAGGAAGAAAAAACTTGAGGATATTTTTAGGTCTAGCTGCTTTGGATACTTTCTTGACCAGCCTTAGGAAAATAGTTTCTGCTTCCTAATGAGCATGTATATGGCCTTATCAAGTGCAGGATCAAGTACATGGTTGATGATAAAGATTTAAAGGGGGGGAGAAGAAATGGATGAAATATGGATTAACTATTGTGGCATGCCGATTTATTTTTGGCATGAAAGACTTTTCCATTGTGACTAGCTTGAGATGTGATCATCCAAATAAACCTCTTCCCAAGATAAAACCCATCAAAAAATCCAAGGCAAGAAGCACACCCAAACCAACACCGTCAAAGAAAGGCAAGACATTGTCCAAGCGACCACCCACCAAAACCAACAAAAAAATAAATGGTTTGTTGGACGTGGATACAAAGCCATGATGTTGTCAGCTGATTTCCAAGATAAAAATATTATAAATAAGTACAAGGATAAATTATGCTTAGTTTGATTTGTTCATTTCATTATATGGGCAAGATATACCAACAAAGTCACAGAACCTGAATTATTATTAGTTGCTTAGGATTATGATAGATTCAGTAGGTATCCCTGGGGATATGAAAGTAATAAGATGACTGTCAAATAGTTACTGACAAAACTATCCCCAAGGACGATCAACTTATAAGGATTTCCTTGGGCTTTCATGTTAAATTTAATCACTATTTCTTTACTCTTTCATTTATTTGTATTGAATAATTATTCTGACCTTTTATTGTTTGCTTCAGGCTTACATTTTTAGGCTTGGGCATTTGAAGCCATTCCTCACCTTTAAAATCAGGTCAAGGATTACCCGAATGAGATTTCTCATCCAAGTATCCTTAGGTTGTTGGCTGTAACGAGCAACATAAAAATTAAGGAGGTTGATCTCTTTAACCCTCCAAATGATGTAGTAAGTCTTCTTTCAAGTAGCATAATTTGACTCAAATAAAGATATTAAAATAGATGGGCCATATATTGCAATAGTTAAACCATTTATTGCAATTTATCTTAATAGATTACCCATCTACTACAACTGGTGCAATAAATGGGTAATCTGTTATGATAGGTGAGTTATCTTTTGTAACAGATTACATATCTATTGCTTTGGTTCTCTAAACTTGACTTAACATATTACCCATCGACTGTAACTTATGTAACAGTGGGTAATCTATTGTAACAGATAAATCATCTATTCCAACAAAAAGTCCATCTGCTGCATAAGTTATCTATGTTAACATATTACCCAACTGACTACAAATTATTTTTTGATTTAAACATATCTACTTTTATTTATAAGTTGTACATCCATGCATTGTACAACTGAGCAAGAGTTGGGGATGACATCTTTTGTTACTCTAGGTCTTGTTCATACAATAGTAGACCCAATGGTGGAGTTAATAAAGAATAAATTGGCTAGAGAAAAGGCCATAAGAAAAGCAGTCAGGGAAGGTGAACCTTATGTTGACGCTCTTCATGACCAACCTACTACAGTAGATTTAGATGTTGCTTGTGGGGATGGGGGTGTTTATGGTAGAGTAGTTAATGTTGGTGCCAGTCATACTGATGTTGCTGCCAGGCATGATGATGAGCATGTTGCTAATGCTCAAGAAAAAATAAATATGTTTGGAACCAAGTTTAACCTTGTAAAAGATGATGATGTCCAAGTCACCCCTTTCAGTGGTCCCTCTTCAAGCTCATTGTCATTTTGATAATACAAAAAGTGCATGGACAGACAAGATGAACTCATCAAGAGAATAGATGCTCTCACTGATGTTTTCAAGAAATTGACATCCAAGAGGTTAGGAAGAATAAAAAAGCAATTGGACGTATACTCTCTCAAATAGGAAATTAAAAAAAATTGTAACTCCTTCTCCTTCAAAAGTTGATGAAGTTCAAGGTAAAAATGTGGACATGTACGCTCTTGTTGACCCCATCACAGAGGATAATCACAGAAGGTACATAAATTCAAAGTATGCCGCAAGAACCTTCACCATGAATCCACTTTTCTCCGAAGACTTCATGAATATGACAAATATGAGGGATGGTACGAAGAAAGGGTAAGTTTACTTTTTTAACCTAACCTTATAATCTACATTATTTCTTACATTCAAAGTCATTTTTTAAATAGATTACCCAACTGCTTCATAAGTTGTAGTAGATTGGGTAATCTGTTAACACAGGTTTAGAGAAGCTACGCAATAGATGAGTCATTTGTTACAACAGATGGGTAATTTGGTGTAACGGGTGATTCATCTATTATAATAAACTATCCAGCTATTGCATAATTTATAATAGATGGGTAATCTATTAATAGATTCAGAGAACCAATGCAACAGATGGACCATTTATTCCATCTTTCCACTTTATTTTTTCAAAAAAAATTACTAACCTATTTAAAAATTATCTTCTTATATCATAGTATGTTGATGAAATTCTCTGCCTCATGAGGTTAAGGCACTTTATGTTCACAGATGCTTATGATGTTGGCGATAGAATAATGGACCTCAACTTCTACAATAATTTTAAGAATAGGTGCGATGATCTCGGTAACTTAGCGACAACTCCCGGTGGCCCAGGATTTGATTTGTTAGTTTCTACGTTCTAATAGGATCAAGATATGATTGACTATGTTAGAGAGAAGAGGTCATATCTACACGACATGGATTGGATTAGGGAAAAGAGAATTATTGCAGCCATGAACCAGGAAAAAAATATTTTGTGGCTCTTGAGATCCTTCTCCATGAGGGACACATGAATGTTTATGACAGAAACTTACCTGTCTTTGAGGAGGGCGACTTTATTACCAAGATGAAACCACTATTGGACTTGCTCCCCAAATTGTTGAAGCAAAGTGACATAATGAATCACTTGCCAGAGAAAGTGTGCAAGGAAAAATAGACTTTTGAAGGTCGAAACAAGGACAAGTACCTTCGGAAAAATGTAACCGGCGTCGCGTGCAGGTCATACACACTTGCATATATCAAATGTTTGCTAACCAACATAGAAATATCAAAACTAAGGACCTTACTGAATGACAACACTATGGCAAGGATGCAAGAGGTCTAGGCTACTAGGATACTAAATGAAAGTTTGGAGCTTGTGTGTAAAAAAAATGTAAAAACACGGTGACAATTTTTATTTTAAGTATTTAAGTAATGATAATTTTTTATTTTTATGTTTGATGACAATTGCATTGGTTTATTAAATTTGCAAACTTATGAATTAGTACAAAAAATAATTACTAAGTTCAAATGTTGCAACAAGTGCATTATATAGATATAGACATCTATATAATGCAACAGTTCACTAATTTATTGCAATAGGTGTCTCGTATGTTGGAAGAGATCAAACAGATATAGACTTGTCTGCATCGCATAAATTGCAACAAATGAGTAACCTATTGTAACAAATATCTCATTTATGAAAATTATCAAACACATATTCTATCTATTCCGACAGATGAGTAATTTCTTGGAAATGACCAAACAGATAAAAACAACATATGTTGTAACAGATGAGTAATATGCTGGAAACGAGCAAACGAATAAAATTATTTATTGCAATAGATGGGTTATCCACTGCAACAGATAATTAATATATCACAACAAATGAGTAATCTATTGAGTAGTTGTTATTTGTATTGTTGAGAGAGAAACAGAAGACAGAGAAAGAGATTCGAAAAGATAAAACACTTTGTTGCAACTGGATGAAATGGTTTGAAAAATGATTGACCCCTTAAATTTGTATTACCCATTAATTATGGATTGATTTGAATTTTTAAAAAGGATGACAAGTTTTAAAAATATTAATTGGTCCCAATTGATCTTAATTAATTTTTTAAAAGAGATCAATTTTAACATGTGGTTAATTTGTTGCAAGAGATTCATTATTTGTTGCAATATTTGAATCTAGTATTTCATTTCAATTTAATAAGTTCAAATCTAAGGATAAAATAAAATTCATAGACAAAATAAAATAAATCAAAGTCTTCACAAATTACATTAAGTAAATCAACAAATAAATAAAATACAAAAATTTGTTATGAGTACAAATGATAAATATTTACAATTTAAGTTTTGAAGCAAATAATTTTGAAGGAGAAGTTATTACTTTGACAGCTCAAGCTATAAAGATCTACTCAATATTGACCAGTTGTTCTTCATTCAATGCTATGGAATTCAACTTTGGTCGTTGTGGATCTTTAATGTCGCTTACGTACATTTCTAAGCCTTCACATTTCCATATTTCCATAAATGAGTAACATATATTTTATAGAGTAATCCGACATCAAGTCCATCATTTGATACTTGTAATCCATCTCTCAAATATTCAGCGTAAGCGGCAACAAAACAACCGTAATTTTTACGTTTGCAAAAATCAAATAATACATATCTTGTAATTAATGTAAGAGTTGTGAAATTTATAAAACTAATTCATGATACTTATAGGCTACCACTAGATTGTTGAGCAACTCCTTCAATATATTCTAAATTAAATGGATTACCCATTTTATCCCAGTATTCTTTAATCGTTGATCAATCAGTATGAATCTTGTAGCCCAGAAAGTCACTTATATCAAGGTAAGTAGGCAATATTTTGGCCAACTTTTGTATCTCGAACAACTGCCCAAAACGTCTCATTCCCGATATCGAGTCATAAACTCGGATGAGACTCTTTTTTAAGACAACGACAACTAACACCCAATGAAAATCATCACCCAAGAGTCCCTCTTAGAGAATGTTGTGCATGGAAAAGTCACTTATAGCAGCACCATCACCACTACCGCCACCAACAACTCTATCACAACAAACACCATCAACACAACAAACCCACCCTCCCAAAGTATTTTTCTTGTAATGGTTATTGCTCCAAATAATTCCTTTTTATTCTATCAATGACCTTAGAGTCCTATAAAGTTTACACAGATCGTAAAGAAAGAAAAAATGTCATCTTCAATTCTCGATTGGTCATAACAAACCATGGATGCACAATCTAAAATAAATCAGTACATATATTAAAATGATGATTAAATCATTTAAAAAATTATTAGTTAAAATAAAAACTTATTTAGAATTAAACTTACTACTTTCTCCGGAGGATTGAAGAGATCAAGAAATTTTATTTTTTTATTAGTTTTGGCTGATGTTGACACCCAATTTTGACCTCCCGACACTACATTTAGGTTGTTATTTAAAAAAAATTATTAATTTTTAAATAGTATTTTTTTGCACATTTTTCTTGCATCAAATAGACTTTTAACATATCGCATTCATAATTTAGAAAAAATGCATAAATTATTTTATTATCTTTTAGCATCATTTTTATAATTTTTTAAATCAAATACGACATTTTACATGATTTTATTAATTAAATTACCTTCTTACGTTCACAAGGACAAGTTCTATTACAATCACTACCACTCTTTTCTAAGGCAAAAATACTAGTTATTTTAAAAGCAATTAAATACTCTAAAGGTGTTTTGGTATTTCCTTCGAGATTATTGAAAGCATCTCGCATATTCCACTAACGTGTGCTTGGTATTTATTACTCTCTTTTAGTAATGCTCACTGGTGAGTCTATGAATCGATGTAATATTTTAAATCATGTGTGTTGACTATATCATGCCAAGAGAACTAGAAAGCATATTTATAGGAAATAATTGTATCGCGCTTGTCTGCTACGTGCTGGATGTTCTATCATTCTTTTGTGCCTGTCATATTATTTTGATATGTTTAACAGGTTCGGAAATCGAAGTCGCCAGGATGTTTAAACAGATTATGTTATAGTTGGATATGCCTTTATTTATTTATTTGGGTTTGTAATATTATTTGTAAAAATATTATTGATTATTGATGTAATAATATAATTTTGGGGACTGCTTTGGGGGGCGGGACTTACGTGCTCTATGAACGGAGTAGTAGAGACAATTTAGGTTTTACGTGGCTTATGTGCTATATGAAACTCTTAGGCAAAAAGCAATTTAAATTATCTACTTGGCCGCCTAGATATCATGCTTTAGGAAATTTAATTAATTTCGACATATAGAATTAAGTTCTGGCCATATGGAAATTGATAAATCTGGGTTAATATGTATTTTGAGCATCAAATTCATTTTCATCACATTCTAGGTAGATTCTCACATAATAACATGTTAAAGTAGACGTTAATACATCTTAGCATATTTGACATCAAGCATATTACTACATTATTTGGCGTTAAGCATATTAGTACATTATTCGACACTAAGCATGACAGCATATTAATATATTTGGTAGCATGTTAAATATTAGGCATGTTTATATGTTTAATTAATTTTACAGCATGTCTAATTAATCTTTCAGCATGTCTAATTAATCTTTCAATATGTCCAATTAATTCTTTCACATTAGGCATGATCAACATAACTCTCAGCATGTTCAATAACATCTTCAGCATGTTAAAATGTTAGTTTTTTAAGACATCTTTAGTATGATTGATACACTTTCAGCATGTCACTGTGAAATTCCTTCAATAATACAACTGCTGTTATATAAAAAATACATATTTTTGAGCACTTTTCGATATTGTTTAAACACTAGAATAAGTATATCATGGCATCCTTAACAGGTTAATGTCTTTTAATATTCTTCTTGATTTCTTATGTTCTCATTTATATTTTACCACACTTAATTCACAAGCACATTTTCTTGACACATCTACCAGACTTTTGACACCTCTTATGAAGATACATAAGGTTGTTGCATACACGAGTCTCAGTATTTTACCATGAATTGTTGATCATTTAGACACCATGATTATAGGTTAACGACGTAACAAATAATTATCTGTCTTGGCATGCTATCATTAATAAACGTTAATTAATCAAGAGGCTGATTTGGGATTATTACGTGTTACTTGTTGTCCAATATGTTCGTGCTTTGATTCCTAGGCAACATAGCTTTATTTTAATCTAGAATACAAACCCAAAATAGTAAAGTACAATGCCTCTTGGAGGATAGGTGGGACGATAATTATTATTAAAATGTTAGTTTTATCCTTGTCATAGGACGCCCCTTAGACTTGACATCCATCCTAAGTGGGGTGGGGGGGTAGCCCCTTCGGAATTGATGATCCCAACAAAATATTAATGGCAAGGCTAACGACATGATTACTTGTCTAAGAGTTCGGCCCTTGGGTCGGATGATGATTAACAAGTTAGGTTTCTGATACGAATAAAACCAAAACATCTCTTTGTTTAACTCGTACGATTTCTTTTAGTCTTTTTATTTATTTTACATGTTTATTTGAGGTAGCTAGTTTATTCTAAAGCAGTCCCCTTTTTATTATAAATTATGTCATTTCTTTCTTCTCGCTTATCTTATTTCTATGTTTTTTATTTATTTTATCACCTAGATAATCGACAATTAGCATTAACAAATGACATGTGTTTGCTTATTAATTATCTTTTCGCTTAGTTAAACAGTAAATTAATAATAAAAGATGAGACCTTTATTTGATCACATAGAATCCCCATGTAAAGTACGAATTCGGCCGGGAACCACCTTTGTGGACCTCGAAAGGTGCCTAACACCTTCCTTTTGAGGTAATTTGAACCCTTACCTGAACTTTGGTGAACTAAGAAAAATAACAAAAAAATAGGTTTGTAGTATCCTAGATCGGTGCCCTAACGCACCTTAATACGTTAGGTGGTGACTCTCACACTCTTCCTTTAAACAATCCCAAAAAGAGTTTGTCAAGTCGAATTCCGCCTTCCACGAGGAAAACGGGGCACGACAGAATGGTCACTCTGCTGGGTATCTTAGGTTCTAACCATTATGAATTTGTGCTTTATGTGGGATTTTCTCTATTTGTCTAAATTTTGTTTTGATATTTGTGAAATATTGTTTGTTTTGACATTACAATTTATTTTTTCTACATGTCAACCCTTTCCTCTTTCCCTTCATATGTTTTTATATTTTTTTTCATGCTTATCTCCTCTCTTTATTTTTGACAATATGTTGTGTTATTTTACTGAATATGTTATTATATTTCGCTACGTGCTATGTGTTACTTTTTTTATAACTGACATCCCGCTCATACTTTCCTCCACTTGGAATCTCTTTTATTTTCTTTTTACGAACGGTTGCGTGGTATCACGGATGTTCATTTCTAAAACACCTTTTGGGAAATGCCTTGTGGATCGGTGGATCAGTGATGCATTGACAGACACAAGCTTTCCCACTTTTGAGTTGTCCACTCGGGGGGGACCATGTCATAAACCCACTCTTGTCCTTTAGGTCATGGCTACATATTACTTTTGCTAAGGAATATGCATCCCATCCAACGTAGGATGCCTTGGCATCCTTGACGCATTGAATGCTAGTCTCATTCAAGGTCCAAAGAGGTTCATGACCTCAAAAGGACTCACAATTATTTGCTATGTGTTGCATTTCTTTGAATGTATTATCTATCTTTTTGCTCCATTATTGTCCTAGTCATTCCTCGTTCTTAGTGTCCCGCACTTCCGAGCTCTTTACTCTTAACACTCTTGTCATGTTAGGTCCCTATAATACACTCTTAGGGCCTATTCAATACCTACCTTCAATTTATCCTCCTGACTTATCTGTTAGTATGTTGATCATCTCTAGGCTCAACTCTTACTTCGATAAAAGGTTTCAGTCTCATTCGCAATCTCTTAGTACAACGTATCATTTAGAAAATCTTCTTCCTGTTTCTTCTAACATTTACATACACCACAATTCTTGGACATCAACATATTAATGTCGTACTCTAGCTCTCACAACCTCTAAATTACATAGATCTCTCATAATGTCTATTCACCCTGAATGGTTATAACTCACTATTTTCAATTGAAGTAGAACATTCATTCAAAACTCCCCATGTGTACTCATTGTTTCTAATCATAAATCCTTTCTTCTAAGGTTGACTAAAGTTAAACATCCGAAATGGCCAGTCAAGTAATGTTTATCGATCTTGTCAATAGCGACGATGAGCATGAGAATTTAGGATTGCATCAAAATAAAGTTATTTTGAACATCAAAAGGATAGAAGGGAAAATAGAGAGAATCAGGGTGATAATGACTAATCATCGAGGTTCAGTTGAAATGCCATCATATTTTACAGAGCCACTATACCAAATACCTCCTCCTTACCAAATGCCTTCGCAATTTTCAAGTCCTTCCTACCCTATATATAATGCCTAACCCATCCAAGTTCAAACTTCCCAACCTACTCATATCCCTGTCACCAAGACTGTTGCCCCCAAGCCCAAGGTAAACATTGAAAGAATACGGTATACTCTTTTAGTAGATCCAATGGCTCAACTCTATGAAAGGCTCAAGAAGACGGGTCATAGCACGACCATTCCGGCCGTACAAGTTGACATGAAGTCCCTACAGTACAACATGATCAAACTTATGCCTACCACTCTGGGATGATAGGGCATCCCATTGAGGCATGTTTTTCTTTGAAAAACAAGATTCAACAATTGATCGATACTAAGGTAATTCAGGTAAAGGATCCCTAACCAAATGTTGCCAACAATCCTCTTCCAGACCATCACGTGAATATGCTTAATATTGATAAACATAGGGACTTATAATAACAACAAATCTGACCAAGGAAAAGGTTTTCATCATCAATGAGTAGAGAGGAGCCCTTAGGGAAGACAATGGATCAAAGACTGGTCCGTCCAAAACTCATCGGGTACTTGGGTTGATAAATTTTTTTCTTTTATTGGCATGATTTTTAATTGATAAGCTCGACGTTCGATCAAACTTGCAACTCTACTTATTCTTTATTACCTAAAACTATGTTTTGAAACATTTTAACATCATTAATAATGGCTTTCTTTTGAACTATTGATATTTTCTATTTTCTGTTACAATAAAATTACTTTTTAAAATTGTTGAATCTGAGTGTGTGACACATAATGAGATCATACAAGTTTGGAAGAGGATAAGGCCCTGAGGAACTTTTCAGTGAAGTTGGCGATTTAGAGGGTCAATCCAGACATGTCACACCTGGGTAATTGGCTTGGAAATATATTTTCCCGCATCAAGATGAAGCAAAGGGACAATTTTTGCCCAACTGGCAAGTTCCTTACGTGGTTCATCGAGTCCTGAAAGAAGGAGCACACATATTGGCAAAAATGGATGACGTAGTTTGGTCTAAGCCCATCAATTCATACGCTGTTAAGAGATACTGCATTTATTTTTATCTTTACGCCCCTTGAATTGTAATTTGAACTACGATCGACCTGATTCCCTTATGGATACATAGGCACTCATTTAATGAGTTCGGTCTCACCATAATAAAACTTTCTTTTCCCCTACTTTATCATTTTTTTCTCTGTACGGAGTTGGGTGAATCAACAATATGACATGAATCGACAAATCTGATGTTCAACAAAGGTCGACCTTATTTATTTCCTATTTTTCTTACCTTCGTTACAACCACAATCACAAATTCAATATCATGTTCTATCACTATCCTGCTTCGTACGTTAGGAGCTCAAATCTTTATTCTTAGAATGCTTATTAAGGCTTAGCCTTCCTCCTATAATGACTTTTGCTTTATATTTATATTACGTGTTGAAATTATGCACTATGTGGTAATTTTTGCCTTACTTATTTTACTTTAAGGTTTTCTAGCATTTGAACATCAAACTCAAGTGACAATCTGCAATATGAAAAATATGCTCAATATCTGAAAAGACTCTAGCCCTCATTCTCATCATTCAAGACAAAAGATTTCGCCTCCTTATCCTTGCCCTACCCTCACGAACTACATTTGACCTGACTTTCATTTGGATATGTAGGCAACCCACTTTGAGTTCGATTTTTATCTAATAAAACATTTGCTTTCCCCTCTCTTTTAAATTCTTACACATCCAAATTGTCAAGCTAATTAACCCAACTCTTGAGCATATAAAGGCAGATTACAATAAAGGTTACAACATTCAAATGTAGGACAACCATTTCTCTTGGACTAATATTTTCTTTGAGTGGTGTAGGAATATAAGACTCCAAATGGGGCAGAATTTTTGAGGTTTCAAGAAAACCTCAAAAATTTCACGATTAAACAATACATCAATTCACAATGACGTGCAAAAAGTGTCTTTCATTCTAAACTGGGCAAAAAAAAATTTAGAATTCCTCAAAAATTTCACAAGTAAACAATATATTCATTCACAAATGACATGCCAAACGTGCTTTACATTCTAAACTGGGGCAGAAATTTTTGAGAATTTCTCAAAAATTTCATCACGATGGAGTACATATCCCAATGGTTCACGGAGTAGAAAACAACGACCAAGGAGTCGACTCGAGCATAGTACAAATTCACATTTCTTTTTGACTAATGACTTTTTTTGAGTACAGGAACAAGTAACAGGTACAGATGACAACAATCACTCCATCACAAGAGAACCAATGATATAAGGTGACAAGAATCACTTCAACACGAAGGAACAGGATAGACAATCTAATATCATGATGAGAAGCAGCGTAATTGATCCGATAACAAGATAGATACGCTTTCCTATCTTCCATTATCTTTACCGTTAAGTTTGTTTGCTACAATGTTCAATCCTCTATGCATACACATATATTCTTACTAATTATTTCTGTCGAGTCAAGCTACAAGTGGCAGGTACGGGCCATAATTTCACGATGGAGAAGCTCAAATATTGATACCACGATGTAGAAGCTCAAATATTGATCCCACAATGGAGAATCCCAAATGATGATCCCACGATGGAGAAACTCAAATGTTGATCCCACGATTTCATAATATATGGAGAAGCCCTAATGCTGATCTCACGATGGAGAAGCCCAAATACTGATCCCACAATGGAGAAACTCAAATGTTGATCCCACGATTTCATAATGTATGGAGAAGCCCTAATGCTGATCCCACAATGGAGAAGCCCAAATGCTGATCCCACGATGGAGAAACTCAAATATTGATCCCACGATTTTATAATGTATGGAGAAACTCAAATGTTAATCCCACGATGGAGAATCCCAAATGATGATCCCACGATTGAGAATCCCCAAAGTCGATCCCACGATGAGAAGCCAAGTAGCTGATCACACAATTTCATAATGTATGATAATCTTAAATGTTGATCCGACGATGGGGAAGTCCCAATGTTGATCCCACGATAAGAAGTCAAGCAACTGATCACACGATTTCACGATAAAACAGATACGCTTTATTTATTTCCATAATTACGCTACATTTATCAAATGTTTATTTCTTACATGCCTAACCATATTATTTAGTGATATAGAGATGCAGGTAACAGAGAAGGATTAATAAATAGAGACAATTTTTGTTTCTGTTTCGGAATACCACCCCATCTATTCATCAACTACGTGAACTCATCCTGAAACTCACCTACCTCAACATCTTCAAAAATTCTCCATACGTCATCATTTCAAATCCTATTCATTACCGTCTCACCCATCCACAATACCGTTTGTTGACACCCCAACCTTTGTTATTAACATTCTTTAGGAATATTGGTCATTCCTAAATCTAGAACTACACACGGCATGATTCTCGTAAAAACAGAGATATGCAGGCGACTTAAAGCCAAAGTCTCTGCCACACTATTTTTTAACACCTCCCGTTGTTTCCTTCATAACAAACCACCATCTCGGTCGAACAAAATTGGCTACTACGTCAACTTTCGTTTTTTTATAATTCTTTTATCATTCTCAAACAATGAAAGGGCAGCTATTGACACCCAATTTTGACCTCCCGACACTACATTTAGGCTGTTATTTTAACAAAATTATTAATTTTTAAATACTAGTATTTTTTTGCACATTTTTCTTGCATCAAACAGACTTCTAACATATCGCATTCATAATTTAGAAAAAATGCATAAATTATTTTATTATCTTTTAGCATCATTTTTATAATTTTTTAAATCAAATATGATATTTTACATAATTTTATTAATTAAATTACCTTCTCACGTTCACAAGGACAATTTCTATTACAATCACTATCACTGTTTTCTAAGATAAAAAATACTAGTTATTTTAAAAGCAATTAAACACTCTAAAGGTGTCTTGGTATTTCTTTCGAGATTATTGAAAGCAGCTCGCATATTCCACCGATGTGTTCTTGGTCTTTATTACTCACTTTTACTACTGCTCACTGGTGAGTCTATGAATCGATGTAATATTTTAAATCATGTGTGTTGACTATATCAAGCCATGAGAACTAGAAAGCATGTTTATAGGAAATAATTGTATCGTGCTTGTCTGCTACGTGTTGGATGTTCTATCATTCTTTTTTGCCTGCCATATTATTTTGTTATGTTTAACAGGTTCGAAAATCGAAGTCTCCAGGATGTTTAAACAGATTATGTTATAGTTGGATATGCCTTTATTTATTTATTTGGGTTTGTAATATTATTTGTAAAAACATTATTGATTATTGATGTAATAATATAATTTTGGGGACTGCTTTGGGGGGCGGGGGTTACGTGCTCTATGAACGGAGTAGTAGGCACAATTTAGGTTTTACGTGTCTTATGTGCTATATGAAATGCTTAGGCAAAAAACAATTTAAATTATCTACTCGGCCACCTAGAAATCATGCTTTAGGAACTTTAATTAATTTCAACATATAGAATTAAGTTATGGCAATACAGAAATTGATGAATCTGGGTTAATACATATTTTGAGCATCAAAGTCATTTTCATATTCTAGATATATTCTCACACATTAACATGTTAAAGTAGACATTAATATATCTTAGAATATTTGACATCAAGCATATTACTACATTATTTGACATTAAGCACATTAGTACATTATTCGACACTGAGCATGACAGCACATTAATATATTTGGTAGCATGTTAAATATTAGGCATGTTTATATGTTTAATTAATTTTACAGCATGTCTAATTAATCTTTCAGTATGTCTAATTAATTCTTTACATGATTAATCAATGTTCAGCATGTTTAATTTATTTTACAGCATGTCTAATTAATTCTTTCACATGATTAATCAATGTTCAGCATGTTTAATTAACTTTACAGCATGTCTAATTAATTTTTCAGCATGATTAATCAATTTTTAGCATGTTTAATTAACTGGTTAGCATGTTTGATTAATTTTTAGGGATGTTCAACATAACTCTCAGCATGTCCAATAACATCTTCAGCATGTTTAAATATAATATCAGCATGTCAAAATGTTAATTTTTTAAGACATCTTTAGTATGATTGATACACTTTCAGCATGTCACTGTGAAATTCCTTCAATAATACAACTGTTGTTATATAAAAAATACATATTTTTGAGCACTTTTCGATATGTTTAAACACTAGAATAAGTATATCATGGCATCCTTAACAGGTTAATGTCTTTGAATATTCTTGTTGATTTCTTATGTTCTCGTTTATATTTTACCACACTTAATTAACAAGCATATTTTCTTGACACATCTACCACACTTTTGACACCTCTTATGAACACACATAAGATTGTTGTATACACGAGTCTCAGTCTTTTACCATGAATTGTTGATCATTTAGACACTATGATTATAGGTTAATGACATAACAAATAATTATCTATCCTCGCATGCTATCATTAATAAACGTTAATTAATAAAGAGGTTGATTTGGGATTATTATGTGTTACTTGTTGTCCAATAAGTTCGCTCTTTGATTCCTAGGCAACATGGCTTTCTTTTAGTCTAGAACACAAAAGCAAAATAGTAAAGTCGAATGCCTCTTGGACGATAGGTATTATTAAAATGTTAGTTTTATCCTTGTTATAGGATGCCCCCTTGATTTGACATCCAGCCTAGGTGGGGTGGGACGGGTAGCCCCTTCGAAAATGATGATCCCAACAAAATATTAACAGCAGCGCTAATGACATGATTACTTGTCTAAGAGTTCGGCCCTTGGGTCGGATGATGATTAACAAGTTAGGTTTCTGATACGAATAAAACTAAAACATCTCTTTGTTTGACTTGGACGATTTCTTTTAGTCTTTTTATTTATTTTTCATGTTTATTTGGGGTAGCTAGTTTATTATAAAGCAGTCCTCTTTTTATTATAAATTATGTCGTTTCTTTCACCTTGGTTATCTTATTTCTATGTTTTTTATTTATTTTATCACCTAGATAATCGACATATAGCATTAACAAATGACGTGTTTGCTTATTAATTATCTTATCTCTTAGCTAAATAGTAAATTAATAATAAAAGAAGAGACCTTTATTTGATCGCATAGAATCCCCATGTAAAGTATGAATTCGGCCGGGAACCACCTTTGTGGACCTTGAAAGGTGCCTAAAACCTTCCTTTTGAGGTAATTTGAGTCCTTACCCGAACTCTGGAGAACTAAGACTAAATAACAAAAAAATAGGTTCATAGTATCCTAGACCGGTTCCCTGACGCACCTTAATACGTTAGGTGGTGACTCTCACACCCTTCCTTTAAACAATCTCAAAAAGAGTTTGTCAAGTGGAATCTCGCCTTCCGCGAGGAAAATGGTGTGCGGCAGCTGACAGCCATCTCAGGCTTCTTGGACATGAAACTTCTTCCTGATAGTTCACTTGTTGTTTGAGATAAAGAATGGCTTTAAATGTCCAATCCTATAAAATTACGCTAATAAATCAATAGTATTATTCAATAGAAAAATAAATGAATCATAATAAAAGAAATATTTTCCATGGAAATCCATATAAGTTGACTGTCTTTGGCGTTAATGGAGTCAATAAATATTTGACATTCATTTTGAAGCTTTCATAACCCTAAGAATAGCTGATAAATGTCTCAAGATCCTTGAAGAGCTTTATTAAATCAAGTGGTATGTTATTGTTAATGTCTCTCACCCAAATAATATTATGTACAAACTAAATCAAGCACAATGATTGCTTGTGCTTTTTTGAAAGTCTTTTACCTTTCAACTCTTCTATCAAATTTGTGTTCTTGAAGCTTGGACCAACAAGGGACGACAAGTCATCACTGTCACTTGACTTGTCTTTGAGTTTTGGTGTTTAGGGTGTTTTTTGGGGTTAGAATGGGTATATGATGAGAAGAAGGATCATATTTTAGTCCAGTAGCTATGGCAAACTCCTTCTAACCAAAACAAGCAGGCATGCCATAGTAATTTATCCATACCTCATCAATCCTATCTTTATTTTCATATATAAATCTACGCTTGAGAAGATCATATACTATGGTCATTTTGAAACGAGCATTATTGTCCTCCAACAAATCAAGATATTGCCCCAAAGCAGTTGTCCCTGAAATAAGCATCTATTTTTTTATCTCGAAGTATTTTTTGGAAGGTATCAAAAAAATTTTACATGGCTGACTTTACCAAAAAATCACCAGTTAAATCTGTAGCACCATCACACTATATTCTCACAAAATAACTATCAACGTTGAAAGTTTTGACCAACTCTTCAGTGGAAGGGCTATTAGCATTTAGATTATCTCTTTTGAAACTTTTCTCTTCCTCGTGTTCATTTTTTTCTTCTTTTGATAGAGATATCGCCTGTACACCAAGCTCATAGAATGGTAGATGTAGCCTAGCCGCTTCACTTATTCCTTTACTTGGACTTGATTCGCTTTCTTTTTTTTTTTGGAATCCATATTATCTAAAAATAAGAGGAAAATTAAAAATATTATAATTAATTAATGCATTGTTAGAAAAAATAACAGTAAATCTAAGAAGTACAATACAGTAAAATAATTATTCCAACAGATTACTCATCTGTTGTAATAGTTGAGTCATATATTGCAATAAATAGCTAACTTGTTACAACAGGTGAGTAATCTGTTGGAAACAATATAAACAGTTTTAATACTGTTGTGATTTCTTCCAACAGATCAGTCATTTGTTGAAAGATAATCAATCTGTGCAACAGATCATTCATTTGTTGCAACAGGTGAGTGATCTGTTGGAACTGTTATCAAATTATTATCAATAGATCGGTCATTTGTTGTGATAGATGAATGATCTGTTGCAAGAAATCAAAGTCTTGGATATGTTATCTGTTGGAATAATTGTTAGGATTTCATACGACAAATGATTTATCTGTTGCAACTGATGGTTCATCTGATACAACTAAGAGTTCATCTGTTGCCAAAAAATAAATCAGTAGCAAGATTTTGTTCAATAGAACAACAGCAATATCTCACCATTTAATATCAATATACCATTTTTACCAAGAACAACAACCACCCTATAACAACAAATCAATACAACGCACACACCAAGAACATCAACATTGACCAACAACACCAACATTGTTGTTTTGTTTGTACAAACACAAACAAGAAAAATAAATTTTAAAAAACACAACAAATGCCAACAAATAAAATCAACAGTTCGACAACAAGAACTACAGTAACAACAAAAAATTATATTTCACTCCGAAAAGAGAAGAGAAGAAATACCACAAATTAGAATTTTTTTGAGTCCTCATTTTAACTTTAAGCAACAAATATTGAAATTGCTAACCAATACTAGAAGAGAAGATGACTCAAGTTCCTCTTTTTCTTCATAACTAAAAATCCCTAATATTTTACCTGTGAAAGTCGAAAAGGGACGATGAAGAACTTGAAGTTGTTGTCGCCGAAGAATGTTGTCACATCGATTGACGGTTGAAAGTCGAAAAGAAACTCAAAATTATTTGTTGCAGGAAGTTGAAGTCACCGGGGATTGAAGGGAGAAATTTACAAAATTGTTGGTTGGGAGAAGTTTGAGAAAAACTATCGAGAGAGAGGGAAGAGACGTTTGATTTGGAGAAAAGAGGGGTGTGGATTGATTTGAATTTTTAAAAAGATTAGAAAATTTTAAAAATATTAATTAAATTCATAATTAACTTAATCGAGTTTCTTTAATTATGTTTGACCCTTTAAGTTGGTCAATGTAGTCAATCTTTCATTCAAGACTTAAAAACACATTTCCTTCAATTTTCTGAAGACAAAAGACAGAAGTGGAAATATAGAATACAAACACACAGAGAGTATATGTGTGTGTGTATGTGTGTGAGAGAGAGAAAGAGAGAGATGAAAGAGGAGAGAGACAAAAGAGAGTGAAGTATATAGTTATAAAATGTAATTTTTCTAATGTACAACTATTTATATTAAATACATAGTACATGTTTGCCAGACCATGTAATTTTTCTTTTTTCACGAGTTGAATATAACTCAAAAAAATAATTTATATTGATAAATTTATTTAATATTAAATAGTTGGTTGAAACTTAATATATGAAAAACAAAATTGTGATTCAGAAACTAAATTTTTTTGTTTCACCTGTGGTATCCACTAGACAAATGAATTGAAACGTCTCAAGCTTGGATTACAAACAACGCGTGAAAATTTTGATTCAACTAATTATAAATTTAATTCCAAAGTTACTTTAAACGAAGAAGTAAGAAGTATCAAAAACATATTTAAATAATTTATTTATTTTTAAAATTTCATACCTAAACTATCACTCACTAATTTAAGAAATACAATTAAATTAACATGTGATGGTGTGTATGCACTCTCTCTAATTATTAAAAATCCTACCATGTGAGCTCTACGTAAAAAAAACACATTCCCGTGGCAATCCCAGAATGGCCATTGATAAAGTCATTGGAGCTAAAATAAAAAAGCAGAGCACTTTCCTCCGTTCTATTTTGGTTGAGAGAACAAAGAGTTCGGAATTTTTTTTTGAAAAAATCATTTTCCAGTGATATGCGTTTTCGAAACTTTATTGAAAAATGTATGACGATTCTCTAATCTTACTTTGAAGCTTAATTGTGACAATTCTAAATGCTATTAATTTTATATTACACAAGAAGATCTCATATATTATATTCACCTATTTCATATAATCTAGAAAAAAATAGATAGAATGAAAAACAAATTGAATTAACCCTTAAAAGAGTAAGATAAAGAAGGATTGTGATAAATGAAAAAGAAGAAGGTTGAGAAAATATGTAATAGGAGAAAAAAATGAAGAAAAATGGTTGAAAATAATGAAGAAGAAAGGGAGAGTTTAAGGTATTAAAAAAATAATTGACAAATATATCAAAAAAAATTGTGTAGGGGTGTGCAAAAACCCAGTTTAACTGATAAATCGACCTGAAAAATATTATTGGTTTATTAGTATAAAGTTATTGGATTAATAATTTTTAAATAGTTCGCAAATTGTTATGGGGGCATTGGTTCGATTTTTAGTTTTAAGGTTTTAGTTAATATTTAAATTGATAATCTAATAAGATTATATTAAAATTATATTTTTATCCATAGTTATATAATATTAGCTTTAGATTTGAAGTACGTACCCAATTGCTTTTCACACCTTATAGTTGTCATCTTAATGTTATTGTTTTCTTTAGAAAGTCATTGACTTGGTGGGTACTACCTGTATATACCAACCTTGTTTTTTTTTTTTGAGAGATCGCTATCATTACTATTGCTTAGAGTTTGTTAATTAATTAAAAAGAAAAAAAAATTATTTTAGTAATAATATATTTGAATCATGTTCTACTCGTAATTTGTGTAGGCTTTCATGGACGAATATAGTGTATATATGAATATTTAAAAATAAGAGAAAATTAAAAAAAAAAATAGAGGAGCATCTTTTTTTTTTATCGGTTAAATCAAAAATCGAACCGTTAAGGATCAAAAATAGATAATCAAAAAGCTATGATGAATATTTATTCATTTGATTATTAGTTTAGCATATTTACAAATCAAAAATCGATAAATCAAACCGATAATACACAAAATCGAATTGAACTGATCGATGTGCACCCCTAACGATGAGTCAACTTAAAAACTAAAAATATGTTATGTAGAAGAATACTTAATGCCCGGACGCACCTAAATTTGTTTGTATACAAACATTTGATTCAGTTAACATTGATGTGTGTTTGTCAAACTAATGAGCGATGATTAAATAATCAAGGTCCAAAGTCCCACTGGTGTAGGTAGGGGTGTACAAACCAAACTGTCAAGTCAAATCAAATCGAAGAATCAAACCAAACCGAAAAAAAATCGACTTATGGTTTGGTTTGGCGTTTGGAAAAAAATCGACCATTTGTCAATTAATGGACAAATATTACAACTTAATATATATATATATATATGTGTGTGTGTGTGTGTGTATGCATATATACAATTTAACTTTTTATACATAAAATATTAATTATAATCTACTTTTTAAATATTTTTTCAATTAGTTTTATTAATTTTCAATGTTTAGAAAGTAGGTGTATGTATGTATATATATATATATATATATATATATATATATATATATAAAGAGAGAGAGAGAGAGAGAGAGAGAGAGAGAGAGAGAGATTAAGTTGTAATACTTGTCCATTAATTGCCAATAAAATAATCCAAAACTCAATATAAACTTAAAACCTAAACTTTTTACTCTTCATCTTACTTTTTAGTTTCAAGAGAGTTTTTCGCTCCTCAATTTTTCATAATTGAGTTTTTTCATTAGCACATGAATGAAAACATATTTTATATAGTCTTCAATCACAATATAATTGTAAAAAATAAAGATTGTAAAAAAAAATGAGAAAACTCAAAAAAATCAAAAAATCGAAAGAACCGACTAAAATCTAAACCGAAAAAACCAATTTTATGTTGGCTTGATTTGGTTTATAGTTTTAATAAACCGACATAATTGGTTTGATTTTTATTCAATAAAAAAATAAATCAACCAGACCTATATACACCCCTAGTTGTAGGTATGAAACTCAATAATCAAAAAGAAGATAGTTTAAGTGTATTTTTTATATGGAAAAATCTTTTTGGCCATAAAATTTGGCCATAATAGTAATAAATCCTATTCACACTATAAACTAGTTAGTTTTATGAAATTTTTACCCTTTTCATCCTAAATTTGAATTTCTAACATTACTTTATTTATTATACCATTTTTCAATACATTGAAAACTATCCCAATATATGGGAATGGACAATTTGTGTATTCTATTTATAATTATTTTCTTAATTAACAATTACATAATTAAATAATTTTCAAATATAGTAAAATGTAATTAAGAAAATAATAATACATTAGTACAAATTTATTTATTAATTGTTAGTTATATTTTTTGTTTTTTACGTTTGTAGTTGTTTAATTTTAGTTCAACTTTTAATTGTGTAGTATAGTTTATACTTTGTATATATTTTGAGAAATTTAATTAAATTGCTTTTTTTATTTTTTATCTAGTTTGATTTTATGATTTTTTTTTTTAATGAATATGAAAATTATTATATGAAAATAGAGTTTTAAGGGTGAATTTCCTAAATAGTCAGCTAAGTTTTAAAAAATTTCTTCAAATATCACTAATGTTTTATTTAGGATCACAATATCACTCAACTGTCACTTTTTCCTCAAAAAATAGTAAACACCTCAAAAGTCTTCTTCTCTCTTAGTTGGCATGAATGTCACTAAAAGAAAAAAAAAAAGACTAGACCTATTTAAATCATTTAATCATACTATAATTCTTTTTTTATTTGAAAAAATGCATTAGTTTATTAAAAAAATTATACTTAGAAAAACTTTATCGGTACTAAAACTTGACATATATTTTTTCAAGGGTTATATTTCTCGATGGAAACTCAATTTTTTTGAATTTCCTACAAAAATTATTTTTATTTTTTTAGAGATAATAATATGACTCAACTATCACTATTATTCTCAAAAAAAAAAAAAACAAGTATCTTATATGTCTCGTTCTCTTCTAATTGGTGGGTCATGTTATTAAATTATTTTTTTTATAATAGACTTATTTAAATCATCAAACTTATTTAGTCAAAATTATATTCTTATTCTTTACTTTAAAAAAATATATTAATTTATTAAGAAGAAATTTCCATGCTTAGAAATCTTTTATCATTACTTAAACTTTCAAATTTTTTCTAGAGTTATTTTCTTGGATTGTTATAAATATTTTTGGATTCGCTTATAAGAATCACATTTTGTTTTTGCTAAGACAATAATATCACTCAGTTATTAATATTTTTCTCAAAAAATCACTAAGTACCTCGAAAGTTTCCTCCTCTTCTAATTAGCATGTCATGTCAGTAAATCATCATTTTAAAAAAATAATAATAAACATATTAACTCCGCAAGCTCATTTAACCAAAATAATATTTTTATCTATTTAAAAATATATATTTATATATTAAGAAGAAATTCTCATACTTAGGTATTTATACTTTTTTTCTAGAGTTATTTTCCTAGATAATCATTCAGGTTTTTATGCATAATTGCCGAAAAAGATCAGTTATTTTCTAAAGAAAATAATATCACTAAATTACATAAGTTATCTAGAGATTTTAATTTGCATGTAAAATAATATGATAAAGATTAAGTATGGTAAAGAATTTCTAAACAGGAAAATTAAATTAACGTATTTTTTAAAAAGAATAAAGTTATAATTTTGAGTAAATGAGTTTGATGAATTAAATGATTTATTATTTTAAAAAATGTGATTTTAATGACATGACATGTCAATTTAGAGAGAAGAATATTTTTGAGGTGTTTAGTCTTTTTTAGGAAAAGAGTGATAGTTGAGTAATATTGTGGTCCTAAATGAAATATAAGTGATATTTAAAAGAAATTCTCAAATTCACTCAGAGTTTTAATAATAACATGTTTTATCATGTTTAAAATTTTGTTATTTTCTATTTGTCTATAGATAGATATACTAACAAAATACGTCGTTGTTAAATATAAAACGTTATTTTGCTAAATAATTTAACCACAATATTTTTTTTCGTAACATTTGTAGCAATAAATGTGGCTAAAATTTATGTACATATTTTATATGGTCCATGACTAAGACTTTATACTTATTGCTATGAAATCTATTATGTTGTGAACTCTAGTTATAAAGAAAATTTTACTTTACAATATATATATATATATATATATATATATATATATATATATATATATATATATATAGTGATTTTATCCACGACAAATAATTTATATCTATCTTCATATAATTAGTGAGTATTTATAAAATTTCTTTAGATTAAGTATACTAATTAATAAAATAATTAGATGTATAATTTATTTATTCAAATTATATTTGAAACTTATAAATAAGATCCTGTAAATTTGAATTAAGCTGAATAATAAACACATCTAAAATTCTTTAAACATTTGATCATGATGAAGCTTGAGGGAAACATATTAAAATTTTATTTAAATTCTTTATAATTAGTTAATTGAAGTTAATAGAATCATTAATATAGACATTCATTTTTTAAAAAAGTTATATTTGAAACTACAAGTTATAGAATCGAATCGCATCATTGTCAGCACTAATTAAACTAAACCAATAAAGATATTATTTGGATAAAACAAGTCTAAAGTAAAATTTAGTAAAGTTAATTTTTTTAAATTTGTTATAATAAGTTGATTAAAAATAACAAAATCTAATCACTTATTTATTTAGATATAAATTATTGTATAAATACACTTTTGTGATAGCTATGTTCAATTATTAATCCTTAGTTCAACTAATTATAACTACATTTATAATAATTATTAATAATAATTTAGTATTAGCCTATAAAAACATTGTTCAGATAATAACAGACAACAGATCGACATGTTTGCTTGTGTTGCCTGCTTAAATATTTTCTTTTATATTTGTTTATTTAACTTTTCTTTTTAATCTATTATATATTTGAGAATTATGTAAAAGTATTATAAATCATAATAATTACCAACTTAAAATAATTAAAAATACATAAAAAACTTAATTGACTCTCTAAATTTTATTACTGCCACATAAATTGAGACAAAACAACAAGTACTATAAATCACAATAATTAATAAATTAAAATATTTAAAAAAATATAAAAAAAATAGTACGCTCTCAAAATTGTATCAATAGCACATAAATTGAGACAAAGGGTATAACATATATTATTTAAAAATTATGCAGAAAATTATTATGTTTTTTAAAAAAATTAAACTACTTAATTTAAATAATTTTTAAATGTAATTTGAAAATATTTTAATAACGAAAGTTAAAACTCTAACACTTTAAACATGGTAGACATTAATGTATCATAAAAATCGTAAAAATTATATAGTTCATAAGTATCGGTCCTAGTTAATATCAACCTAAGAAAGTCGTGTATTAATATTGTAGACTTGCACCCTTATGTTGGTTTGATAATTTGTGAATCATTACTTACATTTGAGCATATTTTATTTGTTAAATTTTAAATCTAAATTTTTCATATTTGCACGATATTTTAAATATAATTTGAAAATATTGAAATAACGGCAGACAAGACTTAAACACTTTAGATGTGGTGGATATTGACAAGTTATAAAAATCAAAGTATTCATTATCGTTGACTCTAGTTAACAACAACCCAAGAGAGTCACACGTTAATATTGTAGTCTTGCGCCCATATTACATTGATTTGATAATTTGAGAATCATTACTTATATTTGTTATTATTATGACTTCTAATTAAATAATTTTATAAATTATTATGTTTAAATAAATTTAAAACACATATTTAAATAAATATTTAAACATAATTTGAAAATAATATAATAACGACAGTAGAAATTAAACGAAAAATATTTTAGACATGGTAGAAATCGTCACTCTATATAAATCATAAAAATCATTGATTCATAAGTGTCAATCCTATTTTATAACAACTCAAGAGAGTCACGTATTAATATTGAAGTTTTATAGCTTTCTGGTGTTGTAAACGCTCACTTGATTAAATAAAATTGTTTATTTACCAAAAAAAAACCGTTAACGTTTTACATATTTATTAGTTATCATATTTTAAAAATTATAATAAAAATTCAAATAATTAATGATGACCTTTGTTAACATCGAACTAAGAGAATACTCACGCACTAAGGTTGTAGTCTTGTTCCTCTATATTAAGCCGATTTGATAACTTGTGAATCATTAGTTAATTTTATAATTAATAAAACCTCTAACTAAGTAATATCTATCAGGAGTACTTAATGGTTGTGATCCATCCATATAGATTCATTTCAACACCTTTTCTGTGTAGGCAGATTGATGGACAAAGATACCATTTGTCAAATGCTCAATTTGCAAATCAAGGCATAACATTGTCTTTTCGAGATATTTCATCTCAAATTCTTTCTTTAGGTAATAAATTGTCTTTTGAAGCTCTATTGCATTCCAATAAGATTTATGTCATCGACATAGACAGCAAGTATAACAAACTCTGACGTTGTTTTCTTTATGAAAATACATGGGCAAATTTCATCATTTGTATAACCTTTATTAGATAAATATTCACTAAGACGGTTATACCACATGCGTCCAGATTACTTCAAACCATATAATGGTCTTTACAATCTAATGGAATATATTTTTCAAAGCTTTGATATGCTTTCGGCACTTTAAATCCTTCGAAAATTTTCATGTATATCTCATTATCTAGTGATCCACATAGATAGGTTGTTACCACATCCATCAAATGTATTTCAAGTCTCTCATGGACAGTGAAAGTAATTACATAATGCAATGTTATTGCATCCATAACTGGTGAATATGTCTCGTCATAATCGACACCAGGCCATTGTGAAAAACCTTGTGCAACAAGGCGTGCCTTATACCTTTGTATTTTATTTTTCTCATTTTTTTTTTTGCACAAAAATCCATTTATAGCCAACAGGCTTAACACCGTTAGGTGTTTGAGCAATAGGTCCAAAACTTCACGTTTGGCAAGTGAATTCAATTCAGATTGAATTGTTTCTTTCTATTTTGGCCACTAATTTCTTTGTCGACATTCTGTGACAGATCGAGGTTCAAGATCCTCAAAATCTTGCATGATTTTCATTACAATATTATATGCAAAGATATAATCCACTACTATTTTAGATTGATTCAAATTAGTTCCAACATCAGTTGAATTTATGGATAGTTCCTCATTTTCTTGAGTCTCAGGCTTTATTAATTCCTTCAAGAGTATCAACATTGCTCAAATTTTAAACTTTCATATGAGGATATTTCGTAGTGTCATCTTATCCATTTGTTTTTTCTTCTAGGATTTCGATCCTTAGAACCTAATGGTCTATCACGCTTCAAGCGTGCTTTAGATTCATTAGCTATGACACTAGTGGATGGTCCTTTAGGGAAATCAATTCAAATTGGAACATTCTCTGCAGGAATATGTGATTTAGTGATCCGTTTCAAATCTGTAAATGCGTTCGGCATTTAATTTATAATTTTCTACAGATGAATAATCTTTTATACTTCTTACTCACAAACTGAAGAACGTGGATCAAGATGAGATAGTGATGGATTTTTCCACAAAAATTCTCTTTTGATGCCACTATCTTCTCTCCTTAATTTTAAAAAAACTATCTCATCAAACCGATAATCTGCAAATCGAGCAGTGAACATATCTCCCGTTAATGATTCAAGATAACAAATAATGGAGGGTGATTCAAATCCAACATAAATTCCTAACCTTCTTTGGGGATCCATCTTGGTGCGATTTGGTGGTGCTATAGGCACATATACACCGAACTCAAAAATTCTCAAATGAGATATATTAGGCTCTTGACCCAAAATCAATTGCAATGAAAAATATTTATGATAATTTTTCAGTCTAAGATGAACAAGTGTTGCAGCATGCAAAATTGCATGACTCCAAACAGAAGTGGGAAACTTAATTTTCATAAGCAATGGTCTTTCTATAAACTGCAAACTTTTAATTAATGACTCAGCAAGGTCATTTTGTCTGTGAACATGGGGTACAAGATGTTCCACTCTTATCCCAATCAATAAGCAGTAGTCATTAAATGCTTGGGATGAAAATTCTGCAGTATTTTCAAGGCGAATAAACTTAATTTGATTATCAGAATAATGTGTTCGTAATCGTATTATTTGTACCAATAATTTTGAATATGCCAAGTTGCAAGATGACAGTAGACACACATGAGACCATCTAGATGAAGCTTCTATTAGCACCATAAAGTATCTAAACGATCCACTAGGTGAGTGAATGGGTACACAAATGTCCCCATGTATGCGTTCTAATAACGCGAGGGACTCAATCCCAACTTTTGTTGGCGATGGCCTCACAATCAGCTTGCCTTGATAACAAGCATTGCATGAAAGTTCGTCATTTGAAAGAACCTTCAAGTTCCTTAATGGATGTCCATTTGAATTTTCTATGATTCGTTTCATCATTATAGATCCAGATATCCCAGACGATCATGCCAAAGTACGAAAGTATTGAAATTAGTAAACTTCCGGTTTACTATAAAATATGTCTCAAATGCACAAATCTTTGTCCAATACAGGCCAGAAGATAAAGAAAGAAACTTTTCTATAACATATGTCTGCCCAGAGACATTCTTGATGATACCAAGATATTCAAGATTCATCTCGTCAATTGTCTTGATATGATAACCATTTTCACTGATATCTTTAAAAATCATCAAGTTTCTCCAAAACTTAGGAGAAAACATGGCATTATTTATGATGAGTTTAGTTTCCTTGGGCAAGATTATAATGATTTTTCTGAAGCCTTCAATCAAATTAACACTACCAGAAATTGTAATAACATTAATCTTGCCCGTGTTTATATGAGAAAAATATTTCTTATTTTTGAATATCGTATGTGTAGTGTCAGAATCAATCAAACAAATATCTTCATAATTGGGCAACTTACTTTAAAAATTATTCATATCTTCAAATAAAAATGACATACACCAAATAAAATATATATTAAATCTATGTACAAAGTGAAAGCTTATGAATCGTTAATCACACTTTATTAAGCAATTAAAAATATGTCCAATTCAAAATCTCACAATTTTCAGACACCTTATACTCTTAATAATAATATTATTATTATTATATTATATTTCATACAATCGCTTTTGCATAACAAACTGCTAATGAAACTGCTAATAAAAATTACAATAATATTTTATGTAAAAATGCAAGGGCCATCAAGCCACTCAAAAATATTTTATTTTATAAGAATATAAGTGCATGGTGACCACCTGCACTTCTTTAACTTTATTGAAATTAGTATATGCATCTCCATATTCTTTTTCCATTTTGATAGGGTTTTGTAATTTAAAAAAGAACTAAGGGACACATGCAACTGGCATGCAGTATAACTTCCTGACAACAAAAAATGTAAAATATCTTCAACCCCTATACGTATAGTCCTTTTTTTTTATATATAAATAATGAAAAAAATTAAAATTCAATTCAATTTAATAATAAATTACAATAATATAATTGAATTAATCAATACTAATCAAAAACTAATAATCATGCAAATAACTACTTTTACATGATTTTTATTCACTAACTCTTATCAACAACAAAAAAAAATCAGTCATTCTTCCATGTTTACGGAGCCATCACCAATCAAGTAATCAATCTTTCCTTCAGGGTGCTCAAAGAAGTCTGTTATATCCAAGCTTGTGATGTCAATATTATTTTCAGAGAGAAAGTTAGCCTTGGAAGTTCTCTCTTTCTTCTTTGGTGATGCTTGATAAAAATCAACCAAGTACTTGAGAGCACGATAGTCATGTGAATAATGTCCTTTTCCACCACATCCAAAATAAGTAATTGTTTCACGTTTCTCATCTTTTTTTTGTTCGATGAATAATTAACACCCGAAATAGGATTTCTTTCTTGGTCATCACAACCATGTTCATGACCACATCCACGACCACGTCCACGATCAGGGCCGTGACCTTTTCCACGCCTAGCATGGTGAGCGTGCACATCATTCACCTCAGGGAATGGTGCAGATACAATTGGTCGGTTCTCGTGATTTTTTATCAACAAATCATTATTTTGTTCAGCCACGAGAAGATGAAAACTCAGTTCAGTATACTTCTTGAAACCTTTTTCTCGATATTCCTACTGTAATAGCATATTCGAGGCATGAAAATTAGAGAGCGTCTTTTCCATCATATCATTATCATTGGTTGCCTCTCCACATAGTTTCAATTGAGAAGAAATTCTGAACATGGCAGAATTATACTCATGAACAAACTTATAGTCTTGAATTCTCAGATGCATCTATTCATATCGTGCTTTTGGGAGGGTGATCATCTTTAAGCGGTCAAACCTTTCTTTTAGGTTATTCCACAATACAAATGGATCCTTAGTAGTAAGGTATTCAATTTTCAGAACTTTGTAAAGATGATGACGCAAGAAAATCATAGCCTCGACATGATTTTGATTATATGCTGTATTTTCATTTTGTATGGCATCTCCAAGACTCATAGCATCTAGGTGAATTTCAACATTCAACACCCATGAAATATAGTTCTTGCCCGAACTTTGAAGGGCAACGAACTCACACTTCATAAGATTGTTAGTCATATGAAAAAAGGGAACAAAAATTAAAAAATAATGCCTTAGCCTTAGCCTTCAAATTTGAGACAGTAGAGTCTCGTGCTGATAACGTGTTATAAAACAAGAAAGAATAGAGAAAAAGAAGAATAGAGAGAATAGAGAGTATTTATTATTTCTCTGGAGGTATGATTTACAATGAAGGAAACCCTTCTATTTATAGGGGAAATTTACTCCTAGTTTCTGAGTAAAAGATAGATACTTCAAATCTTAATAGACATCAAGTAGATCTTGATTGACATTCACTATAATTGATATACACTACTATCATAACATGAACCATTTTTTTTATATTTAGGAGACTTTTTAATAGGAAAAAAGCCTCAATTTCACGTGAAAAGATAGAGACACGGCTAATTGTTAACTATATATAACCTTTATAAAAAAAAATTGAATAAGAGTTTATTTTAAGCATTCTTCCTTATTTTACACGTTATTTCCATTTTTTTCTTATAGTGTTTTCACCTTTTTCCTTTTCAAAAATATATTTTAAAAAATTCGCCTTAACACAACAATCAAAAAAAAGAAGTACAGCTGATCAAGATATTTTTTCCAAAATTATTAGTTTGTCTCCTTTTTAATTTGAATACGTGATTTTTTTTCAAAAATATGATTAATGTCTTTTTGATTTATGAATCATCTACTATATATATATATATATATATATATATATATATATATATATATATAATTTTTCCATTTCATCCATTGGTCCTTTGATTTGACGTATTTTCTTCCTTCTGCTCTGACCTTCTCAATTGTTCTTTTCCTTTTCCTATGTTGCAGGTTATTTTGTTTTAATTGGTGATGATTCAAATGTTAGAAAGATCACGTTATTGTTACAGGTATGATGCTATGTGTAGACATGTATTTTTGTTTTGTCAAATTATTTGGAGTTTCTAATTGTGCAGTGTCATTATTCAGTGATTTTGAGTGTTAAAAATATGATATTTTGGACAATATATAACTCACATAATATTATAATAGATCAAAAATTCTGTGCCGCATTATATGGTATATGCTTATTTTAAAAGGTTAGATTTTATCTTAGCTTTGTTTGCTATAATTAGGTGTTGTCTTTTCATTTATGTCTTTTACTAATTTTTTTAAAATTATTATATAATTATTTAAAAATTTATTTAATCTACGTAAGAAATCATAATTTTAACATTTTTAAATTAATTAGAATTTTACCTTATAAAAAATTATTTTGCCTTAATTGTTTTGAAATTCGAATTCGATTAGAAGTCCATTATGGACGAGCAATAATAAAACATCCAAAAGGACGTGTGTTGCCTACGTCGTATAATCTCTTTATATTTGAAGTTTATGTTTTTTAATGGAATAAATCAAATTATTTTTGGTATTGAATTTTATGGAAAATCCATAGTAAAATTTCATAAACTTTATAAAACCTACAGCTATATCATATAAAATAGGTATCGGCTTTTTGGTTATCTAGTTCAGGTAAGAAATTATAATATTTAGCACTTCTAAATTAATAAGAATTGAATTTCTATTATTCTATTTAAATAATATTTTAAGTCAAAATTACAAGAAACATGTGCTTTTCTATTTCTACTTTTTATATATTTTGGTTTTGATTTAACTTTTCTTACATTCATTATCATCATCTTTTTGATTCAAGACTTCTTTCATTCATTATCATCATCCTTTTTCTTTATTTATAACTTTTAATTAATAGCTTTAAATATTATATATGAGTCGTACATAATTAACAAATGATCACAATGAACTCCCCGTCTTTTAATTATTTTCTCATGTTTCTTTTTCAGTTAAGGTTTTGATTGAAAAGTTGGATGAAACAATCATGTTACCGCTGAATAAAATAGCAAAAAAATTTAAGGTTTATCTATTTTCTTTTTTTGTTCAATTGTGACTTGGTTTGATTATATTATTAATTACTATATTTCGGATATATATTTTTTTAGTATTACTGCTAAATCTTTGTTTATACTTATTTATTGAATTTGAAATATAAGGTTGTTTAAGTATTGAATCTTGATGTGCAAATTTTTTATTCAAAGCCTTTAAATTTAAGATTATAAATAACTTCTTCAATTTAGGCTTACTAATTATTAAGTTTGAAAGCAGATTAAGTACGTTATTTGTTAGTAATATGAATTTGTATTTGATTTGGATTCTAAACTCCATCTCTGCATCTTGAAACTAAAGTCCATGCATTACACAAACAAATATCTTATTTTAACCACCATTTCTTGCCAATATAATATGAAGGGTTTATATAACTCTAAACTATTATTTGCATCAACGGAGGATTAAAATTTACATAAAAGTTAGAATGTATGATTATCCAATCAATAGATATTATCAAATAAAGAGATATACTTATTGGTAACGAGAATACATATGATTATTCTTTCCGTTCTTAGAGTATTTTACATGAAACAACGAAAGACTTTGAATAATATCGCTATATTTTTTGTAAGTAATGAAAAAATTCATAAAATAGATAAATCGATTAAAGAAGTGTTATGAAATATAAAATAAGAACAAGAAGAATAGAGAAAAAAGAGAGAGTGATTATTATTTCTCTTGGGAGATTTCTTGATGGGTGAATTACAATGATGGAAAAACTCCTTTATTTATAGGGGAAAACTAACCTTGGGGTTTCTAACTTCTCCATAAATAAACATTTATAATATATGGTAAAGTAGACATACACTATATATGTTAAAGTAGACATTCACAATATATGGTATTATATTTATAAGACTCTCCCTTGAATGTCTAATTAATAGATAATGTGTCTCGTTAAAACCTTACTAAAAATCCAGTGGAAAAAATCTAGTGAAGAAAAAAGAGTACGCATATCTAATAATACGCATATTGGCTACCTCATTAAAAAACTTACAAAAAGAACCCAGTGGGACAAAACCTCGTGAGGAAAAAAGAGCACAACGCGTATTAACTCCCCTTAATGAGAACGTCCTTTAACCTTAGCATCGCGATCTTGTGCACCATCTTCTTGAAAGTTGCAATTAGAGGAGATTTGGTGAATAGACCAACCACATTATTTCTTAAATGAATCTATTGCACGTTAATATCATCATTCTTTTGTAACTCAAGTATATAGAAAAACTTTAATGAAGTGTGTTTCATTCTATTTCCTTTTATGAATTCTCCCTTAATATGTGTTATGCGTGTTGCATTACTCAGTATAAAATTATGGATACATTATCACATTTCAAACCACATTTTTCTCGAATGAGATGTATTATGAACCTCATCCACACACACTCTCGGCTTACTTCATGAATAGTTATTATCTCAGCATGGTTCGATGAAGTGGCTATGATAGACTGCTTTATATATCTCCAAGATACAACAGTACCCCCACATATGAATACATAGCTATTTGAAATCGAGCTTTATGCGGGTCAAATAAATATCCAACATCAACATTACCAACAAGATCGAGACTGCAAGCTTAAGAATAAAATAAGATCATGTGTTTAATCTCATTTCGATGTCTCCTAGTAGGAGCAGAACTATATCTTGCTAACAAATTAACTGAAAAGGTTATATCAAGCCTTGTAGTATTTGCAAGATACATTAGTACACCAATTGGACTAAGATATGGTACTTCAGGATTAATCCAATTTGGTATGTTTCTCATTTCAGCAAATAATCTTATTGCTTTTGAAAACTCTCAGAGAGTTTCAATGATTTTCAAGCTATAAGCTTATAATATAAGGATAATAAATAAGTTTCCTAGAAACTTTTATACGTTTCAAACATTTTAAATCCTTAAAAAGTTTCAGGTAAATTTTGTCAAGTGACAATATTCAACATTTCATGCCTGACATATTCAAGTGTCTGGAATGCAAATCAAATAAGTTTTATGTTTACCAAGATGCATCATTTCATATCATTTGATAAATGTTTCTATGTCAATATGCTTAAATAAACATAGAATTCAGATACTCATAATCTTTCACAATATTGCTCCAATATTGTATCAAAGATATTAATGATATTTTATTTCGTATCGGTTCACAGTGTGACATAACATTTTGAGATCTCATCGCTTCTTTATTTTCAGGTACCTGAACCTCTCATAAGGTTTCATGAAGTGTTATATCATAGGCTTTTCAAGAGAACATTGCCTTCTTATTATGATTATTTACTCCTTATCCTTTTCAAGAATTATTTCATTTGGAAACGATTGATCTACCACGCTTCACGCATGCATAGACTTTGACCTTTATGAACACAAAATAGGAGCATTTGCAGCTTAACTATGAGATGTGTTTAGCATTTGACTTGAATTATTTTTTGAATGAGGATCTAATGATAATTCTAACATATTTCATAACTGCTTATAATCTCCCCCTTATGTTAGAAAAACTAACATACATCCTTCATCTTTTTTGAGGAATTCATCTTTGTGCATTATGGTATATTCATTAATGGTAGACTGCACATCAACTATTAGATGAAATAGTTGGTTTCTGACCTTGAACCAATTGAGAGGGATGAAATAATTATAATTTATTAGTCTAATGCATACAAGCGCTATAGTATACAACATATCATATTTCAGACCAACACATCAAGCTTTGTTCTCATTAGCAACGGTTTAGCTATTTATCGAAGGTATTCAAAGACAAACCATCATCATCAAGATGAATTATCTTGATTACACAATCTAAAAATTATGCTCTTAACTTAATTTATATTGAGCAAGTAATTTTATGAATGTCAAATTGCATGTTGACAATAAATGTACAAGTGATCATCTTATATCGATGCATCTTAATAGATTGCATGACAAGTGAACGAGCCTTTATTCACCTTTTATACTTTCCAGATTTTAAGGGATCCAATCCCAATATTAGGTGGTCCAACCAACTTATCATGAGAATAAGTGACATAAACAATTCTTGAAGAATCTTCTAGTTCTTCAATACATGTCTAATACTCAATATACACATCTTTGAGATATCACAATTGTTCATATCAACTTATGAACTCATTTATAGTAGTAAACACAAGTTTATCATGACATGTATTTTTTTTCTTTAGTAAATTTCAGATTTACTATTACATGAATAGATTTCAAATTTACTACTTTAGAAGTAGATTTCAAAATAACTCTTCTCAGTTATTCTATCTTTTTCGGAGGTGAGTTGTGATACCATCACAATCAAGTGTACGTTTGCATTAATAAGCTTTTCATTCCTCCAGGAATGGAATATAATCGTGCCTTAAGCCTATCAAATTCGGATAGCTTATAACCTATTTCATGATATTGCTACTTCAGGAGCACATCGAGGCATACATATCTTTCAAAGTATATCATATATTGCTACCACATTTACTTCAAGAATGGAGCAAATTGTCATCTTTTAGACTTATCATATATTGCTACCACATTTACTTCATGGAATGAAGCATATTTAATGAACAAGTTTTATGACTTTTTATCAAATACATATTAATTTTTGCCTTAGTCATCATAATATCATTAATATGGTGCATTAAGATTCAAACTCAACGTCTTATCCGTATAAATGCATCTTAGGCTATAACTCAATAGGACTTTGAACCCAACATCTTATCATCATGGTGTATTAAAACTTGTAACCCAATGTCTTACCCTCTTAATGAGATGAGACTTAATTCATCATCATATCTTTTAACAATATTGTTCTACATGAACAAATTGTAAGCATAAGTGGTTCCAAACCAATTATTTTTCCTCAAATTCAACAATAATCTATATTATATTAGAAGTGTGAAGATGCTTAGAAAAGTTATTTGAAATTTTGTCCTTCATTAAAAGTCTCCACTTTAGACAAAGTCGTCTTTTCACATATTTTTTCTAATTAATAAAGACTTAAAAAATATTCAAATGAATAAATAAATGGAAAAAATAGCTATTTAAAGAAAGGAAAAAAATGCTCGGATCCAAAGTTTATGGTTATTATATGGAAAAAAAATAAAAATATGGATACATATCGAAAATCTGTTAAAGTATTAATTTCTAATATTTACCTGCCATTTTAGGCTAGGAGTTCTATAATATTATATACAAAAATCTAAATATTAATTCCTACTAATATCTTATCTTCCCTTTAGGCATAGGAGTTCTATTATATGGCTTTTCAATTCCTTTTTGGTTTACAATTCCTGTTATAAAGGAAGTAATAAATCCTCTAGAAATATATCATAATACATCAAAGCTTCAACGTTATATGACATATCTATCTTTCATGTTGGACTAAATAACTTCTTCATCGATGCAAGGTAGGGTCATAAGTATGGAGAAGAGATGTGAACCTAAGAAGATTTTAATTGGTGGCATTCATACCATGACAGAAGATTTCGTAAATACTTTATTCTACCTCCACGAGGTAGGGATAAAGTCTATGTAGCTTCAGTCTATGTAGCTTCAATTATTATATTTTTTGTAAGCAATCTAATGAAATTAATTCGTATGCATCATATGCTTGTGGGTGCGTTCTCTTCTCAGCCGATTAATAATTTTTTCATTCTTCAATTAATTTTATAAGTAGATTATCTTTTTAATTAAGAATTTATTCTTCAATTAATAACTAATATCTTCTCTTTTTATTCACTTCACTTATTTTGTTTGGATGATTTATACTCACACTATACCTCCTCAAAAACGTTGGTGGATATAAAAATAAATATGTCACAGTGGTGGTATGCTACGATATTACATACTGCATAATCTAAAACAAATCGAGGCAGCTTACTTTCTGATACTTATGTCAGCGCCATTGGACTAGATGACTTTAGTAGAAAATTCAAGGAATCAACAAAACATTCAATGAAGCACAAGAACAATACTGAAACGGGAATAATTCAAATGGTAAAGGGTCGACAATGAGCTTTTGAGAAGAAAAGATGTACAATATGTGCTTCCTAATTATCAAATAAACTTTAAAAAGACTTTCTTATGTTTGGTTTTAGGATCTTTAGTTTATTCTTTAAAGATTTGCATTGTCTAATTTGAGTGAGATGGAAGTTAATTTTGGTTTTGATGTTGCTTTAGTTGATCAAGCTGAGGCGAAGGCAATTTCAGTAAGTTTTTGTGATTTTAATTTGTAGTATAATTTTTTAAATTTGAACTATATTCTTGAGAAGTTAACTGATATGTTTTTATTATGCATTCAAATTATGAAAATAATTTACTGGATAAGATTATATACAACAGACCTTTGTGGTTGGTTTTTACTTGAACCTCCGAGTAGGAGCTTAGTGCAATTCAAGATTTAATACATGTAGCAAGAGTAATTTTTTTATCTAAGTACTTAGTATAATAACTTATACATATAATATATCTTTTTAATGAAAGGTGTTCAGAGCATCCATTATTATACAAATTGTTTAATTACTTATACGAAAATTAACGTTGGAATAAGGTCTATGCAGTTTTCTTAACAATGTCTTCTTCTCGCTTTGATTTAAGAAGTGATATAGAGAATTTAGCGAAGAACAATATTAATGTAACCGATCTCAGGATGTTGGTTATTCTTGGCTATGAAGTATACATGCAAGCTGATATGTAAGTCATTCTTATCTTTATTTAAATGTTAGTTAAAATTTATTGAATATATAAAAGTTAAGTGATGTCTGCTTTTATTTGAACATGTATTGACAAATTTTTGCTTTCTTTTTTGTTTATACTGAAAATTTGTATTAGCAGTGTTTTATTTCCATTTGAGGATATAAATTCAAGTAAACTTCCTTTCAAAATCTTAACGTACGATTGTATAAAGGATAAGTTGGCCACATGATACATTCATCATTTGTTCTTTAGATTTGGAGATAAAGTGCAAATGATAAAATAACATTTGATAAATTGGTCATCTTGAAGGGGACGGAGAGAGCAGCCATGGGTACTATGAAGACTATTGTTGAAATTGTACAGGTTAGTTTGACAAGTTGATGTTATCTTTGTTTTCATGTATAATAATAACTATTTTTTTCATGTTAATTAAAGATTGATTATGTCCTTCAGAATGCGACTTCAGCTTACTAAGGATATGACCTTAGATAGGAGGTTATGGAGGACACATAGTAAGGTAGGAGGTTAGTTAGATAGTTGAACATTGTGTGGCTTATTTTATACTATTATTATTTGTATTGTTAGTCGTGGTATTACTCTTATAATTTCTTTTACTTTGGGTTTGTTTATTATCTCTAGGTTTTCAACACTGCTTTGAAATATTTTTTCTTGAGTTGAAGGTTTAACGTAAACAACCTCTGTACCTCCAAGGTAGTGGTAAGATGCACTTTCTCCTTTTTAGACTCCATTTTTTAAAATTACACTAGGTATATTGTTGTTGTCGTGGAGGATTATGTTGATGAAGTCTGAATTCAATAAGACCAACTGAAAGTATCAAAGGACTAGAAAAGAATGTTGAGATGGAAGCTTTAGATTTCAAATAATCCTCTAAATAAATACCTTTTTCCTTCATCCTCGATCTTAATAAAATTGCCCAAAAATTACCCCTTGTGCTCTTCAATTATCTTGACATTATTTTTCCTGTGATGGTATGAGTCAATTGAAACGTTTCGAGGCTCTTAAGATCTACCATTGACATTAATGATAGTTTGAGCTATTCAAAAAATGACACAAGAACTCTGTTTGTTCGATTCTTTAGGAGGCTAGGTGGTTGGGAGAATTTTGGGTTTATGCCTGTTTGTAAAGTATTGTTTACCATTTCACATGTCAAATATAGTAGGAAGTGCATTCAAATGTTTCACAAACTATTTTATCTACTATTTGATGCTCTTTCTGAGTAGCATTCAGTTAATGTCTTTCATGTAGTCAGGAATTTACTAACTTCAAGTTTTATTATTAGGCCCGAGGGAACAATTTTTAATGTTTCTATAATTCCTTTTAATTTATAATTACTAGATTTTGGAAGGAACACTGAAAATCCAATGGGTGTATTGGAAATCAAATTTTTATTATTGTTATAGATAGTTAACTTAAGTAGATAAAAGTGCTCAAGCATAAGCAACCTTTCGTATTTCAGTTACACCTAACTATAGGTAAAATTACTTGCCTTCTAGGTATGGGCGTTTCGCAGTTGTTTCCTGTCATTAGGATAAAACTAACACTTAAATGATACTTGTCTCCAAAGGATTTGTTCTGGTCATGCTTTCAAATGCAGGAAAGATTATAACAAGTTGAACAACTATATGATCCTAAAAAAACTTGGGAGAATACACATGTTTATTGTTCAATATAATCATCCCAAAGCATATTATAAAATATCTTCAATCTTCTTACCAAAAAAAAAATATATGATTTTTAGAGAAAAAACAATGCATGATATCACAATATTGTATTAATGTTTCCTTTTATTTGTGACTAATGTATGTATAAGTAGAACGAACTCATAATGCATTACTGATATTACATGTGACGTATTACTGCATAACTTGAAAATATTGGTCTAAAGAAAGATAGATAATTTACCAATGAGAGATCATTTTACTTTTGAAAAGAGCATTACTTGTACTATTGTCCGATTCTCTCAAGAGTTTCTTATATTATTTAATAAGTTGCCCTTGAACTTTAAATTTCTTTAATTGGTGGCAGGAAGTGTAAGAAGTATAAAACTTTTGATTATCAATATGTTAAATGTTAGACACTGTTTTCGTAATTGGTCCTTACATATATTTTGTAACTTCTTTGTCTATATTATTTTACCGTAATGCAATTGTTTTAACTTAAATTTTCTTCTATAACATCATTAAAAATTTATATTACTCACTTAGCATGACATCTTGAAATGATCAGAGAAAATTCATCTGACTGTAGATACCTAATTTTGTCCCTCCCAAAATCTCAATTCATCCATTTTTACCTCACGTTATCATATACCCTCACCCATGTGATAATACCCCACAAAAAAATAAAAAAATTTCAATAAATCCCTAACAAATTAAATCCCTAATATTTCCTTATTCTAACAAACTTTATCTCAAACAACTCACCTACCTACCCCCTACCCCCTACCCTCTCACGTGTCTTCCACCCCCTACCCTACCAACCTCATAGAGAATCCTCTCACCATCACACACACAATAGAACATACACCTAGAGCTCCCATCGAAAAAACACAGCAAACACACTATGCACTACTCTATTTTCCAATTTTTCCATTCACTAAAACACAATCTTTCATACTTTCATACACACGATTACACTCAAATCCATGGGACCCACAGAATAGTCCACAACGAAGCACACACACCAGAAATTAGGGAAATTAGAATTAGAAAATGAGAGTGAGAGTGAGAGCATGGAAGAGGGAGATAATGGGTGGAGGTTGACTATTCAAGCGAGTTTCTCGCCAAAATTTGACTGGAAAACCATTAAAAAAAAAGAGATGATGAACAGAGGAACCCAGTCAGTTGTCTCAAGTTTTCCAGCGAATTTCTCACCATAATAAGCCACCCATCGCCGGATTCGACCACCACAGACCCGAAAGTGACTCCCCGCTATCAAAAATTATCATCTACAAGATATTCATCAATTTATCGCATCTCAGTAAAGAAAATTAATTCAAGGTCGTGATCAGTGTTTGGGTTTGGGGTTAAATTCGGACATTGTTGCTTCTATTTTTTGTGGGTTTCAGTCCTCAATTGGTTTTCATTGGAAATTACAGCGGAATTTTAAGTTCGTAAATTGAGGATTTTAATTCGACCTGGTGGTTGTTACTGAGGTTTCGGATTGATGTTCTTCGGTGCGGATTCTATCTTTCGATCGAGTGAAACTTGATTTGGATCATCAATTGAGGTCTAATTCTATCACTTCACTCTTTTTATTTTATTATTTATCATATTCGATGCATTGAATTGAGTGTTATACGTTTGTTTGATCTTTATTGATGATGAATAGTGGTTTGTTTCGATTCGTGATTGGGTCCTTTGATTATGGATTGTGTGGTGAAATGTTATCTCATTTGAGAATTAAAATTGGTCATTTGGGGTGGAATTGAAATTGATAAAAGTGAAGGCATATTTGTTTTGATTCATTGCTAGCGGTTTAATTAGGAATAAACATGGATGTTGTTAAGCGCAATATTATCATGATAGTGTGAAATTGGTAGGCAAATGGTAGGACGATTAGGAAAATTTAGAAATAATGATTTGTTTGAGTGTTTGAATATGTGTGTGAATGATTCGTTATACTTTATCGCGCAAAAATTGAAAATGTATTCATTCACCGGGGAATGCCTCGAGGTTATATTGTACTTATTCACCGGGGAATGCCCCGAAGTATTTTGTACTTGAAGAACGTCCGTGATGAAGGCCCGAGACATTGGGTAAAGCATTGAAGCGTAGTTTAGTATTAGTGTAGGTTTACTTTTCAGTACCTTTTTATTTTGAATTGTAATAATTGGACTGGACACTATATTTTTGGACTTATTTTGTTTGTTTGTTTGTTTGATTGCTTTTGTGTGTTTTTGTGTGGTTTATACATTCATAATGTCAAATTAGCCGATATGCTCTACCAAGCGACCGTGATCAAACCACGGCACCGAGGGGTGTCTAACACCTTCCTCTCAGTCAACAAAATTTCTTAGCCAGAATCTCTGTTCGCAAATCAGTTTAAGAGTCAAATCATTTTGAAAAGGATTTTTCAATGGTGACTTGACACACCGGATTATGCCAAGTGGCGACTCTGAAATGAAAAAATCTAAATAATCCTTTTCAAAATAAAAAAATTTATTTTGTCACTTTACTAATAAAAATCCTTTCGAACTTTAAAATCAATATCTTTTTTTGGTTAAAAAAGGAGTGTGAAAGCTCTGGCGACTTTGCTGGGGATTTTTCAAAATTCGAGCTTATTTTTTGAAGTTGTATCGGTTTAGTATGATATTATGGGTGTATAAACATTATTTGTGTTATCGTTTGTTTTTATTTTATCTTTGTTGATTACCTATGTGCTATATTTTTACAGTTTTTATTATGTGTTACCGCTTTATATCTGCCATGATATGCATAACTTGAGTCATTTTTTTACAATAAGTCCATAGTACACGTGTGTACATGACCTCTAGTTGAGTAACCCTTATTTTAGGAGGGAAAGCCATCGGGTGTATGGAGTGGGTGAAAAGCTCTCGCAGCCACTATCGACCATACGCTCCCTTGAACAGCCTTGTTAACGGACCCCGGCATAGGTCAGCCACTAGGTCATGCTTATCTGCATCATATTCAGACCCAGCGGGACCCACTTGATCCTTTGTGGGAGACTCACCCCTAAAATATATGCATATGCTAATTATTGCATATTTGAAGTTTACAGGATCATTCAATGAGCTAATTTGAGGAAAGCATGTGCTAGAACTAAAGAAAAGTGCGTAGGCAAAAAAATGTTGAAAAAAAAGGTGAAAAATAAAAGTGAGTCAAAACGAAGAGTTTCGCAGTTTTTTTAGAGTTCTTTATGACTTTTGTTTTTCCATAATCCAAAAATTCAAAAAAAAAATTACCTTTTGCACTTATTTGTCAAAAACAAAAAAAAACATCAAAGAGATTTTTCTTTTGTTCCTTTAGCATACATTCACAACTAGAAGATTTAAAAAAAATTCTTAATAGAAGTTTTTTATAAAAGAAAATTCAAAAATTATAGAAGTTTTGTACATTTCATAAAACGAAAATACCAAAAAGATTTTCTTTCATAGTTGTTGGTGTCAGTTTTATGTGAAGTGTCAAATTAAAAACTCAAAAAGATTTTATTAACGTTGTTCATTATCTGTCTTTGGTCGTGTCTCTCAATTCAAGTTTAGTTTATTATTAAATTTCTAATTGTCCAATCCGGACGAACTACGCACACCTAATTCTCCTCTCTTAAGAGTGAGATACGTAGGCAGCCTTTTCAGCTTCAGAGATCTCATTTAAAAAAATCAAAAAGATTTTATTCACTCTTCATTTAGAGTAGGTGTTTTATATACATCTTTAAAAGAAAACTACAAAAACATTTTTCTTTAATAGGTTCAAGTTTCATTTTCGTATGAAATTGAAAATCGAAAATCCAAAAAGATTTTTCTTTGGTAATCATAGGTTTCATTTTGTATAGGGATTTAAACCTAAAAAATGCAAAAAGATTTTTGTCAATTCTTTTGACACTTTGTTTCAAGAAAAAGAAAGAGAGTTTTACTAAACTTTTTATGTCCAAACTTCACGAACTACGCACACCTAATTCTCTCCTCTCGGGGGTAAGATACGTAGGTTCCCTTCTTAGGTTCGGTGATCTTTTTAAAAAAAAAACAAAGAGAAACAAAATAGATTTTGACAAAAAAATGTCAAACTCTAACGCATTTGCTATCTCTTGTCCAGTTAGTTTAAGGTGGTTGGTTTGTGGCATTTTGGCTGGTCCTCCATAGCACCAAGTCGAAGAGAAAGTTATGGCCAATAAGAATATCAAGGTCATTGTCACTAATCAGATAGAGAGTTCGGAGAATCAGAATTTAAGAGCTAATGAAGAGATTCGGAAATTAAGGCAACAAATGATAGAAATGCATCGAGCTTAGGCTAATGGGTTACCACCTCCTCCATTTCTCACTGATAATCTAGAATATCTTTTTAGAATGTCTCCTGTGTCACATGCATAATTTTTCATTTTTGTTGACATGCCACAACATGCATCAGGGACTACTCTGGGGCAACACTATCCAAACACTTCTAATATCCATTTCCTCACTCCTTAACACAAAGTTACCACATGCTCGAATCTACCTACTGTTCATGCTTTTGGGGCGCCAACCCCGCCTGAAGCTCCTGCTTTTAATGTTAATTTAAGGGTTATGATTCCTCACTCTACAAGAGACCTTGTATTGAATATTTTTGGAAATTAACATTGTGCTCTCAAGCCCACATTTAAGTCGACTAGTCCAAATAGCTGATCTCATTTGCCTGAATTTTCTCTCTCAATGCTGAAAAGCCTGTTATGAAAGAAGAACAAGAGAAAATGACCAGAAAATTAAGAAGTTTAGAACTGGCTATGAAGAACTTGCAAGGACTCGGGGGTTATAAAAATGTCTCGTATAAAGTTTTGTGCAAGTTTTTAGGTGTTAACCTCCCTCTTGGTTTTAAAATGCCAAAGTTTGAGAAATATGACAGACATGGGGAACCAATGACACATTTGTTACTGTAACCAACTAAGAGGCGCTGGAGGAAAGGAAGAATTGCTCATGGCTTATTTCGGGGAGAGTCCTTCAGGCCTAGCTTCGAAATGGTTTGTTGACCAAGACATCGACAAGTGGATTAGTTGGGCTGACCTAGCTAATGAATTCGTGCAACATTTCCAATACAATGTGGAGTTAATTCCTGATGAGAAATCCCTGACTAATATGAAGAAAAAGAGTACTGAAAGTTTTAGAGAATATGCGATTAGATGTGTGAACAAGCTGCTAGGGTGAAACTGCCCATGAAAGAATACAAAATAGTGGAGGTATTTATTCAAGAACAGGATGAAATATATTATCAACACGTATTACCTGCATTTGGTAAGCCATTTATTGAGGTTCTCAAAATGGGGGAGATGATAAAGGATGGAATTAAGACCGGTCGCATTGTGAGTTTTGCAACATTGAAAATAACTACTCAAGCAATTCAAAAAGGTTCAGGAAGTGTTAGTGAAACAAAGAATGAGAAAGATGTATCTGCTATTATAGTTGGACAGCGGTCACGGTCAAGAAGACCACGTCGTCGTTACCCTTAGGCTCAAACCCAAGTTCATGCCCAAGCTCCACAAAATCACTCCTAAAATCCATTATACTCCATTCTTCCACCTCCATATCCAGTATATAACGCACAACCACATGTTCAACCCCCATCTTACGCATAATAGAATACACCAACTCCTCAGAGTCATACTCTAACTCCACAAACATACCAAAGCCCTTCTAAGCCTTATTTTATATCCAAGCCAAAAAATGAAATGAGGTAGAAGTCGGGATATAGCTTCACACCAATTGGAGAATCGTATGCCAATTTATTTAAGAGTTTGGTACAGGAAGGCATGATCACTTCTCTCCTTGGGCACACTCTTAATTTGCGTTCAAGAAATTTTGATCCTAATATACGATGTGCGTATCATTCTAATGCTCAAGGTCATTGTATTGAAGATTACCGGGATTTGAAAAGAGAAATTGAAAAGATGATTCAGGATAAATCAATTATGGTATAGAACATTGACAGTAAGGAAAGCTCAAGTCATGCTGATATGCAAACCAGTGGCTAAAATGTCAAGCTCAGCAATTAGAAAGTTACTCCTCTCTCTAATAGGATGGATGTTTTGTAGTTTATTTGTTTTTTCTATTATTCGAATTATTTCAGGATTGTAGTTCGGGATCTATTTTGTTTTATCCTTTTGTCATTTATGTTCAAACCCTTCTATCTTTTATTTCAACTAAATGAAGTTCCCTTTCCCTTTGTGTTTTAAATATATGTTGTTTTTTAATTTATTTTTATACAGTATATTTTATGTTAATTCTAGTGATACGACATGCCTGCGAAATTTTTAGCCAGATCTTAAAATCCAATTTAACCATGAAACATTGAATCCGAGGGCTAAAGTTAGAAAAAAAAAGACATCTGAGAAATAGGTAGAATGTTAAGACATTTGGAGACCATGTTGAAGCCTTCTTTGAAAATCAAGGCCATTATCTTTTAAGAATTACAAGAATAACTTGGTCATCAATTGAAAAACATGTCTCAATTAGGTTAAATAGTTGATGCACAATCCTATATCAAGAGGAATAGAAATATAATCAGCTCCACGAAAGCATGGATCATTCAATGTCAAGGATGTACAACAAAGGTGGAGTTGTATGTTTGACAAGTGTAGAAGGAGAAATGGCACACATGCTCAGTTAAAATTAGTGTTGTTAAAGTGTCACAAATGATCTTCATTTTTCACTTCATATTGCATGATGTGTACTTGCATTTTCAAGGATTGATATGACAAAGGCATTTCATACTGCTATGCAAACATTTTGTCATCCTTTGTTTACCCAATTGAGCTTTAGTTTTATTTTCTTTCATACTCCTCTTTTGGAATCAAGATAGAGTCAGAAAAGCCCAAAATAAAAGTATCGAGCAAAAGAATAGTGTCAGAAAAGTTTCAAAAAAAAGAAGAGAAAAAGTATGTCAAAAAGAAAAGAGGAGAGTGTCAAGAAAAATAGAGTCAGAAAAAGTTCCAAAGAGAAAAAGAGTCAGCCAAAGAAAAAAAATCAGAATCAAGCCAAAGAACAAACTGTCGGAACTACGTGTGATCTGATTCTCCTCTCTCGGGAGTAAGATACATAGGTTGCCCTATTCCAGGATCAATCCAACCGAATAAATAATTTAGAATCACCCAGTCAAAAAAATTAAGGCATGAGTTAATCTTCATTGTTTGAGTTGATTCCAAAAGTTATAAGTTTCATCCCACTTCAAGTGTTGTTTAGGCCTCATGTCATCCTTTCTTTCTAACCCTATCCAAAAGCGAAGTTACAATCAAAGAAAGACCTTCAGATCAATCTTTGAGGATGTTAAGGTTAAGCATGTAAGGGATATAATAATGCATTTGAGACTACTTGTTTTCCTCAGCATAAGGAATCAAGAGAGAAATAAAATTAAGAAAGTCTTATTGGTGAAAACCCTCCCGAGCACTGTAAGACGATACTAAGTTGAGAGAGATAAAAATGAGAGAGTCTTACTGGTGAAAATCTTTTCGGGCACCGTAAGATGATGGTAAGTTGAGAGAAATAAAAATAAGAGAGCTTTATTGGTGAAAATCGCAACCGGTACCATAAGGCGATGGTGAGCTAAGAAAAATGAAAATGATAGAGTCTCATTAGTGAAAACCCTCACAGACACCATAAAAAAATGGTGAGCTAAGAAAATAAATTGAGAAAGGCTTGTTGGCAAAAATCCTTCAAGGCGCCACTAGCCGAATGAAGTCTCCAAATGCAATTGGCCTAAGGAAGTAACTCAGTCGCAGGGCCATTAACTTAAGAGCAATTGGTAGAAAGTTTGGATGAAAAGATCAGACAGTTTAACCCAAATGCATGGCATAATCATTAGATTTAACTGTCATTTTAAGAAAAAAATTTAGTTTCTTTGTTTCAAATGGGGACATTCATTGTCTTTTCTTTCTTCTCTTTATTTTTATTTTTATTTTATTTTCTTGAGTCAGTTATCCAAATAAAAAAAATCATTGTCATTTTTTTCACTTGTCTTTGAGTCAAGTCCATCTCAAAACAAGTGAGAAAAGATTTCAAAACTGATTACCAGCTTCTTCAATTGCACAAAGCAAGACAAAAGGCCAACACATGAAAGAGACATGATTGTGAGCCTAAACAAGGCATGCAGAAAGTTTTGTCAATAGACAAGTTTGAAAAATCATAAAAATACCAAGGTTCAGAGGGCTTATCTGAGGAGCATGGCAAAGCAGAGATACTGTATTTGTTTCAGAGTCACTCTTAATAATCTGAGTTTGGGTAAATGATGCAGCAAGTTAATGACATATACTAATGGTTGGAAGCGAGGTTAAATGTGATGAAGGCAAAAGCGATTGCCACAAAAGCTAAAGCCACAAACCATCCATCATGTTTTTAAACTCACAAGTTTTCTTTGTATGAAATAGGAACACATGTTACCTTCGAATCAAAGATTTCAAAGCCTAAACATCAAAGGCCGTAATTTCTCAAATCTATAAATGCAAGGGGCAATGTTATTACACAGGTAATTTAAGCGACATTTGTAAGGAGGTGCATTTCCTTGTTCGGATAATTCAAGCGCATTTGTAAGGAGATGCATTTCCTTTGGTAATTTCAGCGGCATTTGTAAGGAGACGCACTTCCTTATTTTATGTAATTCAAGCGGCATTTATACGCATTTTCTTATTTTGGTAATTCAAGCGGCATTTGTAAGGAGACAGATTTCCTTGGGTAATTCAAGCAGCATTTGTAAGGAGACACACTTTTTTGTTTGAGTAATTCAAGCAACATTTGTAAGGAGATGCACTTTTTTGTTTGGGTAATTCAATCAACATTTGTAAGGAGACGCACTTCCTTATTTGGGTAATTCAAGCAACATTTGTAAGGAGACGAACTTCCATGTTTGGGTAATTCAAGAGGCATTGGTAATTAAAATTTTACTTGTTAGGTGATGCACTTTCTAAATTAAGTTTGATTCCTAGAAGATGTACATCCTGGTTGAGTTAGTCCCCTTAATTCCAAGAAGATGTACTTCCTAGTCGAGTCAGTCCCCTTGATTCCTAGAAGATGTACTTCCTGGTCGAGTCATTCCCCTTGATTCCTAGAAGATGTACTTCCTGGTCGAGTCAGTACCCTTGATTCCTAGAAGATGTACTTCCTAGTCGAGTCATCCCCCTTGATTCCTAGAAGATGTACTTCCTAGTTGATTTATTCCTTTTGATTCCAAGAAAATGTACTTTCTAGTGGAGTCATTCCCTTTAACTCCTAGAAAATGCACTTTCTAGTCGAGTCATTACTTTTAACCCTTAGGAGATGCACTTCCTTGTCAGTTTTCATTTGTCAGGTGGCACACTTCCTAATTTGAACCTTTATCTCTAGAAGACGCACTTTCTAGTCGGAATTCCTCACTTTAATTCTTAGGAGGCGCACTTCTTAGTCTTGGTCATTTAATATTAATCTCAAAAGATGCATTTCTTGGTTAGATTCTTGATTCATCATTGCAACATACAAGTAATTATGATTGAATTTGACATTCACAAAAGTCCTCTGATGATAAACTGGGACAACAAATCTAATTCCTGTTGTTTGAAACTTTACTTTTCCGACAAATGAAATCTCTCTTTATAATAATATTTGTTTGGAATAATTTTATTTCTAGTTTTGATATGATTTCAGGAGCCCACCTGAAAAATAGGACGAATAAATGAAAAGTCAAGTAACAAGATGAAGAAGTTTAAAGTCAAGCAATAAAGTGAAAAAAAATTGAAAGTCAAGCAACAAGTTTAAGAAATTGCAAGTCAGGAGCCCGATTGAAAAATAAGGTGATCAAATAGCAAGTCAAGAGTCAAGGAAAGCTACATTGATTAAGATTTTTGTAATTTCATTTATGTTTTAACTTGTAATTTTATTTTTGATGTAACGACAGAGCCGCGGACTGGAACCTCAACGGGACCTCACTCGACTCTCTAACTCGGTTGTCCTTATTCCTTCTGTTTCTTTTCTTGAATAATGATCGGGTCAAAATTTGGTCTCATTGTCTACTTTTTTGTGCAAAACACACTTTATGTTTACACCCAAAAAGAGGCATGATGTAGACACTTAATTTTGTCCCTCCCAAAAACTCAATTCATCCATTGTAACCTCACATTATCATACACCCTCACCCATGTGATTATACCCCACAAAAATACAAAAATAACAAAATTTTAATAAATCCCTAACAAATTAAATTCATAATATTCCTTTATTCTAACAAACTTTATCTCAACCAACTCATCTACCATACCCCTACCCCCTACCATCCCACGTATCCTCCACCCTCTACCCTACCATAATACCTCCTTTACACATTTTTCTATTTGGATTTTTCTTAACAGAAGAGAAAAATATACATACACAGAAAGAGATCAAATATATAGATACGAACCCATCTTCTATAGAGATAAGGAGAACTCATCTTCAACCTCACAGAGAATTCTCTCACCATCACACACACAATAAAACACAAACCTAGAGTCCCTATCGAAAACATACAGCAAATACACTGCGCACTACTCTATTTTCTAATTTTTCCATTCACTAATACACAATCTTCATCACTCTCATACACACTATTATACTCGAATACACGGGACACACAGAATAGTCTACAATGATGCACACACACCAAAAATTGGGGAAAATAGAATGAGAAAATGAGAGTGAGAGCATGAAAGAGGGAGAGAATAGATGGAGGTTGACTATTCCAACGAGTTTCTCATCCAAATTTGACTGAAAACCATAAAAAAAAGAGATGAACGACGAACGGAGGAACCCAGTCGGTCGTATTGAGTTTTTTGATGAATTTCTCACCGAAATCAGCCACCCATCGCCAAATTCGGCCACCATAGACCCGAAAGCCACTCCCCGCCACCAGAAAATACCATTTATGAGCCATTCGTCAATTTATTGCATCTCAATTGAGAAAACTAATTCAAAGTCGTGTCAGTATTTGGGTTTGGGGTTAAATTCAGACATTGTTGCTTCTGTTTTTTATTGGTTTCAGTTCTCAATCAGTTTTCTTTGGAAATTACGGCTAGATTTTGGGTTCGTAAGTTGAGGATTTTAATTCGAGCTGGTGGTTGTTACCGAGGTTTTAGATCGAGGATCTTCGGCACGAATTCTATCTTTTGATTGAGTGAGACTTGATTTTGATCATCAATTGAGGTTTAATTCTATCCCTTCACTCTTTTTATTTTATTATTTATCATATTTGATGCATTGAATTGAGTGTTATGCGTTTGTTTGATCTTTGTTGATGATGAATAGTGGTTTGTTTTGATTTGTGATTGGATCTTTTGATTTTGGGTTGTAAGGTGAAATGGTATCTCATTTTAGAATTAAAATTGGTCATTTGGGGCGGAATTGAAATTGATAAAAGTGAAGGCATATTTTTTTTGATTCATCGTTAGCGGTTTAATCGGAATAAACATGGATGTTGTTAAGTGCAATATTTTCATCATAGGGTGAAATTGGTAGGCAAATGGTAGGCCGATTAGGAAAATTACGAATAATGATTTGTTTGAGTGTTTGAATATGTGTGTAAATGATTCGTTCTACTTATCACGCAAAAATTAAAAATGTACTCATTCGCCGGGGAATGCCTCAAGGTTATATTGTACTTATTCACCAGGGAATGCCCCAAAGTATTTTGCACTCGGAGGACATCCGTGATGAAGGCCTGAGGCATCGGGTAAAGCATTGGAGTGTAGTTTAGGATTAGTGTAGGTTTACTTTTCAGTACCTTTTTATTTTGGGTTGTAATAATTGGACTGGACACTATATTTTTGAACTTATTTTGTTTGTGATTGATTTCTTTTGTGTGTTTTTCTGTGGTTTATACATTCATAATGTCAAATTAGCCGATATGCTCCACCAAGCGACCGTGGTCAAACCACGGGACCGAGGGGTGCCTAACACCTTCCCCTCGGTCAACAGAACTCCTGAGCTGGAATCTCTGTTCGCAAACTAGTTTAAGAGTCAAATTATTTTGAAAAGGATTTTTCAATGGTGACTTGGCACACCGAATTATGCCAAGTGGCGACTCTGAAATGAAAAAATATAAATAATCCTTTTTGAAACAAAAATCTTCATTTTGTCACTTTAATAATAAAAACTCTTTCGAACTTTAAAATCAATATCTTTTTTTGGTTAAAAAAGGGGTGTGACACTTACCATCATGGAACATCAGAAGAGGAAGGAAGACTAAGCCACAAGAAAGCCTTGGAACATGCATTTATTTTAATGTGCATATATTTTTGTCATTTAAATGACTATAATATTACATATATTGTAACTTTAGTTATAATGTCATATAATTTATTTTCTTGTGCGTAATTTTTTATACTGACATGACATACATTTAATTAAATATATTGTGAAGAAGTCAAAGGTTTGTGGACTTTATGGCCATCCTAATAGTTATGTTTTCTTTTTAATATTTCAATCTTTTAGTGCATATCTCTAAATTATTGATGGAAGATCAAAGAAAATAGAGAATAATGTATCCACAAAATTTAGGTTATTCTTCTTATATAGAGTTCTATTAGATGAGATATACGTGCAAAACACGTATCCTAAACTAGTTATATCATTAGAAGCAAAAGACAAATAACATAAGGAATTACTAACTTTGAAATTATCTTTAGATTTATAATCTCACCTTGTTCTGGTAGAGTCTCGTGCTGATAACGTGTTATGAAATATAAAATAAGAATGAGAAAAATAGTGAGAAAAGAAAGAGTGATTATTATTTCTCTTGAGGGATTTCTTGATGGTTGAATTACAATGAAGGGAAAACCCCTTTATTTATAGGGAAAAATTAACCTTTGAGTTTCTAACTTTTCCATAAATAGACATTTACAATATATGATAAAGTAGACATTCACTATATATGGTAAAATAGACATTCACAATATATGATAATATATTTATAACAAAAAGAACATAAACCAACATATTATTTTAGACCAACAAAAATCATGTGAGATACAACAAATGATAATAAATTTGAGACATAATATTATTTGTATCGTTTAAATAGATACGGTATTTATTTTAATATTACTTGCTACTTTTTAATAATTTTATTTTCTTTTATATAGTTTTATTGATTGACATTAGACATACATGCAAAATACGTACGAAAAACTAGTATAGCACAAATATAGAGTATGAAAAGGCATATAACTAATTAAAATATAATTATTTAAAAATTAATACACATTAAAATTCTTTAATTATACATGATGAGGATGACGGAAAAGCCATTGTTAATAATATAATGTGCTACTACGTGGGCTGATAATGGAGTGAGGTTATTTGTTGTTTATTGCTTTGTCTTAAGGATCTTGATTGCATTTAAGATTTAATATGTATTTTGGGAGGTTTTTTTTAACTCATTTAGTTAATAGATTATGTATGATAAATTGAAAAAAATTCAAAAATAAAAGAAAAATAAAAAATAAAAATAGAGACCATTGAAATATGCCACATCAACGAGCTTACATTTTCCTTTATATATATATATATATATATATATATATATATATATATATATTGATGTGTCGTAACTTTGTCATCAAATTCGTTTCTGTCGAGGAATAGGCAACGGAAGGTTCTCCGTTTGATTCTTACTCAAATCTTTTCATTTTACTTGGCATGATTACTAAAAATAAGTATCTTAAAATATTTAATATTTTGAAAAAAATGAGATAGTATTAATTATTTTTTCATCCTTGTCATTATTTCAATAAACATAAAAGAAGATTTATATGGTAAACAAATATCAAATTAAAATTAAAGCTAATTTGGTTAAATTATTATTTAAAATCATGAAGAAAAATAAGTATGACAAGTAATGGTAAGAGTATTTTTCTGTTTTCTCTTTGCAAGTTGCAAGGAAGCATCCGAAACTACAGTAATTGTTTAATGTGGCCTAACTCAAATAAGTGTGGGTGTCTGGCTGTCTGCGTCATAATTTTGAAAGATCCAATGGAAAAGACCAATAAAAATATTTAAGAGTAGTTTGATAGAGTGTATTGAAAAATATATTGCATGTATTTAGTTAATGTGTATTACTAGTACCTTGTGTTGGTGTATATGCATTTTATTATTAAATTAATATATTAAGTGCATATATTAGTGGATATAAATTGTGTATTATGAGTATTATTATTTACATTTGTTAGTGGAAGAATGTGGTCATGAGTTTCTTGAAACTCCTATAACCATTAAGTCTTTATTTGTCCATTATACTATGTAATTATGCTTGTAACTCATATAAGATTCAACCATTCATGTACCCACTTTACTACACCACATTCTTTCTATTCAATACAAGAGTTGATACCTCACCTATAAATAGAGGTTGTCTTGCATGTTATTGCATGTACAAGAAAATATGATAAGTGTGAAAAAGATTATAGTGTGTAGTAGTGAAAGAAAAAGTTGAGATAAGAAAAATATTCTAAGTCTTTACCTATATTCACTATACTAAGAGAGTAAATATATGTTGAAGGAAGGTGTTCTTATAGTGTAGCTTTAGACTCTTCAACTAATCCAGAGTTGTTTGAGTTGTACATCGTTGATGGGTTGTTGTATCCTAGAGGGGACAAGTCACGAGATATATTGTTGGATCGGTGTAGATAATGCCGCAGTGGACTTGAATCTCCTTAAAGAGAGAGAGATCCGCACCTCAGCCTAGAAGATGATGATCTTATTTTGTTTATTTTATTTCAACTATAATAATTATTGTAATTTGTGGTATATTACACCAATAATTTTAAGGAGATTCATGTTTTGTTACAGTTTGAAAAATTGTGGATATCAAGATGAGAGGTCTCAACATCTCAACATCACGTCTCTTCAAGAGATGAAAGAGAAGGGATAACAAGTAAAGCATCTTTCTACTTGCTCAACTCAAGGGGATGAAAGGTAAAAAACTTTTCAACTTGTTGCAGAGAAAAGATAAAAAAAAAAATTACCTAATCTTTTATTTTGAATAAAATGATACTACTTTTCTTAAACATAAAGTGGTATTTCAAATGCTCAAAATAGTGGGGGCTAATGAAATGAGAAAAAAAATCACCATAAAATTGTGACATTTGCACTTTTGAAAATGAGTTAAAAGAGCGTTATAAGTGCATAATTATTATTGGAGTAAATCACATGTCATTATTGATTTGTATATGAGTTGATGTCTTTATATTTGGCTCTAGCATGCTATCAAAGAAAGAATAAAAAATATTGAGTAGCCATTTGACATTAAATATTTGGATGAGAAAAATTTCATTCTTGGAATGAAAAATACCTAAATTATGTGATGAAATTTTCCTTGACATGTCACATTATGGTGAAAAGAAAATTTGTGAAATACATTTTATTGATTGTATATGAGTCATGCAACTTCTTTTGATTCAAATATGTGAAAGTGGTGTGATAAATAAAAAAGGAGTTTACTAGCCTAATAAAATATGAGATATGTGGCTAATTGCACTTGGCATGAAATTATGTAAATGTACTTAAGCAGGTTACACAAGCAAATCAGATATATTTACTTGGTTAAAAAAAGTTGTGGCTTGTTGTAAAAGTGTTTTTGATGCAAAATAAGAAAAAAAAAAAACTTGATGCTACTTTTTGAAATGAAAAGGTAAATTATTATTTGTTAACTTTAATGTGGAGGTTGACCTAATTATTTTAGGTTTAATTAGTGAAAAAATGAATTGATCAATCACTTTATTTTGAGAAAGTGATTTCTCTAGTTTGAGTTATGTGATAGCACCAAAAATTTATTGATAGAGTATAAATCATTTTTATAATGATAAATTCAAATCATAAAGAGAAAAACGCAATATTGTGAGATCATATTGATCAATTGTATACCCATATTAATTGTGTTAACCTTGTGATAATGTTGCAGATTCAAAACAAAGGCCTAGCAAGAAAATAATCTGAATCACATCGAGGGGGAGGAAGGAAACCTATAAAAAAATCATGAGTCATATATGAGGAAACCTAACCTAGGGACTAAAGATCCTATCACCAGGTTCAATGGGAAGAACAAATTATATGATGACTTGGTGTGAGATGCACTATTGTTTAACCCTTCCTATGATGAGAGTGCATTGTTCCTGTAATGATTTGTGAAGGTTGAGTCAAAGAACTCTTAATGACATTTCGTATCTCGTATGAATGGTGTGTCAAAATTATAGAACCACCCTTGACAGATTTCACCTATTTGAGTGTGGAAATAGGCCGCTTCCTATGAAATGAGGCTTATTATCAAATATGCTCATGAAAAATCGGAATAGCACATGGCCGTAATGTGTTGGCTATTAAAACTTATGTCAACACCTTGATTATTGTGTGTAAGTAGTGATACTTTATTTTTCCTAAGCAGTCATAGTTCAAGTCTGAGACCATTACTGACTCTCGAGTAAAGGTTATTATTTTACTAAGTGGAGGTTCAATGCAGAGCACACCTTCATTATGCATAATAGTCTACCTTCAACTAAATTGTTGAACTCTCATAATTTAATATTAAAATTAGTGGGGGAATATTGGTGTATATGTATTTTATTATTAAATTAATATATTAAGTGCATATATTAGTGGATATAAATTGTGTATTATGAGTATTATTATTTACATTTGTTAGTGGAAGAATGTGGTCATGAGTTTCTTGAAACTCCTATAACCATTAAGTCTTTATTTGTCCATTATACTAAATAATTATGCTTGTAACTCATATAAGATCCAACCATTCATGTACCCACTTTACTACACCACATTCTTCCTATTCAATACAAGAGTTGATACCTCACCTATAAATAGAGGTTGTCTTGCATGTTATTGCATGTACAAGAAAATATGATAGTGTGAAAAAGATTATAGTGTGTAGTAGTGAAAGAAAGAGTTGAGATAAGAAAAATATTCTAAGTCTTTACCTATACTCACTATACTAAGAGAGTAAATATATGTTGAAGGAATGTGTTCTTATAGTGGAGCTTTGGACTCTTCAACTAATCCGGAGTTGTTTGAGTTGTACATCGTTGATAGGTTTTTGTATTCTGGAGGAGACAAGTCACGAGATATACTGCTGGATCGGTGTAGATTATGCCACAGTGGGCTTGAATCTCCTTAAAGAGAGAGAGATATCTGCACCTCAGCCTAGAAGAAGATGATCTTATTTTGTTCATTTTATTTCAACTGTAATAATTATTTATGTAACGCCCCAAGAACCTATCCCGAGACGTTACACAGTGCTTAAGGTCACACGTGGCCTCAAGCTAACCCTCTAAGCCTGTCATCACTTTCAGAACTCACTGTAACACAAATCATGCTAAGATAAAGAGGAATAAGCATGTCATGACCATGCTTAGATACAAAATGATACTGTCCTGTATAACCTAAATACTGAGATCCTGTATATACTGGCATACTAATCTGATAAAGCCTCTACTACATAAGAAAGACTGAGGAGTCATTGGGACAGATCCCCAACTGACTCGTACTGAACTAAAAATAAACGACAATCTATTAGCAAGACAAAATGAGAGATACCGGTCCTCGAACCATGAGGACTCACCAACTGCAGAGATGTAGAAGAAGGTACTCGAAGATCACTGTCGCTGCTGAGACTGATCACCTGAACCTATATCACGATGAAATATAGAATACAAAAGAGTATGGGAGTCAGTACTTGGGAATGTACTGAGTATGTGGGGGTGGATGCAATATTTAAATAATATCATAAATGTATAAGAAAGTCCTGCATGCTGACCATAATATTTCTCTTCGCTTAAATTATCTGAAACATTTTTCTCATAAATCATCAGTAGTAATACATGCTTCATAAATCTCGTAAATCATTTATCTCAACTCAAACTCTTTAACTCATGACTTAGAGTGACTCGGTAACTCAAGAGACTTAAATCATTATGGACGTGGGAGTTTCTTATAACCGACATGACTACACCATGTGAGCTGCATGGAGTCCAACATTTTGCCCTCCTAAGGAGAGAACCCCACATTGGCAGGGGTGTTGTAAATATATATCTCATCTGAAAATCATAAACAACTTGTGGATTCCTAACTCGACGCAACTCAACACAAGCTTTCTCAATATCAAGTACATTTGTTTATCAAATCATTTCAAATGTCAAAAACTTCATGGAAACATCATAAGACTCATTCTTGCCTCTCAATTTCACATATCAATATACATTCAATAGTCAAATTTCTCATGGAAAGGCATAACTCATGACACTTGTCTCAAATCATTCAAAAATCATCAATTCATAATTAAAATATTCAACTCATGAAACTTGACTTAAATTGCTTAAAAATCATTAATACATAATGATAATATACGGCTCATGGAATAAATTTTCAATTTAAGAAACATGATGGTGAAATAATCATAAATATCAAACTTATTCAACTCAAATCTCATAAATCATTAATAGATAAATTTGGGTGTAAACCCACTTGCAATATCATGTAAATCAATAATAGAAAGTAAATCTTTAGGAACAAGAACAAAAGGAGTGTTCTTGTTCAAACCCCACATACCTTGGATTTTGATTTTTGGAGATGTAGAAACTTGTTTGGAACTTCTTCCTTACACTTTGAGACCAAGATTCTTGATGCCTTTGACTTGGGAAACTTAATTCTTGAATCACTTTGAATCACTATGGAGGATTATTGAATTTATTTGGAAGAAGATTGGATTTTTGGGTTTTAGAAGAAACCCTAATCTCTAGATGTTTCTTGGAAGAGGAAAGGAGAAAATAGAGAAAATGATTTCCTCTTCTCTACTTAGATATATATATAGGGCCATAAGGAGCGGAAATGACCAAAATACCCTTTTGAAAAAGTTAAAAATTGCAGATCGGGGCCTATGACGGTCGATCTGACGGTCCGTCTGATGAGCTGACGGTCCACCAGGTCGTCCGTCACTCAAGTGCCAAATCTGGAATGTTCTACCTTGGAGTGACGGTCGAAGTGATGGTCCATCAAAGGGTGTAATGATCCACCAAATCATCCGTCACTCGAGGCCCGGGAATGGGATATTCTGTCTCGGCCTGACGGACCCATTTGACGGTCCGTCAACTTTTTAACGGCCCACCAACCAGGCCGTCACACGATGGCCCAAAAAGAAGGTTACTGCCTTGGCTTAACGGGACACTTGACGGGCCACCAGGGACCTGACAGTCCATCAAGTCTACCGTTAAACCTGGGCGTTCTGATACCGTTTAGTAAAACGGCCATAACTCCTTCGTCCGATGTCAGATTTTGATGAAATTGGTATCGATGGAAAGCTTATTCAATGCTATACATGACAAAAAGTGGAAATTATAGAAATACAACATGGTTTAAACATCAATCACTTTGGAAGTCTTACATATCCATTTAAAAAGACAGATTTAGGCTTAAGGAATGATCGGGGTATTACAATTTAATTTGTGGTATATTACACCAACAACTTGTTTGGTACATCCTTTGTCTATGTATTACTAATTCAAGCATTAATTATACATTCTATTGTGTATTGAGGAGTGTATTACATTTTCTATGTATTAGTAATACAAAAACTTTAAACACATACATTAACTTATTAAATGACCTTAATACCCCTCAACTTCCGTCTTAAAATATTTCACAATTTCTTTTCCCACCATTTTAATTTGCAAAAGTGAAATTTCTCAAATCATTTCACAATTTTTTTTCCCGCCATTTTTGTATACAACAATGAATAGATGATTTAAATAACTGCAATATATTTTTGTTTTGCTTCGGGGGTCTTTTAAAAGATTAAAAAAAATTGAGACTATTTCTTAATTTTACATGTTATATTTTATTTTTATTTCGACTATGTTAGTCCGTCGGCATAATATTTCATGCGCAAAGACAAAGGTCTTGCAATTAATTCTAAACCTCTATATACTAGTTCAACAATACTAATTATGTTTGAGATGGCAAAAGAACTTTGTTGCAAAAAAAGTGTACAAAGCCAAAGAAGGCTATTTTTGTAAACAGACATTTCTTTTATAGAAATTATGTACATCAGACCAAACAATGTATAAGAAATAATATCAGCATTACTAATACAAGTATTGCTAATACATTACATTATGCGTTGTTTTTATACACTCTACAAAACGACCCCTTAGTGGTTTGATCATGAGAATTTCTCACTTTTTTGAAAAATTATTTTACTTTAGTGAAAAAAATAATAGTATTTGTTCATAAGAATTTTAAATATAAATCAGAATTGTATTTGAAAAAGTAAAAACTTATTTTCACTTTTTTCACGACAACTTCTTTCACAAGATTTTAAAACAATTTTAATTTATATTTATATTCAAATACAATTTAACTCCAACTACAATTTTAACTCAAAAAAATTATGATTTTCTGGACGAAAGGGCTACTAAATTCTGCGGACTACCACAAGTTTTTTTTAATGCACTGGGTCGTTTGGTGTGAGGTATAAAGGATAAGTAGTTCCAGCATAAAATAAAAAATTATTTTATCCCATATTTGATTGGAGGTATTAGTTAATACCGGGATAACTTATCCCACCATTTACACCATAGTGATGGAATAAGTTAGGGATAATACTCACGAAAATACCTGAACTTTGATCGAATTTCCAGTTGAGCATACTGAACTTTGCAGGGGTCCTATTACCCACCTAGACTTTTTAAAATGGAATTAATCCCCCCCCCCCCCCCGAACTTTTTTAAAGTGAAATTAATTCCTCCCTCCCGAAACGTTATACCCAATTTTGACGTCCGAAAGTGTAATACACGTGCTCTTTCTTCTCCATTTTATTATTTTTCAATATTTATTCACCATTACAACCATATTAAAGATTCCACAACTCAAATTCCTCCTATAAATCAAATTTCAAATGATTTCGGTGAGTCAATTTCAAATTTTAAGTCCATTTTTATCACTTTTCACCATTTTTTTTTATCAAAATCTTGATTCCTAATTCTTGAAATTTGGTTTTTATTTTCTTGAAACAACCATAGCAGGTTAAGTTCTTTGTTGTTGCAGTTATACTCAATAGAGCCATTCCAAAGCTTTCATTTTGCAACAGTAACTGAAGCGAAAACTAGAAGCTTTCAAAGTAACTGAAGCCATTTTGCAATAGTAACTGAGCCATTCCAAAGCTTCCAAAGTCACAGACTTTCGTAAAAACTGGATTCCTAATCAAGCTTTTTTCACCAAAATCTTGATTCCTATTTTGATGAAATTGAAGGATGGCCCATTTGGGGTAGGTGTGTTTTAAAATTGAGTCAAATTGATGTAATTGGATTGAGTGTGTTGAAGATGACCCATTTGGGGTATGTGTGCGATGAAATTGTGTTCAATTTTAATTCAACAATGGAGCAACCATGGTGCTTTGTTGAAGACTCCATTGTTGAAGATGAGAAAGAAAAGAAAGAAAGAAAATAGAAGAGAAAGAATGAAAAATAAATTAAAAAAACATAAAATTTATAAAAATTAGAAATTTGAGGGGCTGTTTGACAAAAAAAAATTAACGATTTTTAACACTTTCACGCGCCCAATGTGTGTGAATTACACGCAATGGTCTAAGTGGGCAGATATATGCTATTAAAATACGAAATAAAAAGTCCAGGGAGGTAATAGGACCCTCGCAAAGTTCAGTATGCTTAACTGGAAATTCAGTCAAAGTTCAGGTATTTTTGTGAGTGTTATCCCCATAAATTATCCCATATGGATGGTGGGATAAGTTATCCCAAATAATCCTAGAGTAATTAATTCCAGGATTAATTATCCCGAAATAACTATTTTCCATCCAAATGACCCCTTCGATTTAGGTGGGGAACTTATAACCCTTTTATGTCCTATTTTGACAAACTCATCAAATAAAGTTAAGAGAGTTTTTTTTCCTCTTCAAATTTACATCCAAGTCCTCGGCAATAAAACTTTGCAACACTGGCACTACATCATATTTATGTAATTTGAGAATCAGCTTTATGGAGCGCAGAAGATTGGATGATTTACAATACCTTAATAATGCTAGTATTTTTATAACCCATAAAATTAAAACTAAACTCTTATTTGTATTGCCAATTCGTTGAAGGTATACTTGAATAAAAAGTGTCACCTTTGACTTTTTCATTCTAGTTCACATTATCAACAATAATAACATATTCCATACAATTTCACCAATGACATTTTAGAAATATAGAATGCATGCAAATCTTATCATTATTTTTGTAGAGATAGAGATAGATTGTTTCCAATAAACTCTTAGCACGAAGAAGTGCAATGAAAGCATGTCTTTAAAGAAAATAATAACAATAAATAATAAGATAAACAAAGCAAATGAAACAATAGATATAGTAAAAATTGAAGAACGGAAAAGGACCTAAAATGCCCTTCAACTATGTAAAATGGTGCAAAAACGTCCTTCGTTTAACTATTGAGCCTAAAATGCCTTTTTCGTCTACCTATTGAGCCAAAAATATCTTTCTCACCTATTTATTAGACCTAAAATGGTCTTTCCGTCTACCTATTAGGTCTATTTTGCCCTCTTATTTACGCAAATTACATGGAAAAGTCATCCTTAAAATTTAATTACATAAATAATATTACTTTATCAATATTACAAAAATAATTTTTTTTACATATATAGTCATTTAAAAAATCCAGAAAAGATAATTATAATTCCTAATTTAATGCTATAACTAATTTTCATCACCTTAATTTAAGAGATATATTTTCAATCTTCAAATTAAAAGTGGAAAAGATAATCTCTGCTATAAAATATTTCTCTCTTATATTCAAAAGGGAAAATGCTCTATTACCACACCTTGAACTATACACGAAAAAGTTGAGACACACTCGAACTTTAGGAGGATCCTATTACCCCTGGACTAATTAAAATCATATTTTTGATAACCTTAGTGCCTACATGGCACATACGTGGCACGCACGTCTGTCTACGTAAACCCTTCAGTGTGTTGTGCCACGTATATGCCGCGTAGGCACTATGATTGTCAAAAATACAGTTTTTATTAGTCCAGGGGAGTAATAGGACCCTCCTAAAGTTCGGCTGTGTCTCAACCTTTTCGCGTATAGTTCAAGGTGGTAATAGAGTATTTTCTCTATTTAAAATTCAAATATTTTAAAATAAACTAAGTATTCCATTATGTTTCGTTTTGTTTTCATGTATTAATCATCTAATATTATTTCATTATTGTGTATTTTTAATTCTAATGTAATGGGTTGACCATAATTTTTTATGGATAAATATTTATGAAATAAAAATCATTAAGTTGGAAGTACATATATACCATCTATTTTTGTTGTATAAATATAATTTATGTCAAAGTCAGATTATTATTATATTTTTGATATAATTTATGGGATAAATATTCATGGTATATCTCATTATGTCGGAAGTATTTTTCTTGTTAAAAATTATTTATTAAATATAAATTATATTTATCTCTGCTATAAAATATTTCTCTCTTAAATATAATTTATATAATATATAAATATACCATGAATTTTTATGGTATAAATATACCATATCTTTTTTATGGAGGTATTGTGAAAGCAGACAATAAAAATAAAAAATAGAAAATTTTGATATAGTATATAAAAATGTCTTTTCATGTAATTTGCCTAAATAAAAGGGCAAAATAACTTCAATAGGTAAACGGAAAGGACAGTTTAGGCCCAATAGGTAGACATGAAAAATATTTTAGGCCCAATAGATAGAAGAGGGACATTTTTACACTATTTCACATAATTAAAGGACATTTTAGGTCCTTTTCCGATTGAAGAATAAAATACTACACCAGTACTAACTAATTAATACTACTAAATAAGGAGAAGTTGAGAAGAGGAGACTAGTCTCCGACCCCTCCCTTTTCTTAAGACTTTTTGATAGTCAATCTCTCATACCTCCTTATTGGTGTATTCACGTTTCTCTTTTTACATGTTCAAACCATCTTTATCTTATTTTTCTCTTCTAATTCGCATTACAAAGGTCACTCCCACTTTGCCTTGAATAACTTCATTCCTAACCCTCTCTCTCATAGCACACATACATATCCATCTGAATATCTTCATCTACGCACATTTACGTTTCGAACATACATGTTTTTGATTGGTCAACACTCTGTCTTGCAATTATCATTATAAACAAAACAAAGGATTCATTTGCCAAAGATTTTTCAAGTAGAATTTGAAAAAAAAAAAAAAAAAAAAACTTGACAAATTGTGTTTGGCCATATAATTTACCATTATTTAACAAATTACATTGATAAATAATTCAAATTTTTAAATACTAAGAAAACTAGTATTGAAAAAAATTTCATTATTTGAAAAATTTTAAAAGTTTAAAATTTTACATCAAACTTTTACTATCTTTTATATAAAAAAAAAAAAACTACTATTCATTTGAACTGTGAATAACATGATTTGGTGGACAATTGGTTAGTATTACCACGTTTTGGCTCAATCTTAGAAAAAACAAAATTTTACTTTTCATCTTCATCTTAGCAAATAGTTGGAGCTTCGTCTTCTTTATCAGGACACGTTGAAAAGGTTATTCACGATGATAAGTTATCAACTTCATATGAAAGGAACAATATTCGTGTTTCACCACTTGTTATTAGCTGCAAAGCTCCAACTGACTTCTTGTGAAAGTGATGAATCTTGTTATGTCGGTGTTTCTATCTCACTATGTCTATATAGGCGATTATTGTATTAGTATCGTGACTGCTTTACATAAATATAAAATAAAAATATTTCATATTTCTTACAAAAATAAAAAATATTTTTCAAATACTATAGTCAAACACATGGTGAAACTTTATCCAAAAAATAACTTATCAAAAATATTTAAATTATATGACCAAACGCCAACAAAGAAAAGAAAATCCAATTTACACCGTCGCTAACTTAAAGTTTCTTCAATGATATCTATTTGCTTCGTTTCTAATTAAGAGGATAAAAGTAAAATTAAACTAGGTGTTTGACTCTTAGAATTTTTTATTTTTTTTGAAAAATTATTTCAGTAGAGTGAAAATTATAGTGTTTGGCCATAAGAATTCCAAATATAATTGAAAATTGTATTTGAAAAAATAAAAACAAGTGACACTTGTTTTCACTTTTCTTAAAAAACAACTCTAACTTATAATCATGGTCAAACACAGCCCCAAATTTCAACTTCAACTTCAACTTCAACATCAATTTCAACTCTAAAATATTTAATTTTTATAGTGAAACACCTATTAAAATTTCTTCATATATAATTTCCAACTATTTAAAGAGGAGTGATTTATAACTATTGTACTCTCTATTCCATGATTTTGGAATAAATTGCTCTTATTTTTATTTCCATATATTCTTATTCTATATATTAGAAGAGCTGCCTTCAACATGGCAGCTTAGTGACATTAAAAATCAATTTAAGGGCCTTAAAGCCTTCTCGCAAAATGAGCTTGCTTAGAAAAGTTATTTTTTACTTTTTATTATTTGACCTTTGTCAAAAACTTTGAAAAACGCTCATCTTTTCTATTTAATTACATATCATGCCATGCGTAGGACCTGTGACTTTTCTGATTTGCCATAAATGGTATACAACACGTGCCCCTTGCCTGGCCTCCCAATTGGTGCATTTAATTAGATCTACATAAAATTATTTAAATATAATATATTTTAGTAAATTAATGAGATAATTATTCATAGTAATTAATATACTTGATAAAAGTAAATAAATTTTATTCTTTATTCAAATTTTATATCAAATTTTTTTTATTGTTTATTTTAGTAAAGTAAGAAAATTTCTTATTTTTGTTTAATAAGTACTATTTTTTATCTTTAAGTATATGAAATACTAATAGCCAAATTTAAATTTTAAAGTATGCTTAGTAAAGTTAATTTATTTTATACTTAATAAAGTTTATTTATTTTTCATATAATCTTTCATCTATTTTCATTTCTATTTCCCAAATTTGTTTGGTTTATTATTTTTATTAGATCTATATAAAATTGTTTAAACCTAATATATTTAAGTAAATTAATGAGATAATAATTCATAATAGTTTATTATAATTAATATACTTAATAAAATAAAATAAATTTTATTATTTATTTAGATTTTCTATTAAAAATAAAATTTTCTTTTTTACTTGTTTATTTAGTAAATTAAGAAAATTCTTATTGTTGATACTAATAATCAAATTTAAATTTTAAAGTATACTGAATAAAATTAATTTAGTAAAATAAACTTTAAATAAACAATTTCTTAATAATTGTGTCAAGTCAACATATACCAAATAAAAAGAAATGAAAGAAAAATACCTAATAAGATTTTACTTTTTCGAGGATAAACATAATTCATTATTATATAACGTATGTAATTAGATGGTATTGTATATATGTGGTTCTATGATTTAGAGGATATGTGTGATATAAAGTAATTTATCGATAGTGATAGTTCCCTTATTATTTTTTCTGTTTTTCTAAGTAACCCAATTATACCATTTCAAATTTATTTGTTTATTTGGCGTATTGAGATGTGTTTTGTCAATATTTTGTTGATTTTGTTGTATCTATTTTACATTTTTTATAAAATATTATTAATTTTCTAATTCTTAAATAACCATAATAATTAGTTAGGAGTGATATAATAAAATCACAATGGAAGTTTCATTTTTCATTGGATTGTATGATGAATTAAAATAAGCAACTAAGTACTACTTTTGTTTAAATTAAATTATTTTGAATTTATTATATTTAAGTAAATTAATTAATAAGATGATAATTTAATGTAATAATTATAACAACAACAACAATATACTCAGTGTATTCCCATTAAGTGGAGCGTGGTGAGGATAAAGTGTACTCAGTCCATCCCACTACCTCAGATGAAGTAGAGATGTTGTTTCCAATAGACCCTCAGCTCGGGATAGATACCAATATATCAAACAAAACACATAAAAGTATGCAACCACAGGGTAATACTATAATAACAGTCAGTAAAGGATAATAACAAAAACAAGACATGCACAAGGTAATACTGTAATAATTAATTATAATTAAAAAATCTATTCTTTATTTACATTTTATATCAAAAATATATTTTACTTTCATCCTTATTTGTTATATGAAATACTTTTTTGCCTAATTTAAATTTTTAATGTATAATTAACAAAGCAAATTTAGTAAAATAAATTTTTAATAAATATTTTTAAAGATTTGTGTTAGGTCAATCTATACCAATAAAAGGAAACTACAGAGAAATATCTAACAAGGTTTTATCTATGTAAGGGTAGACATAATCGTTATTATATAATGCAAATACTTAGTTATTGTTATTTATGCAAATCGTATTATCAATATTAGATTAAACATACTATTCCTATGAATTAATAGATATTGTAATTAAAATTTTTAAGTGTTAATTACTTATTGATTTGTAGGTATTTTCATAACCCAAAGCAAAAGCTTTAATATTTATTTTTTAAAACTTAATATATAAAATATATTTTACTTGTATAAATTATTTGATTGATTCGACATTTTCTCGATTTATCTAAAAATCTACCAAATCTATAATTTTAATTAAAGAAATCTAATAATTGGTATTCATTTAATTTTCAATCATAATTTTACTGTATCATCCCTAATTAATTATTATAAATCATTATGTATTAACAAAATATTTAATTAAAGAAAAGTAGAATAGATATTTATGATATGTCCGCTTCAACTATTTTAATCGTAATTTTATTATATTACTACTAATTAATTACTATAAGTTGTCTAAGTATTAAAACATTAATAATATTCAATAAAAAATAAAATAAAATAGACATAAAGTGATAAATTAACTCTTAATGTTTTAAATTAACTTGATGTCTTATATGAAACTCACTTAAAATTTCTCCACAGGTATCTTCTATAGTAATTTTGTTATATGACTTTTAATTAGTTATTATAAGTCACTTAAGACATGTCTGGTTTGCTGCTTCAATCGTGATTTTACTATATCACCTGTAATTAATTATTATGGTCATCTAAGCATTACAAAATTAATAATATTTTATTAAAAAAGGTAAGATAGACACAAAATGATATGTCAACATAAAATAATTGGTTGACTATCGAAATTATATTAGTGCCACATAAAATGAGATGAGACAGAGGAAGACATAAAATAACATATATTATTTGAAAATGAAATAAAAAGTATTGTAAATCAAATAATTAAGAACTTAATATATATATATATATATAATTTGATTGAAGGTCAAAATTTTATCGATGCCAAATAAATTGAGACGGAGAGAGTATTCATATCTTATTGAAAAATTATAGATCGCATAATCAGTAACTTAAAAAAATAAAAAATACAAAATATTTGACTAACTGTCGAAATTATCTCAGTATTACTTAAGAAGTTAAATTATTTTAATGATTGATTATGTTAATTTTATTTGTATTACATAAGTAAAACCAAAAAAATATATATTTGGCCCGTGCTAGCACGGGCCGTCGATATCTAGTAATTCTATATATTAGATGCAACACTTCAACATGTGTGCTTCTTGGAATTTAATGAAAAGTTGAGGGCATTTTAGACTTTTTACAAAAAAAATCTGCTTAAAGAATCTGTCTTTTGTGTTGTATTAGTTATATCTTATTAATAACTTTAAAAAATGCACACAATCTTTCATTTAATTACAGACCATACCTTTAAATAAGTCCACCTTATTCTATTTATTTACAAGATTGCCCTCCAAGTTACATTTAAATATGCTTATATATAATGATGGGTGGGTCCCACAGTACTTTCCAACTTTGTATAGATTTAATTTAAATTATTTAAATTTAAATAATTTAATAATATAATAATTTTATCTTAATTAACTTCAGCTAAATATTTAAAGTAAATCAATTTTATTATTTTAATTGACTTTTATATTAAAAATTAATTTTTTTTACTTATGTATTTTAGTGAATTTAAATTTTAAAATTATTTTTTCTTATATAGAAATACTAATATTTAAACTTAACTTTAAATTTTTAAAGTATAAATTAATAAATTTAATTTAATAAAATAAATTTCTAATGAATATTTTCTTAAGATTTGTGTTGGGTCAATATGTATGAAGTGAAAAAGAAATAAAGAAAAATATATAATAAAATTTTATTATTGTGAGAGATAAACATAAAACACTATCTAATAATGTTTAATAATATCGTATTTATCAACATGGGTTGTGGTGTAGTGGATGGGGCTTCTTTACCCTTATCCAGAGGACGAGGATTCGACCCTGGTATGGAGAAAACTTTGTTCGGAGCGCTGTCACCTTAATGGGTCTTGCAATGCGCGATCTAGATTAGTCGGGGCTCCAATGCGGGCGCCGAACACCGAATGGGAAACCAAAAAAATATATCATATTTTATCTATGCAAAATATAGCCTCTTAAATTTAAGTAATTTAATAATATATTAATTTTATCTTAATTAATTGCAACTAAATATTTAAAGTAAATCAATTTTATTATTTTAATTGACATTTATATTCAAAATTATTTTTTTTAGTAAATTTAAATTTTAAAATTATTTTTTTCTTATATAGAAATTCGGATATTTAAAATTAACTTTAATTTTTTAAAGTACAAAATTAATAAATTTAATTTAACAAAATAAATTTCTAATGATTATGTTCTTAAGATTTGTGTTGGGTCAATATGTATTAAGTAAAAAAGAAATAAAGAAAAATATATTATAAAATTTTATTATTGTGAGAGATAAACATAATGCACTTTTCAATAATATTTAATAATATTATATTTTGACCAACATGGGTTGTGGTGCAGTGGATGAGGTTGCTTCAGCCTTAACCAGAGGTCGAGGGTTCGACCCTGGGTATGGAGAAAACTCTGTTCGGAGCGCTGCCACCTTAATGGGCCCTGCAATGCGCGATCCGGATTATTTGGGGCTCCAATGCGGGCACCGATACCGGATACCGAATGAAAAATAAAAAAAAAATATTTTGTATATGCAAAATATAGGATCCCGTATTTGATTAATATACTACTCTAGTGAGTTATCAATGATTACTATTGGATATGATAAAATTATGTTAATTTTTGTAGGAGTAACATACTCAATCGCTCTTAACTAATTATTATGAGTCATGTAAGTATTAAAAATATTAATAATATTTAATAAAAAAGATAAAATAGACATAAAATGCGAAATTAACTTGTTTAACTCTTGATGTATTAAATTAAATTGTCGTCCTTCAAACGATGATTTTACTATACCATCCCTTATTATAAGTCATCTATGTATTAAAAAATTAAAAATAACAAAATGATATGTCAACATACCAAATTTGATTGACTATCAAAATTATATCAGTGCCATATAAATTGGGATGGGACAGAGGAAGATATAAAACAACATATATTATTTGAAAATGAAATAAAAAGTACAGTAAACAACAATAATTAACAAAAAATTTAAAAAATTGGCTGATTGCCAAAATTTTATCTGTGCCACATAAATTGGGACGAAGAGAATATTCATATCTTATTGAAAAATTATGTAAAAAATATTATAAATCACATAATTAATAATTTTAAAAATTAAAAAAATATAAAATATTTGGTTGTATCTCGAAATTATATCATTGTCAATTAAATTGAAAGAGAAGAAAAAATATTATAAATCACAATAATTAAAAACTTAAATTATTTTAATGATTAATTATCTAAATTTTATTTACGTCACATAAATTAAAATAAAAATATATATACTGGCACGGGCCGTGCATATCTAGTAATATATTAGAAGAGTCATATTCGACATGTGTGTTTTTCGTCATTAAGTTTTCAAATAAGGGCATGTTGGTCATTTTATCTCATCAAACTGATACGTGTTGCTTCATTCTGACTTTCAACGAACACGTAACAATCTTTCATTTTAGCTTTACACTTTGTTTGAATAGTGATTTGTCATGGTTTCATTATGTACGGTACTGTATGGTATGGTATGGTTATAGTACAATACAATATAACACAATATAATGTTTGGATAAACTGTATCGTTCAGTGTTGTTTAATGACAATTTTATTATTTGGTTTGATAGTATGGTACTGTATTGTAACTGGTAAGTTTACTAAAATGCCCTTAATTATTATAAATATTAAATTTATCAATAATTGTTAATAAAATAATTTTCTTCCTTCTAATTTATCATAATTATGCCATGTAGATATATTAAGTTGTTAAATTCATTTAAATTCTAAAAAAAGTCAATAAAATAGTAGATCAAATAATATAATCAAATTTACTTTTTATAGTAATAATTTTTTTTTTTTTTTGATATTATGAGATGTGACACCGACAACAAGTACAAAGTTTGAATGTATTTTTTGGGTATGCTACGGGTGTGTTCGGTATGGGATCCCAAAAAAATTATTTTTCGAGAAAATAAATTATTTCTTACTTATTTTCTTGTGTTCGTAACACAAGTAGAAAAAAAATCCTAAAAGCATTTGTATACATTTAACACAAAATAATGAAAATGTATATGATAAACGGTGATGGGGTTAAAAATTTAATTTTTTTAAAATAAATATTTGGGGTGGGGGTGGTGGAGTAGGGGTAGGGGTGGAGGTGGGGGTAAGAAAAAAGTTCTAATTTTTTTTACAAAAATTATATCCATTTTTTTGTGTGCATGTGGGGAGGGGGGAAGGGGGCAGGAAGAGGGAGCTGGTAGGGAGTGGGATGATGTAAGAAAATTTTCTTAAAAGTTTTAAAAAATAAATTTTAAAAATAAAAATGAAATTAGTGGGGGGAGGGGCTAGTAGGCGGTGGTGGGTGGTTTGGGGATGGAGGTTGGGTACGAATAAGTTTTGAAATTTTTTTTTTTAAAAAAAAGTAATTGGGTGGGCGTTCAGTAGGAGGGTGGTCGGGTTGGGGGCGAGGTTGGTAGGGTTGGGGGTCGAAGTAGGAGATGGAGTTAAATAATATAGTGTAAAGAATAAAATAAGATTATATAATATTAAATAAGGGTATAACTGAAAAAAAAAAATAAAGTATGGGATACCACCAAATTGGTGAATTCATAAAATGAAGGTTCTCATAGTTAACAAACCATGCAATTAAACCATACAATACCATATATTTTAAGAAACAATCAAAACAAATAAAACTATACCATGTGAAACCACCATCCAACAGAGGATTAGCCTCATTAACTTTTGGGGTTTTAATATCTTCTTTGATGGTGAGTAAATTATCTGAAGGATGAATTGTAAAGACTTAAATATTTGATGAAATATGTGAAATTTGTGATTTTGTGTGATTTAACTATTTTATCCCTCCCCGTAGTTGTATTATAATATTTCTAGAGTGTGGGAGTGATTGACATGATTTTCAATTCATTTTGGTATCATTTATGTGATATTGTGATTTTTGATGGTTTCGAAAACCTTATTTTAGACTTATGTGAATATCTTTTGATCTGTGGATGGATGGCTGAACGAACTGCGCCAACAGATCTAAAATATCAATTTTAAGCTAGGTAGACATTTGGTTTGGGTCCCGGTGCACCCGAGTTCATTTCAACCTATTAATCGGAAAGTTAAAAATTGAAAATTTGGGTGTGGGCCCCACATTTGGTCGAAACAACTTCGGATGGAAAATTCGACTTCGGTGGCAGATCCATAATATTGAATTTAGGGTGTTAGCGTCCGAAAAGTCAAATTTAGTATGGTTACATAGTTCGTTTGCATATATCGGACTCCAAACGAATCACAGACATCCCGTCGAAGTCCGTTTGGACTTGGAAAAAAAAAACTACATTGATGCAGATTTTTTCTGCAACTTTTTATCCTTTTTTGACCTATTTTGCTCATTTTTCATCTTGTCTTTTGAGAGTTAAACCTAAGAATAGTTTGAGAGCTTAAAAGTGAAGCTTGTGGGAGCTTGAAAAGAGATATTAACACTTATTTCTTGGTTTTATTATGGATTTAAGGTAGGAATTTACGCTTTTCTTAGTAATTTCTTAATTAATTTCTCAACAACAACAACAACAACAACAAACCCAGTGTATTCCCACCTGGTGGGGTCTGGGGGGGGGGGTAAGATGTACGCAGTCCATACCTCTACCTCTAAAGAAGTAGAAAGGTTGTTTCCGATAGACCCCCGGCTCAAGACATAAGATACCACACAAATACAAAGTAAAGCACCGAACAAGGTTACAAGATTACATAACATAACATGCATAACATAAATACGACAACCATAAGTAAAAGAAAAAGAAAACAAAAAGGAAACAGAGGAAAGCACCCAGATTCGTACTAAAACAAGGAACAAGGAGCACAGAATCATAACCAGGATACTACCCCCAGCAAGTAATTCCCTACACTAGCGACCCAAACTGGCCCTAGTCCTCTGCCCTAATTCGCGTCCTCCAGACTTTCCTATCTAGGGTCATGTCCTTAGAGAGCTGTAACTGCTCCATGTTCCGCCTAATCACCTCACCCCAGTACTTCTTCAGCCTACCCCTACCCCGCCTAAAACCATCCAACGCTAGCCTCTCACACCTACGAACCGGGGCATCCATGCACCTCCTCATCACGTGTTCGAACCAGCTCAATCAGACTTCCCGCATCTTGCACTCCACTGGAGTCACACTAACCTTCTCTCTGATAGTCTTATTCCGAACTCTATCCCCTCTAGTCAGCCCACACATCCAGCGCAACATCCGCATCTCTGCCACCTTCATTTTTTGGATGTGGGAATTCTTAACTGGCCAACATTCTGCTCCATACAACATGGCCGGACGGACTACTACTCTGTAGAATTTGCCTTTAAGCTTGGGCGGCACCTTCTTATCACATAACACCCCCGACGCGAGCTTCCACTTCATCCCATTTTAGGGCTTGATTTTAAACCCCATTTTCACTCATTTTCACTTGAATAATATTTTTATCTTATAATTACTAGTTTTTCATCAATCCACCCTTCAAAACAACTTTGATTCTTGATTTTAACCCAGATTTCAAAGATTTTACTCGGTAAAGCTCAAAAATAATTTTTCTTCAATTTAAACCTTATTTTTTACTCAATTTAACTTGGATTTTCAGCTGTAGGTTCTTAAAAGTATAGAGAACATGAACTCAATTTAACTTGAATTTTCAGCTGTAGGTTCCTAAAAATATGGAGAACATGTTTTTGAAGTAAAGTTCTAATTTTTTCTTCTTTTTCGAAAATTCATTTTGGGGGTCCGTTTTGATTCCGAACCAAAAGTAGTCAATATGGGTGTCGTTGGTTTTGTTTTGACATGTAGATTTTTATATTTGATGTTTTTAGTAAAGTTCAGGATTATTCATGAAAAGTAAGGTCACGAGTTCAAGTGTAGCGGATCGATTTCTGCTTTCGAGAAGGTTATGGCTTAACTCTTTCAGATTGAGTTGGGTAGTAAATGATGGTACAAAATGCATGTTAAAGGTGGGAACTAATCATGAAAAATGGCTATCTATGTGTTGTGACCGTGTAGGGGCCTATATGTGATGTAATTATCGAAATTGAGTTATTATGTGATATGTGTGACCGTGTGGGGTTTTATGTGATATTAATAGCCTTAAATACATGCGAATAATTATATTGTGTTATTAAGATGCTTGATATGGTACCATTAGTATATTATGATTATATTCATACTTTATTTGGCATATGAGACATGCGAAAATTCGTGGATGGAAATAAAATAATGAGTGGATATTGGCTCACATGGTTGTGGAAATATATCATTGTGGTTGGTTGTGAAAATACTCATTGTGATTGGTTGTGAGCATTACATCCTCATTCATGAAACACTGGTACTACCGTGGCAACATCTGAGAAATACTGGCAACCTCTTTTTAAAACTCTTCTCGAGAGATGTATCGGGGAGGAGATATTTTAAGACCTTATGAAACCCTTTCCGAGAGAAGTGCCAGAAAAGAGATATGAGATATGTGGATTGTATACGTGTTGACGAACCCCCCATGGGTCCTACATCGGAAAGCTTTAGCTCCGTAAGTGTATACGGAGATTATACGACGATCCCGGAGGTTGTGCGACGACTTCGTGCATCATCATTATCATCATATACATTGCACTTACTTTATTGTGTTATGTTGTGTTGTATTGGTATATTGACTTGTCATTTATGTATTTATTGTATCTTTTTTACTTATATATGTATGTTCCTCTTATTCTTTTTATATGTGATATAATACATACTTTTGTTCTATCTTGGCGTGATGCTGCAATATATGTGAGATATATTAAAACTGTTAGTGCAAGCGGTGTGAGCTACTGTTGTGGGACATTTTCTGATTGCAGGTGACGTGCTCTTAGTGTATATTTTATATGTTTTATTTACTACTTTGCTTGGTCGGCCTATGATGCCTACTGAGTACAAGTGGACTGTACTCATGCCTACTGTGCCCTTTCGGTGCAGGTCCTAGCTCGAGTTTGCCTCAACTTGCTTAACTCGAGCAATTATTGGAGCTTTCAAGGTAGCGGTTGGACATTCATGCGTTCGAGTTCACCTCTATCTTTCTAAAGTAGTTATGTCTTTATTAGTATTCGGAGACATATATTATTTCTTTTGGTTATTTTTCGATGTATTTAACTTTTGTATTAATAGTTGTTACACTATTGACACGTAGTTTTAGGCATGTTTGATATTTTAAATAAGTTCTTTTTGTGTTGTTATGATTATATATATGGTTCGATTTCATTCTAAAAGCATTACCTTAAGATATTTATATCTTTTTCTATTTTCATATAAGTTTAATGATAGGCTTACTTGTCTGTTGCATAAGTGTATCATGACCTTATTTTTTTTTATCATGACATGAATGCTGACACTTTTCTTATATGATGGAAATAGTTCAGGCTAATTTTCTTCAACCCCATTTCAATTATTTTCTATTATTAAAGTAACTTTAATTTCTAATCTTGTTCTTCGATCTGGGCCACTTAAAAAATTTATTAAGAATTAAGGGTAAGGTATGCGTAGCACTACCTTCCAGACCCTACATTGGGTGTGTTGCGAATAAATTATGAAGATTTTAGCTGTCTTTTAACAACTCCTTTAATGTGTAATAACTTTGAAGTATATCACAACTTTTTTTCATCTTGAGTTCTTTCAAAGATTTGCAGTTTCATTTTTTGCCCACCAACTGTTTCTGAAAATGCCTCAACCAAATTTCATCCATCATTCATCAAATTATGTTAATATATATTGTGGGTTCTTCAAGTTTATGTAACTGGTTTGAGAAAATTAATGATTTTGGTTTGAGGCTTAAAAATTTCTTTGAACGAAAAGAGTACTGGAAAATGGAAAGATATTTTTTTTTAGTGTTTGTTGTGTTTTAAAATCACCACTAAATAAAAGCCTATAGATTTTTTTTAGCCTGTTATGTAATTTTGTGGAGTATAAAGAGAGAGAGAATGATAACTAAATGTAGCAAAGTTGGTTGGTTGGCCTCTCAGGCGAGTAGCTTTTGCTCCTTAACTTTCTTTAGATACATTGGGATTGTTTGTGTTAGGATCAAAATAATTAGATGTCATGCAAATACTAATGAAGCAAACCGCGGAAGATGATTTGTTACGAGCTTTAATATTAGAATTTACAGCCAAAAAGGAAATTTATGGGAAGATAGAGGGTTATAGGCTGATGTTATCACTTTAAGCCTGTACATCAAATTTTCTTATCGCTTTGGTGAGATGGATGTGTATATTGCTTGAAAATTTAACACTTTAGACTAACACATCATCTTTTGGCTTTTACCTAGGAAGAAGAAGAAGACATGATCTCCTTGATTCACATATCGCTTGTCTGTAACTTGTGAAGATGAGAAGATATTTAAAAGGTACGAGTTCGTTGTGATAAGCATGTGTTCAGTGAAAACAAATGTTAAAGAGAAATTTTCAGAACAATATGAGATGAGACTTTGGGAGGGTATTAGCCATCTCTATTCTTTGAAAGTTTTGTTTAAAATCAAACGGTTCGAAATATTGACAAATGACAAAGTTTTCGGAAATAAAAAGAAATTAGTAATGACGCAACTTATATTATCTCAGACACTTGTCACATCTTGACCTCAAATTCAAAAAAAGTAATTAGTATCATAGAAATTTGAGGAAGAAACTCATTAAAAAATGAAGCACCACAAAAGAATTAACAATTCGGCCAAAAATGAATGTCGTCAAAGGTTGAGTTAATCCTTTGCCAGTAGTTCCAAAAGTTCCAATGGTCATTAGTGTAATATCGATGCTTGGGGGTAATCTCTCTTTGGCTTCTTCGGTTCCTGAAGTGCAACTGTCCCATTATATTCCAACCTTGGAAAAGCTTGCAACTCTGAGGTTGCTTCAGCAGGTTCTCGCATTTATCTTTGGAGTCCTTTGTCATTTGATATTTTGTCTTACATTTTAACTTTTGACTGTGGTTATTTTGTTCTTTATATGTCTACAGGTATCTTAGGCGCATCGGACAATTCAGATTAGTGACCTATCTAAGAAGATTCTATTCTTTGACTTTGCTGTTATTGAGAAGATTTCTATGAATGCTATTAGGCATAATTTTGTAGCCATTAAAGTTAATCAAATTAAGGGTGATGTCTTCTTCGGTACACAGGTATAATTGTGTTCACTGTATGCTCCTCTTCTCTATGTTCCTACGTTGGGTGTAAGATCACCTACATGATTTCTTCTCCCTGTTTGAATGAAACTGTTGGCTTAATTCATCACTAAAATTTACCTTGTTTTATTTCTTAAAGATTTTGGTGCTTTATATCTTTTACATTTTTCTACACATGAACAAAAAAACTGCATTCACTTGGGAGAAAGTAACGGTATAGCTTGGGGGGGGTGGGGGTGGGGGGGAGATCAAAGTTTATGCTAAGTAAATTAGTGGGCGTCTTTATGTGTCTGTCAAGCACTCAAGCTAGCACAACAAGTACATATCTTGCTTGCTAGATTGAATGTGGGCTGGACGGTGTAGTAGAGTTCTCATAATTGTTTGACTTTTGATGTAGAGTTTTTGCAGTTTAGCACTTTGTGCTGCTTCTGGATTTTGGACATAGGATGTTGATGTTGGGTGAATTTATGTATTCTAGCGTTACTATTCTAGCTATTTTAGCCTTGTTTTAAGGATGATTCTTATGCTATATGTGTTGATAATAATATAAATGAGCATTTATGTGTCCAAGTATGAATTCACAATGTTTAATGGTGTTTCAATACAAGTTTTGATTCAATTCGACCATTTAGAGTTTAATTGAGAAAACTAGTGTGACTAGCTTGAGCTAGGTGTTGTCTAGTCTCTTGTGTTGAGTTCTAATGTGTTTTAATGAGTTACTAAGATTGTTATTATGTATTTATATGTGAAACAATATTTATATGTGAAATAACTTGTTTATAATGTTCAAGGGTCAATTGGATCAAGCCAAGGGTCAAAACAATGAGTTAGAGATCAAAGTGAAATTAGCCTATGCTTAGCTCGTGTTTTTGATTCACCGTCTTGGATATTGTGTTGTTTTGAGCTCTAAATTGTTGTGTTTAATGCTTTAGGATGCTTGGAGAATGGATTATGATGATATATGAAGTATATACAAGCTTCAAATCAAGTGGAAACAACTCAAAAAGGCTCGAAATGGCTCAACGAAAGCACAATACAAAAATTGACTCCATTTGGAGTCCTGAAATGTCGAGGGCGCGTGTGGACGATAGGAGTGCCAATTGACGTGTGCAAAACACCACTGGATTCATAAGAGGCAAAAAATAATGACCCAATGGCGCGCGTAGCTTTTAATGGCGATGAAGGAGGCACCGCGACGCGGTGTAATCGTGGTGAGATTCTGGAGTTTGACAATTGCCAATTCACTCACCACCGCGATGCAGTGGCCATCAAAAGCGGAAAAAACTGCCCAGCTAAAAGGAAATAACGTGGAAACCTAATCCTAGTCGGTTTATGACTTGTTTACTATAAATATAACGTGTTAAATCACGTTTTAATCATCTTGGAACCCCTAGATCGATTGGAACAACATTGGAGGCTATCACGACTTCTTTTTAGGTTTTTATTTCCTTAATTTAGCTTTATTTATGGTTTTAATCATTCATACAATTATTTGGATATTGATTATGACTATGAGCGGCTAAAAACCTCTTTCCAAGGTTAAAGCCAAGAACATGAGTACTATTGTTTTGAATTAAGTTCGTTTGATTTGCTTATCATTATTGATTGTTTGTTTATTCTTGTTATAACTATTTTAAGGATTTGAGACCCTTAGAATACATCAATTGTCTTACCTTTTGATCTCGGAAGAGGGAATATGAAGATAGAACGTGGGAATAAATATAGTTTGTATTTCTTTATGAAATAAGGAATTCAAATTAGTATCTTGGACATGAATGTACTTAGATGTGTTACTTGATTCAAACGTAGGATGATAGATTAAAGAACTTAAGTGGAACATTACATCCCCGCTCAACGATGTAGTTGTAAGGTTCAACTTAGGTAAAGGATTAGAGGTTGGGAAACCATAATCATGCAACTAACCCTACGAATCAACAACCAAGATAAACAAGTTAACGAATGAAGTTCAATAAGTATGATTGTTCGAAAGTGCTTTAACCCTGGTTTTCCTCCTATTGATTGTTCCAAGATCCTTACATTACGCATTGTTTACTTTTCTCTAGTTATAAATTACAAACTCTCTTTTCGGTTACGTTTGCATCAACTAAATCGAAATTGTGAACTAAAATAGAATTGTTGTTTTGAATCAAGTCTCCTTGGGATCGATACTTGGCTTCTTGAAGGCCACTTTATTACTTGATAAGACCACGTACACTTGCATGTGTGCTTGGGTGTTGTCAGATGTGGCATCAAGTGAGAAGTTTTTCTATCCTTTGTTAAGCTTAACGTTATACCTTCGTTGTTTAATATATTGATCAAGTGTTGTAGAACATTTTTGTGTGTGTTTCCTAAATACTTATGTGAAAAGATTTTGAATGAAGCTATGTATACTATTTTTGGTGCATCTGCTTCGCATATATACTGTCATTCCTAGAAGCTTTGTTTGAAAGTGTAGGAGGTGGAAGGCCAGACCCAACCTTTACCTTTTCTTCAATTTTAACCATTTTTATTTTTTAGTTTTCTTACTGATTTGTTTTATCCTTTCTTTTGCCTTACATGGCATTAGAAAAAATTAGAATAATTCGTCACATTTTCATTTATGTTTTTGTTTTCAGAGTAATGAGGCTGAAGGATCCCGGGATCAGTAATCACTTTTTGCTGAATTCCTTAGTAAGTTGCAGCAAGTCATGAAGATACTGACTGACAGGTTTTAAGAATTAATTTGCTGGAATCATAGTGGGATGAAAATGATAAATAAATTCCCCTTTCCCAACAGAGAACATGCAAAGTATGACACCGTCATTGTTCTCAACTCTTTGATCACTGTGTTGTATTTATCATATGCTCAACGCAATTGAGTATTGTAACCTGTGTCATAAGAACTGACCCCAGCTATAGTATTTCTCTATCCACAAGAGAAAAATGCATCAATGTCAATTTGTTAAAAATATTTTTCTATTTTCGTTCTCTACCCTATTTCTCACGCTTCTTTGTCTTGTCCATACATAAGTAGCTTTCGATTCTTCCAGTTCCTATTTATGACAAGGTACTCTCATATAGATGTGTAAGGCATATAACTCACTTATGATTTGTTTAATAAACCACTTGAAATACAAAGTTGATTGATTGATCTTTTTTCCTCTCTTTCTGTCATGCTTATGATATTTACTATCTATGGAGCAATATGTAATTGCTTATTAGGCTTTGATAATTTTTCTTTAGTTGGAATGACGATTTGCAATTTGAAGTCAGTTCCTTAACTATTGAGTTATGATTATGCCTTCGCCAGCTGTTTTTGCTGCAATAAAACATCACTTGATCAAGTGAGGTTTAGATAGTACAATGCTTCTGAAGCTAGAAAAATCGTGTGAAAATTTATAGATAAAAGATTTTCCCATTTTTCTTCTGCTTTCAAAAAATTTAAGGTATTTTCTTCATCTCCACTTTTAGTTTTTCTTTTCCTTTTTCCTGTTCCAAGAACCTTCAGCCTACATGTAGTAATTTATTTTGAGTTTTCTGATTTCTTTTCCACAATATGGTAGTTTTTGCTATGCTTTCTTTCTTGGAAGATTCTTTTGGGCTTTCTTCCAGGTATGATATCTTTTGTCCCTTACACTTTCAAGAAACTTGCAAAAACATATACAAACAAATATTTTTGTCAGGCTTGATTATCTTCTTTCCCTTAAGCTATAAAGATGGAAATTTCAGTTAATTTGAGTGTAGTGTTACACTAAAGTCTGATTTTTTTTTTCAAGATTTTTGTTTGAACTTAACCTCTCTCTGTATCAACATGAATATATGCTCATCTGCAGTGGTGGAGCCAGACTTTTGATTAAGAGTGTTCATAGTTTTCCTTTGGCAAATAACTGTTGTACCTGCCAAGGTTCGAACCCGGATTGTTGATGTAGAAATGCACACTCTTGACTACTAGACTATGCTTCTCTAGCTTGTCAAGGGTGTGCAACAACATGTATATAAACATAAATATCTATATTTAACCTATATACTCGAAAAAAAATTCCGACGAAGGGTGTTCATCTGACCACCCTTCGTCGGCTGTGGATCCGCCACTGCTCATCTGTGTGAGTCGTCTTGTTTAATTGCCACTATATTTAAGTAAAGTAGCATTTTTGAACGGAGTCATACTTACTATGAATTGTTGATAACTTGCTCTACTTTTTTGGGTTTCCATAGATAGAAAGAGCAAGAAAAGACAATTAATTTACATGTTTACAACTTGTATGTGCTATTAAACGTTTATTTTAGGACTTCACCATCAATTAATTTGTGACTATCTGCTACTGTTTTGGCAAATGGTTGGTGTCAATCTATTTGTGACGATCTGCTACTGTTTTGACAAATGATTGGTGTCAACCGTTTGCCATTGTTCTTTAGTGTGTTTGAAGCTACCTTTGTTACTACTTGTTGGACTGCTCTAAATGTCGATATTGTCCACTTTCTTGGTCGCTTTTTGAAAATGGTCAAATCACTTCTGCTGCAATGTCAGGTTAGTTGAAAGGAAATACATGTAGGTTTTACCTCCCTTTTTTAATTATGCATCAAATGCAACATTCTAGATTAATTCAGAACGTAGTGTTGATTTTGTCAAATAAACTCATTTCTTCAGCTTCAATTAAGTAACCTACACTAAAAGCTAAAGTTTCAGCTTACATGGTTTTGGTTACTGTTTGTATCGTTTCGCCATCTGCAAGACTGCACTTCATCATTGTCTCCTTAGTTTCTACTATTTGCTCATCAAATTGTGCAACTATTAGTGCTACACAACAACTGTTATTTTCTTTCTACGGGTACTAGAATCTGTATTAATACAACAACAATTTCATATCAAGTTCATGTATGAATAAGAATAGTTTTGAAGTTCTTTAACACCTTCAACACAAGATTAGTACTAATCTATCCAAGAAGTGTGTTAGATATCAGAAAATAGATGAAATAAAAATTTTAGACCAAGTCTCCCGAATTCACGGAGTGTCCTTAAGGAATAATTTTCCTCACTGTACCCGAGGTTATGGAATTTTCCTCCCAAGATAAAATGACCTTCAATCCAATTATAACGGTATCTTAAATAATTGGATTCCACGAACGCACTAAACGGTTTGAATGATCACACATAAATTTTTAAGAGAAGAAGAGCTTTGTAGTATGAAAATTTCGTATGTAAACCTGTGAATGAAAGCAGGTTTATATAGCCATAACATGTCTCTTCTGAAAAGAGACAATGGTTCACTTCAAAGGTTGTACCTTTTTTCTGAAAAATTATGTCTGTTTGTCCAAGGAATATGTCTGTTCCGAACAGGCACATCATTTTTTGAAGCAGTGTGTCATTTCGCTGAAGGATTCCATCCTTCAGAAGCACCAGTTCGAAATAGTGCATCCTTCTGAGGCATCTTTTCAATTCGAAACAGCTTATGCATGCATGTTTCGAAACACTACTGAAGTGCATATAAATGGAGTATTAAACACAGAAAATATTTACTGCATTATTCATTTTTCCCTTTGGTATTTTTCGAAATTCAAATAAATTTTGTCCAAAAAAATAGATCTCATAAATTGACAAAGCCAAAGTGAAAGCCGAGCGAACAACAACGACAACACGAGGCATCTCTTATTTCTTACATCACTTAACATGTAGAGAAAGTGTTTTCTATTAAAAACACTCCAAAGTTCCCTTCTCCCACCAATGTGGGAGAATTAGTGAACTTTCCAATTTGGGAGTACACCTTCTAAATTGGTGTCTCCTTCCTTCCATCATTTTCTCTCAATTTTTCATTCGCACTTTTTTCATACATATTGAACCCAACAACAACTACCCATCTAATCTGCACAAACTTCTCTTTTACAATTCATTTTTTATCTCTTAGGGACCCAATTTCTTGTAAATTTTCTTCACATATAACATCACTTGTTTTGAACAGTCTATATTCTCTTGTTCCTCTTTTTTCTCTTTTGAGATGCGTAAACTGACAATTGATATTTTATAACTATGTAAATGCTTTTTGCTAAATATTATTAAAGAGCTATAAAGGACACACGAGACTGAACAAAAGTGACACCACCATTTTCAATATGTAAATAGTATAGACATGTAGGTATAATGTAAATGATGTAATGGATTTAAACAATTTAACACTTGATGAGTTGTATAATATCTATATACGTAAATAATACTATGCCATTTAGCTACCCAAAAACCTCCACTGTTGGGCCCGTGGTCGTTCTCTAGTTCTATATATATTAGCTTATGGCCAATTTTTTTTTTTTTTTTTTTTTGTATATAGATATTTAGCCATTACAGAAAGTATACTTAAAAGGAAATACTTCCTCTGTTCGCTTTTACTCATCACAAATTTTCTAATTTAATTTCTATTTTTACTTGTCATTTTTCATTAATCAAGACAAGATAACGTTTTTTTCCCCTATTATAACCATCATTGATTACTCCTTGTAGCATTGAATTAACCAACCTTGTAAAATGTTCAAGACTTTTTGAAGTCTCCAAAAGTCAAATTAATCGCTGGGAATTGACAAAGCGTTTAAACCATTCATTAATCCATAACAACATACTCCTACTATAACATGAAGTATTTTGCTATACTCTTTATTAGGCGTGCGTATTGATCGGTTCGGTTCGATTTTATATGTTATTGGTTCGGTTTATCGATTTTCGGTTTTTAAATATGCAAAATCAATAACCAACCAATAAGATATTTTTTTTATCGATTTTCGATTTATCAATTTTTTATCCTTAACGGTTTGATTTTTGGTTTAGTCAATAAGAAAATACTCATAAAATAGAAATAGTAACAACTAACATAAAAAAAAAAAATCTTAGTTGCCGCCAAAATCATACGCAATGCATTTTAGTTTACAAGAATCTTCAAACTTGAATTGAATGTTAGTTTAGAAAAAATCAAATCCTAATTGTTGGAAGCTACTAAATGCTTCAAACTTTCCAATATGACAATAGCTGTTTGTATTGTGTCTTTGTTGCCCTGAATATGTTAATGCTTTGTGAATCTCCAAAGCACCTTATATATATATATATATATATATATATATATATATATATATATATATATATATATATATATATATATATATATGACCATGTCTTCTTAGGACTATTCTGGATGTACAATTCAATTTCGGTAGTAATATTCTATTTCAGTTGGAAAAAGCAGTCAGATATTTGGGATAGTGTAAGTGATCAAGGGGTAATAACTCAGATTACGGAAGAAAACTTTGCGCAGAGTTCTATTACTATTAATAGGTGGCTCCAAGATTTCTTATGGGCACAGGCATCCCAAGTACTTTAGTTATATATATATATATATATATATATATATATATATATATATACTAGTTTAGGTGTACGCGCTTTGCGCGTGTACTTCACTTTGATGAGTTCAAACGTTACATTAAATACGATATTAAATAATTAAAATGAAATCAATAATTAAATTCAACATCTTTTGAACATGTAAAGATGAAAAATTTATTTAAATAGATATATATAGTATTTGTAAATATCTAAGATACAAATAAAGTAGGTTAAATCTATTTACAATCTCTTAAACTATGTTTGGTGTCTTCAATAAGATGATGATTAGTGCTTGATAATTCATAAAGTTGCGTAATTTGACTTGTTCCATCCTACAAATGTAAAATTTAACCTATAGATTTCATGCCACTTCAATCCTTCTTCTTGATGAAATAGTCTCTATATCTTTCCTATTCATCTAAAAATAGTCATGCTCTTTCTTTGCAATTCACGCATAATTTTAAAATTTAATTTGTGACTTGGATCTAAAGAAACAATAAAAATAGTGTCTTAGAAAGAAAAATAATTATATTATTTAATATGATTTGATCAAGTGAGCTACATATTTAAAAAACTAATATTAAAAAATACACAACTTATTGAGAAAATAATTTATATCATTTACCTACTAATATTTTTTATCGGGATGAGATGCATGCCTACCTTTTCAATGTTGGTGAATGTGTATTCATAGTACAACAAAAAATAGCATGAAAGTTAGACGTTCAAGAGAAAACTACATATAATGATTTGTATGGAAGTAGAGAATTCATAAATAAAAAAGGACATTAATTAATATTTCAATAGGATTTTTCATATTTCCATATATTTTAGCCGATCTTTAATTTTCCCAAAAAAATAATGCAAATTTTTTCTGTTAAGAAAAGGATTTTTCGGAAAACCTCAACTACTCAACCACAAAAACACAAACACACGACCTTTTTTTTTCGGAAAAAGTCTAGTAAACTTTTTTCTTTCGGGAAAGGTTACGTAAGCAAAAAAATCCGAAATAACTAATCCCTTTTTAATATATTTATTAAAGTCAATATTCAATATTATAAAGACAATAGTATAATAATTTAAGAAAATGGTGAAAAAATAATTTTATCTAAAGTGGAGACTTTTAATAAAGGGCAAAAAGTTCAAAGCCCTTTATATATCTATAATATATTAAAAGTGTGAAGGACCTTAGAAATAGTGTTTGAAATTTTTGCCCTTCATTAAAAGTTTTTACTTTAGATAAAATCGTCTTTTCACTATGTTTTCTAATATATAAGAGTTGAAAATTAATTAAATATATTTATGGTAAAATCTTTTTGTAATAACTAAACTTTTTAATGAGGGGTAAATGAATAACTTAGCCTATTATTATTATTAGTACTATTAATTAAGAGGATATAAAAAGAGTGAGCCCCATCCACTCCCTTATATCAGTTTCACGACTAAAAGAAATTAGCAAATGAGGAGTAGTATATTAGGTCAATTGTCCCCTTAACTGTTGGGAGAAAAGAAAAGTTGAACGTATTGGGTTATTTTTGGTGGCTTACAGAATATTGTTGCCGTTGTTTGGAGTGATTTTAGCCTTCAGGTAATGGTCTCACAAATTCTTTATGGTTGTATATTCGTGTATTACATCGAATCTGTGTAATAAGAGGTGATAGTTTCTTTCTATTAATCAGTTGATCATTAAAGATTGGGAATGCTACGGATAGTTATTTGCTACTGAAGTGAAGGGATTAATATTGGTAAATGTTGAATAGAAGGGACGACCCGGTTCATACCTACTCCGTAGGTGTCGGGGAGGGTGGACCACTCCGGGCCTGACCTACGAAATGTTGAATAGAAATTGGAAAAAATAAAATTAAGAAAAAGCAATAACCAGAGTGTGTAACATGTACTACGCCAAATTCTTTTGCATAGTTGTTTCAATTGGCTATTGATTAATAGTGATTAATAGGTTTGATTAATAGTGAGTAATGAATTTGATCAAGCAGAGTGTGAATTTGTTATTGCTATTGTTTTTTCAATTCTTCTGCATATATTGATTAATGGTAATGAAATTACTGGCCAATATTTTAATATTCCTGGTTTGTAATGATGTGAGATATTAAGGTTTAGCTTTAACCTTGAACAATAAGGATATTGGGATTTGATCACGAATAATATAATTGATATCGTTATTTAATATTTTTGCATAGATTGAAGCCATTGAGGGGTATTTGGTTGGTATTCTACGCATAGTGAGGTTGTGGAACTTGTCTTTAGCGAGTTGAGTGAAACTTTAAGCGTTGATGCTTGCTTTTGAAATTTTCTTTATAAAAATTATATTTTTCTGCCTAGTCCATGTGTTGGGACAAGCGTGAACTTGATAGAATTTGTGGCCTTTGACTAGTTGTGGATATGTATTTTGTGAAGTGTATAGAGAATTACTTAGAGGTGAAATGTGAGGTGATTTTGGGGCGTTGAATATATTTTTTACATTTTCGTTATAGTCTCTAGGGGTATATATAGCTGCCGTAATATGTTAGGGGCATTACTTATACTGCCGTAATATATTAGGGGCTTGTACATGCTACCGTAGTAGACTTTTGGGGCATTATATATGTTGTCGTGGACTTGTCGGGGTTCTAGGCTGATCACCTTCACTGCCGTTTATGACAAGTCATGAGAGTTGATTCAGTTGAGGTATAGACTATAGAGAGGCTTTTTGGACTTCCGTTGGATCTTATTGAGCACTACTTTATAAGAGATATTGTGCGCATATTATTTATGTATTTTGTTGTGCATTGTATTTTTCTAACACTTGTTCCAGAGGTATTAAAGTAGCGGGTCGAGGATCTTACTTAGTTATATTTATATATATAGCTCACGATTTACTTGCATATATGTAGATAGGGTTGCAGATGGAGAGGCTTGTGACTCGTCTTTGCGTGTGGATTCTGTTGCTACGGTGAGCCTTCGCATTGTTCATGGAGGCTGTCATCCAGCTTTAGTTATTTTTAGATTATATTTCTTTTCGTTGGGTTTGCATGCCCAAAAGTTGAACTCATGTAACTTTGTTTAGATGCTCCATGGCCTTAATGTGGGATTTGGGGCTTGAGAGTTATTATCTAAGTATTGTTGTTTTTCTAAACCATATTACTATAACTGGGTGGATAATTACTTTGCGTTTGATAATTATTTCGTGCATTTGAAGTTGCACACATTGTTATTTCAGTGTTTGTAGACATTGTGAATGTATAGAAAATTGATTCTCCCGACAAGTGTTGTTAGTGGGAGCCGGTCACACCCATTAGGTTTTTAGGACGTGACACTTTCCTTATTAGAAGTCATCAGAATTAATGACAACTAATTCTTTTTCCATTAGTTTAAGAATTTTAAATCAACTAAATTTGATTTTAAGAAGATTTAAAAAATTTAAGAATAAATATTAAAACGTTAGATAAAATCTCCGCAATGGATAAAATTATTTCATTTTAAATAATCAAACGTTACACGTGCGAGGTACGTGCGGCTAAACTAGTATATATTAAAAGTGTGAAGACCCTTAGAAAAATAATTTGAACTTTTTACCCTTTATTAAAAGACTCTTTTTAGACAAAACTGTCTTTTCACTATTTTTTTAATTTATTAGTTAATTATTTTTTATTATATTAACTAGACTTCCTAAAATATATGAGACTCCTAAAATATAAGGTAGGAGAATTAATTAATATTTTTCTTTTTACTAGACTTCCTAAAATATATGGAACTCTTAAAATATATGGTAGGAGGATTAATTAATATTTTCCTTTCTACTATTCAGTTAGAAAAATACTCCTAAAATAGGACTTGGAAATACTTCTATAAATATTTAGATGTACGTTAGACTAGAGAATAATTCGGTTTGACTACAGAATATGATTGATGTTCATCTAACTTGATTCGATTGCATGTCTAGATGCTGAATGTTTGATTTTCTAAACCTCAATTTCTTCACTATTTTTGTCAACATAATAGAATTCAACATGTGTGTATATATATCTTCTTTGTTTTCATTCAAAATTATTCTTAGGGTCAAAATTTTCGCTCAGACAAGAATTAGTTGGATCAAAATCGAAGCTTTGTGATCACTATAGTATATTTTTTTTATATAGTTTATAGATCGTAGATGAATGTCAGTTGGCTTTGAAGAATTTCTTGTGTAAATGTTAGGTTTAAGTATATTGTTTTGATATCTTTATTATCTTATTGTTTTATTTTAATTTACAGATGCTAGATGAATGTGGGTCGGCTTTGAATTTTTTTCTTGGGTAAATGTTAGGTTTAATTGTATTATCGTAATATCTCTATTAGTTTGTTATTTTGTGGTAGTTTATCCATCGTAGATGAATCTCGATCGGCTTTGAGAAATTTTTGTGTGTAAAATTTAAGTTTAATTGTATTGTTTTGATATCACTTTTATCGTATTATTTTATTACAGTTTACAGGTGATAGATAAATGTTGGTCGGCTTTGAGGAATTTTTTTATGTAAAGGTTAGGTTTAGTTGTATTATATTGATATCTCTATTATCAAATTATTTTGTTATTACTTACAGGTGGTAGATGAGTGTTGTACGACTTTGATAAAAAGTTTGTGTGTAAATATTAGATTTAATTATATTATTTTGATATCTCTATCATTGTATTATTTTGTTGCAATTTACAAATGGTAAATGAATGTCGATCGACTTTTTAAAATATTTTTGATAAAGATTAGGTTTAAAAAATAAATTTTTCATCTTTACATACTCAAAAGATATTAAATTTAATTATTATATTCATCTTTATTATTTAAACAAATATCCTATTTAATGTAATGTTTGAACTCATTAAAGTGTCGAACTTTTTCCCCTTCATTAAAAGACTTGACTTTAGACAAAATCGTCTTTTTAGATTTTTTCTTCAATTATTATATATTTAATCAGGACTTTAAAAATTATTGTAAGAATTTTATATAAATTAGGAGTCCTAAAATATATGATATAAGGTAACATGAAAGTTCCGACATTCTTCGCTATAAAAAGGGCACGTTAATATGGCTTTCAAGTTCCAACAAATCTTCTTAGTTATTCTCAAATTTAAATTTAAATTTAAATCTAAACAAATATATAGTCTTACCAAACAAAAATTAAGAGTGACGTGGACACTATATTGTGCTTGATCATCACGACAATTTCTACGAGGGATCTCAAATCATAAATTTTTTAAGAAATTTTTATATAAAGGTTAGTTAGGTTTAATTGCATTATTTTGATATCTTTATTTTTTTTTTTGTAGTTTATAGGTAGTAGGTTTAATCGCGTTATTTTGATATATTTTTATCATTTTTTGTTTATAGTTTATAATCTTTGTAATTTTTCTTGATTTAGTTTAAAGTGGGTTTTAAGGCTTATATATGAGTTTGTATGAATATATAAATTTTTCATTTAAGTGTTTTTCGTATTTATAAAATCATCAATTTATTTATTAATCAAGACATACTTTCTTTTATAATATTGGTGCGTTTTTTGTAGAATTAAACTCACTAAAGCAAGGTACATGCGCGGAGTCACGTAACTTATATATATATATATATATATATATATATATATATATACTAGTTTAGGATACCTGTGTCAAGCGTTAATTAAGAATAAACGTATATAAAAAAATTATTGTGTGTACAATATTTTATTAAATACCAAAATTCTCAAAAGATAATGTAAAATTTTAAAGATAAAAAAGTGTAGTTAATTAAAGATGAATTTAGTCGTTATTTTTATATCCTAATTCTAAAAGAACTTTGTTTTTACGAAGAGTTATTTTTATTCTCAGGATTCTATATTTTTACCAAAATTGAGGCTAATTCAGATGATTATAAATCTTTAATATGTTAGAGATGATGGTAACATGCATCAAAAGCAAGAAAATACATGTATGAGACATACTACGAAAGACACAATGTCCCAGACTCTCACCAAGCCTAAATCTACCAAAAACAGTCAAAACATAACCACTTACTAACCTTCTATCCTGATCTGAGCCCTCCATACTATTTTATCTAATGTATCTGTATAAAAAAGAATCACAACTTTCTTAAAACAAGTATTCTATGAGCATGCAACAACATTTACTAAACTGCCATAAAAGCAACAATATTACAAAAAATATGATTCATAAATCAAAAGAATTTAACATTTTATCCTAATCTGTGACCTCCATACTCTCCTATGTAATGTATATATATAGAAAAAATCACAATTTTTTTAAAATAAATATACTACAGGCATGTAATAACAGTACAACTAAATTGCACATAAAAATTACAACATCACAAAAAACATGATTTATGCATCAAAAATAATTTAACCTTCTATCCTAATCTGTGACCTCTGTACCCTATTTAATGTACCTGTATTTTTTTTAAAAAATAAAATTTATATCTTTTTCCATGATAATAATTTGCATGATATCAAACGTTATAAAATAACTAACATTACTCAATTTTTTGTCATAATCTATTAACAAGTTTTACAAAAACTAAATGTAAAAAAATTAATACAATATTAGTTATGAACATTATAAAACAATTAAAAATAATACTCATCTTTTGTCATTATCTATTTATACTTTTTACAAAAATTAGCTATGAAAAATAATATTTCTTATTTACGGTCCTAAAGTTAAAACTCTCGACATAAAATAAGGTTGATTTGAAATTGAAATTGAAATTTTATTTTAATATATAATTTAAATTTTTGAGTTGTATTTTCTCATAAACATGAAATAAGTAATATTTCTCAAATTTTTATATAATCTTATTAAATTAGTAAATCACTTTTTTACCCCAATACAAATAATATGTCCTCTATATTATCAAAATTAATAAAAGCACATTCGTTGACATCCGAAGAGCGTTGCACAATTAACAACAGTGAAAAAATTGATCACTTATGTTTACCTATTTTTTCTTCCTTGACTGCTGGTAATCTATACATGTTCTTGTTTCAGGCTTTATAGTTTATGCCCTTCACTCCCTGTCTTCATGCGTCTCTCTTTCTCTTTTTCTTTTCTTCTTTTCTCTTCTCTCTTTTATTTGATCTTTAATATAATATTTATTTTATTTGAGTTCTTTCCTAAAATAATGCCTAGTAAAACTTCTCATATATTTATGAGTTTTACTTCTCATATATTTAGGATTACTTAAACTTTTCATAAATTTATTATATTCAGTATTTAATATTATAATAATTTAAAAAAATTATAAAAAAATTATTTTACCTATTGGAGAGCCTTTTAATAAGGATAATAAAATTTAAAAGGGGGATCTAAAAATAATGTTGATCATATTTAGCTAAATAAATAAAGGAAGAAATCATGTCACATAGAAATATGAAAACACTTATCGAATAAATTATAAACTTAAATATTGATTAAAAACATAAATTCTAACAATATACAACAATATGCCTAGTGTATTTCAGACAGTGAGATCTGCTGATGGTAGAATATATGCAATTTATGCTACTATCTTAGAGGTAAGGTAGAAAGGTTGTTGAAGTATTTACTTACGTAAATGTTATTTTATAACTTTTCTTTTGTGAATCTAGTATATTACATACTTCTCATAAGGAAAAAATTAATCACCTAAATTTTAATTTCTTTGAAAATTTTAAATATTAAAAAAATAATTAAATTATAATTTTATCTACTATGAAATATAGTTTAAAGAGTAAAATTAGATGAATAATTCAGTGGGGTGTGACTCTCCCCATCTATTGTTGTGATTGCTTTTGCACAAATACTTCCCAAGTATGCTTGAATTTGGTATCCGAATTCTTACAAGTCTCTTTCTTTCTCCCATGTAACTTCTAGCGTAGGCAAACCCTTCCATATGATCAAATACTCCGTGTTTGGCTTCTTACTATTTGAATAGACGGTCTTCTTATCAATGATGGCTTCAATGTCCTTTGTCATATTACGACCATAGCTGCGCGCGGTGACAATTCTTATCTTGGATCCTCTTTATATTCATGATAAAGTTTGAGAAGACTTGCATAACTTTAAATGTAGTATTAATTTGAGCCGATAAGGGATCTTATCAACCTTTGCCACAATCTTGATGGTTCTTCGTACCTTTATAAGAGTCCTTTGTTAATATTTTTGAAGTATCTCTCTTTCAATCTATCAGAAGAGATAAGACTGTTTATCAATCGATTTGAAAATAACATACTCATCTCACTTTTTGTTCATTTTCACTACAAAATTATAACCTCCATAATAAGAAACATGTGAAGCAACTATAATTACTCACTTCACGTCATTGAATTATTATTCAAGGACGAATTGAAAAAACTCACACACATCACCTTAAAGCTAAAAAAATAAAAGTAGATATGATGTAATTGTGTTCTACACATAGTTTTCTAATGTCTTTATTTGATTAAGATGAAAAATCAGAATATTTAACACTTCTAAATTAATTGAAATTTTATCTTATATAAAAATGAATTCCATAATTTTATTAAGGGAAAAAGGTGTGAAAAATATCTATACTTTGGCGAAATTTTTAGGTACGCATTTTGAACTTTGCAGGAGCCCTATGACTCCTAGACTATTTTTTATTGTATTTAACTGACATATATTTATTACTTGAACCACTGAAAAATTTTGATTTTGTGATACTTTGATGAACTGCAAATTTATAACAAAATTGAAGTAATTAATCTATAGAGTTGGGAATAAAAAGAAACTCCCGCAGTAATGTTAGAACTGGGACTCTTTTATGGAAGTGTTAGGACTCCTAATATCGACTACATTTTGTTAGGATTCGTAAACTAAGACTGTCTAACGGGCCGGGCCGGGTCAACCCGGAACCGGCCCCCTCTCTCTAACCGTGTTACGGGCCGGTTACGGGCCGGTTTTGGCCTTAACCGGTCTGGGCCGGGCCGGGCCGCACAGTAAAAAAATAAAACCCACCCGAAACCGGCTCACTTAACCCAATCCGGTCAAACCCGGTCAAACCCGGTCAAACCCGGATAAAAACCGGTCAAATATACACTATATATACGCTATATACACAATCTATACATTAAATATACACTTCTATAGAAGATATATACAATGTATACATTAAATATACACTTCTATAGAAGATATATACACGTGTATACATTAAATATACACTTCTATAGAAGATATATATAATGTATACATTAAATATACACTTCTATAGAAGATATATACACGTGTATACATTAAATATACACTTCTATATAAGATATATAAACATATACACATGTATACATTAAATATACAGTTGTATAGAAGATATTAAAACTTTAAATTGATAAATAAAAAAAATAAAAAACAACGACTAAGGAGTGAATGAATTTGTGAAATTTTATTGATTGCAAAATGATCCAAAATTTATAATTTACATGAATGAAAAATCTATAAATTATGCATCATTTTTTCCAACTCATTCATGTTAATATTAATTGGAATTTGCATAGGATAGTCGAAGTCAACGGGGGCAAACCCATGCATTGGACTTGATTCTGTTGAGTTCTCCCGTGAAGTCATTATTTCTTCAAGTTTGAGGTCGTCGCTTGGCTCTGGTTCCATTCCTTGGTTTCTTCTTTCTGCTCTAATCCAATCTCTAAGGCAAACTAAAACATTCATTGCGTTGCTTCCCAATGAGTGTCGGTTGTCTCCAAGCTGCTGTCGTCCCTGACTGAAGGCGCTCTCTGATGCAACGGTTGACATTGGAACATTCAAGATATCTCTGGCTAATCTTGAAAGTACAGGATATTGTGATTCATTATTCCTCCACCAATCCAGCGAGTTGATCCGTCGTCTGCGATCCTCTGGTGGCGTCCGCAGATAATATTTCAGCTCTTCTCGATAAGTTGATGTGTAAGCTCTCTCATCCACACTGTTCCAACAAGTTAAATCATAAAACGAATCAGGAAAACCACTATGTGCCGGCCTTTTAGAAGATGATGGCTCCTCGGGAGGATGAGGAGCGACAGTTGGACTGATATTTGTAGGTACGGCTGAATCAAATAAATCAGCATAGTGATTATATAATTTTTCTATATAATCTTTTGCATCAGCCGTAGCCGTCCACAAATCAGGCTGCTCTTGTTCAGACTCACGGTTAGTATTTATTTCTAAGTTAGCATAAATAAGAGTACTAAAGTGACACATATGATTAAATTTCATGCACGGATTTAACATAGCACCAACCAAGTAAATAGGGGGAATCGGGAAGAAATATTTTTTAAATTTCGTAAACATAGCACCAACAGCTTCTTTATAACCTTCTTTATTTTAATATTGTTGGAGCAAACCAGAATATCGGCTATATATGCCAAAATATTACAAACAGTAGGATAGTATGCACCGGAAAATTCAACCGTAGCTACATAAATTTTTTCTAAAAACTTAACAAGATCATTAATTATAACCCAATCAGAATTATGTAACATTTAATCAGCAGAATCAGCAAAAGAACCACAGTGTTGGTTAAAAGTTAGTGTAATAGGAATTCTATATTTATAACAAGTTTTTAAAAATTCATACGTAGAAATCCATCTAATATCAATTTCCTCAGGCATTAAAATCGGTGTAAGTCCATTTTCTTGACATTTAACTTTAAATTCTTTAATTCTCGCTCTACGATTATTTCCTTGAATGAAACCTACGGCAAAACGAATTTTTTCAATATAAACCTCAAAAAAGTCAAGACCATCTTTTACAATTAAATTATAGATATGACATACACACTTAATATGGAAAATTTCAGGAAAGGGTGGAGATAACGTAGATTTTATTTTTGTTATAGCATTCTTGTTGTTAGAAGCATTATCAAAAGCAATACATAAAATTTTATTTTCTATACCATAATATCCGACAATTTTAATAATAGAATCAGCAATAAATTGTCCAGTATGTTTGCGATCTTCATCATATAAAAAAGCAAGAATACGTTTTTGCATTATGAAATTACTATCCATCCAATGACAAGTAACGGTTAAATAATCATTTTTATTAACAGCACGACCAAGATCAGAAGTTAGGGACAATCTACATTGAATATTTTTTAAGAATGTTGATAAATAAAAACAATATTGTGAATGGAGTTTAAAAATATCAGACCGACAAGTAGTTCTAGGAATACCATTAAACATAGGATTATAAATTGCTTGTATATAACGGATAAAAGCATCAGAAGAAGGAAAAGTAAAAGGCAAACAACCCACAGCTACCATTTTAGCTATTTCTTCTCGGTCCCTCAATTTATTATACTTTTTCACTACTTGACCGGTTGTTGGGTCCATTCTAGTTTGCGTTGACCCACCAACATCCCCACCACCTTTTGCAATATTTAACTCTCTTTTGTGATCTTCAGCTATATGTCTCATTAACGTACCCGTACCCCCTTGTTTACCGCCACTTCTATGCTTATATATTTGTTGACAAATATTGCACTGCACCTCAATATCTGATATACGTTCAAAAAATTGCCATGCAATACTAGTTCTTTTACGGGGTTTTGGGGCACTGGGAGGACGGGAAGGGAGATTAACTGATTCAGATCTAACGTTAGCATCTCCTACTGCGGGTGTTTCAGCAATATTTTCATCATCTTCGTCTACATTAACTGCATCTACTTCATTTTCTTCTTCTATACCGTAATTTTCTTGAAATTCTACATAATCCATATCGTGAGCACCTACACCTATTTCTTCCTCAAAAGGTGTACCAAGCGGTACCGGAGGCGAAGTCACACGGGTATATCTATTACTTGAACTACCTCTACCGCTAATAATTCGCTTTTTACTACCACTACCGCTTCCGGGACAAAAAATTTTAACACCTTTAGCAGCGAGGTTTTTTAATTTATCCATAATATAAATTAAATTAAACTAAAAATATTCAAAATACACAAATATAATAAAATTAAATATTAAACAATTAATACAATAAATAAAAATTAAACGTAAGAGATGGAACGACAATACCAAATTTTGGAAGTATCCGAAGATTGCGACTTTAGAAACTTCCGCTCTTACTTTGTAAACGAAAAATTAAAAAATTAAAGTGAACACTTTAAGAAATTAAATATATTGAATTTTTTTTTTTTTTAAATTGGGGGTAGGGGAAGGGGAATGAGGGAGGGGATTACAATGTGAGAATTGAGAATTGAGATTTGAGAGAGAATGAGATTTGAGAGAGTGAAAAATTGTGTGAGAAATGATTTGAAGTTATAGGGTATTTATAGATTTATTTTGAGGATTAAAAAATATTTTATTATATTTTTTTTTTTTAATCAAATGGGCCCAAACTAGCTGTTTGGACCCAAAAACGGTAATATTACCGTTGGGCCAACGGCTAGTTTGGCCCAACAGATTAAAAATATATATATATATTTTTTTAATTTTTTTGGGTTACCGGGCCGGGCCGGGCCGGTTAACCGGCGGGCCTGGACCGGGTTGGTCCGGGCCGGGTTAACCGGGCCCAATTTTAAAAAAAACCGGACCGGTACCCGGTACCCTAAAGCCCTAGGGCTTTCCGGGCCGGGTCAAACCGGTTCGGTTTGGTGTTTCGGGCCGGTTCGGGCTGGGTCGGGCCGGGTCAACCCCGGCCCGTTTGACACCTTTATCGTAAACTATAGGACTTCCACAGTTGTTTCTTTTGCCTGCAAAGCAATTTATGATTTTTTTTTAAATTTTTAATATAAAAATTAAATCCCAATTTGAAAAGAATGCATGAACTGTGATGAAGTTCAAGGCTCTTATCAACTAAAGTTTGACTATTAAACCCTAAAATCATTTGGTAAGTACAAATTCATTTTTTTCTTAAGGTCCGTAACATAAACTATGATCTAATCTTTAGAATTCTTTAGAGGCTAGGACTTCGCTAATATTTAGTTATTCTTTAGTAAAATGTAATTGATTTTAAAGTCTTACCTACTTTTCTATTCATTTTTATTAGTTAATTAACTTGACACATATAATAAATATAAATATTTTGCGCTTAGAACTTTTTTTTTATCGTCTAAATTGCATAACTTACACGTAATTTCTTTCAAACTTCAAAGAAAACGACAAATATGCAAGAATATTTTAAATACAACAACAAAAATAGATAACTAAGGAACTTCAATATGATCAACAAAATCTTTTGAAAAGTAACCACTATTTCTATAAATAATATAGTTATAGATTAGAAGACAAAGTAAAATTAAAAGCCTATAAATACAATATTCACACTACTAAAAAAATCGACAACCCAAAACCGACCACAAAAAGTGGTCGGAAAAAACTGACCACTTGTGGTCGGTTTTTAATTTTTTTTAATTTTTCTTTTAATTTGTGGTCGCTTTACTATTATAAAATATCAAAATAAATATTCCAATTATTTTTATATTAATTATTATATATTTTAAAAATTAAAATTTTAAAAAGATAACAAACCGACCACAAGTGGTCGTTTTTTTTTTAAAAAAATAATTTAAAAATATTTCAAAAAATCGACCACAAGTGGTCGATTTTTAAAAATTCTTTTTTAATTAATTTTTACAAAAATCGATCACTCGTGGTGGATTTTTTAATTTAAAAAAAAGATTTTTTTTTAAAAAGCAACCACTTGTGGTCGATTTTTATTTAAAATAAAAAGAAATTAATTTTTAATAACCGACCACTTGTGGTCAGTTTTTATTGAAATCACAAAATAAAATAAAATTTTAAAAATGAGCACTTGTGGTTGTTTTTAATTTAAATAATAGTAATAAAAAATTTAAAAAACAACCACATGTGGTTGGTTTTAGAAATTAAAAGAGATAAAAACTAAATAATTATTTTATAAAATAATTATATAATCTTATATTAAATTTATGTAATCTAATTATTGTTATTAATAAAAATAATATATTACATTACATATATAATATAATATAATATAATATAATATAATATAATATAATATAATATAATATAATATAATATAATATAATATAATATAATATAATATAATATAATATAATATAATATAATATAATATAATATAATATAATATAATATAATATAATATAATATAATATAATGGCATCATCAGTATTTGCGTCGGTGCTGTTCATGGAGGTATCTGACTGTTGTTCCACGATGAGCAGCAATTTATCTCGTACTTCAGATAAATATTCTTCAATTAATTGAAGTTTATTGCCATCATGTGCGGAGATGCGCCGAGAGACATAGTTGAGAGTTTTGTCTTCGACCAAAATGGATTTTTTAGGGGATTGCTCATAGGCATTGATTTTGTGTTTAATTTCTTCCTGTTGTTCATGCCCATAAGGTAGTTTTGTCTCGGGGTCAATCCTTAGTAGTTTATCCCAGAAATTGCAATAAAATGTACGGTAAATAGCCGGGATTTGTTGAGAGTCATAGCCAATCTCAATTGACCATCGATGAATCCAAGGAATAGAAAATTCAATGAAAAAATACATTTGATCTACGGTATCTAATTTGCAAATATGTTCAGAAAGGTATAATTCTGTTAGAAAGGGGGATGATTTTTTCTAGGAGTGGTATAAAGAGGAATATTCAGCTGGCAAAATTTTTACGGTTGGCCCATGGTTAGTCCACCATTGAACGAACCAATTTGGAATGGGTTTTTCAAAAGCTTTTGAACAGATTTTAATGAACCAAGTATGTTTGTGTTTGTAATTATTATAATATAATACATGGGAGAAGGCTTTAATATAATCCCAGTATGTAAAATTAACAATAGTCTGTCCTTGGGATCCCATAGGTAGTGATCTTTGAGTCATAGAAGAAATACCCCATTCTTCAATAGGGATGAGTTTTTTGATGACTATTTTGGAGTAGCCATGTACTCCTGGAGTTGATTCGCCCAGAGGGCCGTGGTCAAAAGTTGTGCTGGCGGTATGTACCAATATTTGTTCATAATATGTACGAGTTTTGTATGATTCACCAGCAACATAAACATTAGCGGTTAGATAATTCTTCAAAACCCGCCAAGCTTCTTCAGTGTTTTCTTGAGAAGGAATATGCTGATTTTCTAAGTATACAATGAGTTCCCTAGCCTCAAGCTTTTCATATGAAGCCTTTTCTTCAGTTTTTTCATTAACAATGGATGCAAAAGAATCAGAAGTTTTTCGTTGTTCAGCTAGATACGACTGTATCTGTTGGAATAGTGGGTGAGTTTTAGGAATATCATCCAAGTTAATATTCGGAGTTTGTAATAATGATGATGACGAGGATGCCTCTGTATGAGAGATTTTTGAATTAATCAAAGTTCTATTTCCGTGTTGTAAAATAGGAAAATTAGAACTGGCTGAGCTATATGCTGTATTTCTTTGATAAGAATATGAAGGATTTGTTCGTCCTCCACGATGCGAATATGCTGGATTTTGATTTCTTCCACGGCCTCGTCCTTTGGCAATTTGCCAAGGAGGGTCTGCCATACTGCATGATTCATCAGAAATTACCATTAGTCATTATAATCAATATCATACCAATCCGTATCAGTAGTATCATGATACCACCACAAATTGTCTTGAATAAGTCTATACCACCATAAATCGTTTTGAATAAGCTGTTGTATAAGAGCTTCTAGAATTTGTCGTTGAATATCTTTAGGTAAAGGAATGCATTTAAGAATTGTAATAATGGTTTTCTCAGAGAGGAAAGTCGTATACATATTCATGCCAAATATTCTCGTGATAAAAAATCAGGTAACGAGTTTTCACTACCCTTTTTATATTGAATTTCATAATCGAATGGAGCCAACTGGGCTTGCCATCGTGCAAAAAGCAATTTGGAAGCGTCATGCTTAAAGTCTTTGTCAAACATAAATTTAACAGATTGAGCATCCATTCTTATGATAAATTTTTGATTATATAGATCATCTTGGAATTTTAAAACACATTTGACAATAGTAAGCATTTCATGAGCAACAGTAGCGTATTTTTTCTGGCTTTCGGTCCATTTTCCAGAATAAAATCGAATTAAATATTCAGTTTTTGTATGGGGATTTACTTGTTTAAGTATTCCACCATAACCGACATTTGAAGCGTCAGTTTCAATAATTTTTAACCAATTTGGATTAGCAAGAGATGTACAGGGAAGAGTTTGGACTCGATTTTTGATTAATTTGACTAAATCGGTGTGAGCTTTAGTCCATGGAGTTTTATTATTCTTTTTCAGACGATCATATAAAGGAGCTAAATCTCTAGATAGATTTTTGTAGAAAGGAGAAATATAATTAAGGCTTCCAAGAAATCTTTGAAGTTGCCTTTTGTCAATGATTTCGTCAGGGAATTTGGTAGCAAATTCAAGTACGCGTTGAATGGGTTCAATAGAGCCTTGAGAGATATTGTGGCCCAGAAATCTAATACTGATTTGAAAGAGACTTATTTTGGGTTTAGAAATGACTAAACCATTTTGAATAATAATTTGTTTAAAGATATGCAAATGTTTAAAATGATTTTCAAGCGTTTTTGAGAAAACCAAAATATCATCTATGTAGACGATAATAAAATCCATATAAGGATTAAAAATATCATTCATAATTTTTTGAAATTCAGAAGGAGCGTGTTTTTAAACCAAATGGCATAACATTCCATTCATATTGTCCAAAAGGAACATTAAAAGCAGTTCTATAAGTATGATTTTTATCAATTTGAATCTGCCAATACCTAGATTTTAAATCAAATTTAGAGAATATATTAGCATCATATAATCGAGAAAGTAAATCCCTTTTATTTGGAATTGGATATCGAATCCATTTCAAAACCTTATTCAGAGGTTTGTAATTGATAACTAACCGAGGGATTCCTCGTTCTTTTTCTGCAGCATTATTAACGTAAAATGCGGTACAAGACCAAGGGGATTTAGAAGGTTTAATGAGACCCTTTTGCAAGAGACTATCAATCTCTTTCTTATAGAATTCGACTAATTCTGTATTCATTTGACAGGGTCGAGATTTTGTTGGGATTTTGGCTTCGTCAAAGCCATCTTCATAAGGTAGAGAAACAATATATTTTTACGATTCCAAAAGGCGTTTGGATGATCAGCACATATGTCAAGCATTAGTTGAGAAGAGATAGTTTTTATTTTTTCTTGTATTTTGGCAGATTTCATAGTGTCAGAGATATTAATACTCATTAACTCCAATTGTAAGAAGTTAAGCTGATTTTGTTTCATGTTAATAAGAGCATTTATATCTCTAGTTACTGGGTGAGTAATAAACGGGTAAGAAAGCGGACAACTTTTATAAGTAGCTTTGAATCCACTTGCATCGATATGAGTGTAGGGATAAATAGCATTTATAAAAGGAGTTCCTAAAATAATAGGAGGATAAATCTGGTTTTTAACTAGAAAGAAGAAATGAGGCATACATACCTTGTCACGACAAATATGTGTATTTGGTACTTTGTAATTTATATCAAGAGTGTGACCGGTTGTAGATCGAATAAGATGAGTAGTTTTTTCAAACTATTTTGTAGGAATTAATCCTTCTTGAATACAACTGACATCCGCACCACTATCAATCATTGCGACATTAGTAATGAAGAATTCTTTATTAATTAAAATGGTGCAATTGATATACCATTTATGTGCAGTAACTATCTGCATCATTCCTAAGAAAGAATCATTTTTTAAATTTTCAGTAGTAAACTTGGTAAGTTGAAAAGCTTCAGAATTTTCAGAATTTTCCAAATCCTTTTCTCTTTCCTTTAAAGGAGTTGAAGGAGTTGAAAAACTTTCTTTTTCTTCGAGTTTCAAAATTCTATGATCGGTAATCATTTGATTTTGTTTTAAGGAAGTGATTTCCCTTTTCAATTGCTCAACTTCAGTTTTCAAATCATCAATGGTAGTATCTCTACCAGGAGTTTTACTCACAGCAAGACGCCGATTAACTTCAGCTAGAGAATAAGACATAGGTTGATTTTCAAAAGAAGAGTTGTCTCTAGTTATACTAGAAGAAGTAGGAGATTTTTGAGTTGCCATGTTAAGGATTTTTTCACGAAGTTTTTCATCAGTAATTTCTTTAAGTAGTTCAAGAATATTTTCAGCAGTAAAAGTTTTAACATTCAAATCAAGATCTTCAAATTGTGCCTGCAATTTATACATCATTTCATCGCAATTACAATCATGATTATCACACTCATCACATTTATTATTCTGATCTAAGTCGCTATGAGAATCAGGTAATTCAAAGTCATTATCAGAAGAAGAAACAGAATCTGAATCAGAAGTATACAATAAATTGTAAACTTGATCATGAATTTCGTCAGAAAGTTCAAGAGATTTTAAGTTTTTGCAATTTGCAGTTTGGAGCTATGTGACCATACTGATTACATTTATAGCATTTTATTTTGGCTAAATAACGTTTTGAACGATTTTTTGTAAATCTAGTAGACTTACAGAAGGATTTTCGAGCTTCTCGCTCTTCCTTACTCCGATGTCTAGCATGTTTGGATTTATAAGGTTTTGAAGCCCTAGAATAGAGCTGGGGTTTTCGGATTAAGGGCTTATCCATGCCAAATTGCTCAAGAAATCACCCAACTGAGTTTTCTCTCGGAGTTTATCAATCTTAATTTGTCTAGCCAATTTTAACTCGTTGCAGAGGGCTAACCCTTCCTGCGTACAAGCTACAATTAGCTGACCATAAGTTTTTTCTGAATAAGGAATCTCTCCATAAGATCCTCGAAGAGTTTTTCTAACTCGTTCAGCAAATAAAGGAGGAAGACCATCAATGAATTTAGCTTTCCAGTGTTCATACTTACTCTCAGGTAAGTCCATAACTCGACTAAGAAAAGTGTCTTTGTACCAACGAAATTCACCAAGATGATGACATTTTAAACCATTAAGAAGAGTTCTAATATTTTCGTATTGATTGGTGAATCGTCCACCAAAATGTTCAATAATAGTCAGCATAAGGGTATAGAAAGCATCAGATCTGCCTGCCGGAAGAGCTCGACCAAGATTATCTGTTCCTGGTTGATCATTAGTGGCATTAAAAATAGCTTGGCGTTTAGTATCATCTAAAAAGTTATCCCACTATCCACGGAGTTGACCAGTAAAACCCGCAACAATCATTTTGCAAATGGTTTGGTCAGTGCGAGTAGTGCTAGAACTGGAGGATTTAGTGGCTAAACCAATAGTAGAATACATAGACATTCGATGAATAAGGATTGAGATTTGTCGATCGGATCATCCGTCAATATTCCACTCATAAATAGCGTCGCCGCTATAGGAAGTATTTGTTTGATTCCAATCCCATTCCTCTATCAGAACATCTTGAGGAGTGGGACGTGGATAATAGGCAGTAGAAATACGGGGAATATCTGCATATTTTTTCCCGGGTTGTCCTTTAAGCATGCCTTTGAGTTTATAGAGTTCGGAAGAGAGAACCTCACCCTTATTATCAGAGGACTCGATATTATCAGCAAAGTTAGACTCAAGATTTTGTACAATATCATTAGAAATATTTAGAGGTTGGATATTTAAATGAGAAAACTTTTTATCTAGGAGTTTTTCCAATTGGTTGATTGGAGAGTCATTTATAAAACCGTCGATTTCAAGAGGTCGTTGAATACAAGGCTTAGAAAGAATAAAGTCGTCGTCAACAGTGTTTTTAGAAGTAGAAGGAATATTAGAGGATTTGATTTTGGCACTAAGCTGGTTAACCAAAACAATGAGTTCATCGAGTTTGGTGTCAAGAGAGGAAATATGTTCCCCAAGAACTTTAACATAAAGACTCAAATAATTATTTTGAGATATTAGATTATTTATTTCAGAAATAGTGACTTTTCCTACCTCATTGCTAATGAATTTTTGAAAAGTAGAGAAAGTCAGGCCTGTGTTATTTGGTAAAATAAAGGAGGATTGAGGAGGATAACAAGCTTGAGTAACGGTACCGTCAGGATTTTGATAAGAACGTTCAATAAGCTTGATATAAGATGGTAAATATGCAGACATAAACCAAGGGACAAAAAAGATAATTTGATTATGCAAAGTACACATTTCATAAAATTCTTCAGAAATATTTTGTAATTCATTTTTATCATAGGTTTCGAAAAACCAAGTTCGAAAAGTATGCCATTTTTTGGAGAAGAATTCCTTTTGAATATACTTTCTTGCCTGTGATCCAGGACTAAAATCAATAAGTTGTCTAATCAAGATTAAACGGAATTAATATCGAATTCCATCTCTGAAGGAGTAGGATTTTCATTGTTGAAATCTTGAACAATATTGGTTTTAGGATTTATTTTGATTTTTTCTACACCTTTGGGTAGATCATGTGATTCCGCAGAGTTTAAAGTATGCAAAGATGCAGCTCGATTCCTAGTTGGACCATAAATTGGTGCAGAAGGTTCGACAGGGGAAATATGTTGTATGGAAGGGAGTCTTCGTGATAAAGAAAAAGAGTTTCTATAAGCAGGAGGACTATTGTCAAATTGAAGACAAATTTGTCCGTCAGAGTTTTGAGTTACTTATGTTAACTCAGAATTCGTCACTTCTTCCGCCAACTGTTTTGTAGAAGTAACAGAGTTTAAAACCCAAGTTTGAGGGAAATCAATTTCATCCCATCGAATAGGTTGTCGAGTAGTAACTCTAGATTTTATAAAATTGGTTTCAATCAGAAGAGTGCAATCAGAATTATCATCAATCAGTTTACATCTAGGATTTAAAGTAGATAATAAGCGATAGTAGATGCGGTATGATAAACCAATAAGCTCAGATCCAGGAGCATAATTATAGCCATGAGTTTTGACATTAAGAGTTAAAGCATGAAGAATATTAACATCAGTCAAAGATAATTGTAAATTAGGCTGAGTATTAAAATAAACAGGACCATAAGCAAGAGTTGACTCAATAGATCCCATTAAAGATTTGCGAAAATTTAAATTTCTAGCATCTCGTAGAGCTGCTAAAAATGTTTCAGGAAGACCCTTTAAAGTTAAAGGCCTAAAAGCAATTTGCACAAGACCAATATGCATATAATTAAAATTACGTTTAAAGATATCAATATCACGTTTATTCAGAAGTTGGATAGTCTGTTCATCAGCATTTAAGGCAAGAAATTGTTCTGTAGTTTTAATAATTTGCTTGTGTTTAATTTTATCAAAAAAGCCATATTCATAAATGGTTTTTAATTCGACTTTCGTAATAGTCCATTTATTCAGAAGATCTATATTTTGAGGTAAATATACCTCTTCGAGTTTAGTATTTTTCGTACTTACTTCGCCCATATCCATAGATAATATAAGAATTTTTCCAAATTCCCGACTTGGTTCCGAAATAGAGGTACAGTCGAGCTCAACGATTTTAGGTTAATCTTGTCTCTATGACTACCATTAACAGGATCTCTTAGGCTGGGGTATGCCGCTCAGCCTTCCAGACCACGTAATAATATCGGATTATAAGCCAAAGTCGGAAAACCGAACCAAAGCACCAACCGAAATAACAAAGAAATTTAACAATTTCTGACTGTATGGTAAATCTTTTACCCGAACAATGGGCCTGTCAGAGATCAAGCAATTTCCGGATTAACCCATGTCTCTAGTAGTTCTAATTGTGCAAAAATAGCCCTTTTCTTTTCATCAGTACGGGCTTCAAGGGCACAACTCACTAGAAGGAGTCACCGAGACAAGATTAACCTAAAATCGTTGAGCTCGACTGTACCTCCATTTCGGAACCAAGTCGGGAATTTGGAAAATTTCTTGTATTATCTAAGTAGAGTCTGGATCTTTCATAGTTAACATACTTCGAGAGGTTAAAACTATAGTATGAACATAAAAGGTGTTTAGCCGGACATAGTCACGACGAAAATTCCATCTAAATATAAAGAAATCAAAATTAAAATATGTACCTTAATAGCCGGAGAGTCGCCGGAATAGTACTAGCAAAGTAAACTTTATTAATATGATATTACAAGAGAGAAGTTTTTTAGAGAGAGAAATATACAAAGAAACTTGATTTTTCTTAATTTGTCTAGCCAATTTTAACTCGTTGCAGAGGGCTAACCCTTCCTGCGTACAAGCTACAATTAGCTGACCATAAGTTTTTTCTGAATAAGGAATCTCTCCATAAGATCCTCGAAGAGTTTTTCTAACTCGTTCAGCAAATAAAGAAGGAAGACCATCAACGAATTTAGCTTTCCAGTGTTCATACTTACTCTCAGGTAAGTCCATAACTCGACTAAGAAAAGTGTCTTTGTACGAACGAAATTCACCAAGATGACGACATTTTAAACCATTAAGAAGAGTTCTAATATTTTCGTATTGATTGGTGAATCGTCCACCAAAATGTTCAATAATAGTCAGCATAAGGGTATAGACAGCATCAAATCTGCCTGCCGGAAGAGCTCGACCAAGATTATCTGTTCCTGGTTGATCATTAGTGGCATTAAAAATAGCTTGGCGTTTAGTATCATCTAAAAAGTTATCCCACCATCCACGGAGTTGACCAGTAAAACCCGCAACAATCATTTTGCAAATGGTTTGGTCAGTGCGAGTAGTGCTAGAACTGGAGGATTTAGTGGCTAAAGCAATAGTAGAATACATAGACATTCGATGAATAAGGATTGAGATTTGTCGATCGGATAATCCGTCAATATTCCACTCATAAATAGCGTCGCCGCTATAGGAAGTATTTGTTTGATTCCAATCCCGTTCCTCTATCAGAACATCATGAGGAGTGGGACGTGGATAATAGGCAGTAGACATACGGGGAATATCTGCATATTTTTTCCCGGGTAAAGGATTTACCATACAGTCAGAAATTATTAAATTTCTTTGTTATTTTGGTTGGTGCTTTGGTTCGGTTTTCCGAATTTGGCTTATAATCCGATATTATTACGTGGTCTGGAAGGCTGAGCGGCATACCCCAGCCTAACAGATCCTGTTAATGGTATCAAAGCCTGGGCGCTTCTATAGTAAACATATCAGAGATGGTGAACAATGACCAGTATGAACATAAAGGTTGACGATGACTTTATTCTTTCTAAGCCTTGTATTCAACGACCTCTTGAAATCAACGGTTTTATAAACGACTCTCCAATCAACCAATTGGAAAAACTCCTAGATAAAAAGTTTTCTCATTTAAATATCCAACCTCTAAATATTTCTAATGATTTTGTACAAAATCTTGAGTCTAACTTTGCTGATAATATCGAGTCCTCTGATAATAAGGGTGAGGTTCTCTCTTCCGAACTCTATAAACTCAAAGTCATGCTTAAACGACAACCCGAGAAAAAATATGCAGATATTCCCCATATGTCTACTGCCTATTATCCACGTCCCACTCCTCAAGATGTTCTAATAGAGGAACGGGATTGGAATCAAACAAATACTTCCTATAGCGGCGACGCTATTTATGAGTGGAATATTGACGGATTATCCGATCGACAAATCTCAATCCTTATTCATCGAATGTCTATGTATTCTACTATTGGTTTAGCCACTAAATCCTCCAGTTCTAGCACTACTCGCACTGACCAAACCATTTGCAAAATGATTGTTGCGGGTTTTACTAGTCAACTCCGTGGATGGTGGGATAACTTTTTAGATGATACTAAACGCCAAGCTATTTTTAATGCCACTAATGATCAACCAGGAACAGATAATCTTGGTCGAGCTCTTCCGGCAGGCAGATCTGATGCTGTCTATACCCTTATGCTGACTATTATTGAACATTTTGGTGGACGATTCACCAATCAATACGAAAATATTAGAACTCTTCTTAATGGTTTAAAATGTCGTCATCTTGGTGAATTTCGTTGGTACAAAGAAACTTTTCTTAGTCGAGTTATGGACTTACCTGAGAGTAAGTATGAACACTGGAAAGCTAAATTCATTGATGGTCTTCCTCCTTTATTTGCTGAACGAGTTAGAAAAACTCTTCGAGGATCTTATGGAGAGATTCCTTATTCAGAAAAAACTTATGGTCAGCTAATTGTAGCTTGTACGCAGGAAGGGTTAGCCCTCTGCAACGAGTTAAAATTGGCTAGACAAATTAAGATTGATAAACTCCGAGAGAAAACTCAGTTGGGTGATTTCTGTGAGCAATTTGGCATGGATAAGCCGTTAATCCGAAAACGCCAGCGCAACTTTTGACCACAGCCCTCTGGGAGAATCAACTCCAGGAGTACATGGCTACTCAAAAATAGTCATCAAAAAACTCATCCCTATTGAAGAATAGGGCATTTCTTCTATGACTCAAAGATCACTACCTATGGGACTCCAAGGACAGACTATTGCTAATTTTACATACTGGGATTATATTAAAGCCTTATAAGATTATTTATTTCAGAAATAGTGACTTTTCCTACCTCATTGCTAATGAATTTTTGAAAAGTAGAGAAAGTCAGGCCTGTGTTATTTGGTAAAATAAAGGAGGATTGAGGAGGATAACAAGCTTGAGTAACGGTACCGTCAGGATTTTGATAAGAACGTTCAATAAGATTGATATAAGATGGTAAATATGCAGACATAAACCAAGGGACAAAAAAGATAATTTGATTATGCAAAGTACACATTTCATAAAATTCTTCAAAAAAATTTCGTAATTCATTTTTATCATAGGTTTCGAAAAACCAAGTTCGAAAAGTATGCCATTTTTTGGAGAAGAATTCCTTTTGAATATACTTTCTTGCCTGTGATCTAGGACTAAAATCAATAAGTTGTCTAATCAAGATTAAACGGAATTAATATCGAATTCCATCTCTGAAGGAGTAGGATTTTCATTGTTGAAATCTTGAACAATATTGGTTTTAGGATTTATTTTGATTTTTTCTACACCTTTGGGTAGAGCATGTGATTCCGCAGAGTTTAAAGTATGCAAAGATGCAGATCGATTCCTAGCTGGACCATATATTGGTGCAGAAGGTTCGACAAGGGAAATATGTTGTATGGAAGGGAGTCTTCGTGATAAAGAAAAAGAATTTCTATAAGCAGGAGGACTATTGTCAAATTGAAGACAAATTTGTCCGTCAGAGTTTTGAGTTACTTGTGTTAACTCAGAATTAGTCACTTCTTCCGCCAACTGTTTTGTAGAAGTAACAGAGTTTAAAACCCAAGTTTGAGGGAAATCAATTTCATCCCATCGAATAGGTTGTCGAGTAGTAACTCTAGATTTTATAAAATTGGTTTCAATCAGAAGAGTGCAATCAGAATTATCATCAATCAGTTTACATCTAGGATTTAAAATAGATAATAAGCGATAGTAGATGCGGTATGATAAACCAATAAGCTCAGATCCAGGAGCATAATTATAGCCATGAGTTTTGACATTAAGAGTTAAAACATGAAGAATATTAACATCAGTCAAAGATAATTGTAAATTAGGCTGAGGATTAAAATAAACAGGACCATAAGCAAGAGTTGACTCAATAGATCCCATTAAAGATTTGCGGAAATTTAAATTTCTAGCATCTCGTAGAGCTGCTAAAAATGTTTCAGGAAGTCCCTTTAAAGTTAAAGGCCTAAAAGCAATTTGCACAAGACCAATATGCATATAATTAAAATTACATTTAAAGATATCAATATCACGTTTATTCATAAGTTGGATAGTCTGTTCATCAACATTTAAGGCAAGAGATTGTTCTGTAGTTTTAATAATTTGCTTGTGTTTAATTTTATCAAAAAAGCCATATTCATAAATGGTTTTTAATTCGACTTTCGGAATAGTCCATTTATTCAGAAGATCTATATTTTGAGGTAAATCTACCTCTTCGAGTTTAGTACTTTTCGTACTTACTTCGCCCATATCCATGAGTAATAAACCTTTATGTTCATACTGGTCGTTGTTCACCATCTCTGATATGTTTACTATAAAAGCGCCCAGGCTCTGATACCATTAACAGGATCTCTTAGGCTGGGGTATGCCGCTCAGCCTTCCAGACCACGTAATAATATCGGATTATAAGCCAAAGTCGGAAAACCGAATCAAAGCACCAACCGAAATAACAATGAAATTTAACAGTTTCTGACTGTATGGTAAATCTTTTACCCGAAAAAGGGGATTTAGAAGGTTTAATGAGACCCTTTTGCAAGAGACTATCAATCTTTGTGACATTAGTAATGAAGAATTCTTTATTAATTAAAATGGTGCAATTGATATACCATTTATGTGCAGTTACTATCAAGCTTATTGAACGTTCTTATCAAAATCCTGACGGTACCGTTACTCAAGCTTGTTATCCTCCTCAATCCTCTTTTATTTTACCAAATAACACAGGCCTGACTTTCTCTGCTTTTCAAAAATTCATTAGCAATGAGGTAGGAAAAGTCACTATTTCTGAAATAAATAATCTTATATCTCAGAATAATTATTTGAGTCTTTATGTTAAAGTTCTTGGGGAACATATTTCCTCTCTTGACACCAAACTCGATGAACTCATTGTTTTGGTTAACCAGCTTAGTGCCAAAATCAATTCCTCTAATATTCCTTCTACTTCTAAAAACACTGTTGACGACGGCTTTATTCTTTCTAAGCCTTGTATTCAACGACCTCTTGAAATCGACGGTTTTATAAACGACTCTCCAATCAACCAATTGGAAAAACTCCTACATAAAAAGTTTTCCCATTTAAATATCCAACCTCTAAATATTTCTAATGATTTTGTACAAAATCTTGAGTCTAACTTTGCTGATAATATCGAGTCCTCTGATAATAAGGGTGAGGTTCTCTCTTCCGAACTCTATAAACTCAAAGGCATGCTTAAACGACAACCCGGGAAAAAATATGCAGATATTCCCCGTATGTCTACTGCCTATTATCCACGTCCCACTCCTCAAGATGTTCTAATAGAGGAACGGGATTGGAATCAAACAAATACTTCCTATAGCGGCGACGCCATTTATGAGTGGAATATTGACGGATTATCCGATCGACAAATCTCAATCCTTATTCATCGAATGTCTATGTATTCTACTATTGCTTTAGCCACTAAATCCTCCAGTTCTAGCACTACTCGCACTGACCAAACCATTTGCAAAATGATTGTTGCGGGTTTTACTAGTCAACTCCGTGGATGGTGGGATAACTTTTTAGATGATACTAAACGCCAAGCTATTTTTAATGCCACTAATGATCAACCAGGAACAGATAATCTTTGTCGAGCTCTTCCGGCAGGCAGATTTGATGCTGTCTATACCCTTATGCTGACTATTATTGAACATTTTGGTGGACGATTCACCAATCAATACGAAAATATTAGAACTCTTCTTAATGGTTTAAAATGTCGTCATCTTGGTGAATTTCGTTGGTACAAAGAAACTTTTCTTAGTCGAGTTATGGACTTACCTGAGAGTAAGTATGAACACTGGAAAGCTAAATTCATTGATGGTCTTCCTCCTTTATTTGCTGAACGAGTTAGAAAAACTCTTCGAGGATCTTATGGTGAGATTCCTTATTCAGAAAAAACTTATGGTCAGCTAATTGTAGCTTGTACGTAGGAAGGGTTAACCCGGAAATTGCTTGATCTCTGACAGGCCCCTTGTTCGGGTAAAAGATTTACCATACAGTCAGAAATTGTTAAATTTCTTTGTTATTTCGGTTGGTGCTTTGGTTCGGTTTTCCGACTTTGGCTTATAATCCGATATTATTACGTGGTCTGGAAGGCTGAGCGGCATACCCCAGCCTAAGATATCCTGTTAATGGTATCAGAGCTTTAGTACATGGAGTTTTATTATCCTTTTTCAGACGATCATATAAAGGAGCTAAATCTCTAGATAGATTTTTGTTGAAAGGAGAAATATAATTAAGGATTCCAAGAAATCTTTGAAGTTGCCTTTTGTCAATGATTTCGTCAGGGAATTTGGTAGCAAATTCAAGTACGCGTTGAATGGGTTCAATAGAGCCTTGAGAGATATTGTGGCCTAGAAATCTAATACTGGTTTGAAAGAGACTTATTTTGGGTTTAGAAATGACTAAACCATTTTGAATAATAATTTGTTTAAAGATATGCAAATGTTTAAAATAATTTTCAAGCGTTTTTGAGAAAACCAAAATATCATCTATGTAGACGATAAGAAAATCCATATAAGGATTAAAAATATCATTCATAATTTTTTGAAATTCAGAAGGAGCGTTTTTAAACCAAATGGCATAACATTCCATTCATATTGTCCAAAAGGAACATTAAAAGCAGTTCTATAAGTATGATTTTTATCAATTTGAATCTGCCAATACCCAGATTTTAAATTAGAGGTTTGTAATTGATAACTAACCGAGGGATTCCTCATTCTTTTTCTGCAGCATTATTAACGTAAAATGCGGTACAAGACCAAGGGGATTTAGAAGGTTTAATGAGACCCTTTTGCAAGAGACTATCAATCTCTTTCTTACAGAGTTCGACTAATTCTATATTCATTTGACAGGGTCGAGATTTTGTTGGGATTTTGGCTTCGTCAAAGCCATCTTCATAAGGTAGAGAAACAATATATTTTTACGATTCCAAAAGGCGTTTGGATGATCAGCAAATATGTCAAGCATTAGTTGAGAAGAGATAGTTTTTATTTTTTCTTGTATTTTGGCAGATTTCATACTGTCATAGATATTAATACTCATTAACTCCAATTGTAAGAAGTTAAGCTGATTTTGCGTCATGTTAATAAGAGCATTTATATCTCTAGTTACTGGGTAAGTAATAAACGTGTAAGAAAGCGGACGATTTTTATAAGTAGCTTTGAATCCACTTGCATCGATATGAGTGTAGGGATAAATAGCATTTATAAAAGGAGTTCCTAAAATAATAGGAGGATTAATCTGGTTTTTAACTAGAAAGAAGAAATGAGGAATACATACCTTGTCACGACAAATATGTGTATTTGGTAATTTGTAATTTATATCAAGAGTGTGACCGGTTGCAGATCGAATAAGATGAGTAGTTTTTTCAAAATATTTTGTAGGAATTAATCCTTCTTGAATACAACTGACATCCGCACCACTATCAATCATTGCGACATTAGTAATGAAGAATTCTTTATTAATTAAAATGGTGCAATTGATATACCATTTATGTGCAGTAACTATCTGCATCATTCCTAAGAAAGAATCATTTTTTAAATTTTCGGTAGTAAACTTGGTAAGTTGAAAAGCTTCAGAATTTTCAGAATTTTCCAAATCCTTTTCTCTTTCCTTTAAAGGAGTTGAAGGAGTTGAAAAACTTTCTTTTTCTTCGAGTTTCAAAATTCTATGATCGGTAATCATTTGATTTTGTTTTAAGGAAGTGATTTCCCTTTTCAATTGCTCAACTTCAGTTTTCAAATCATCAAAGGTAGTATCTCTACCAGGAGTTTTACTCACAGCAAGACGCCGATTAACTTCAGCTAGAGAATAAGACATAGGTTGATTTTCAAAAGAAGAGTTGTCTCTAGTTATACTAGAAGAAGCAGGAGATTTTTGAGTTGCCATGTTAAGGATTTTTTCACTAAGTTTTTCATCAGTAATTTCTTTAAGCAGTTCAAGAATATTTTCAGCAGTAAGAGTTTTAACATTCAAATCAAGATCTTCAAATTGTGCCTGCAATTTATACATCATTTCATCGCAATTACAATCATGATTATCACACTCATCACATTTATTATTCTGATCTAAGTCGCTATGAGAATCAGGTAATTCAAAGTCATTATCAGAAGAAGAAGCAGAATCTGAATCAGAAGTATACAATAAATTGTAAATTTGATCATGAATTTCGTCAGAAAGTTCAAGAGATTTAAGTTTTTGCAATTGCAGTTTGGAGCTATAAGACCATACTGATTACATTTATAGCAATTTATTTTGGCTAAATCACGTTTTGAATGATTTTTTGTAAATCTAGTAGACTTACGGAAGGATTTTCGAGCTTCTCGCTCTTCCTTACTCCGATGTCTAGCACGTTTGGATTTATAAGGTTTTGAAGCCCTAGAATAGCGCTGGGGTTTTCGGATTAAGGGCTTATCCATGCCAAATTGCTCACAGAAATCACCCAACTGAGTTTTCTCTTGGAGTTTATCAATCTTAATTTGTCTAGCCAACCTTGGCGGGTTTTGAAGAATTATCTAACCGCTAATGTTTATGTTGTTGGTGAATCATACAAAACTCGTACATATTATGAACAAATATTGGTACATACTGCCAGCGCAACTTTTGACCACAGCCCTCTGGGCGAATCAACTCCAGGAGTACATGGCTACTCCAAAATAGTCATCAAAAAACTCATCCCTATTGAAGAATGGGGTATTTCTTCTATGACTCAAAGATCACTACCTATGGGACCCCAAGGACAGACTATTGCTAATTTTACATACTGGGATTATATTAAAGCCTTCTCCCATGTATTATATTATAATAATTACAAACACAAACATACTTGGTTCATTAAAATCTGTTCAAAAGTTTTTGAAAAACCCATTCCAAATTGGTTCGTTCAATGGTGGACTAACCATGGGCCAACCGTAAAAATTTTGCCAGCTGAATATTCCTCTTTATACCACTCCTGGAAAAAATCATCCCCCTTTCTAACAGAATTATACCTTTCTGAACATATTTGCAAATTAGATACCGTAGATCAAATGTATTTTTTCATTGAATTTTCTATTCCTTGGATTCATCGATGGTCAATTGAGATTGGCTATGACTCTCAACAAATCCCGGCTATTTACCGTTGCAATTTCTGGGATAAACTCCTAAGGATTGACCCCGAGACAAAACTACCTTATGGGCATGAACAACAGGAAGAAATTAAACACAAAATCACTGCCTATGAGCAATCCCCTAAAAAATCCATTTTGGTCGAAGACAAAACTCTCAACTATGTCTCTCGGCGCATCTCCGCACATGATGGAAATAAAATTCAATTAATTGAAGAATATTTATCTGAAGTACGAGATAAATTGCTGCTCACCGTGGAACAACAGTCAGATACCTCCATGAACAGCACCGACGCAAATACTGATGATGCCATTACAGATTCTCAGCCCCCTGAAACACTCAATGCAGATGAAGAATTAGTCAATGCTGAAATCTTTTTGAAGAAATGGGGCAAAGATAAACTCTGAATAAGCATTTGTTTTGACCAAAATACTGTTGTAATAACAATACTATAGAAATACTGTGCACAGGACCCACATGATACTGTGCAAGATTCCTTTTTTCTCTATTTAAGGAGCCTCATTCTTAGAGAAGAGGCATCAAGAAAAATCAAGTTTCTTTGTATATTTCTCTCTCTAAAAACCTTCTCTATTGTAATATCATATTAATAAAGTTTACTTTGTTAGTACTATTCCGGCGACTCTCCGGCCATTAAGGTACATATTTTAATTTTGATTTCTTTATATTTAGATTGAATCTTCGCAATTACAATCATGATTATCACACTCATCATATTTATTATTCTGATCTAAGTCGCTATGAGAATCAGGTAATTCAAAGTCATTATTAGAAGAAGAAGCAGGATCTGAATCAGAAGTATACAATAAATTGTAAACTTGATCATCAATTTCGTCAGAAAGTTCAAGAGATTTAAGTTTTTGCAATTTGCAATTTGGATCTATATGACCATACTGATTACATTTATAGCATTTTATTTTGGCTAAATCACGTTTTGAACGATTTTATGTAAATCTAGTAGACTTACGGAAGGATTTTAGAGCTTCTCGCTCTTCCTTACTCCGATGACTAGCACGTTTGGATTTATAAGGTTTTGAAGCCCTAGAATAGTGCTGGGGTTTTCGGATTAAGGGCTTATCCATGCCAAACTGCTCACAGAAATCACCCAACTGAGTTTTCTCTCGGAGTTTATAAATCTTAATTTGTCTAGCCAATTTTAACTCGTTGCAGAGGGCTAACCCTTCCTGCATACAAGCTACAATTAGCTGACCATAAGTTTTTTCTGAATAAGGAATCTCTCCATAAGATCCTCGAAGAGTTTTTCTAACTCGTTCAGCAAATAAAGGAGGAAGACCATCAATTAATTTAGCTTTCCAGTGTTCATACTTACTCTCAGGTAAGTCCATAACTCGACTAAGAAAAGTATCTTTGTACCAACGAAATTCACCAAGATGACGACATTTTAAACCATTAAGAAGAGTTCTAATATTTTCGTATTGATTGGTGAATCGTCCACCAAAATATTCAATAATAGTCAGCATAAGGGTATAGACAACATCAGATCTGCCTGTCGAAAGAGCTCGACCAAGATTATCTGTTCCTGGTTGATCATTAGTGGCATTAAAAATAGCTTGGCGTTTAGTATCATCTAAAAAGTTATCCCACTATCCACGGAGTTGACCAGTAAAACCCGCAACAATCATTTTGCAAATGGTTTGGTCAGTGCGAGTAGTGCTAGAACTGGAGGATTTAGTGGCTAAAGCAATAGTAGAATACATAGACATTCGATGAATAAGGATTGAGATTTGTCAATCGGATAATCCGTCAATATTCCACTCATAAATAGCATCGCCGCTATAGGAAGTATTTATTTGATTCCAATCCCGTTCCTCTATCAGAACATCTTGAGGAGTGGGACGTGGATAATAGGCAGTAGACATACGGGGAATATCTGCATATTTTTTCTCGGGTTGTCGTTTAAGCATGCCTTTGAGTTTATAGAGTTCGGAAGAGAGAACTTCACCCTTATTATCAGAGGACTCGATATTATCAGCAAAGTTAGACTCAAGATTTTGTACAAAATCATTGGAAATATTTAGAGGTTGGATATTTAAATGAGAAAACTTTTTATCTAGGAGTTTTTCCAATTGGTTGATTGGAGAGTCGTTTATAAAATCGTCGATTTCAAGAGGTCGTTGAATACAAGGCTTAGAAAGAATAAAGCCGTCGTCAACAGTGTTTTTAGAAGTAGAAGGAATATTAGAGGAATTGATTTTGGCACTAAGCTGGTTAACCAAAACAATGAGTTCATCGAGTTTGGTGTCAAGAGAGGAAATATGTTCCCCAAGAACTTTAACATAAAGACTCAAATAATTATTCTGAGATATAAGATTATTTATTTCAGAAATAGTGACTTTTCCTACCTCATTGCTAATGAATTTTTGAAAAGCAGAGAAAGTCAGGCCTATGTTATTTGGTAAAATAAAAGAGGATTGAGGAGGATAACAAGCTTGAGTAACGGTACCGTTAGGATTTTGATAAGAACGTTCAATAAGATTGATATAAGATGGTAAATATGCAGACATAAACCAAGGGACAAAAAAGATAATTTGATTATGCAAAGTACACATTTCATAAAATTCTTCAGAAATATTTCGTAATTCATTTTTATCATAGGTTTCGAAAAACCAAGTTCGAAAAGTATGCCATTTTTTGGAGAAGAATTCCTTTTGAATATACTTTCTTGCCTGTGATCCAGGACTAAAATCAATAAGTTATGTAATCATGATTAAACCGAATTAATATCGAATTCCATCTCTGAAGGAGTAGGATTTTCATTGTTGAAATCTTGAACAATATTGGTTTTAGGATTTATTTTGATTTTTTCTACACCTTTGGGTAGAGCATGTGATTCCGCAGAGTTTAAAGTATGCAAAGATGCAGCTCGATTCCTAGCTGGACCATAAATTGGTGCAGAAGGTTCGACATGGGAAATATGTTGTATGAAAGGGAGTCTTCGTGATAAAGAAAAAGAATTTCTATAAGCAGGAGGACTATTGTCAAATTGAAGACAAATTTGTCCGTCAGAGTTTTGAGTTACTTGTGTTAACTCAGAATTAGTCACTTCTTCCGCCAACTGTTTTGGAGAAGTAACAGAGTTTAAAACCCAAGTTTGAGGGAAATCAATTTCATCCCATCGAATAGGTCGTCGAGTAGTAACTCTAGATTTTATAAAATTGATTTCAATCAGAAGAGTGCAATCAGAATTATCATCAATCAGTTTACATCTAGGATTTAAAGTAGATAATAAGCGATAGTAGATGCGGTATGATAAACCAATAAGCTCATATCCAGGAGCATAATTATAGCCATGAGTTTTGACATTAAGAGTTAAAGCATGAAGAATATTAACATCAGTCAATGATAATTGTAAATTAGGCTGAGTATTAAAATAAACAGGACCATAAGCAAGAATTGACTCAATAGATCCCATTAAATATTTGCAGAAATTTAAATTTCTAGCATCTCGTAGAGCTACTAAAAATGTTTTAGGAAGACCAGGTTTTGAAGCCTTAGAATAGCGCTGGGGTTTTCGGATTAAGGGCTTATCCATGCCAAATTGCTCACAGAAATCACCCAACTGAGTTTTCTCTCGTAGTTTATCAATCTTAATTTGTCTAGCCAATTTTAACTCGTTGCAGAGGGCTAACCTGAGAGTAAGTATGGACACTGGAAAGCTAAATTCATTGATGGTCTTCCTCCTTTATTTGCTGAACGAGTTAGAAAAATTCTTCGAGGATCTTATGGAGAGATTCCTTATTCAGAAAAAACTTATGGTCAGCTAATTGTAGCTTGTACGCAGGAAGGGTTAGCCCTCTGCAACGAGTTAAAATTGGCTAGACAAATTAAGATTGATAAACTCCGAGAGAAAACTCAGTTGGGTGATTTCTGTGAGCAATTTGACATGGATAAGCCCTTAATCTGAAAACGCCAGCGCAACTTTTGACCACAGCCCTCTGGGCGAATCAACTTCAGGAGTACATGGCTACTCCAAAATAGTCATAAAAAAACTCATCCCTATTGAAGAATAGGGAATTTCTTCTATGACTCAAAGATCACTACCTATGGGACCCCAAGGACAGACTATTGCTAATTTTACATACTGGGATTATATTAAAGCCTTATAAGATTATTTATTTCAGAAATAGTGACTTTTCAAAAAATCATTAGCAATGAGGTAGGAAAAGTCACTATTTCTCAAATAAATAATCTTATATCTCAGAATAATTATTTGAGTCTTTATGTTAAAGTTCTTGGTGAACATATTTCCTCTCTTGACACCAAACTCGATGAACTCATTGTTTTGGTTAACCAGCTTAGTGCCAAAATCAATTCCTCTAATATTCCTTCTACTTCTAAAAACACTGTTGACGACGACTTTATTCTTTCTAAGCCTTGTATTCAACGACTTCTTGAAATGGACGGTTTTATAAACGACTCTCCAATCAACCAATTGGAAAAACTCCTAGATAAAAAGTTTTCTCATTTAAATATCCAACCTCTAAATATTTCCAATGATTTTGTACAAAATCTTGAGTCTAACTTTGCTGATAATATCGAGTCCTCTGATAATAAGGGTGAGGTTCTCTCTTCCAAACTCTATAAACTCAAAGGCATGCTTAAACGACAACCCGGGAAAAAATATGCAGATATTCCCCGTATGTCTATTGCCTATTATCCACGTCCCACTCCTCAAGATGTTCTGATAGAGGAACGGGATTGGAATCAAACAAATACTTCCTATAGCGGCGACGCTATTTATGAGTGGAATATTGACGGATTATCCGATCAACAAATCTCAATCCTTATTCATCGAATGTCTATGTATTCTACTATTGGTTTAGCCACTAAATCCTCCAGTTCTAACACTACTCGCACTGACCAAACCATTTGCAAAATGATTGTTGCGGGTTTTACTGGTCAACTCCGTGGATGGTGGGATAACTTTTTAGATGATACTAAACGCCAAGATATTTTTAATGCCACTAATGATCAATCAGGAATAGATAATCTTGGTCGAGCTCTTCCGGCAGGCAGATCTGATGCTGTCTATACCCTTATGCTGACTATTATTGAACATTTTGGTGGACGATTCACCAATCAATACGAAAATATTAGAACTCTTCTTAATGGTTTAAAATGTCGTCATCTTGGTGAATTTCGTTGGTACAAAGACACTTTTCTTAGTCAAGTTATGGACTTACCTGAGAGTAAGTATGAACACTGGAAAGCTAAATTCATTGATGGTCTTCCTCCTTTATTTGCTGAACGAGTTAGAAAAACTCTTCGAGGATCTTTTGGAGAGATTCCTTATTCAGAAAAAACTTATGGTCAGCTAATTGTAGCTTGTACGCAGGAAGGGTTAGCCCTCTACAACGAGTTAAAATTGGCTAGACAAATTAAGATTGATAAACTCTGAGAGAAAACTCAGTTGGGTGATTTCTGTGAGCAATTTGACATGGATAAGCCCTTAATCCGAAAACGCCAGCGCAACTTTTGACCACAGCCCTCTGGGCGAATCAACTCCAGGAGTACATGGCTACTCCAAAATAGTCATCAAAAAACTCATCCCTATTGAAGAATAGGGAATTTCTTCTATGACTCAAAGATCACTACCTATGGGACCCCAAGGACAGACTATTGCTAATTTTACATACTGGGATTATATTAAAGCCTTATAAGATTATTTATTTCAGAAATAGTGACTTTTCAAAAAATCATTAGCAATGAGGTAGGAAAAGTCACTATTTCTAAAATAAATAATCTTATATCTCAAAATAATTATTTGAGTCTTTATGTTAAAGTTCTTGGGGAGCATATTTCCTCTCTTGACACCAAACTCGATGAACTCATTGTTTTGGTTAACATGCTTAGTGCCAAAATCAATTCCTCTAATATTCCTTCTACTTCTAAAAACACTGTTGACGACGACTTTATTTTTTCTAAGCCTTGTATTCAACGACCTCTTGAAATGGACGGTTTTATAAACGACTCTCCAATCAACCAATTGGAAAACCTCCTAGATAAAAAGTTTTCTCATTTAAATATCCAACCTCTAAATATTTCCAATGATTTTGTACAAAATCTTGAGTCTAACTTTGCTGATAATATCGAGTCCTCTGATAATAAGGGTGAGGTTCTCTCTTCCGAACTCTATAAACTCAAAGGCATGCTTAAACGACAACCCGGGAAAAAATATGCAGATATTCCCCGTATGTCTACTGCCTATTATCCACGTCCCACTCCTCAAGATGTTCTGATAGAGGAACGGGATTGGAATCAAATAAATACTTCCTATAGCGGCGACGCTATTTATGAGTGGAATATTGACGGATTATCCGATCGACAAATCTCAATCCTTATTCATCGAATGTCTATGTATTCTACTATTGCTTTAGCCACTAAATCCTCCAGTTCTAACACTACTCGCACTGAACAAACCATTTGTAAAATGATTGTTGCGGGTTTTACTGGTCAACTCCGTGGATGGTGGGATAACTTCTTAGATGATACTAAACGCCAAGCTATTTTTAATGCCACTAATGATCAACTAGGAACAGATAATCTTGGTCGAGCTCTTCCGGCAGGCAGATCTGATGCTGTCTATACCCTTATGCTGACTATTATTGAACATTTTGGTGGACGATTCACCAATCAATATGAAAATATTAGAACTCTTCTTAATGGTTTAAAATGTCGTCATCTTGGTGAATTTCGTTGGTATAAAGACACTTTTCTTAGTCGAGTTATGGACTTACCTGAGAGTAAGTATGAACACTGGAAAGCTAAATTCATTGATGGTCTTCCTCCTTTATTTGCTGAACGAGTTAGAAAAACTCTTCGAGGATCTTATGGAGAGATTCCTTATTCAGAAAAAACTTATGGTCAGCTAATTATAGCTTGTACGCAGGAAGGGTTAGCCCTCTGCAACGAGTTAAAATTGGCTAGACAAATTAAGATTGATAAACTCCGAGAGAAAACTCAGTTGGGTGATTTCTGTGAGCAATTTGGCATGGATAAGCCCTTAATCCGAAAACCCCAGCGCTATTCTAGGTCTTCAAAATCTTGTAAATCCAAACGTGCTAGACATCGGAGTAAGGAAGAGCGAGAAGCTCGAAAATCCTTCCGTAAGTCTACTAGATTTACAAAAAATCGTTCAAAAGGTGATTTAGCCAAAATAAAATGCTATAAATGTAATCAGTATGGTCACATAGCTCCAAACTGCAAATTGCAAAAACTTAAATCTCTTGAACTTTCTGATGAAATTGATGATCAAGTTTACAATTTATTGTATACTTCTGATTCAGATTCTGCTTCTTCTTCTGATAATGACTTTGAATTACCTGATTCTCATAGCGACTTAGATCAGAATAATAAATGTGATGAGTGTGATAATCATGATTGTAATTGCGATGAAATGATGTATAAATTGCAGGCACAATTTGAAGATCTTGATTTGAATGTTAAAACTCTTACTGCTTAAAATATTCTTGAACTGCTTAAAGAAATTACTGATGAAAAACTTAGTGAAAAAATCCTTAACATGGCAACTCAAAAATCTCCTGCTTCTTCTAGTATAACTAGAGACAACTCTTCTTTTGAAAATCAACCTATGTCTTATTCTGTAGCTGAAGTTAATCGGCGTCTTGCTGTGAGTAAAACTCCTGGTAGAGATACTACCTTTGATGATTTGAAAACTGAAGTTGAGCAATTGAAAAGGGAAATCACTTCCTTAAAACAAAATCAAATGATTACCGATCATAGAATTTTGAAACTCGAAGAAAAAGAAAGTTTTTCAACTCCTTCAACTCCTTTAAAGGAAAGAGAAAAGGATTTGGAAAATTCTGAAAATTCTGAAGCTTTTCAACTTACCAAGTGTACTACTGAAAATTTAAAAAATGATTCTTTCTTAGGAATTATGCAGATAGTTACTGCACATAAATGGTATATCAATTGCACCATTTTAATTAATAAAGAATTCTTCATTACTAATGTCGTAATGATTGATAGTGGTGCGGATGTCAGTTGTATTCAAGAAGGATTAATTCCTACAAAATAGTTTGAAAAACTACTCATCTTATTCGATCTACAACCGGTCACACTCTTGATATAAATTACAAATTACCAAATACACATATTTGTCGTGACAAGGTATGTATGCCTCATTTCTTCTTTCTAGTTAAAAACCAGATTTATCCTCCTATTATTTTAGGAACTCCTTTTATAAATGCTATTTATCCCTACACTCATATCGATGCAAGTGGATTCAAAGCTACTTATAAAAATTGTCCGCTTTCTTACCCGTTTATTACTCACCCAGTAACTAGAGATATAAATGCTCTTATTAACATGAAACAAAATCAGCTTAACTTCTTACAATTGGAGTTAATGAGTATTAATATCTCTGACACTATGAAATCTGCCAAAATACAAGAAAAAATAAAAACTATCTCTTCTCAACTAATGCTTGACATATGTGCTGATCATCCAAACGCCTTTTGGAATTGTAAAAAACATATTGTTTCTCTACCTTATGAAGATGGCTTTGATGAAGCCAAAATCCCAACAAAATCTCGACCCTGTCAAATGAATACAGAATTAGTCGAATTCTGTAACAAAGAGATTGATAGTCTCTTGCAAAAGGGTCTCATTAAACCTTCTAAATCCCCTTGGTCTTGTACCGCATTTTACGTTAATAATGCTGCAAAAAAAGAACGAGGAATCCCTCGGTTAGTTATCAATTACAAACCTCTGAATAAGGTTTTGAAATAGATTCGATATCCAATTCCAAATAAAAGGGATTTACTTTCTCGATTATATGATGCTAATATATTCTCTAAATTTGATTTAAAATCTGGGTATTGGCAGATTCAAATTGATAAAAATCATACTTATAAAACTGCTTTTAATGTTCCTTTTGGACAATATGAATGGAATGTTATGCCATTTGATTTAAAAAACGCTCCTTCTGAATTTCAAAAAATTATGAATGATATTTTTAATCCTTATATGGATTTTATTATCGTCTACATCGATGATATTTTGGTTTTCTCAAAAACGCTTGAAAATCATTTTAAACATTTGCATATCTTTAAAAAAATTATTATTCAAAATGGTTTAGTCATTTCTAAACCCAAAATAAGTCTCTTTCAAACCAGTATTAGATTTCTGGGCCACAATATCTCTCAAGGCTCTATTGAACCCATTCAACGCGTACTTGAATTTGCTACCAAATTCCCTGACGAAATCATTGACAAAAGGCAACTTCAAAGATTTCTTGGAAGCCTTAATTATATTTCTCCTTTCTACAAAAATCTATCTAGAGATTTAGCTCCTTTATATGATCGTCTGAAAAAGGATAATAAAACTCCATGGACTAAAGCTCACACCGATTTAGTCAAATTAATCAAAAATCGAGTCCAAACTCTTCCCTGTACATCTCTTGCTAATCCAAATTGGTTAAAAATTATTGAAACTGACGCTTCAAATGTCGGTTATGGTGGAATACTTAAACAAGTAAATCCCCATACAAAAACTGAATATTTAATTCGATTTTATTCTGGAAAATGGACCGAAAGCCAGAAGAAATACGCTACTGTTGCTCATGAAATGCTTACTATTGTCAAATGTGTTTTAAAATTCCAAGATGATCTATATAATCAAAAATTTATCATAAGAACGGATGCTCAATCTGTTAAATTTATGTTTGACAAAGACTTTAAGCATGACGCTTCCAAATTGCTTTTTGCACGATGGCAAGCCCAGTTGGCTCCATTCGATTATGAAATTTAATATAAAAAGGGTAGTGAAAACACATTACCTGATTTTTTATCACGAGAATATTTGGCATGAATATGTATACGACTTTCCTCTCTGAGAAAACCATTATTACAATTCTTAAATGCATTCCTTTACCTAAAGATATTCAACGACAAATTCTAGAAGCTCTTATACAACAGCTTATTCAAAACGATTTATGGTGGTATAGACTTATTCAAGACAATTTGTGGTGGTATCATGATACTACTGATACGGATTGGTATGATATTGATTATAATGACTAATGGTAATTTATGATGAATCATGCAGTATGGCAGACCCTCCTTGGCCAATTGCCAAAGGACGAGCCCGTGGAAGAAATCAAAATCCAGCATATTCGCATCGTGGAGGACGAACAAATCCTTCATATTCTTATCAAAGAAATACAGCATATAGCTCAGCCAGTTCTAATTTTCCTATTTTACAACACGGAAATAGAACTTTGATTAATTCAAAAATCTCTCATACAGAGGCATCCTCGTCATCATCATTATTACAAACTCCGAATATTAACTTGGATGATATTCCTGAAACTCACCCACTATTCCAACAGATACAGTTGTATCTAGCTGAACAACGAAAAACTGCCGATTCTTTTGCATCCATTGTTAATGAAAAAACTGAAGAAAAGGCTTCATATGAAAAGCTTGAGGCTAGGGAACTCATTGTATACTTAGAAAATCAGCATATTCCTTCTTAAGAAAACACTGAAGAAGCTTGGCGGGTTTTGAAGAATTATCTAACCGCTAATGTTTATGTTGCTGGTGAATCATACAAAACTCGTACATATTATGAACAAATATTGGTACATACTGCCAGCGCAACTTTTGACCACAGCCCTCTGGGCGAATCAACTCCAGGAGTACATGGCTACTCCAAAATAGTCATCAAAAAACTCATCCCTATTGAAGAATGGGGTATTTCTTCTATGACTCAAAGATCACTACCTATGGGACCCCAAGGACAGACTATTGCTAATTTTACATACTGGGATTATATTAAAGCCTTCTCCCATGTATTATATTATAATAATTACAAACACAAACATACTTGGTTCATTAAAATCTGTTCAAAAATTTTGAAAAACCCATTCCAAATTGGTTCGTTCAATGGTGGACTAACCATGGGCCAACCGTAAAAATTTTGCCAGCTGAATATTCCTCTTTATACCACTCCTAGAAAAAATCATCCCCCTTTCTAATAGAATTATACCTTTCTGAACATATTTGCAAATTAGATACCATAGATCAAATGTATTTTTTCATTGAATTTTCTATTCCTTGGATTCATCGATGGTCAATTGAGATTGGCTATGACTCTCAACAAATCCCGGCTATTTACCGTACATTTTATTGCAATTTCTGGGATAAACTCCTAAGGATTGACCCCAAGACAAAACTACCTTATTGGCATGAACAACAGGAAGAAATTAAACATAAAATCACTGCCTATGAGCAATCCCCTAAAAAATCCATTTTGGTCGAAGAGAAAACTCTCAACTATGTCTCTCGGCGCATCTCCGCACATGATGGAAATAAAATTCAATTAATTGAAGAATATTTATCTGAAGTACGAGATAAATTGCTGCTCACCGTGGAACAACAGTCAGATACCTCCATGAACAGCACCGACGCAAATACTGATGATGCCATTACAGATTCTCAGCCCCCTGAAACACTCAATGCAGATGAAGAATTAGTCAATGCTGAAATCTTTTTGAAGAAATGAGGCAAAGATAAACTCTGAATAAGCATTTGTTTTGACCAAAATACTGTTGTAATAACAATACTGTAGAAATACTGTGCACAGGACCCACATGATACTGTGCAAGATTTATTTTTTCTCTATTTAAGGAGCCTCATTCTTAGAGAAGAGGCATCAAGAAAAATCAAATTTCTTTGTATATTTCTCTCTCTAAAAAACTTCTCTCTTGTAATATCATATTAATAAAGTTTACTTTTCTAGTACTATTCCGGCGACTCTCCGGCCATTAAGGTACATATTTTAATTTTGATTTCTTTATATTTAGATTGAATCTTCGCCGTGACTATGTCCGGCTAAACACATTTTATGTTCATACTATAGTTCTAACCTCTCGAAGTATGTTAACTATGAAAGATCCAGACTCTACTTAGATAATACAAGAAATTTTCCAAATTCCCGACTTGGTTCCAAAATGGAGGTACAGTTGAGCTCAACGATTTTAGGTTAATCTTGTCTCTGTGACTCCGTCTAGTGAGTTGTGCCCTTGAAGCCCGTACTGATGAAAAGAAAAAGGCTTTTTTTGCACAATTAGAACTACTAGACACATGGGTTAACCCGAAAATTGCTTGATCTCTGACAGGCCCCTTGTTCGGGTAAAAGATTTACCATACAGTCAGAAATTGTTAAATTTCTTTGTTATTTCGGTTGGTGCTTTGGTTCGGTTTTCCGACTTTGGCTTATAATCCGATATTATTATGTGGTCTGGAAGGCTGAGCGGCATACCCCAGCCTAATCTAATACACTATTATTTTTTAAAATTATACTGATTACATGTAGTAAATAACCAATATAATAATAATAAAACTAATCAATCTAACGTGAAAAAACTTACACCAAAAAGTATATCAAATATAATATTGTATAACATAATCTTTATCTTTTACTTATATTTCAATATATAAAATAAATATTTTCCTTTATAGATACGTTAAATGACGGTAAACATGCATAATCTTTATATAATGAATATGTGTGTGTATATATATATATATATATCATACCGTTGAGATAGACCATTGAAATCTGCCATATACGCAATCAAAAGATGAAAACTGATCATTATAGTACGTATTTGAAAGGAGATGTTTTATAGTACCTATTTAGAGGCATAATAATGTAATATATAACCGATAATTCATCAGAATATAATGCAAGTGTTCTATTATAAGGTAATATATACTTGTGGATGTGATATATATAGTACGAATTCAAAAGTTTCTATATATATAAATATATATATATATATATATATATGTATATATATGTATATATATATATATAATTTTGGATATTTATATATGATGTAGCGATTGATTGATGGACGATGTAGTCAAAACCTAGTTTATTAAGCTAATCAAATATAATTAATCAATCACTCATCTGAGTATTTATAACAAACACATCTCATTATTTTATTGGATAATAATATACTTGTGTACGTATGTGTGATATATAAAGTACGTATTTAGAACTTGATATTGTCGATAGTGTGTATATATGTGTGTATGTATAGGTATATATATTTACTATATACATATTATACAGTAAAGGTATACTAATGACATAAGATAATGTAATCTATAATTCATTCGAGTATTTGTGAAATACGTTGTATATTATTATGGGGTAGTAAAATCGTGTATTTGATGTTTATTATACATATTTTAAAGCTGATAGACAATTGAATATATGTTTATATACGTATATCTCGTGTAGTGAGGTATGTAGTAACCAAAAGCTAGATAACTGAATCTATCTATCAAAATAGTTTGACAGATACGTTTATATATATTAAACTATTGAGGAAGTATAGATACACTATTTTCGGTCAATGTAGACACGCATATGTTTTAGAAGTTGTAATAACGTAAGACTAGTATTACGAGGTATATGAGAGGGGGAGGAAGGAAGCAAGGGGGAGGACAGAACATTGACCGACCATGCCAAATAACGTAACACATTTAATCGATAATTTATTTGGTTAACACGTTGTTTTATGAGCGAGGTTTATATATATATCAATAACTTTTACAAATTACAATAAATTTTTGGCTAATTAGCTTTTAATTACGATATTTTATATATATATATATATAAATATATAAAATATTGTAATTCGCAAAATTCATTGATATTATTATATTATTGGGGAAATATACTAGTCTTGTTAATGTGTTGATAAATAACCAAGTATTTGATTTGTACATATTCGCATTGCGTTAATATAGTGATAACATAATTAATTGTAGGACTTAATCATTTTATTAAAATTGTGCACATGCGATTGTTTTTCGATAATAATTTGTATAAAAGTAAGTCGAACACTTATATTTTACTTTGTGATCATTTTTGTAAAATTTTAATTAACTTAATTATTTTTTAACTAAATTATAATTTTATTTAACTAATTAATATATATTTTTTTACTAATTATTGAAAACCGACCACAAGTAGTTGGTTTTCATTAATTGGTAAAAAAATAATAATTTAATAAACCAACCCGACCTGGCCCATTCTGTTTTAAGCCTATTAATAAAAAAAGAAACCCAAATAATCCCCCCTCCCCCCCCCCACACACAAAAAGAGAAATCCGATCCCTAAATTTTCTAAAATTTTCTAATCCTCAAATCCGCAAATTCACCCCACTGCCGCCGATTTCCACCACCCCTAGCTCCGGTAAGTTCCAAAAACTTTAACTCTTTATTTTTCTTGTTATATACTAGCTAAAGTATGTATTTTAGTTTGCTCAAAGTATATATTTTTCATATTTGGTAGTAACTAAAATTTCTTTGGTAATAATTTTAGTTAGCTCAAAGTATATATTTTTTATATTTGTTCTAATTATCATGCTTCGGTACATAATTTTAGTTAGTTGAAAGTTAAAAAAGTAATGGAAATTTAGTTTTAGTTAGTTCAAGATTCAATTATAGTTCAAGAAATTTCTTTTTAGTTAGTTCATATTTAATTTTAGTTGAAGAAATTTTCTTTTAGTTAGTTGAAGATTCAATTTTAGTTATTATACTTCATTACATAATTTTTGTTGGAAATTTCCTCTTAGTTAGTTCTAGATTCCATTTTTGTTCAAGAAATTTCCTTTTAGTTAGTTTAAGATTCAATTTTAGCTAAAAGTTCCCCTTTTTGTGTGTTTTAGCAAGTAATTTAGGGTTTATTTGTATTGATACTCCATTGTAGTTTTAGTATGTTGGTGGTTTGTGTTGGTGATTTTAAGCTAAAATACGAGAAAATAAGGATGCCAAGATTTTTGTTATTTTGCGTAATGATCAAGTTTTTTTTTTTAATTCTACTAGCCTAATGGGTTGCTTGGAATTTGATGTTACCATTTGATAGAATCTGAATTCAGGAAAAGGATTGCTTTGCTATTTTTTCGGTGACCGCTTATCTCTTTCACTTTAATTTAGGCCAAGCTAGGGTAAGTTGAATTCTCTCTAATTTGTTATAATGAAACCTTGTTATTTTTCATATTGAAGTCTAGTGAAGCCGTGTGTGGCCTTGTTCGATTCACTAGCATTGTTTTCATCTTCTTATTATTGTTCATATTAAAGTCTAGTGAAGCCGTGTGAGGCCTTGTTCGATTCACTAGTATTGTTGTTGACATCTTGTTGGTCTTGTTGTTGCTTGTTTCTTGTATTGTAAACTTGAACTTGTATCATTTGGTTGGTACTTTAAACGGAATTTTGTTGTTTTGAATGTGGTTTGTTAGGTGACTTAGTCACTTGAAAATGGTTAAATCTAGGGACTTTGAAGGGGATTTTTTTGTTTTGAATGTGATTTGTTTGGGGACTTAGTTGGTTGAAAATGGTTAAGTGTAGGGACTTTAAAGGGATTTTTTTTTATTTTGAATGTGGTTTGGTAGGTGATGTAGTTGCTTGAAAATAGTTAAGTCTAGGTACTTTGAAGGGGATTTTGTGGTTTGAATGTGGTTTGGTAGGTCACTTAGTTGCTTGAAAATGGTTAAGTCTAGGGACTTTGAAGGGAATTATGTGTTTTGAATGTGGTTTTGCTTTGATACTTAGTTAGTTGAAAATGGTTAAGTGTAGGGACTTTAAAGGGGATTTTTTTATTTTAAATGTGGTTTGGTAAGTGACTTAGTTGCTAGAAAATGGTTAAGTGTAGGAACTTTAAAGGGAATTTTTTTTGTTTTGAATGTGGTTTGGTAGGCCACTTAGTTGCTTGAAATTGGTTAAGTGTTGGAACCTTAAAGGGAATTCTTTTGTTTTGAATGTGGTTTGGGAGGCCACTTAGTTGCTTAAAAATGGTTAAGTGTAGGAACTTTAAAAGGAATTCTTTTGTTTTGAATGTGGTTTGGTAGGTCACTTAGTTTCTTGAAAATGGTTAAGTGTAGGAACTTTAAAGGGAATTTTTTTTCTTTTGAAAATGGTTAAGTGTAGGAACTTTAAAAGAAATTCTTTTATTTTGAATGTGGTTTGGTAGGTCACTTAGTTGCTTGAAAATGGTTAAGTGTAGGAACTTTAAAGGAAATTTTTTTGTTTTGAATGTGGTTTGGTAGGTCACTTAGTTGCTTGAAAATGGTTAAGTGTAGGAAGTTTAAAGGGAATTCTTTTGTTTTGAATGTGGTTTGGTAGGTCACTTAGTTGCTTGAAAATGGTTAAGTGTAGGAACTTTAAAGGGAATTCTTTTGGTTTGAATGTGGTTTGGTAGGTCACTTAGTTGCTTGAAGATGGTTAAGCGTAGGAACTTTAAAGGGAATTCTTTTGTTTTGAATGTCGTTTGGTAGGTCACTTAGTTGCTTGAAAATGGTTAAGCGTAGAAACTTTAAAGGGAATTCTTTAGTTTTGAATGTAGTTTGGTAGGTCACTTAGTTGCTTGAAAATGGTTAAGCGTAGCAACTTTAAAGGGAATTCTTTTGTTTTGAATGTGGTTTGGTAGGTCACTTAGTTGCTTGAAAATGGTTAAGCGTAGGAACTTTAAAGGAATTTTTTTTTGTTTTGAATGTGGTTTGGTAGGTCACTTGGTTGCTTGAAAATGGTTAAGTGTAGGAACTTTAAAGGTAATTCTTTTGTTTTGAATGTGGTTTGGTAGGTCACTTAGTTGCTTGAAAATGGTTAAGTGTAGAAACTTTAAAGGGATTTTTTTTTGTTTTGAATGTGGTTTGGTAGGTCACTTAGTTACTTGAAAATGGTTAAGTATAGGAACTTTAAAGGGAATTCTTTTGTTTTAAATATGGTTTGGTAGGTCACTTAGTTGCTTGAAAATGGTTAAGTGCAGGAACTTTAAATGGAATTTTTTTATTTTGAATGTGGTTTGGTAGGTCACTTAGTTGCTTGACAATGGCTAAATTTTTATGACTTGATCTAATTAGTTGAATCTGATTGATTGCATAGATGGAACCTGATTATAGCTGGATATATCAACGAAAAAATGATAATAGAATGGGTATTAGGAAGGAATTTGTTGAAGGTGTCAAAAGATTGTTGAACATGCTAAGACACTTGATATGTGGACACGTTATTAGGTTATTCATTGTCCTTGTGTTAGATGTGATGGGATAAATCTTGTAAGTGAAGAAGATGTAAAGGAACATCTTTATAGAAAGAGGTTTCACGAAGACTTTTTAGGATTGCGTGACATTCATAGGGATGTTGTGCAAAATAACTTTGTTGTTGGAGAAAGTAGTAGGTATGCAGTGCATAATGAATATCAAGATACTAGGATGACAGAAATGGTGTACAATACTTTTGGGATGCAACACGGGGTTGAGTTTAGGGAAAATGTTAAAGATGTTCCTAATAGCGAAACGGGCAATTTCTACAAAGAATTGTATGCTGTTAGTCATTCTTTGTTTGACGGGTGCTCTCACTCTCATTTGTCTGTTGCTGCTAGATTATTAAGTATTAAATCTGGCTGGAATATTGATGAAGGAGGAATGGACTCAATGATAGATCTAATTAAAAAGTTAGTTGACCCTAGCTTGGAGGTTCCTGATTCTTTCTATAAGGCAAAAAGATTGGTGTCAAAGTTAGGTCTCTCCTCGATTAGAGTTCTGTAAGTTTTGCCAGCACTCTCGACATAAGTGTAGTTCTACTGTAAATATAATTTCTATTAAGGCAATGTATTATTTACCTCTTATACCAAGGTTGAAGAGGTTGTATGCTTCAAACAGCTCAGCTCCTTATATGAGATGGCACACTGAAAATAGAAGGCCCACTGATGTTATGTGTCATCCATTTGATGAAGAGGCTTGGAAGCATTTTGATGCAACTTATCCAGATTTTACAACTGAGCCACGAAATATTTTATTGGGATTATGTGCGGATGGGTTCTCTCATTTTTCATTTGGTGGTGTGCCATATTCATGTTGGCCTGTATTTATCACTCCTTATGATCTTCCTCCTGAACTGTTGATGACTAGTCCCTATATATTTCTGAATTCTGTTATTCCTGGCCCGCGTAATTCAAAAAATGGAATAGATGTCTACTTACAACCTTTAATTAATGAACTTTAAATTTTATGGCATGAGAGGGTTGAAACTTGGGACATCTATCGTAAACAGATATTTAATCTGCATGCATATCTAATATGAATTGTTAATGATTTTTCTGATTATAGAATGTTGTCTGGGTGGATGAAAAAGATAAATCTTTCACATTGAGACGTGACAGAAAAAATTCATGGTTTGATTGTCATCGTTGTTTCTTGCCACCTGATCATGAATTTAAAAGACTCAAAAATGCATTCAGAAGGAATAGAAAGGAATATGATGGTCGACCTCCAAGGCTGTCTGGTCATGACGTCTGGGAAATAGTTCAAGATTTGCCAAAATCCAGTGAGGAACGATTGTACAGGCTTGATGGATATGGCGTTTCGCATAACTGGACTAAGCAAAATATATTTTGGGAGTTAGAATATTGTCCAGATAATTTACTTACACATAATGCTGATGTCATGCATACTGAGAAGAACTATTTCTACAACTTGTTCAACACAGTTATGGATGTCACTGGCAGAACAAAAGATAATCCTAAACCCAGACTTGACTTACCAGAATATTGCAGCCGCAGAGAATACACTTACAACAAAGGCGCAACGGCAATATTATTAAGCCCAAGGCTAGTTTTACATTCAAGTTGAATCAAAAGCGTCAAATATGTGAGTGGGTTCAAAGTTTGAAGATGCCCGATGAATATGCCTCAAATTTGGGAAAGAGGGTTGATATGACACAAGGAATATTGCATGGAATGAAAAGCCATGATTGTCATCTTTTCATAGAATAATTACTTTCAATTGCTTTTATTGGTTTACCTGAAACCATATGGAAACCAATAGCAGAGATCAGTTTATTCTTCAAAGATATATGTTCCACCACATTAAAAGAAGAAAATCTGGCTCAAATGGAAAATAATATTGTTGTTATCACCAACAAGCTGAAGAAGATTTTCCCGCCAGCATTCTTCGATGTGATGGAACATCTTCCCATTCGCCTTGTGGACGAAGCTCGACTAGGCGGTCCAGTTCAAACTAGGTGGAGGTATCCATTCGAACGGTAAGTATTTGCAACATATTTTAATTCAAGCAGATCTTTTTAAATATAGCAAACACCTAACCTTAACATTGTATTGGGCAATTGGAAAGCTAAAAAGGGGTCCTAAAAACAAACATAGGGTGGAAGGCTCTATAGTCGAGGCATATCTTGCAACAGAAACTTTTCAATTTTGTTCATACTACTTTAGTGATGAAGTTGCTTGTTTAAGAAACCAACCGAATCGTCATCAGGTCGATGTGAATGAGCCTCATTTGCAACCGATATCAATTTTCAATCAATTTGGTTGTAAGGCAAAAAAGATCATACCTCGCCGGCTCACTCCCACGGAGCGCAAGTCAACAACTTTGTATGTCATGCTGAATTGCCCAAAAATTGAGCCCTTTCTGAAGTAAGGAGATTAAAATTTTAACATATCTTATTTGTTTACTCATTCCCTTAAAGAAACTAATTGTGCTTCCTATGTTGGATGTTCAGTTTATTTAAGACTTAATTCCATGAAAATCAAATGTATGCATCCTTTGCAACGTGGTTTAAAAATGAGGTTCGTAAGTGTATTAATATTTCTACAAAGTTTAAAATTTACACATTCCTCAACTAATATATATATATATATATGTATAATATTTTTAGGTACACCATTCACCAAATGCAGCCTTATACAATCAACTCTTGAGAGATATTTTTTTGGGTCCAGTTGAAGCTAATGCAATGTCCCAATACAAAGTAAATGGGTTTAAATTTTTCACCGAACAACTCTCCAGAATAAGGGAAACAAACAATAGTGGTGTTTGGGTTAAGGGTAATGATGATGTTGATTACTTAGGCATCATACACGAGATCTTAGAACTGGAGTATGCTGATTTCTCAATAAAAAAAATTATCCTCTTCTGATGTAAGTGGTTTGATCCAAGCACAAGAGGCACAAGAGTACATAGGGAGCATAACATCATTGAAGTGAAGCACAATAGCTCGTATCCTATTTATGATCCATGTCTTCTAGCGCAAAATGCTAAACAAGTGTATTATGCCCCCTATCCATTGCGCAATGACAAGTCTGATTGGTGGGCTGTAATCAAAACAAAGCCTATAGGCCGGGTGGGAGTTGATAATGTGTTGGAGACTGTGTATCAAAATGAAATGCAAATTGATCACCAGCTAGTGGACGGTTTGAATCACCCAAAAATATATTTGAAGAAGTTAATATTGCAGAAGAAGAGGCTGAGTGGGTAGGAGATGAGGAAACCTCCGAAGAGGGTGAATAGTTTAGTGGAGATTCTTCAGAAGAGGGTGATTAGTTGTGTAGGTTATATTTATTATGTATTGATGTGTTTATGCTTTGTACTATATATTTACCTTTATGCTTCTTGTTTAAGATTGATATGTAATATGCCGTTTTACTTTGTTGTTTCCACTTTTTCACGACTTACATAGAAATAAAAATATTTTTGTCTATATCTCGTGTTGTTGGAGCTATTTGAAATGTGAATTAGTAACTTGAAATTATTTACTTGGAATGTTTTCTTACACATTCATTTTGTAGTAACTAACTACTTGTTAACTTAATATAATTTAGATGTCAGGCAGAGGAGACAAAGGTAAGGCAAAAGTTGATACTACAAAACCAAAAAAGAATAGATAACCTCCGCCTTATAGACGATCGACAGGCATTCATATATCTGAGGGTCGCTTTGCTGATGCGCCAGCACGACCCTCATAATCTAGGTCTTCCAAGGATTCGATACCTACTTCTATGTATGTGAGGCCACTACATGGGTCTGCACCGACTCATTCTGCTATTATGACCGTGCCACCGCCAGCACAGTACTATCAGACAATCGCTGGCCCCTCCAGATATATACCATCATCGATACCCTCCTGCAGTAGTTACACAGCTTCGCACAATGATTCTGCTGGATCTATTGGGTTGTCGGATCTTCAGCTTGGAGGCACTCCATATGGTGCTTCAGATCTGCCCACGCTAATGCATCCACCATCACTTACTAGGCAGACAGGAGAAAGAGATGATTCTGGGAAGATTTATCTTGTTCCAGTTGCGAGGGTAAGATTTCTAGATATAATAACGTTACTCATTTTTTCATTACTATATTATTATGTTCTATGAAATTACTGTTTGATCTTGTGTTGTAGGTTTAGGCCGAGTGCTGGAGTTGGAAAAAAGGCACGAATATGCATTACTCGGCACTTCAATGACTATTGGACCAGCTGGCAAAAGGTTCCAAAACTTAACAGGGACAGAATGTTTGAAGAATTTAAAGTAAGGATTTAACTTATCGACTACTCATTAGCAGTTTCTTAGAACAAAAGATTGAATATTATATTTTTGTTGTAGAAATTTTACTGGTGGGATGATACAAATATATTTCTTATAAAGAAGAATTTTTTCATAAGATGTAGAGCCAGATTTAACGATCTCTTGGATTATACCTGAAAGAAAATGGTAAAACCTAAGTGGATTCCTGAAGGCACATGGCAACTGCATATTCGCCATTGGAGTAGCGCAGGATACCAATTTTTGAGTGAAAAAGAAAAAAAAGCCTGGGCATCATCCAAGGGTGTCTCCCTACATATTGCGGGTGCCAGAAGTACTCTTGCTGTGAAGGAAAAAATGGTATGTAACTTTTATAGTGTTAATTGTTTGTTTCTATTTAAATTTATTTATTATTTGAACATTGATATATAATGTTTTCATATGCAGGAAAAAGATAAGGGTAGGCGAATACCAACTGATGAGCTATCCGAGGAGACTCATACGAAAAAGAAAAAAGACCCGACTGATGAAGGTGTCTGGGTTGAAGCTCATGCAAAAGTTGTCCATGTAAGAAACAAATTTTGAATTATAACTACTTTAATATTTTTTTACTTTTAGTATTAACTTTACTTTAAATATAGGATGAATATACGCATCTTATTGCTGAGTCTCGCAGTAGTCAGCCTCCTGAAAGTTAGGGTGACCCAATACCCGAACATGTAGAGAAGGAGTTATGGACAAAAGTTGTGGGTCCTGCAAATAGAGGTCACTTCTATGAATTTCACACAAAATTTTTGGCGATAATATTTAGTCTTCGTCTGGCGATGCATACTCTACCTCTTCAGTTGATAGAGAAACCATTGAGAAACTACAAAATACGATTTCTCAACTCACTGAAGAGCTTGCTGAAAAGAGAGAGAGAGAGATTTGTTGAACAAAGAGAGAGGCAGAAGAAGATCGAGAAGGCAATAACATCACAAATCAAGATGTTGCAACATCAGTTCAACTCTTTCATTCAGACTGTGAGAGTTATTCCTTCGTGTCCTGGCGATGCAGTTCGGGCAGCAAAAGGTCTAGGACCCCTGGATGATTTCAGCACGGATGATGATATAGAAGATGAGGACGAATTCGATGATGATGACTTTTAGTTTTTTTATTTTGGTATGTGTTGTATTTATTATTTAGACATTTGTTGTTTGAAAGTATTGTTGTAGTTTTTTTATACTCACTTTTGTAGGATATTTTGTACGTGTTGTAGACCTTTGAAAGTATTTACGTTTAGTTTTTGGTTACTGTTGCTGCTGTATTGATTTGGTTATTACTGTATTAGATTGTTGTTGTTGCATTGTGTATTTGGGTTTTGATTTTTATTTTTTTTTAAATTTTCACAAAAATCGACCACAAGTGGTCGGTTTTTAAATTTTTTCCCCAGAAAACCTACCGCAAGGGTCGGTTTAATATTTAAATTAAATAGTTAATTTAATTAAAAACCGACCACTTGTGGTTGGTTTTTTTCCTGAATTTTTTTTTTTTTAAATTTAAGTCTATAGGCGTGACTAAAATAAAGAAAGGATCTTTCACTCTTAATGTTAACATTAATAATGCAAATTTATTAAATTAAATAGAAATACCAAAAATAAATAACGACACCAAAAATAAAGAAAGGAGACATCAGAATATAATAAACTTCATCTTATAGACATAATTATTTTAGTAAACATAAAATTTTAATAGTAGTAAAAATATGATTTTGTCTACTGCAGAGTATTTCAATGAAGGACAAAAAGTTTAAATCACTTTTCTAAGGGTTTTGACACTTTTAATATATTATACTAGTCAAATATACGTGCTTTGAACGCGTGTCTCGCGTTAATTAATAATAATTTTTTATAAAAAAATAAATTATTTTGTGTATGTTAGAGTACTAAGTAAACAACTTTTTAAAAACATAACATAAAACTTTTAAGATAAAAACTATACTTAAAGAAAAATATGATAACTCATCACCACGTCTTTTCTCATTCGTTATTCTTCAAGAAGTAATTTGTCAAAATCACTTTAACCTATTTTTGTTTCATGTCATATTGTCGCAAAAAGGAATGATTCTCAATTTATAAAAATTCAAATGAGAAAATGGTCAAAACTCCCCCCCAACCTTTAACCCAAATCCCAACTACACACTTATACTTTGCGGGGGTTCCTATGACCCCCTGAACTATTTTAAAGTGGAATTATTACCCCCCAAAACGTGAAAACCAGTCATTTTGGATAAGGTGTGATGCACGTGCCAACAACATTTTGACATGTGTTTTTTTGTTTAAAATTAATTTTTATTTACTTTCTTTTCCATTTTTATCACTTTTTATCATTTTTCATCATTTTTTCACCACTATTTTTTTCACCACTACTTTTCATCTCCTTTTCTTTTCAAACTTTATTATTCCTACTTCTATGCAAATAATTTTTCGATGACCTTGACGTGAAAAATAATGAACAATACCGAATTTGAAATTTTCAACGATCTTGAAGTAAAAAATAATAAACAACATCGAATTTAAAAATTTCCGACAATCTTGAAGTGGGAAACAATGACCATATAATTATTAAATTTCCGACGATCTAAAATCCGGAAACAACGAACAATACCAATTTTAAAATTTTCAACGAACTTGAAGCCGGAAACAATGAACAATACGGAATTTAAAATTTTCGATGACCTTAAAGTTGAAAATAATAGAGAATTTTAAAATTTTCGACGACCTTGAAGTCGAAAATAATGGGCAATACCCATTTTAAAATTTACAACGACCTTGAAGTCAGAAATAATGGACAATATCGATTTTGAAATTTTTGATGATCTTGAAGTTGAAAATAATAAACAACATCGAATTTAAAATTTTCGACAACCTTGAAATGGAAAACAATGAACAATATCAATTTTTAAATTTCCGACGATCTTAAATTCGAAAACAATGAAGAATACCAATTTTAAAATTTTCGACAACCTTGAAGCCAGAAACAATAAACAATACCGAATTCAAGATTTTCAATAACCTTAAAGTCGAAAACAATAGAGAATTTTAAAATTTTCAACAACCTTCAAGTCGAAAATAATGGACAATACCCATTTTAAAATTTACGAAGACTTTAAAGTCGTAAATAATGGACAATATCGATTTTAAAATTTCCGACAATCTTGAAGTTAGAAACAATGAACAATACCCATTTTAAAATTTTCGACAAATTTGAAGTCGAAACCAATTGATTTTGTGCTTGGAGATGAGGAAAATGATAAATTAATTTTGGATGCCATTGATGAGTTCTTGGATACCATTGTTTCTAAGAAAGAAGAAGAAGAAGAAGAAGAAGAAGAAAGAAAGAAAATGAATAAAAAAAAGAATAATTAAAAATGAATAAAGAAAATAAAGAAATATTAAAAATAAATTTTTAATAAAAAAATCCGTTCTCACTCTATTTAAAGAGAGTGAAACACTCTCTCTTGCCATGTCAGCATTCAGGAGGATAATAATTCCACTTTAAAATAGTTCAGGGGGTCATAGGACCCCCGCAAAGTATAAGTGTGTAGTTGGAATTTCGACTAAAGGTTGGGGGGGGGGGGGTAATAGACCATTTTCTCAATTCAAATTCAAAAAATATTCCTTCAAAGAAAGTCACCAAATTATGATAAAAAATTTTCTTTCATAAATTATTTAACATTTTATTTCAAATAAACCTAAACACTTAATTATAAACTATTGACGTGACTAAATATTTTAAAGTAACTATAATACAACTTTAGTTCATTCCATTTTATTTTTCGTCAACTTTACTATTTAAGACTTTCTCTGTGTTACTTTTTTTTATTTGTGTGTTTTACTATAATTAACTTTACAATACACGTTATGAAATTAGTAATACCATTTTTCTGTGCACAAATAAATTATTAAAATAATATTTTTATTTTTTTGAGCTAAAGTTATTATTTTCCTACTATCATATATTTTAGAATTCTTTAATTATTAATCATAGAGAAAATCATAAATTCATAGTCTAACAATACAAAATTTATAGAAAATATAACTGAAAAAATATTTGGATATAAACCTTTGAGAAACTACATATTCCTGCAACACAAATTGAAAAAAATAAAAGAAAGGAAAATATTATCAATAGAAAAATTGAGAAAGATAAAGAATAATACACATATTTATTCTTTGATTTTTATTTACATCATCAAGAAACAAAAAAATCTTGAACGACAATAAAAAAAGAAATTTATTCATCATATATTTGAGAATTCATTAATTATTAATCAGAAAAAAATCATAAAGTGATAGCCTAATAGTGCAAAATTTATATAAAAAAATATAACTGAAATACATGATTATTAACTATTGAGAAACTGCATATTCTTACCACACAAATAGAAAAAAAGAAAATAGAGAAAGATGAAGAATAATACAAATATTTATTATTTAATTTTTCTTTATATCATCAAGAAACAAAGAAATCTTGAATGGCGATAACAAAGATAAATTATAAAAACATAATTTGTAATAAATTAAATCTACATATGACTGATGTAAAAAGAAAACTATAATATTGGGAGACTAATATCTATACGTTGATGTGAAAGAAATAATAATCAATTTATAGAAGTTCAAACTCTTTTCTTCTAAGAAAATGATTCTTTAAATATGGAAAAAAGTTATTGTTCTTTTGGAAAAAATAATAATCAATTATGCTATTAAATTATTTAAGGTACTATATTATGTTTTTAACTAAATAAATTATTTAGGGTAGTGTTTTTTTTTTCTTTTCGGATGATAACGTGAAACATGGAAAATATGAGGGGGAGTTACCATATATTTTAGTAGTTTATAGATATTATATTTTAGGAATTATTAGTTTTATATATTTTAGGAATTAATATTATAAATATAATTATATAATAAATTAATGACGTGAAACGACGATTTTATCTATTGCGGAGATTTTTAATGAAGAGTTCAAATCATTTTTCTAAGGGTCTTTACACTTTTAATATATATATATATATATATATATATATATATATATATATATATATATATATATATATATATTTATACATACATAACACAAATAGGGGTAAAACAATAACTTAGTGTATCCTTATAAACCAATAACCCAATAAGCTAAAATCGAAATCGAACCGACCCAATAAATTTTTTTATAAAATCAATAAAAAACCAATAGCCCAATAACCAATAGCATTTTAATCGATTCGGTTCATTGGTCGGTTCGATTTTTGTACACTCCTACTCTTTATTCAACAAATGCTTTGATATCATTAAAATAATTACTCTCTCCGTCCCATTTTACCCGTCCCAAATTGAGATGACACAGTTATTAAGAAAACAATGATTGGTAATGTAACTTTATCATTTTGCTTCTCTTAATAGTGTCTTTTTTTCATTTCAATATTGATGGATGACTAATATCAAAACACCATTTATATTCTTAATAGTGTATTCTTAATGGTACTCCTCTTTGTAATATTTTTCAAGAATGCTAATAATAAGGAGTAATCAATTACACTAAAAGTATGATGAAAAAAAATTATCTTTATCTTAATAAGTTAAAAAGAACAAGTAAAATAGAATAATAAATTAAAAAAATTAAGACGAGTATAAATAATAAAATTTGACTTACATGACCCAATTATTAACGAAAATATTGTAAGTCAAAAATTAAACTTATCTCCCGCCGCGTAAGGAGGAAGGGGGCAGGTGGAACCCACGCCACCCCATTTGCTAGTTGAGGAAAAAAAGGAAGAAAAGATTGGCGCAATACGCGCTTTGTTTTCTTACTTTCTTAATTATTCACTTGTCTCTCACTTGATTCACGATACCCCATCCCCATGTGACTTTCCTACTGTCTGCCAGCCCATCCACCGACGCCTTTTCCCCCCATTATATTCACACCCCATCTTTCCTTTTTTCCTCCATTTCTATCACTAATAATTTCAATAACAATAAGAAGTAAAAGGTAGAGAAAAAAAGAGGTGTTTTTTCTCTTTGAATTGTTCAAGAATATGGCAAGATTGGTTGCTTTCTTTGCTCTTTGCTTACTCTCTGTTTCTTTGGCTACTGCCACTTCCCTTGGCAACCCTTTCCTAGTTAAGGGTAAAACTTATTGTGACAATTGCCGATGTGGCTTTGAGACCCCTGCTACCAAGTACCTTGCTGGTAAACAATAAAAACCTTTTCCCCACCTTTTAAAATCATTATGCATTTTTTCATGTCCTTGCTTAATTTAATCATTCACTGTTTCAAGATCTGTTCAAATTTATGTCTTTTGTGTGATTTCTTGACTTCCCGTTTGCAGATCCAGTGTGTAGATTTATCAGATTATGCAGTGCAAGAAAATGATTTAGGAAAGTTCATGTTTATGTGCTGTGAATGCTGTTTCGTTAATAATTTCTTAGACTTAGTGTTTGACGAATGTAAGAAGTATTGGGCAGAAGTGATTAGATATGAGATAGTGCAATTTTAGCTTATCGAGGGTATAGATAGGAGGGTGTGGAGGACACTGATTAGGATAAAAGGTTAATGGTTAGCAGCGTTTTGTCTTGTTGACTGATTACATTAGTAGTCGTAGTAGTGCTCTTGTAGTTTTTTGTTCTTCGATTTCTGATTTTCTTGTTATTATTTGTTGTTTATTGCACTTTCGATACTCCTTTTTGGGGCTGCTTTTGACCATTTTTCCTTGAGCTGAGTTTCTATGGGAAACCACCTCTCTAGCCTTTTTGAGGTAGGAGTAAGCTGCGTACATTATGGGATGATACTGGGTATGTTTTGTTGGTAGTGTTTGACAAATGTCAACATTTCTTACCAGATTTTGCAACAAACCCCTTTCAGTTATATACTTCACATGTATATGCCTGTGTAAGTTCAGCTATAAGCTTAGTTGCAGAATGAGGATTTCTTTGTTTTACAGTTGAGGAATTAGGTTTCCGAACTGTAGACGTTATGCCTTGAAGTACATCTTCACTCACACTACTTATTACCAGTAAACTTTTCCATACATTTGAAAATATTTTATTTCCAGAAACTGTGATCCGCTGTTGTTATGTGATTTTTAACATATATAAGTTTTACTTGAGGATTGATCACCAAATTGATACTGAAAACTGAATTGTTGCATCCTGTAATGTGTACTGCATTTGCTGCCATAGGCAGATCCAGCCTTTAGGTTCTTCTAAACCCAAGTATATTGACATAGGAGCATAAATTTGAGCAAAAATCAACTAAAATAGCGACAAATAGTTCATACAGACCTTGAAAATTGAACTCATAAAGCTTAAATCCTAAATCTGTCTTTGTTTGCTGCTAGTTTCCATGATAACTGCAGGACTAACCATTGTGCTGTGATGGACAGGATCTAAGGTTAAAGTTGAATGCAGAAGCAGGGTGAGCAACAAAATCACATACACAGTTAATGGTGTGACAAACTCACAGGGTGAATACAACCTCTTAGTCAACCGTGATTGTGGCGACGATGTCTGCGATGTTGTGCTCGTTGAGAGCTCTGATAAAAAATGTGGCATCCCCAATGCTGGTCGTGACCGTGCCCGTGTCATCCTTACCCGTAACAATGGCATGGTTTCTGACGTTCGTTATGCTAACAACATGGGTTTCCTCTCCAATGAGCCTCTTTCTGCCTGCACCCAAATCCTCCAGCAATACCAATTGACTGAGGACCAATATTGAAGGAACAACAAATGATTTATCATGAATCTTTGTTTGATGTTTAAGGCACATTTATTTTTATGATGTTGAGACTATGATGCTTTAGGCATCAGCATTGATACTTTATCTTTGTTATTTGTTTTCTGGACGTTCAACTTACCAAGTAATATGTTTCCTTTTAGTGTATAATTGAATTTTAATGGTGTTGGGAACAGTAATTAGGATGTACATAGGTTGGGTTGGTTCGGTTTTTTGTTAAAAAACAATCAAACTAATTATGTTGGTTTATTAAAACTATAAACCAAATCAAACCAACATAATTTTTTTTTTGTTTAGGTTTTAGTCGGTTTTTTTTGTTTTTTTTTTTATAATTTTTAGTTTTTATAATTATATTGTGATCGAAGATTAGATCAAATATGTTTTCACTCATGTCCTAATGAAAAATCATAATTATGAAAAAAATAAGGAGCAAAAAACTTTTTGGAACTAAAAAGTGAGATAAAAATGAAAAGTTTAGGTTTTAAATTTATATTGGGTTTTGATTATTTAATTAGCAATTAACGGATAAATATTACAATTTAAAGGTCTAAATCTAAATATATATATCTACATTTACTTTTAAATTATTGAAAATTATTAAAACTAGTTGGAAAAAGTATAAAAAAATTGATTATAATTAATATTTTATGTATAAAAAAGTTTTAGGTTTGATTTGGGTTCAGTTTGATTTTTTTTTGGTTAACACCAAATCAAGAATGATTGTTTTTTTTTTCTAATGCCAAACCAATCAAATAAAATCATAAATTTTTTTTTTTTTGTTTGGTTCGTCGGTTCGATTTGACTTGACGGTTTGGTCTGTACACCTCTAATAGTAATAATAATAGTTAATAATACTGAATATCAAATAAATATTACTAAGATATTATTGTAAGTGATATTTTGTTTTTTTGGTAAACAAAGTGATATATTAATTATACTTAAGTCGTGCTAGACACTGTCCTAAGAAACTAAGTCGTGCTAGACACTCTCCTAAGAAACTATTTGAGCTGAAATGTTTCTCTAGGATTAAACAAACACTTTCTTAATTAATTAGAGAATACAAGAATCAACAAAATTATTAATACAAATACCAGTAAATTAAACTATAATAACTAAATTATTAAGTGGAGAAACTAAAGAGGAAATTTTTTTTATGTTTTTCTTAAAAGTTAAAGGTTGCAGTAAGAATTGAGGGATAAGATTTAGATTCTCAAGTACACCTCTTGATGACTTTCAAAGTAAGTCTTCTCAAGTATATTTTTTAATGGCTTCTAGAGTAAACTTTCTCAAGTATTCTTTTGATGACTTCTAAAATACATTTAAAGACATACTTTTTCAATACACCTCAAATGTAAATTATTTTGAAATAACTAAATAATTTTCTATAATCCCTACATTATTTCAAAATAATTTGTGGAAAAAGAATTTTAATTTGCTGGATTTGCATTGGACAAAATGCAGTAGGTTTGGTGTCTTCTGGATTATGAACCAAACGTAGACCAATAAAATTTAATTTACAGAGTTATCAGTGAAATATAGTATTTCTATGAACCGAATAATTCTTATTGTATGCGAGAGATTTTATCAATCACATTTTGACTGTAATTTTGTTGTTCAATGTGGTTTTGCGTCAATAGGCTATGCGCGTGTCTGGTATTCATGAGAGCTATAGAGACTAAGGCCAAAGTCTCATAGGAACGACCTTATTCCACTTCTCATATAGGTGAATTCATCAAGTGTACACTGCTTTAAATACACCATCCATAAGGATTATGAATTCATTAAGAGTTAATAACTCATCCCTCCATTTTAGTAGCAGTTCAAGCACTCTCAATAAGTTCATAGAGTCAATATCGACTTGTTATTACCCATATGAACCTACTTCATGGGACCTCTAATCACATAGGTTGGGTTATCATCTATATTGACAATCATATTGGCCTTAACCCCATCTGTTTTGATGTTTGCAAAATTAATTTTCTTCCCACGGGTTTAGTCAGTAAATCGACCGAATTCAATTCCGACTTCACATAATCAATGGAAATTATTCCATCTCTCAGCATCTACTTAACAATATCATGCCTCAATTTCATATGTCTACTCTTACAACTTGAAGATTTCTTCTTCGCAATAGCAATTGCGGCTTGACAATCACAGTGTATATATATGGGAAACATCAAATCATCTTTTTTTTTAAAGGGATATTAGATAACAGATCATCCTTTTTCAAAGGGATATTAGGCAACAGATCATCCTTTTTAAAAGGGATATTTGCTGAGAAATTTTTTAGCCATTCAGCCTCACTACCAACTAACTCTAGAGCCACAAAATCTGATTTCATAGTTGATCTAGCAATGATCGTCTGCTTAGCTGATCTCTATGATACTGCACCATCACTTAGAGTGAATACATAACCATTAGTGAATTTTGTCTCATCTGAATCAGAGATCCAATTTGCATCACAATACCCTTCTAAAGTTGAAGGAAATTCACTATACGATATACCGTAATTCAAGGTTCCTCTCAACTATTTTATCAATCACATTAATACAGGACAATACTCATTATTGGGATTATGAGTATATCTACTCAATCTACACACAACATAGGCTATATCAGACATAGTAAAATTCATTAAATGTATCAGACTTTCAATAATCTATGCATACTTAGACTGAGCAACTGAGTCACCATTATTCTTTTTTAATTTAGAATTGATATCACAAGTAGTTGCTATAGGAGTTACTTCCCAACATTCAAACTTCTTAAGAAGTCTTTCAACATAATGTTCTTGTGGCAACATTATACCATCTTCACTCTTTCTAACTTTAATTTCCAATATCATATTCACTTCACCCAAATCTTTCAAATCAAAGTTAGTAGACAAAAATAATTTGGTACGTTTCACAATATTTAAACATGTATCAAATATAAGCATGTCATCAACAAATAAGTAAATTATCATATAATCATTTTCTACCACTTTTGTATAAACACATTTATCCACCTCAACAGAAGAAAAATTATCTTTTCTTAAGACTTGATCAAATTTCTCATGCCACTGTTTAAGAGCTTGTTTAAGGCCATAAAGAGATTTAATTAATTTACAAACTTTATTTTCTTTTCTAGAAATTACACATCCTTCAGGTTGAACCATATAATCTTCTTCTTCTAAATCACCATTTAAGAAAATTGTTGTTACATTCATTTGATGGATAAACAACTTATGAATTGATGCTAAGGCAATTAAAATTCGAATAGAAAAAATTCTTGTTACTGGTGCAAATGTATCAAAATAATCAATATTTTACTTTTGAGAAAATCCTTTAGCTACTAAGAGCTATATATTTATCTATAGATCCATCCGCATTAAGTTTCTTTTTGAAAATTCATTTACAACCAATCGATTTTGCACCAGGAGGTAAATCAGTTAAAATCTATGTATTATTTTTCATAATTGAATCAAACTCAATTTTTATTGCCTTTTCCCAAAATTTAGCATCAGATGAAGATACAACTTCAAAATAATTTCATAGTTCATTATCAATAAGAAAAGTTTGAAAATCATTTCCATAAGAAAAATATCTTTTCTAGACCTTTTACTCCTTCTCAGTTCCTCAATATTAGAGGTAGATTTATTTTCTCTTTCAACAGGTGCATGAGAGACTAAGGGTGTCAAGTAGGCCGGGCCGGGTCAACCAGGAACCGGCTTGTGATTTTTATTCGGGTTGTGGGCCAGTTTGGATCCGTACAAGTTAAACAGGCCGGTTCGATTTCGAACCCAACAGTAAAGTTTTTAAAAATAACCCTGAACCGACCCACTTAACCCAATCGGTCCAAACCACCTAAATTCGGTTAAAAATTCGGTCAAAATTGGTAAAAAGCTAAACAAAAAATTCTCCAATATACACTATATATACCCACCTATATATATTTTAAATACGTTAAATAATATATATACTTTATATATATAGTATATACTACATTAAAATTAAAAAATATATACACATACACACAATTACACATGTAATCGTGTATACGACTATACGTTAGTTAAAAATATATATTACTCTAAGTAAAACATATACTACAAGATATATACTACAATATAATGATATATATATAATAATTTATAAAACATATACACATGTATATGTTAAATATATACGTCTATAGAAGATATATACACATATACGTACCATTCAATAGATACTTACAACTTTAAATAAAATATATATACTAAAATACACACACACACACACACTGTATATATAGTTATATATTAATTTATAAAACATATACACATGTATACATTAAATATATACTTCTATAGAAGATATATACACATATATACGTACCATTCAGTATATACATACTACTTTAAATAAAATATACTACAATATATACACTACAATATACACACACACACTATATATATATAGTTATATACTAATTTCTAAAAAATATACACATGTATACGTTAAATATATACGTCTATAGAAGATATATACACATATATACGTGTCATTCAATATATACGTACTACTTTAAATAAAATATACTACAATATATATACTACAATATATACGCACTCTATATATATAGTTATATACTAATTTTATAAAACATATACACATGTATACGTTAAATATATACGTCTATAGAAGATACATACACATATATACATACCATTCAACTTATCGTACTACTTTTAATAAAATATACTACAGTATATATACTACAATATACACACACACACACACACACTATACATATATAGTTATATACTAATTTATAAAACATATACACACGTATACGTTAAATATATATGTCTATAGAGGATATATACACATATATACGTACCATTCAATATATATGTACTACTTTAAATAAAATATACTACAATATATATGCACACACACTATATATAGTTACATACTAATTTATAAAACATATACACATGTATACGTCAAATATATACGTCTATAGAAGATATATACACATATATACGTGCCATTAAATATATACGTACTACTTTAAATAAAATATACTACAATATATATACTACAATATATACACACACTATATATATAGTTATATACACATGTATACGTTAAATAAATACATCTATAAAAGATATATATACGCATATATACGTACCATTCAATATATATGTACTACTTTAAATAAAATATACTACAATATATATACTAAAATATACACACACACACTATATAAAGTTATATACTAAGTTATAAATCATAGACACACGTATATGTTAAATATATACGTCTATAGAAGATATACACATATATACGTATTATTCAATGTATACGTACTACTTTAAATAAAATAAAATACAATATATATGCTACAATATACACACACACACACACACACTATATATATAGTTATATACTAATTTATAAAACATATACACATGTATACGTTAAATATATACATCTATAGAAGATGTATACACAGATATACGTGCCATTCAATATATACATACTACTTTAAATAAAATATACTACAATACATAAACTACAATATATACACACACTATATATATAGTTAATATATACGTCTATAGAAGCTATATATACACATATATACGCACCATTCAATATATATGTACTACTTTAAATAAAATATACTATAATATATATATACTACAATATATACACACAATATATATATAGTTATACACTAATTTATAAAATATATACACATATATACATTAAATATATACATCTATTGAAGATATATACTGTAACTCCCCGAGATCCCATCCCAAGACGTCACACAGTGCTTATGGACCCAAAGGACCACAAGATAACCCTTTTCTAATATCTGTACCCGTACACTGCATAATATCTAAAATAAATGCGGAAACTTACCATAAGGTTCAACACATCTATACATACTAAAAACTGAAAACTAAATACTAATACATCCGTCTGAAAAACCTTTAAACTGTCTGAACTGTGGAGTTGATAGGATAGGTCCCCAACTAACTCCGTCAACTGAAAATAAACAAAATCTGAAACAATAATAGTAAATTGAGATTCGTCCTCGAAAGAAGAGGACTCACTGCTACTGCTGCGATGGGAACTGAACTGATGAGGATAATCTGGATCTTGTGCCTCTGAACCTATGGTGTCAAATAAAACACCATAGCGCAAATACATCAGTACAGGAATGTACCGAGTATGTAGATGAGGTAGGCTAATGCAAGGGCTCATGCATGAATATTATCTAAACTGAATAATCATGAAAGATGTCGTATGAGAACATATACATGAATGCACAGAACATGAACACAATCATCGCAATTCTAGATACTGAAACTCGCACACCACTTTACTGCAGACTGAACTCACTACTGACATAGAGATACTGAATTACTAACTCCCCTGATACTGATAACTAAGGATCTGGATGTGCTTACATCAAGGACTGTACTCTGATCTTACTGCTTTTGACTGGTTAGAGATCAACTTTGCTAACAGATTATTCTGGAAGGGATTATCAATAATAAGAAGTATGATTATATCTGAATCCGACGACAAGAATATTCAATAGAAATCTGATACTTTGATCAAGTCTGTCTGGCGGCATATCTCAGAATATGATATCAATCAACTATATATGTAACCAAGCCTATCTGTCAGGATGGTCCATAAATTAATGAAACTATCTGAGTTCCTCATAAAGATAGATGACTATATCTGACAGTCCTAATTTCTGAAGATTGATTCTGAAACTGAGATCGAATCTAATACTAAAACTGTGGGAAGTAGTCACTTAACTGACATTCCTAAACCTACTACAGGTGGGGTCCAACCTCTACCCCCCGTTGGGAGGGTGCCAATACCGTGCCACGGGTAAAGATATTATTTTTATGTGCATTATCTTTATGTGACCCTCATCTATCAAGTGCTCAAACGAGAATGGTGGAACGATCATTTAACAGGTCAAGCCACCTCATCTACCCTCATCTAATAGGTATAATGTCTTTCATCTAACCTCAAATAGTAGGTATGATGTCTCAACCTACACTGGCTACGTAGTTCTGGAGCACAAAGATTGCATCTAAGAATCACACCCTCTACTAGTAGGTGAATTCCCACCCTTTAGCTCGCTCGGTGATAGTTTCTACTCCCAACTAAAAGACTCTGACTGAATTCTTAACTGTGCACAACTGAACTAAATCTGATACTGATCATGTTTCTCAAAATATCTAATTGAGTTATGCTGAGATTACTTAGTTCTGTATTTGATGGAAAAGACATCGAATCATAGTATCTGACTGACGATATAGAGCTTGAATAGATTACTCAAATCACTTCTGAGATTAGAATTGAATCACTTGAATACTATTAGATCTGAGCTGATTACAGGACTAAGGCTAGAGTACTAGCGATACAAAGATTACAGAGATTTCTGAGATTACTGAGCTTTCTTAAGATCCACACTTGTCTGAGGATATAGAGTTCTATTATTCACTGAGTTTTGAGAATCATGGATCAACTGGAATTATCAAGATTCTGACACGGGCTCTAGAAAATAGCTCTATTTTTGGGTATAAATACCCTCAGAACTCGATAGCATAAAAGTAAGCATCATCATTCATTCATCATCACAAACATTCATGCATCATCATAATCATTCAAGCATCTTCATAAGTAATTCAGGAATCATGCCATATGTTCATTTCCACAGTCATTAAACATCACCTCAAGCATTTAAGGATCTCAAATGTCTATTTATCATCACAGTCGCCAAGGAGTCACTTTAAGCATCTCGGAATCATAATCATATAATAACGTAGGGGAAACATGCTACTATATTGTACTCCCTTCAACAAGGTTTTACCTCAGCTATTTCATACCTATATCGATCTTAACATGTTTTTGGATATCCCATGGCTTAGGGATACTTCATACTATCACGTCATAACTTACTTGCTAACCATTTGGCATGTATTAAAAGTTTAACATATATCAAGAGCACATAATTGGAGAAATTTACAACCATCATATCTCGAATTGTTCACTAGGGTTTTTCAACAACCACTATATATGACCGATTTTTACACCTGCTTGGGAATTTCATGCTATCTAGGCACATTTCACTCACTAAGGCATTTTATCAAACACTAGGCATGCATGGACTAGCTCACAATTTGGGGTTTCTTATTCAACATACTATAGTGGCCCTTATGCTTCACCTAAGCTCTTTATCAAACCTATGGGTAACTTTTTTCACTTATTCAACCATTTCTACACCCAAAAGTCATGAACACATCACATGGAAAAACAACTTCAAGAGGGTCTATCACAAACATCACATGAATTCCACATACTAGGGTCAAAGCTCATCAATTTTGTAGGCTAACATAAATCAAAACTCAACAACATATTAAACATCTATTTCAACTCATACAAATAATTAACAACTCATAAACATAAAAATCTTTTAGTTTTAAAAAGGGTTCTTGAGCTTCTTGGATGAAAGGGACCCAAGAATCAACATCTACATACCTTAACCTTTGAAATTGGATGAACTTTAGTGCTTGAAACTTTATACCTTAACCTCTGAAATTGGATGAACTTTAGTTCTTGAAACTTTATCCACACTTGAAATAAATAAATTCTTGAAGCCCACACTATGAGGAACTTGATTCTTGAAGAAACCTTGAAGAATTTATGGATGAATTTTGGAAGATAAGGGTTCTTGAATGAAACCATAGATATTCCTGAGAGAATTGAAAAAAAAAATGATTGAATTAGGGTTTGAATGAGGGTTACTCATATTTATAGAGGCTCAAAAAAGGTGAAAAATGACCACAATACCCTTGAAAAAATGCCCTTAAATTGCTGGAAAAATATACTTGACGCTATCCGTGACAGGCCGTCACTTATGGTCGTCACAAAAGGGTTCAAATTCTTGATTTTCTGCCCAAGGCTGACTACGTCATCAAAAATGTCGTCAAAATGTGATGACGTCGTCAAAAAGGTCGTTAGAAACGTATAGCCCGTCAGAAATGTCGTCACCGTTTTCCAGCTTGACATGCAGGAATAAAATGGGGATAACTCTTTCCTCCAATATTGGATTTAGGCAAAATTGATATCGTTGGAAAGATAATTCAAAGATATTTAATTTGATATATATCAAGCCACCCAGTTTTTCATATACAATGAGTTATTATCGATTGAAGTTGACCCAAATTCATACGGTCACTAAAACTTGAACGATAGGAAAGCTTTCAACTCGACCATGAGTTAGGGGACCTCTATGATCTTAATCCATGCTCAAATAGATTCCCACACGATTCAAATTATTTCATACTTGGGAGGATATTTTTGAAATATTTTGACTCAGATTTTTGCTTTACCAGATAGGCTCTAAGAGGGCCGGGTCGGGCTGGGTTGGGCCGAGTCATCCCCGCCCGTTTGACACCCTTATGAGAGATTTTATCACATAGTGGAAAAATATGTTAAAAAAATTCAGCATTCTTTGTCTCTATTATAGTATTACTATCAAGTACATCACATTTCAAGATAAGAAATCTGTATGCAATACTATGTTCAGCATATCCAATAAGCCTGCAATCAATAGTTTTAGAACCTATTTTCCTCCTTTTTAGGTTCAGGAAGTAGAACTTTAGCAAGGCAACCCCACACTTTTAAATATTTCAAATTAGGTTTATAACTTTTCTACAATTCATAAGGAGTTTTGCTAGTTCTTTTATGAGAAATTCTATTATGTAAATGACATGCAGATAAAATAGCTTCACCCCACAAATTATCAGGTGCATTAGAGCTAATTAATATAGAATTTATCATTTCTTTCAATGTCCTATTTTTTCTTTCAGCTACACCATTAGACTCAGGAGAATAAGGCGGAGTTACTTCATGAATAATACCTTCGTTTTTACAAAAAATATTTAAAGATACATATTCTTCACCTCTATCAGATCTAATTCTCTAAATTTTTCTACTCAGTTGATGTTCAACTTCAGGTTTATACGACACAAAAGAACCAAATACATCATCTTTATTTCTAAGAAAATACAACTTAGTAAATCTAGAGAAATCATCAATAAAGGTCACATAATATCTTTTACCACCTCTAGTCATAGTTTGTTATAAATCACCTAAATTAGTATAAATCAAAGACAACAATTTAGTTTTTTTTATTAACTGAAAAACATGACTTTTTAGTAATTTTAGTTTTAGCACATATTACACATTTATCGAAATTACTTGAGTCTAAACCGGAAATTAAACCAAGTGATCGCATATTCTTTCTATATTTAATATTAACATGTCCTAATCTAGCATGCCATAAAGAAATAGACTCAATCATATAAGTAGAAGCTGATGCATTATCATTGATAATATTAAGTACATAAAGTCCATAGTTACAATAGACTTTTCCCACAAATACATTATTTTTAGTCAAAATAATCTTATTAGATTCAACAAACACTTTCATTCCCGCTTTATCACGTAAAGCCACAAAAATTAGGTTTACTCGCATTGTAGGAACATGTAGCACATCCATTAGGGCTAAATTTTTTTTCTGATAAGAGTTTTAGGAGCACTTTACCCTTACCCAAGAATTTTGCAGTTCTTAAGTCTCCAAGGTAGACTACTTCACTATCATCTTCTATTGATGTATAAGAGGCAAATTCTTCTCGATTTGCACA